>CM056200.1:91557391-92157391 GCA_029692085.1 Gymnothorax javanicus
TTGGTGTCTTTATCTCTATTTTTAAAAATAATATTTGCAGGCTGAAGCGAAGAAGCTGGAAGACTCCTCACACTACCTGAACCTGCCGGCCACTAAGCTTGAGCTGGAGGAGAAGGGTTACTCCATCACCGGCAAGAGCTCGCAGAACCTGGCCAGCTGCACCATCAGCAAAGACTCCTTCCAGATCTCCACCCTGGTGTGCTCTACCAAACTCACGCAGAACGGTAGGCCTGCCCCCTACTGTCGGCACCGGTCGATCTGACTGTCTCTTTTCATTGGAAAGAGTATTATGACTGTCAGTTTCCCCCGCCCGTCTTCATTATTTCTCTTTCCAAGTGCTGTGTTTATTAAGCCAAGGAAATCCAATTTCGCCACTGAAGACTCTCAAGCTTTTGACCTTTTCCTGTCTGTATTTAGACGGCTTCAGAAGGCTGGAATCCCATAGCAGAACCGAGCCAGTTTGTTTCTGGGGTTACCGAGCTTAGGGTGTCTGAATGCTGCTCCTCTGTGATTTAGCCATGCATCAACAGAAGAGGGGAGGGGGGAAAGGTTCCGTTACTGATCCAGCACAGGTGTGAAACGCTATTGCGCTAGTTGCACGGGCTGCCTTGAAGGCTATTTTCACCTTCAGTCAGGCATCCTGATACATGACCCTCTCCTCCTTATATCATCCTTTTTCAGCGCACGTCTAAATTGGGGGTCATGGAACCGGAAAAATGTGTTCCTCATTGAAAATGAATGTATATGACAGGATCTCGGTCTCTCACCTCACTCGATAATCCTAAGTTTTGCCGACTCTGCCAGCACGATCCCTGCAAGGGCTGCAGAACGTCAGGAAAAGCGACTTAGCAGAGGATGGACCTCTGAAGGAAAATGTCATATAGAAAGAGTGCTTCCACTGAACCCTGACATAAGCTTAATTAAAAAGTTAATTGTATTACTGACCCCGGGCTTTCCCTGGTTGAATAGAAAAAAAAGACTGCAGAAAGTAACTGCACCCAGAAGAAATATTTAATTTCTCAATTCACGGTCACACGCAAAAGATTATTTTTAATGGTTGAGTTGAGGAACACAAATTGTCGGCGCAGAGCTGGGAAGGGAATCGATATCTCCGTGCAGAGTTTGCCTTGCAAACTGGTCACACACTCATTACGCGGTGTTCCGCGCCTCAGCTCTCATTATTCAGAGAGAACTACTGCAGTGAATACGCTAGCCCTTACTTTACAGGATCGAGACTTATGCTCACAGACTGCTTTTAGTCACCGTACTGTTCTCCCATAGGGCTTCCGGATGATTTGAAATGATCAGCATTAAGTTTATTTATCCTGAAGGGTGAATTGCACAGATTGATGCATCCAAGAGGAAGGGCCTGGACCCCAAAGACCCTGTTCAGTTGCTCAGTGGTTATAAATGACTGTGGTGACCACAGTTTGCTTTAGGTCTTGCGTGTTGTAAAGCCTTAAAGCAGTTATTGGTCGACACCGGGCTATAAATTTCAGTGCATGCTGTGCACACTCATGCAGATGGTTGATTTGATTTCCACTTTTGGAAGAACATTGACTTACTGGATATTTTTGCTTTACTGATTACAAGATGTACAAATGTCCACCTTCTCAATGCTAGTGAAGAACCTAGTGAATTAAAATGCACATCTTAAGGCCTCATTATACTATTGCTGACACCAGTTGTTAGCACAGATGGCAGAGGTACTTGCGACTGGGTGTATTGATGTTGGCTGCAATGTCAGTCACGGAATCCCTTTAATATGGATTTTCTATTGTTGCTAGTGTACTTTTGTCTGAGCATTGGCGAAATATCCTAGTAATGAGGCCACACAGGACTGCTAGACTAGCTTTCCCCACACTGTTTAAGCAACATATTGTAATTCATGTGCAATAGATGTGCTTTCTGAGGTTTGTATCGATTTAGAATGCGTCAATTATACATACTGTATATACTCCTTAATGTGCGTGTAGTGAACAAATTGCCTTTAATGCAAAATTGAATGCAACTCCTGGTTCTTGGATATCTTCAGTCTTGTAGCTTTTTTATCCCAATCCTAACGGTGCATACCTCGGTCTATGTCTAGAGATCTCTGGGCTGCTAATTAGTGCAAGTAAAGTACAAATGGAGTCTGACTTGGCAGAAGTAGAATCTTAATTGCGAATGTCAACAGGGTGGTAGATCTTTTGGAACAGGGTTTGGCAGCCCTGCTATGTACTAGGGTCTTTCTTTGTCAGTCCGTGTTAGCAGCCTGACTGTCTGAGTGCCTTTGTTTAAATACTGCGAGTTGGTTTAAGCATAGTTAACCCTTTTAGCTTTGACATCACAGCTATTGTATGGTTAGAATGTTTTTCTCTAGCGATTCTCATGTAACTAATCCTATGGATTACTGAATCCACAAAAGTTCAATTGCTGACGTAAAATTTTGGGGGAAAAAAAAGGCAGACACTGAGCACTTTATTAGGAACATTCTAAGAATTCAGAGTTGAGTTTTCCTTAGAACCACAAGTTTTCTCAGAACCACGTGTTTTTGTGACATAGATTCCGCAAGATGTCAGAGGCCTCAGATTTCTGTTCTGGGCTGATGGGAGTGAAACTTAAGGGGGTCTTCAGCTGTTATAGCCCACCTGCCTCAAGGTTTGATGTGTTGTGCATTCTGAGATCCTTATTTGCTCACTGTAGTTGTAAAGAGAGGTTACCTGTGTTACCGTGACCTCTCTGTGTGCTGGAGCCAGTCTGGCCATTCTCCTCTGTCCGCTCTCATCAACTGGGATTTTCAGTCTGTCTCATTTTTCATTTCATTTATTGTTTATTTGACGAGAACCATGCACATTGATGAAGAATCGGTACATAACATCATGTAAATGTGCCGTATTTAGCTCAGAGCTAATTTACATCCGTAGTTCTCACATTAAAAAAAAAAAAAAACAGACTGACATACCATACATAACAGATACAATACCATAAATATAAGGGAAGACACAATATTAGCAGCAGTTGTTCAATAAATTACAATAAAATAAAAAAAGATAAAATAAGGAATAAGTGCTGCAGTAGTACTGTATTAAAGTGTCATTTATCATTCATGGGTGCAGATTTGGTGGGTCAGTAACCATTCTTTAAGCTGATTTTTGAATGCATTGAAAGTGGAACTGTCTCTGATCGGGGTTGGGAGACTATTCCAACATCCACTGCCCTTAACGGCTAGAGAGTTTTGACCTATATGGCTACTTTTGAACTGCACTTCACAGTCCCCTCTGGAGGCAGATCTGGTACTGAGCGTGTTGTCTCTGCGTATAAGAAACTCCTCCAACGGGGGAGGAGCCAGTCCGTTGAGGGTTTTATAAATAAGACAGCTGTTTTTAAAACTTTTAAGATTTTCAAAACTCAGGAAATTGTACCTCTTAAGAATTGGACAGTGATGTGAAGAATATGATTTTCTGGCAAATACCTTGATGGCTTTTTTATATAGTTGTTCAATCGGTTTCAGTGCGGTGACACCAGCAAACGACCATATCACGAAACAGTATTCAATATGGGACAGAATCATGCAATGAAGATAAGATTTAGCTGCATCAGACGAGATGAGGGGCCTAATTTGTTTAAAATTTTGCAGGCTGAATCTTACTGTGTTAGCCCTTTTTTGATGTGTTTCTTAAATGTGAGATTCGCGTGTAGTGTAATACCTGTCTGCAGAACTGCTGGATATATCTTTTTTTTTTTTTTTTTTTGCACCGTTCAGTGTGAGCTCTAGAGATTGTTCTGTGTGAAAATCCCAGGAGATCAGCAGTTTTCAGCCCATCTGGTGCCAACAACCATACAACAGTCGAAGCCATCGAGATCACATTTATTCCCTGCGCTCAGATGTTCAGTGCGATCATCACCTGGAGCTCCTGACCTGTATCTGCTCTTGTCTCACACATGGCTCTGTTGCTACACAGTTAGCTGATCAGAAGCGCCTGTACAGGCCGGTGTACAGGTGTTCCTAATAAAGTGTTCGGTGAGCGTTTATTCGTTTACACGTATCCACACGTTAAGTTAATCAGGGTAGTCTTTGCAGTCGATTCCCGTCAGTTACGTAACCACAGAGTGAGGGAATCTGGGGTCGCGTGAGGGATGGGGAAGTCCGATCCACAGTGTCCCTCCTCCCACTGCTCTCAGGGATGGATGTGGGCGAGTGGCGGATAGTTGTGTTTCGCTTGAGCCCGTCTCGCGCCGATATTTATCCTGCACTCCCGCGGTAATTTGCGAGCAGACAGTCGGCTGTCGGGGACGCTCAGCCTGTCTTTTCACTACATGCAACTTTGATTAAACAGAAGGGAGACTCGTGTCCGCCGCCAAACCTCCTGGCTGGATTTGATTTCTTTTAATAAAGACTGGCAGCGCACATCCGTCTCCGACAGCCCACGACTCCCCAGCTTTTTATTAAACTACAGAACCTGCCTCTTTAAGTAATGCTATTTTCCTTCTCCGCACTTAATCACGTTCCTGGTTTATGCGCTGCATTTGCACGACTGAATTTCCTTCTCCACGTAACCAAATCCTCTGCATTTGATAAGTCAGTCTGTCTAAATTAATGCATATGTTGCGCTGCCATTTTCAAACACTATTAAGATGCCCCGAACTGCTGTCTCGGTATATATATATATATGTGTGTGTGTGTGTGTGTGTGTGTGTGTGTGTGTGTAAGCATGATTATTTGCATATGTGTTCAAGCACACGCGTGGGTTTATTCCCCTGTTATTTGCCTGCAAAAATTAACAGTCTGCCACTCTGCCCATTTCTGTTGAATTATGTAAATAAACTGGTTTAGCATCACTGGTTTAGGCTGTCAGTCTATCTTATTTAGTGACCTGATTGAGAAAGGAGGGACCTGTAATGTAAAATATTAGCTTTGCGCTTTAGCGAAATGGAAAGCTACCACAGCTGCATTTAATCCTCTCCTGAGACGGCATTTCACTGAGCCTCACTGTCAGAGAACTGAGCTCCTTCACCTACACTGATTGAAATGCAGAATCAAAATGAGTCGATTCAGGGCTCCGTTCACTGCGGTCCCTGATACTCTGGGACAGAGAAGTACACTGCATATTTATATTCCTGAAAGAAAGCATTGCCCTCACTCATTGCAGAGATCTCTTGTTGCGTGCTACCTGTTGCTTTTTGAGGAAACTCTTCTTATTCAGTCTCCAGCATGGGCCACTTTCATTTGACTGACTGCCAGAGGGGGATTCAATTGTTAAACACAATGTAAGAACATGGCAGGTTAGTCTTTTTTAGGTAGGGGAAGGACTCCCCTATCTGGGTCGAGAAACTCTGAAGTAACACCCCCCGAATAACTGGCTGCTCCAAATGGATTGGCTCATAAATTGAGTGAACATTGATGGCAAATTTACTTTGGTTGTATAAAATTTGACAGACCTCTGCCTCTGTAGTCTGCTGCCCTTAAAGTGCTTTGAGATCCCTGGTGACATCATTGGACCGGCATCAGGAACATGAGAGGGCAGGAGGGGGAAATGCTGATGCTGGGCTGGGATTGGATGGAGAGGGAAAGACAGTCAGGGAGAGAACCGAATGGAAAGAGTATTTTTAGGGGATGTGGGGATGGAGAAGGAGAGAAGGAGCAACTGTTGGTGCTAGAGTATTAGTATTAGGGAGAGGCTGAGGGACAGTGAGCGACTGGAGTGAATGATGATAGGAGAGGGAGGGAGGGAGGGAGGGAGGGGTGTGAATGTGTAATGCAGTGGTGGAGGAAGAATAAGCCTGTGAGTGCGTGTACGTGTTTGAGGTCGTGGCAGAGAGCAAGTGATTGAAGCAGGTACATGGCGGAGGGGACGAGAGGGAGGGAAGGAGAGAGCGACAGACGGAGAGGGTGTGAAATGGAGTGTGGGCTGCAGTAAGGGGGGGAGAGGCACAGTCACAGATTGGCCAGTCATGGAGTTTGGATCCATCTGGAACCTCCGCTCTGTTGCGCTCACAGAAACAGACTGACAAGTGCGGGGAGATCCCGGTTTGTGTTTGAATCTCCCTGTGGTGTTTCTCACCTCCTGCATTACCCTCCTCAGGAGCTGCTCTCTCCTCCCATAGCTGCTGCCTAGTCATTTATTATTTATTTGCCTTGCGGTTCATTTGTCTTGACAAGGCTGAGCTGAAGGTTTGAAAATCTATGACCGTGTGTAGGAGCTGGGCCGTTCAGATGAGGCCTGATGAACTTTGATAGCGTGTCAGAGCTGGAGTGGATGGGCATCCATCATTGCGGCTGGATGGGTTATCATGTTTATCTGTAAGAAAACAAGGACTGAAGATGCAAGTGTCCTTTTTTTTTGTGTTTTTTGTGTGAGACAGGCATACTTAGCAGTTGTGTATTATATTGAGTGTAGTGGTGCTGGTCAACTGTCCCATGTTAAAAAAAAAAAAAAAAAAAAGCAATATTTGAGTGACAATATCTCTGCCGTTTCTGAGCCAAGTACAGTGCAATTTCAGAAGTGGACCGAAATTGCTGTGGGCTCCAAAAATTCAGATATGTGGATCAGCTATTTTATGCTGTTATCCTGTTGTGGACTCCTTAAAAAAAATCAATAAAGGTAGGATTTCTTCATACAAAAATAATGTACCTTTAAATTCAATGTATCCTGACAAATTTTTTTCTCGCGCACTCTTTTTAGCTCACCTGGGCGGAAAGTGCAGTGGAAGTGGGCTTTTGCCCTGGGCTGCTGTCCGTTGTTCGTCGTCTGTCGTCGTCCGTCTGTTAATATCTTCTTCTCAGAAACCACTTATAGTGGTGCAGATTAAGTCAATATTCCATAAGAATCTTTCACTTGGTGATACAAGCACCAAATTTGGCACAAATGATGTCCAGGATGTACTTGTTAAGAAAAGTGCATTATCCAGCCAAAAATCCAAGATGGCTGCCAATTTTCAAGATGGCTGCCTCGTCAAATGCAAAAAAATGGTTTTCGAAGTAGAACTTGAATGAACAGAAATGTGTTAATGATCCAAACATCAAAATGAATGTATTCTGACTGGAAGAACTCAATGGTGTCAATTGAATTCCAATATGGCCGCCAGTTTTCAAGATAGCGGCTATTACGTGACTCAAAATTGGCTTTTTCGAAAACTGTCTGATCACAGATATTGCATTGAGTTGAAGGGCAACATCCATGATCATTCATTGAAATGCTGTGGTCAAGCTCTATTGGTTTGTATTATTTTATAATAGTGATGTCAAAGCACAACCAGGGCACACTGGTGGCATCACTGCTGTGAGACTCAGCATGGGGTTCAGTGTCGGCTTGTAGTGTACTAGCTGTAGTTGTAGTTTACTAACTGTTGTAGTGGAGTACTCACTGTAGTTTGTAGTATACTTTAGTGTCCCAAATGCTATCTAATAAGCCACATATATATCTCAACTAGAAGTTTAGTTAGTTGTAGTATTGTAGTTAGATAGCCGCACCTGAATTGACAGGATGTGCCAGTGCGGGAGAGCCTAGCCAAGGGTAACGGGGTTTCAGTTACCTGGATGGTGTACAGATCGCACGGGACTTAAATGGCACTGGATGAACGATCGGGCTTGGTGTAGGGCACTAGATGCTTGAACCTAGTTGCATCCAATATTTCAATGTGCTTTGATGTTTTGTACGGTAATTCATTATATGGTGGTGAATCTTGGCCCAGGGAAATCCAGTGGCATGCTGTTCTTTCACGCCTTCACTGGCTGTGATGTCGTGTCAGCTTTTCGTGGTAAAGGCAAGAAAACTGTATGGCAAGCATGGGAGGTTTACCCTGAAGTGAGCCCTGTCTTCAAAAAGCTCAGTCAATACCCACCTATCATAGAAGATGCAGACCTCAACATCCTTGAGAAGTTCGTCATCACCATGTATGACAAGCCCAGCACTACAGGCAAGATTGATGAGGCAAGACTGGACTTGTTTGCTCGGAAGCAAAGGTCTTATGATGCCATTCCACCGATAAGAGCATCCCTCGTTCAGCATGTGAAACGGTCTGCCTTTCAAGCTGCCTGCATATGGGGCCAGGCAACAGTGTGCAAAATGCAGACTGAAAGCCCTGCCAACTGGGGCTGGCAAAAGATGCAGAGGTCAGGCAAGTTCTCTGGACAACCCTTCCACCCATTGCTCAGACTAGTGAGCAGTTGACAAAATGCAGCTGCAAGACTGAATGCCGAGGACAATGCAAATGCTATCCCTTCACCCTGAAGTGTACACAAATGTGTGCCTGCAAATGTGAGGACTAAAAGAAGAACCAATCAAAGCTGTACATCAACAGCAAGTTGTTTCCTGACTCAAACAACACACAAGTCAGTTTTTTCACACTGTTTGTAAAACACAGAATCGAAGTTAACATTACCCTATATATCGGCAAGGTGTAATCATATTTCTAATGCACTGATCAATTCCAGATAAGCCATACTACATCTTATAGCACTGTTGAAATGCAGTATGCACAGTTTACTGTCCTACCACATGTCTCTACATTGGGTGGTCTCGTACTTAGACATCACATCAACAACATCACCGAGAGAGTGTTTCTTTGTTTAATTCCCATAGTATCATCACAATATTCAATAATTTTGATTTTCTTAATGCAGAATTGTATTTCTTATTCTCAAAAACATATATTTCGATGTATAGACCATCAAAATAGGATTATTCAATCAAAATATAGATCAAACACCGTTTAAAACCACTTCGAATGGCGGCCATCTTGAAAACATGGCGGCCATTTTGTTTTTTCAAGTGGATAACGTACTTTTCTGAGATTATAGGTTCTGAAGCACTTGTGTGCCAAATCAGGTGCTTGTATCACCAAGTGAAAGATTGTTTCAGCAATCTGCCCCACTATTAGCCGATGAAGCTGAAACTTGATATGCATATTCTAGAGGGCACTAGAGTTTGCTCGAGGCCTTCTGATTTCAAATATGGCCTCCAGGTGGCCATAATGGAAATGCCATATAGAGCCATTAGTCAGCCATTTTTGAAGCAATTGAGCTGACAAGTGAGCAGGTTTTGTGAAATTTTCAATTTTGACCCAGATATGACCCTTAGGCTTTGGCCATGCCCACTTTTCCAGTTGTTGCTGTAAACATCATCTTCTCTGAAACAACTGGATCAATGAAGCTGAATCTTGGCACACACGTTTCTGCCCATGAGGACAATAAAATTTGTTCATGGTGTTCCGATCCTATTTCAAATATCTTGAGAATACCATTTTGGCCATTTTGCAGCTAATTTTGCGGGTGTTGCAGCCAGAGTTGATATGTATGTAGCTTTCTATGGAATTCAACACATATATTTTTGGTTTTGCGGCTTCTTGACATTTGTCCTTTATTTAACTTTTGCACGTGGACCACGCCCACAAAAGCTATAAACATCTTTGTCTCAGAAACTGCTAAACCAATGAAGCTGAAACTGGGTATGTATGCTGCTACCCATAAGGAAAATTTGTTCATGGTGTTCAATCAGATTTTTTGCCATTTTGCTGCTAATTTTTATAGATATTGCAGCCAAAGTTGGTACATAGGCACAAATATTCTGGGTTTAGCTGCATTTTGACATTTGACCTTGATTTGATCTTTTACACTTGGGCAAGACCGATGAAAGCTATAAACATCTTTGGTCAGAAACTGCTGAATCGATGAAGCTGAAGCTTGAAATGTCTGTTTTTACCCATGAGGACACCAAATTTCGTCCACAACATTCTGATCTGATTTCCAAGTATGGCTGCCATAGCTGTTATCCTGAAAATCCCGATTATGTAGCTAACTTTGTAGATATTACAGCCAGTTCGGTTTATGGGTAGCTTTCCATGAACTTCAACATATACATTCTGAGTTTTGCTGTATTCTGACATTTGTCCTTGATTTGACCTTTGCTCTCAGGCCGATTTCAAAAGTTGAATTTGATCTGAATTTCAAAATTGCTTCCATGTTAACCTCTTTGAATTGGCCTCAGTGTAGCCATTTGTGTTGATATTGCAGATAACAATCTAGATGAGCTACTGTACCTGTGGTGATATGGGTCCTTAGGATTTGACATTATGACGATTAATTCTTCATAGCCGTAACATGGGGTGACACAATTTTAGCTTCCAAATTTGGCTGTCTCCCTACAGTTGAAGTCTTTTAAAGGTCTAAAACAAACTAGAGAACAATAGGAGGCCATTGTGACTTCTGCCTCTGGGTCGTGCTCTGTCTGTCACCAACTGACTCTGTCTGGACAGCTGGAAAAAGAATGTGTTGGAGCTATCGTAGTCTTCACTAATACAATAGCAAGACAGTGTAGCTAGTGAGTCCTGTTAACATTAGGTACAGTATGGCCTAGGATATTTGTTGGTTAAATTAAGCTGGCATGGCTAATATTATACAATATTTTAAGTAATGTACTGATGTAGAGTCTCCTAACATTTTGACTTGCATAAGGGCTGTCTGTACCTAACTCGATAAGCTGTGCGATGTGTCTAATTTGGGATTTTATGTGTGGTCTCAGGGTCCCATATGGATGAATTATTTGGTGGTTTATAATTTATTAATTCATTCTAATTTTCTGTTACATAAATTTTCGGTATGGCTGATGTTCAAATGAAAACATTTAGCAAAATGTGAGGACCCAGCCCATCAGTACTCTGCTGACTGGCGATTATAATCATTGTCTGCCAGAACGCAACCTACGAGTGAAACTTGCTCCAACCATGGAATCTGCAGCAACTTGACACATTGTGCAGAAACAAAACTGCTGATATTATCTTCTTCAGCTGTTGGCCAGCTTGTGTAATGTGCTGATGTAGACAGATCGTGTTTTGTGGAACTCTAGTTGGGATATTTGTAGATTTCTTGAGATTTTGGTGTTGGTCTTTGTTCATGTTGAGAGAACATACAATTCAGGCAACATGCTACTGCCCTTGGTCATGGTAACATGGGACCCGTGTATCATAGGGCAGTGTATAAATAGGGATGGCCCCACTTGTTTTATATGGCTGGTATTAATGATTGGTATTAGAACAACCCAATGTATTCTTTATATTTTTCTTGCAGTACTTTTTTTTTCGGCTGGAAAGGGGCAGCAAAGCAGGGGCCAGCTCTGTATGAGACTCTGTGCCTGAGCTGACTGAGTGAATGAGTGATGAAGTTACAGCTTTGTTGATAGTCTGTTATAGTCTCTTTGCTGGCTGCTGACTTTCAAAACGAATAGCAGCAAACGCTCATAAATTGTGTCATCACGGGGCTTTTGCGGAGTTACGGGGTCCAGCTTTATTCTAGGGTGCTTGTGCTTGTGTATTGGGGTGTGTGTGTGTATGTGTATGTATTGGTGTGCATGTGTATGTACTGGTTTGCGCGCGTGCGTGTGTTTGTATAGGTATATGTGTACTTGTGTGAGCGTATTTTTTGGTGTGTGTTTGTGTGCATATGTGTGTGTATGTGTGCATGCATGCCTGAGTGCAAGTGTGTGTGTGTGTGTGTGTGTGTGTGTGTGTGTGTGTGTGTGTGTGTGTGTGTGTGTGTGTGTAGTTTAATAAATCATGCCCCTGCACCAATCTCTGCAGCCCACCCCCCTCCCTTTGCTGATTTACTGGCCGTTTTTTACTGAGGGAAAACCAAACAGTGCGTTCTACTGAAAACATGTTTGCTTTCCACCAGATTAAAACATTGTGCGGCGGAAATGCAATCCATTTAGTCTTTTAGCAGAGGGTGGTGAGAATGCTGCTCAGTGGCCTCACCGTTTGAATTAATCAGGGGCTCCTCTCTCCCTCCCCTGGGAACACCATTAGAATACATTCAGGGAACTTCTCTTCTTCTCCAGTATATGCGTGATTGATGCACTTGAGTGTGTAATCTGAAGTAGCTTCATAAATTATGAGAATCTTTTTTTTTTTTTTTTTTTTGGAAAAGGGCAGCCACGCTAACTTTAAGTAATGTAAGATTGTGTGCATCATGAGCCACGGTGCAAATGTGAGTGGACATAAATTACCTGATGAGTGTGCTGAAGTCGAAACATAACCAACCCTGACCTGCAGTAAAAGTGATTTTGACATCTGTGGTACCCTTTTTCCTTCCCAATAAATCTTTCTTAAGTGAGAGGTCATCCATTTGCCACCTTACAAGCGTAGCTTTCTTCATGACATCATTTGCTATAGAAATATTTCCCATCTATATAGCCAAGCTAATTGTGAAATGAAATGTAGTATTTGTTTTTGAGCGAATGTAAAGCTCACGCAACATTTCAAGTGGGTAAATAAAACAAGCTTTTCTGACCAAATTATTGGTTCAAAGTATGTGCCTTTAATGGGTTTTGCGATATCCATGTTGCAACTGGCATACTTCACGCAAAACGCACACATGCGCAGAGACGCGTCCATGCACATACTGTTAAAAGCACGCGGAGTCGGACATGCACACATCTTGCAAAACTCATATCAACAAACATGCGTAGGCAGGTACAAACTGACTAGTGAGAAAGATAAATGATGTAATCACTGTATGGCCATTTATTATGACCGTGTTTCCATGGCAGATAAACTACATCAACGTAACTAAGGGGTGAGATATAAATAATGTACTTTTACAAACACTGTTTGCGATATGAATTTTGCTGCATTGTCTATATCAGTTAAGAATTTCATTTATTGGTACATTAGAGCTCTGGAAAATTCCCGGCTGGGTAGCTAATAATGATGAACGGTTAATTAACTTGGGGGAACGATTGGCCTTGTGCCTTCAAAATATGTTTTTGGAATTAGGAGATGAAAGTGCATATGTAGGATTTGATGCATACTATATGTTGTGGCTATCCAAAATTCAAAATATATTGTCATATACACTTTAGGCCAGGCCTAAGGTACCTGTGGTCTGTTTCACTCCACTAATGTATCTGTTCTCGGCTCTGGTTCTGCAGTGGACCTGCTCGGGCTGCTGAAGTGGCGCTCCAACACCAGCCTGCTGCAGCAGAACCTCAGGCAGCTGATGAAGGTTGACGGTGGAGAGGTGGTGAAGGTGAGCCGACCGTCCCAGAACACATCCCCCAGCTTCAGCCTCGTGCTTCTCCGGCGCCGACTGAATCGCCAAACGAACTCAAAAGCATTTTTTTTTTCACTTTTCGGTTCTTAAAAGGTCAAAATGGAGCTGTGATTACCATAAATTCACCTACAGTCAGAATGTGAATTCAGAAATGTACCTGGATTGATGTTTGAGAGAATTGCAGTGAGGCCATGTATGTAATGAAATTCTTTTGATCTTTTCCTGGAGAGAGTAGAGAAATTCGGGGAATATAAAGTGAGGTCGCTCAGACAGGCGTCCACGAACGCCGCAGTTTTTCGAAATAGCCTTAAATCAGGCGCGAGTCCTTATCGCCTCCCTCATTGGAGCAGGGGAAAAGCTGTGTTCCAATTTGTACCTCTTAATAGCCGCAGCCCTGTGTGTCATTGCCTCTCTCATTTCTCATTCCGAGTGCCCTGTACCCGATTATAGAAGGACACCACCTGACCCTTCTGTGTACTCGCCGTTTGCCATGGGGTCAGCGCTGATGGTGAAAGCTATTTAGCCTCTCCTTAATATCTTTACCGTAGCTTTGCTAAATTACGGATATTGAAATGCTCTGCTGTGCTTTTTGTTCTAGTCAATATCATTCTGTAATGAGCTTTTCATTTCTTGGCATGTAATATGCCCCTTATTTTTTATAACTTTTTAAAACGTTGAGGAGTTTAATCAGCATTTTGTTTAAATGGTTATGTTAACTTCACTGTTCTGGAGCCGTAATTTAGGAATGCTCTCTCGCTCTCCTCATTTCATTTCCTCACTGTTTGAGGAGTTGCATGTGAAGAGCATTGATCTGCAATCCTTTACTCACCCTTTACAAGGTTATGGAAGACTCGTCAGCCTTAAGGCTATATCATCTGTGGGGCTGTGTAACTGTGAGGCTAAATGACGAAATTGCAATTTCTAGCTTTTTTCATTATTCTAATGCAGGTCCCTGCCAGCCACACTCTGATTGAAGACTGATTTATTCCCCTGTTCTGGAAGTTTTTTTTTTTTTCCCTCTGCAATGTGGATCTCTCATCTTTTTTTGATGAAGGATTGTTTAGGAGACCCCACTTGAACCCGTGCTGTCGTACTACATTTTTATATGGAGCACGACGGGGCTCTCAGAATCTGTACTACTGTCTATCATGATTCACAATCAAGATTTATAAATGTAACTGCCAACCAGCCCAGCATTATTTCAACCATTTTTCACAAAAGCAGGAGGGTCCGTCGTCATTGTTATCAGGAATAATTTTATTATGAAGTCAGTGGTTAAGCCTAAAGGACCTTTTTTCAATTTTCATGTCCTTGTCCTTCCGCTCTTATTAGCTGAGTGTGTAGTTATGCTCCTCTTGGGCTTGCCAATGGGAGCTTGTATCACTGACATGTGATCTCTGAGGGCTTAAAGCGCCTTGAGTCTGGTCAGTTTTGCCAATCCTACTCTATTAGAGCAACATCCATCTGTTGACCCCCCTGAAAAATCAGGTTTTAAGCGTGTTCTTTGTTGTGTGGCTTTTTTCATGCTACTATTTGATCCACTATCGCTTGCTCTGAGCGCTTCCACTCGAGTCGGCCGGCCTGCTGGAGCAGAGCCTCGTGTCTTTGGTGTCTGTAGTCAGTCGAGAAGCTCCTGCCCCCAGCGTCTTCCATCCTCCAGTGTGCTGATGCTAACGGAGCTGGCAGCAGCCGCCCGCTCAGAACTGGGACGGCTAATCGCGAGTGGCAGCAAGCATGATCACCATTCAGACCCAGCTTTCCGTTACAGCTCCTCACGGCTCAGTCATGGAGTCACCGTCTGTAAACATGCTGCAGTGCTGCTTGTTCGAGCTCTTAGAGACACTGGTGCCCTGCAGTGGCACTGTTGAAGTAAGCCTGTGGATAATGTAACCTTTGACATCTATAATTTTTTTTTTTTTTTTTTTTTTTTTTTTTTTTTCCCAGGCTCAGTTGTTTTGGATGATTTGGAGCTCTGCATTCTGCTTTTATGAAATGGTTCCTTATGACTTTCTGAAATGGTATCGGTTAGGACTACTATTGAGTCGTAGCTACTTTTACGGACCAATTCTGGATAAAAGTTCTCCGCTCTGTATTCTGTGCCTTGCAATAATTCGTGTAAGGAGAGTGAAATTTTTATTTAAAGGCCGGTGTATTGGCGCTAGTTTCTTCTTGCTAATTATGATTGCTGTGCAATTCAAGTATATTAATTGTTTCTATTCAATGTTTCAAACATTTAACATGCTGCTGTACTGGTGGGTCAGTTTATTCTTTCCCCCCCAAAATGGGGAAAAAAAAATCTGTTGTGTTCTTGTTAATATACCTTAATGCTTGGAACATGTAATGAGGTAAGTGGTGAGGGGACTTTTCCAAAATGGATGTCCATTCTTGCATGTGACCACCCCACATGCTGTTTGAATGGTCAGACCTTCAACATTTGATTCACATGCAGTTCGCACACTTGGCAAGTACATCAAAGTCTTGACTCCATAGTGCTAGACATGCATTGTTATTGCTCATGCAGACAATGGGAAAATAAAGCACTCCAAGGCAGAAGGATCATCTCTAGATTTTTTTTTTTCCCTGCCCTCAGCCCTTTTGGCTGGAAATCAGTCATTTTCACGTACATAGAATATCCCACAGCACCAACTCATTCTGATAAAATGAGTGCAAACTCATTCATCTGATATTTGGCATGGTTATCAGACACAAGTGTTAGATGTGTTGAGACTGCTGGCCATGGCTGCTGGATCCAGGCCAAAAACTTAGCTATGCCCAATTTGCAGAATGATTCAGTCTGCTGCAGATATCTGCGTAAAGATTTAGTGTCTTTATTTTAACGCTATGGATGTACCCTTCTCCACAGTACAGAAATTGGCCAGATATTCAGCTTAAAATCTTCGTTGTTACCTTGCCTGTGGCATACTGTACAAGGTTGTGCTAGGTAGTTGATTCTTGTGAATCCTTTTTTAAATAGAGTGTTTTCAAATAGAGTTGGCCATTTGCAGTAGCAAATGGGTATAATTTCTCATTCAGGTATTGGTCAATAGCAAAAACAGGAAATGGCGGGAAACGTTGTGCGAGGTTGTGTGCGGTGGCTGGCAGTTTACGTAAAAAAAATCCGAAATTGTTTATTGTCGATTTAGCTTGGTTCTCCTGAATATGCAGTATATACAGCATCCATTATATGCCTCCTGCTTAACCCTCTATCCCTTAGATGTTCCTTTAACAGCCTCATTGCTTGTCTTTCTAGTTCCTGCAAGATACCCTTGATGCGCTCTTTAACATCATGATGGAGAACTCTGACTGCGACACCTTCGACACTCTCGTCTTTGATGCTTTGGTAAGGGTTTTCTCTTTGACGTGATAGTCTCTTACATCTCCTGGAGATGTGTACACGTCTTTGAAATGTACGCTCAACATAGCGCGAAGGTAAGCTGTTTTCCCAGCCGTTCTTATTGCATATAATACAGGTGTGAAAGCAGTTGGAGATTCTCATGGTATGACCTTCACAAAAGAGACTCCTGGAGGCTGTTGCAGCCCCATCGTCATATAAAGCTCATCCTCTGACCCCTCTCTCCTGAATCGAGGGAGACAGAAAGAGACAAAGAGAGGGGATAAAGAGAGAGTAATCTTTACTGACACTGCATGCTGCGAGCCTCTCACTCGGGCCATTCCCTGCTCCTTCCCCTGACTATGCTAGACCAATGGAGCAGGGATAGTTTTTATGCAGGGGAGGGACCATGCTTGGCTTTTTTGTTGTTGTGAATAAATCTGTTTATGCACTGGTGAGTGAGTGTGAATTTTTGGAGTGAATCATCCCCGGGTTTCCTTCCCTGTGAACAAGAAAACTTTTTTTTTTTTTCACCCGAATAAACTTGTTCAGTGATTATTGTGAGGCTATTCTGAGCAGGACATGTTTCGTGACCCTTCCTGTTTATACTGAGGATGCTTGACTGCAGGTTAAAAAAAGAAAAAGGCGGACTCTTCATCCATCTTTGAAACTGTTCACTAAGTAAAGTGTATATCGATGTTTTTAGGCCTTTTTGGTCTCCTCTTGACTCTGATTGTATTCCTGACGGGTGACTACCTCCAAAAATGTTTGTTTCTCATTTTTTGCCATAACTTGAACAAATCTGTTGGCATTTTCATTTCTTTTCTTGTTTTGTTTTATGATTGAAATAGCTCTTTTGCAAGTTGCCTGACCTGATGTACCCTAGCTGAGCATGAACCACTGAGTTTATTTGCAGGGTCTTTTCTGAATTGTCTCTCTACGCTGTGGTTATAGTCCTATTAATAGCTTTGTCAGTTCACTTGCTTGAGTAATTTTCTAAATGGGTAAATACATGTCTTTAGCAGAGAATTGTGTGGCTTCATGTAAAGTCAGGATTAGTGAGAGCAACAGTATTCCAAGTTTATTTTGCTCCTATAATTGATTGCTGTAATGACATGTCTGTGGGATGTCTGTGCGTATGGGTGGTGTTGTAGAATTATGAATTCTGCCAGTGCCGCATTTGTTGGGTTGTGTATCACGTTGAGTTGTTACAAATATAATTTTCTGTACAAGTGCGGCTGTGCCATTATCAGTGCGGTCCAGGTTGCTATTCTCTCATATTTGCAGTCTCATTTCTGATGGTCCTTTGCATTCCCTGTAAACAGAGCCCCTATATCAGCCTCCTCACTGTCTTCTGAATGCATTGCAATTATGCTGCGGATGTTGTTTCTCCTAGTCTTCTCATTGAAACGCTAATCATTTTTAGGCTTTTCTGTTCTTTGCAGTTACAGTTCAGCATTCAGTAAATGTGTCTTCCCGCCTTTGACAGGTGTTCATAATTGGACTAATCGCTGACAGGAAGTTCCAGCACTTCAATCCTGTCCTTGAAACCTACATTCGCAAGCATTTCAGCGCCACCCTGGCTTACCTGTAAGTGCGGTTATGAGAGGGCTAGCGGTACAGTATAAGTTGAGTGTGTGTTTGCTCATAAAGGGACTTGACTTTGTGCCAGTTAATCTAGTTATATGCTAGTTCACTAGTTCTCTCGCTACTATGCTGTTTGCTGTTTTGCTCAAAAGAGAAAATATTAGTATGAAGTATTTTTTGCCAGTAAATATTGGATTCATTGTAAAAGCCTCATAAAGCCTCATAAAACGCCTCAAAGTAGGCCATAATAGAGCCTTGTAGCATGTGTAATTTCATAAATATTTCATTAATTCAATGTAGGATAAAGCATTTCTTTTCACCTTTGTGTACATGATTGTTTACCTGCTCATGCTATGTCATGACTCTGCCCCTTATTTGAGATATTAGGAGAAATTGCTTTGTGCAATTGAATTGCTGGTCCTGTTCTGCACAAATGCACTTTTATTTAATTAATCTGAAAGCCTTATTGGAGAAAGTAGCTTTTCTAGCTGTTCAGTATTCAAATTGAATGTCTGCTACTGGAGTCATTGAAAGTGTGACTTTTAAATCTGATTTTTAGACTGTAAGGTTTGAATATGGAGCAATGTAAGGATGCACAAGGCGTCTTGTCCTCATACTAGAGAGTGAGCCTGTATGAAGCTGGTGAAAATAGGCTGACACAAGGCAGACCACACAGACTGTGCTGATGTGCTCTGGGCCTGATGGCAGTCGGAACTAGCTTACTCATTTACCATTTTGAGGACAGCCAAAGCGACTACTAGTCGAGGGAGGAGGAAAGAAGTGAGCAATGCACATACGCAACAGACAAGATAGCAGCAAGGGTGTATCCCTTTTGGGAAGTTACTTTCTTCAGTTTTTTTTTTTTCCCCAAGCTTGACTAAAGATGTTCAGTTTCTGTTTGAAAAGCTGAAAATGAGGTCTTCCAGTTCAGTTGTCACGTAAGGATAGAACATACAATGTTGAGTGTAAAAACCACACTCCTTGTTTCTTGTGGTAAGCCCTGATGGCCTTTTCCAAGGGTTTAGCAACAGTAACATTGAATTCACGGGTTAGATGAAAGGTGAGGCAGAAGCAAAAACCGGGGTTTGGGAGGAGTTTGGGGAGGAGTTTGGGGAGGCCATAGAGAAGGACTTTCAGGTGACCTCACAGAGGTCCTGGCAACTGTCAGACGGCTCAGGAGGAGGAGGCAGAGCTTTGGCTTGGCTGTATTCTATCATGGTGGGGAACTGCTGACCTCGATGTGGTGTATAGTTTGCTAGTGGAAGGAGGACTTTGATGAGCTTCTGAATCTGACACACACCCTGGTGGAAAAGGCGGAGATTGAGGACTTGGGCGGGTCATTGCCTTTCTCCTTGTTGGAAGTCATTAAGATGATCAAAAAGCTCCCAGTGGCAATTAACCTGGGACTCTTCCTGAGACTCTGAAGGCTCTGAATGTTTTTTGTTGTTGGCGCTGACATGCCTGCATAATGTTGCTTGGAGGTGGGTACAGTGTTTTTGGACTGGCAGACTGGGGTGGTGGTCCTATTTTTTTTTTTTTTTTTTTTTTAAATGGAGGGTTTGATCGCCCTATAGGGTGATCATGCTGCTCAACCTTCGAGGGAAAGCTTATGCCCGGGTGCTGGAAAGGAGCCTTTGCCGGATTTTGGAACCACAGATCCAGGAGAAGAAATGCCGGTTCTCTTTTGGCTGTGGAATAGTGGACCAGCTTCTAACCCTCGCTTGAACCCTGGAGGGCTCATGGGAGTTCGCCCATCCAGTCTACCTGTGTAATTTTGACTTTGAGAAGACTTACGACTGTGTCCCTTGATGTATCCTGTGGAGGGTGCTGCAGATGTATGGGTTTGTGGGGCAGTTAGCATAGCCCATCTGGTCGCTTTACAGCCAAAGCCAGAGCTGTGCTGGCATTCTCGGCGCTAAGTCGGACTTGTTTCCAGTTGGTGTTGGACTCTGCCAAGGGTGTACATTGTTGTCTGTTTTATTTGCGATTCTCACGGACTTGATGTCAATTTGCAGCCTTGATTTGGAGGGTATCCACTTTTGTGACCTCAGGGTTGCATCTCTGATGTGGTCTTGTTTGCGTCGTTGAGCTGTGACCTCCACAACATGCTGGAATGGTTTGCAGCCTAATGTGAAGCAGTTGGCATTAGGATAAGCATCCCAAATCCGAGGCTACAGTTCTCAGCAGGAAAGGTTGGACTTTCGGGATGAGGGGATGAGGTGCCCAATGTTGAGAAGTTCAGGTGTCTTTGGGTCTTTTTCATGAGTGACTATAGGATGGAGCAGGAGATTGACAGGTGGATTGGCGCAGCATCGGCAGTGATGCGAATGTTGCACAGGTTTGTCCTGGTTAAAAAGGAGCTAAAACCAAAAGCAGCAACTACCCTCACTTGTGTTCAAAAGCTTTGAGTAAGTGTCTGAAGGGAAAAGATTGCAAAATTTTAGCGGCTGAAATAAGTTTTCTCCGTAGGGTGTCTGGGCTCGCCCTTAGGGACGGGGTGAGGAGCTCGGGCATCCGAGAGAGGCTCATCGTAGAACTGCTACTCCTCTGTGTTGAAAGGAGCCAGCTGTGATGGTTTGGGCATCTAAGTAGGATGCCTCCTGCACACCAGCGGTTTTCAGAGCATGTGCACCTAGGATGAGGCCATAGGCTAGACCCAGGACATGCTTGGGTATTATATTTCCTGGCTTACCTGGGAATGACGTGGGATCCATCAGGAAGAGTTAGAGGAACGATCGGGGGAGGGAGATGCCTTTGTAACTTTTCTGAGTCAGCTATCCCCCGCGACCAGGTCCTAAATAAGAGGTGGAAAGTGAATGAATGGATAGATGAAAGGCGTATCACGTGTGCAATTTCTGGTCATGTCTTCATGGAGCTTAGCTTCTCTTTAGGCAAACTTTACCTGTTGTTTAGCCTAATCCTTACTTTTAGTTTAAGCCTCAGTGCTGGTCAGAGATTTTATGTGAGGCAAATGTATTACTTATGGCCTGAATATTCAGGAATGAAAGGTACCATAATACAACGGCTGCCTCAATCCCACATTAGCCTGTGCCTGTAAAGCCTTGTAATTTACCCTGTTAAATGGAGTAACGGAAAGGTTTGAAATCCAAAACCAGCACATCTCTGCCACTTAAAAGGACTATTCATCTGAATTGAGATGAAATTCTTTCTGTTGCCCACTAATGCCCTTGGGGCTCCAAAGCCCATCTTTGTCTGGATCTATTCCAAAGCCTAAGTCTGTGGAGTATAGCACCTGTAGGCTGTGGAAGGTTTTTCTGCAGTGTTATGATGCAGTTTTTTTTTTCTCTCTCCAGGAAGCTGACTAAAGTACTCAAGAACTACGTGGACAATGCGGAGAAACTGACTGATTCTCTCTTGAAAGCGATGAAGGCTCTTGAATACATTTTTAAATTCATCGTCCGGTCCAGGGTGCTCTTCAACCAGTGAGTGTTCTGACCTTCGATGTGAAGCGTTTCCATCAGGCTGATATTAACAGCCATTCTAGCATGCTTTTCTGAGCTGGTTTTTAGTCACAGGATCAGGCTTGAGAGGCATAAAAATGGGGTAGTAGGGGGTGGGAAGTGCAGGGATGGGGCTATAATGGATGAGGCAGTCGGGGTGGGAGATTTGGGGATGGGGCAGTCGAGGTAGGGGTTGTAGGGTTGGGGCAGTCGTTTTGGGGGTTGTTGGGATGGGCCTGTAGGGGTGGCAGGGGAGGGTGGTGTAGGAATGGGGCAGCAGCAGTGAGGGGTGTAGGATTGGGGCAGGAGGGGTGGAGAGTGTATGGATGGGACAGTATGGAGGGGTGTACAGGAGTGGGGCAATCAGAATGGAATAGGGGGTGTAGGAATAGGGCAGTAGGGATAAAGAATGGTGGAGTGGGCAGTTGGGGTGGGAGGGGTATAGATGGAGCAGTAAGGGTGGGTAGTGTAGGGGTTAGGTGGTTCGAGTGGGGGATGCAGGGATGGAGCTGTAAGGCTGGGGGTGTTCTTGAGGCAGGTGGAGTGTCAACAGGTAGCTCTGGCTTTCCTCCATTTTCCTTTTCATGTCTAAACTTTTAACAAGGTGGTTGTGATTTTTGGAAGTGTGTTTCTCTCTGGAAGGGATAAGTGGGTTTTAAGGAGCATTGTCCCCTGACATGATGTGTCCTGTACTTTTTCTTTACAGTCTGTTTTGGGATTCATGGGCTAATTAACTTTTGGACTATTGCTGTAATCACTCATTACCTGAGTAATAATTTCCATCAAAGAGGAATATTCTGCTTTATGACTTAACTGGGAGTAATATAAACCAGCAGAGACAGGTCGTTTAAAGATTTTCTATCGTTCATCTGCAATTAAATGTTTTTGGTGTGCCTTTACAGTCAGTAATTAGTTTTTAATTGATTTGTATTCAGGTTAGCTGGGAGGTTGAAGCCTGAAGCAACTTTTATATAGTTATTTAACTTTTCTGCGAAAGGCATTTTTAAAAGGATAATAAATGATTGTGTTTAATTCATTATTTAGTTTAATTTCTTTTAAGCCATTGTGAGGGTATTAGTACTCTGCACCCTCCTCCTGCCTCGGGAGTTGATTAGAAAAATTATTAGTTATTCGCTCAGGTAATTATGAGATGAGATGAGATTGCTGCATAGTCCTTGTTGGCTTGCCTTATTCAGGATTTTTCAGTGTTGCCAGTAAATCATTTTCCCCGCAAATGTCAGTCGAATCTGACCCAACCCTGTTTCCTATTATTAATATTCAGTTTATATGCCTCGGAGAACTTTTTTTGTGATGATTATGGAAGGATAGTAAGCTGATGGGGATAGGAGAGATTTGGGTAAGTTGGCATAGTGTGCATATTTCCAACACTACTTAAAATTTTTTAATAGCTGTTTTGTGTGACTTGATGCTCTGAAGTATAATTCTGGGCAATTTTGGTATAATCTGTGGTGGGAGGATGTTTTCTCTATTTTTCCCCTTCAGAAGTAAAAACAAGAATGGTGTTTGGTATTTTATGTGATAAATCAATGAGTATGAATATTCAGTAATGTATTTTTGTGAGTAAATTGTTTTTTTTATTCTTTCTGTGTTGTGTAATATGGAGCTTTCCTTCATTAGCATGATCGTAGGGCTTTAGGGCGAGTTGGATCATGAATTAATTCATGGGACTCAAATTTTTTTTGATATTTCTGTAATCAACTACTGGCTTGCTGATGATGGCATGAAATCTCTCATGGATTATTAAATATGCGTAGTTGTAGAGTTGTTATTACATGTCATTATTCTCATAGCATAATTGCTCATCTCATTTTTTCAGGTTTTTAAAAGAATTATTTTAAATTTCTTATTTATTTATTTTTGTTATGTTAGGGAATGGATGTCAGTTATTTATTTTTTTTTTTTTTTTACTTTTAAGGTTTTGAGGAAAAAAGTGAAAAAACAAGTTTTTCTCACCTACGAAAGAGCAGGCGGCCGATATCTCAATTTGGCAAAAATATGACTTGGGCAATTATGCTATGGGGCTAATGATGTATAGGTATTTTTTAGGCTGCGGCAATTACCATGGACTACAAAGGCTCTTAGGAAAAGTTGGGCTTTTTGCAGTATGACGATCACATTTTCTTGGCCTGTGCATACATCTTCACTAAATACTCTCATACTCACAGAATCGCACACAACAACCCTCGTTATGAAGAATGTTGCATACAACGAATTGCATTGTGGCTGCAAGGTTAGTCGACCGAGGGTGGCAATAAAAAAAAAAAGCTGTAATGAATTTTAATTGTAATGAGAAATTATGTTTTGAAGAAGGGAAAGAAGGAAGATGGATAGTTGGTAATTATGTAAAAATTTTTTGTAGATTTACAAAACGTCACTTGAAGTGATTTTCAAGCACATTTAGAAAAAGGCAGTATTTGCAATGACTTGCTTTTTCTCTTATTTGTTGAAAAATCCTCCTCTTCACTCCCCAGTCGGTACTGAAATAAGATGTGAAGATGAATTTAAAGTACTAGCATGAGACTTCCATCTTCCATTTAGTATGACATTTATTGCCCCACCAAATATTAAAAAAGTGTGAAAAGTGTGACAACATGCCCTGCTCTCCTCTCTCCACTGTGATATGAACATGGCTTGTTTTTATTGTACGATGATGGTTGCACTGCTGAAGTTGAGGGAAGCCACTAGGCTTTGAGAATGTGGTTTTCTTGTCTGGGAGTGGCACCTGAAATCTCATGGCCCAAGCCACCAAATATGCATGGCCTTCATCTTGTAATACAGGAATCCTGTCAGGTACTAACACCAGTGCATTCCCAACTGCTGTGTACAAAAACGACGTGAAAATGTTGTGATAGGGGAAAGCTTAGAAGTGCTGTCACTTCATCTCCAGAGGTGAAAAATAGCTGGATGAGCTCAATCAATACCTGTTCTCGGCATAATCTCGAGTTTCTGTGTAAGCAGAGGGGTAGAAGATGGGGGGAGACGGAGGAGAGGACAGGAGAGCGAGTGGGTAGGGGAAGCAGGTGTGGGGGATGGGGAGGGTAGAGCAGAGAGGGTGCGGGAGGGAGAGTGGGGGAGATGTAGAAAGGTTAAAATGGGTCAATTAGTTGCCGTTGCTCAGCCCTCACAATCTTGCACATTAAATTTCCCTTTGAATATTTTGGTCATTATATTTTAAAGGTCTCTTATTATTGAAGAACAATTTTCAAATCAGCCTGTGCAGTGGTGTCCACTTTCTCAAATATTCCATACACGTTTGACTTTGAAGTGGCCCTAATTACACCAGTAAACGCCCCGTTCTGCGTTTGAAACCCGTTGTTTACTATGTCACAAACAGACCTGCTCTGCATTGTTCATGCCTTATCAGCTCTGTTTAAATGCTCTGCCCCTCCTCCTCCCCGCAGCCTTGCTCTATCTCTATCCCCCTCTTCTGAATAGCACCTCCCTCTGCCGACTTTCACTATTGACAGTTTATTTACCTTGTGTCTAGTGAAGACGTCCCAGACCATAGCTAAATTTGCCCTTGTAGGTTGCAAGGAGCCGCATAAGGTTTTATTTATTTTCTTCACACTGCCGAAGACACGAGACACTGTGGCTGAATTTTATTTTTGACAACACTGGATTTGCTGAAATATTATTTCTGAAGGGAGCGTTTATCCCAAGTTTCCGTGAATCTATTGCTGTCCTCTTTCTAGTAAATTGTTTCTGATTTCTTAATACTTATTCTGAGTCCCAGGTGTAGTTAAACTTCTAGGGCAACTTTGTAGTGTTAGTTCAACATTTCGTGCCATCGTCAGCCCAGGGTTGCGTTGAATACGCATATTTTCATTTTGAGATTGTTACTAGTTAAGTCAGAGACAATGTACATAATGCAGCAATATGATAGAATGAGTGACATGTTACGACATTCAGTTGAGATAGCATAACCCAGCCATTTACAATGGATGGAATGTTCGATAACGGTAGCTACCATTTATTCCAGTAAGTGGTATGCCCAATACAGTCCTCATACTTGCTGAGTCTCCGTACGTCACCTTTGCATGGTCATTGAGTCGTGTACAACTAAATAATTTTATGTGTAGAGACACCTGGGTATTTTTATGAACATACTGGTGTCTACCATTTGACACATGGTGTATGGGGCTGGTAGCTCTGTTCACCAGACTATTGGAGTAGACCTGGTTTTTTAGTGGGGATTCCCATTCAAAATGGCTTGTTTTTCAGAAGGCGGAAAATGACAGGCAGCGAATGACCCAGAAATTATAGTTTTTAATTAATTTTTTTGCTAGAAGTTTATTAGCCTCCTTTTTGGTCATCCAAGAATATGTCTTGGTAAAAGAAAAAAAGAACATAATTTCGGACATTTAAACTTTATTTTATGTATTGGAGAGGACCCTTATTGGGCTTTCAAGCACTTTATAATTGAGAGTGGGAAGTGAGAAGTACTCTCAGGGTGCACTGTGGTCATTACTTTGTGGCTGCTGAGGATGCATATTCTGGCCTATGCAGAGGGGGTGAAAGGCAGCCTGAAATTAGAGCAGCTCTACATCTCTATGTAAGTCGGGACACAGTGAAGGGAAAGATGGTATAATCCTGACTGGTGGTCTCTAGACTTGTGATACTTGACTCTTAAAGAAGAGAGAGCTACACGGACGAGCCAAAACACTATGACCAGCTACCTAATATTTTGTTTGTTTTGTTAAACCCTTATTTAACCAGGGAAGTCCCATTGAGAATGAAATCTCTTTTTCAAGGGAGCCCCGGGGGGTTGAGGTGGGGAGAGAGAGGACAATTTGCATAGCCAATTAGATCAGGGGATGATTAGGTGTCAGGTCAAAGGAGCCAGGTTGGGACTTTAGCCATGACACCGGGGAACCCCCTACTCTTATCGATCAGTGTCATAGGATCTTTAATGACCACAGTGAGTCAGGACCTCGGTTTAACGTCTCATCCGAAAGACGGCGTCTTCTTCAGCACAGTGTCCCCGTCACTGCACTGGGGCATTGGGGATTGTTCCACCAGAGGGAAGATCGCAACCTACTGGCCCGCCAACACCTCTTCTAGCAGCAACTTGATTTTCCCAGGTGGTCTCCCATCCAAGTACTAACCAAGCCCACGCCTGCTTAGCTTCAACCACGCGGCTGGAGCAGATCGAATAGTGGTATGGCTGCTGGCAAATATATTTCTGGTCTTCTGTGTGCGGACAAAGCGGATCTGACTCAGCAAGGCATAGACTTTACAAGACCTCTGAAGGTGACCTCTGCCGTCTGACATTAAGATGATACCAACAGAACCTTTACATCCTGTAAGATGCGAGGTTGAGGTGACCTGGATGAGACATGCCGTTGCAGCACATCCCACACATGCTTCAGCTGATTGAGATCTGGGGAATTTGGAGGCCAGGGCAACAGCTTGAACTCAGTGCCACATTCCTCAATCCATTCCTGAACAATTTGTGACGTGTGGCAGGGCACATCATCTTGCTGAAAGAGACCAAAGGGTGCCCCTGGTCCGCAACAATATTTAAGGTGATGGCATGTGTCAAATTGATGTTTGACGGGCGCCTGATGGATCCAGGGTTACCTAGCAGAACATTGCCTTGAGCAATTTGTGCCACAGTAGCCTTTCTGTTAGTTCTAGCTGGATGGATGCCCTTTGTTGCCCTGACACATTGAGTCTTGGGGGCCCAGCGCCCTGTTGTTGGTTTGTGATTTCTCCCACCTTGAAGCAGTGTTTCTCGGTACCCACCACTGCTCTCTATTTCTTTTGCATACAAGGCATTGTCTACAAGGATTGACTGTTCGCTTACCGTCTTGGATATCCCAGACATTGACTCACAAATTAATGAGATACTCATTCTGCGTGGTCATAATGTTTTGGCTCATCAGTGCATAATTCTGACTTGTGCTTTCAAGACAAGAGGTGACAGACTCTCTTTCCAGTGATGAGAGAGACTATATAGTCCTGACTACTGGTTTCCAGGCCTGAGATAGAAGAATTTCTTGAGTGGGTATAGAGACATTAGAGACATGAGGATTGGTTGCTGTATGACAGGTAGCATTCTCTCTCTCTCTCTCTCTCGTGATGGATTTTCTAGCGAGGAAATGGATAGCACTGTAGGGCCTTAATTGTGTTTGGCACAAACGCTTTTAATTATTTCTGGGAAAATCAGAAGAGCTCTGAAAATTGCATTCCTGTGATTGGTACAGTCTCACTAATATTGTGTGCCAGTTTCATCATGTGAGCAAATCCTATTACATTTATTAATTTGCTCGGGCAAATAACATTGGCTGGGTTTTAGTCCTAATTAAGGCCTTGCTCGTGTGAGATTTTTTTAATAGATTCTTAACAGATTGTTAGCTGGGAGAGGATCCTCCTGGCACGCGAGCCCTTCAGCATTAGAGCTAATGACAAAGCCTTTCCATTGGGCCAGGTTTCTCAGCTCGTCTCCTGTCCGATGGAGCTCTCTCCCAGCGTAATACAGGGGCTGTCACCTGTATAGGATTGCTGGTTTAGACTTGGGGCCCCTGCAGACCAGTGGCTGATGGAGGAAAAGCCTTTGCGCAGTTCAAGTACCTACACTGTGTGGGCAGGTAGTGGTGACATTTGGCCCCACCCAACTTTTCCTTACAGGGGAGCCACCTGCAGATTTATTCAAGCTGCAGAGAACAAAAAAAAAAAAAACAAACAAACAAACCACAACTTGATTAAAACTCATTGAAGTGACTTTTGCGTGTGGTTTCATTTGTAGGATTGCATGTTGCTGGTGAATTAGCCCTTATGCATTGACTAGATGAGGCGGGGGTGGTGGTGGCGTGATATCGTTATATTAAACTTATCTTTTTCTTTGAAGTCATGGTTAATCTACGGTTTTTTTCTGTGGGAATAGTAGTTCTAATTATTCTCTCTTTACCCAGGCTGTACGAGAACAAGGGAGAGGCTGATTTCATGGACTCCTTGAGGGACCTGTTTACCTCCTTCAATGACATGATGAACAGCCATTCTGACAACACCAGCGGGGTGAAGGTGTGTCTCCAACTGCACTCATCTCAGTCCATAAAAAGCACCCCATAAATCCATGGGAAGGTCGTGCATGGCTGCCTGTACCACATGTGAGGGCACAGAGGTTGATTGTATGACATTTCCTTCCTTTTATTTAATGCTAGTTCTGCCATTATTGCGCGCAGCATTGAATAATTCACAGACTGTTTACGTCGGTGAATCCTGGTCCATAATGATCGAGTGCTCCCGCAGTGTTGTGCGGTTGCTCTGCTTCACAAGGTTAAGCTGAGGTCCTGGCTGGCTGTGGTAATTAAAAATCGCATCGTTCCTGTTTTAAATGCAGTGGTGTCGACCATGGTGCTCAGATGGAATTTTTGCTGCACTGGCCACAGTTTTCTTGTGTAGAGAGTGTAGCACCTCTTATTGTGAAAATTGAGTTAACTTCTCTTTTTATTTGTAACAGTCAGTCACATGTCAGTGGTTCTCAATGTGGGTCCTGGGGTCCCTCTGTATGTTTGTTTTGGTTCCAGCCATGACTGCAATCACTATCGTAAGGAGCTGATAAATGTTCTTTATTTTGGGTTAGTTTCCCGTTTTAGCCAAATAGCTACAGCTGTGTGCTATGTCGGATAAGTGTTATTTATTTATTTTTGCAAATGTGCAAAAAAAGGTACATATTTTTAACTGCCCAAATTTAAGGCTGGTGAATCAATAATTTCCTAATTAAATTTTCAATGTGACTTTTTTTTTCCTTTAACACAATGCAGGATTGACTTCACTTTCCTTATCTTTTAACGTGTCATTAATGATCAAATGGCTACTTTTTTCTGACCATGTTTTTTACCAATTAGAATCAAATTGATTCTTTTAGTCATTTAATTTATTCTCAACAATTTTCTCCTCTGCATTTGCAAAGTAGTACAGTATGGAACTCTTGGGGGCATTCAAAGCTGCCTCTGCCGTAATCGATCAATCTCGCAAAAGTCCGTCAAGTAATTGCGTAGCGCGGTCTTGTGCCATTAAAATGAATTGGGAGTGCCCCGTTTGCGAAGCTCAGAAATCATTGGTTATATGATGGAGGATAACATTTTGAACGTGGCAGCAAATGACGTAGTTGTGTGCACTGAGTGATTGATAAGCCTGTATCATATATAAATTGCATGCTTGGTGCTTTAATCGGTGATTGATTATGTGGCCACTGAAATTGAGTCAAACACCATTTGAAAAGACAGAAAGGACAGTTTATTATCAAGAATTGCCAGAGACTCACAGCTGTCAAAACAAACTGAGCCCCATGCACTTCAATTAACTCTTGAATAGCTTCCTACCCTGATTAATGCGCCAGCGCAGAATTGTTTGGAAATATTAAAAGGTGCCTGTGGACTTTTTGCATACACAGCAGAGAACAAAATTTACGATTGACTATGCTTAAAAAATAAAGGAAGGATGTTTCTTTAAGTAGAAAAAAATAATAGACTAGAAGGCACCAGGAGAGCGCATTATGTCCGCCGTCGCAATGTCATTGAACCCGAGTGTCAGACAAGTCTTGGCACAGAAGTTTCCTTGGATCCTGGATCAAAACTGAGTCAGATCTTCATCGAAATTTAATCCCTTCCTTAGTACAGTGTCTATCAACACAGAAAATTTAATTGGCTTCCATGCATAATTGTTTGTGATGTCCTGTTAACTGCGAACCAAACATACAGGCAAACAAACAGTCGAACTCAGGTTAAAGCATATTACCTCCTGGCTGAGGTATGACTAGACTGATTTGGCTAATTGTTGCAAGATAGGGGAAGGAAATTATTGCCATAGCTATAACGGCATACTGTTGATTCCCCGCGCAGATAATCAGAGGAAATCCGTGCTCTCCTAGCAAGGCACCTCGTGAATATGAGTGAAACTCAAGCCTTAACTGAAACTGAAGAGTACATGTACGAGCCTGAACACCCAGTAATACCAGAGAGCATGTCTGATCATAGTGACAGTTTCATTGTATACACAAGATGAAGAACGGGAGAGTGAATGCAGAAAGGGCAGGGCTAAAATGAAAGTGATTCATATGTGGTGCCACTTTGGGAGATGTGCATGGCAAATAAACTGACGGAGAGTGCTACTGTTGTCTGATTCAAAAACTTTTGTATGGAACATTTGAAGGGACAAAGTGCGTCACTCAAAAAAGGTAGCACAGTCTCATATGTCACACGTTACCATGCCGAATATGATGCACATCGATACCATGATCAGGAGGCAGGTGAAGGGACTGGCATCGACAGAAGTGCTGCTGACACAACAGTAAAGACGACTATTCCGCCCGTTTGATATCAGTGGAGTGCCATTGGAAGTATGTTAGGGTTGGCGCGATTTTCACCATGTAACTCATGATGTTATCTTTTTCCCCATTTACTTTTCTTAATTAGTTATCAAACGACTGATTACGGGGCTATATTGGATAGCATTATTGCTGTGTTGTGTTCAGTGCTGATTTGATGGTCATTATAGCGTCAGGTGTCTTCTGCTTCAGATATATGTTTCTTAAAGGTGCACTATGCAAGTTTGTTTACTTTCTGCGGGATTATATTTTTGTCTCAATTCGCCGACATCTCTCCACGATCCGCTAGCTGCCTGCCCCTAAATTCACTGAAAAAGAAACCCGGGCTCTGGAGACCGCACAGGTGTCACAAACTGCAAATAAACACAAGGGGCACAGGCTGTGCCCCGTAACATAACAAACCGTCCCGGCCAATCATCGACAAGAGTTGACAGTTATGGAAGCATGGGAAGGAGGGAACTATGGGAGGGAAGGGCGGTTTTGTTTGAGTTCAAATGTCAACAGAAGTGAAAGTAAACAAACTTGCATAGTGCACCTTTAAGGCCTAAAACTAAATAATTCCCTCTGCCAAGGAGGTCATGTTTTTGCCGGTGTGGGTTTGTCTGTCTGTCTGTTTGTGTACAAGATGGCTCAAAAAGTAATGAACTGATATCTCTGAAATTTTGTGGGCGGGTCGCTATTATATCATGGATGGACCCTATTGATTTTGACCACGACCGATCAAACAATATGGCCGCCACAGCAACCATCTCTAATTCCTATGTTGCCGATACCTTAAATTTCTTATGAGCCATGTTCACTCAGTAAGATTTGGACTGTGCTGCCTTGGCGGAGGGTTGCCCTCTCGGAGTGCCTCTAGGTTTTTTAAATCTCCTTGTAACTCTTCCCTCATTTTTGAATAAAATGTTATTATGGGCGATTGTATTCTGACAAAGCTTAGATTTAGTCACTAATTTATTTTTCAGGTAATTGTTGTCCTTTTACTCTCACATTGGTGCTTTGTAACCGCTTCGTTGCCATCACTTCTTAATCATTACTGGCAATGTGTTGATATTTATCATTCAATAAATGAATTTTGCTGTTCTTCACTTTGCCCAATTAAGGCTCAGAACCGGTCGAGAGTAATCGGTCAAAAGTGAAGATGCTGCCTACGCGGCTCATCTTTGCTATTTGTACTGACTTGAACAGTGCAATTAAGAAGAATTAACTCCTTGTTATCTGTCTGGAATTTTAATTGTGGTTGGGAAAAAACCAGGAGATACAGGACTGACATTGAGAACCACTGACTTACTGTGCGCCATATAAGTTTTTTTTTTTTTTTTTGCTGTTTGTGGGACATTCTTCTGTTTGGTCTGTCACTGTCAGTGCATTTCTTACTGTTTCACTGCCCTTCTCTTCTGCATCTCCCCACCACCTCCTCTCTGACCTGGGCACCACTTGGCTCCTCTTCTTTAGCTCCTCTTGAAGGTATTTCCATCCTGCTGTCTTCCTGCTCTCCTCTCCCCCTTCCCGTATGAGCTGTGCTGTTTTCCTTGGGTCGTTTTTTTTCCCTTCTGCATTTCACACCATTCCTAGCCTCACCCACCCTACTGCTACCCCCACAAGAAAGGACAAACAGGGTTAAGCAGATGGAAAAGGCTTTGTGAAAATTAGAAGGCAGTTTGCTGTGTAATTGGGTTTGTTATTAGCCAAACTGTCAGTAAATTAAAAATTGATCTAGGGGAACCGGTCGGAAAGCCAAATCTCCCCGCTAAGCCTCGAGGCGGCATCTGTGTGGTGACGAAAGCTCTGCCAGGACTCGCCGAGGATGCCTGGCGACCCCCGGAACCTGAACAACTACCCACCGGGGGGCCTTTAGGGGCTGGGGTTCAGCCTTCGGGCTCCTAATTCTAATAACACACTCTGCACTACATTCAAACTAACCGCCAGGTGCGGGCTTGATGGGCATTCATCGATTTGCCAGGGAAATGGCTGTGTTTCCTGGACCGGCCCTTTGAACCTGACCGACGAAACACAGAGTTCAGTAAAGAGTTATAGTGTTATAAGTAATTTGGTGGTACTTTACTGGGGCATTGGTTGTTTTGAGGAGAGCTCTTTTTCAGGAGAGTGCATTAGTTGGTCCTCCTCTGCTCTTTGGTGCTTTGTTCATGTAGGTAATGTTTTTCTAAGGGTTACTCGGTCACACTTTCGATGAAGTGTTGCTCATAAAGGCTTTATACAGCATGTATAATGCCTTCATAAATGAGACATAGTGTCTTCATAAATCATACATAAACTAATTTCATGCTTTGTAAAGGGTGAAATAACACATCCTTATTCAGCATGTGATGCCAGATGTGATATAACTGACAATGTCACTTAGCTGGTGGCTAAATGCTATAAAGGGTGACATTGTCAGCTAAATGAAATTGTCATTGTCACATCTGGCATCACATCTTGAATAAGGATGTGTTATTTTACCATCTATAAAGCATGACATTTGCTTATGTATGATTTATGAAGACATTATGTCTCATTTATGAAGGCATTATACATGCTGTATAAAGCCTTTATGAGCAACACTTCATCTAAAGTGTGACCGGTCTCCTTGCAACATGGCTTACTCATGCATGGTGGCATTTTGCTGCATTGGAATCTGTGCAGATGTCAGAAGAAGCCGGAAGAAGTCTATTTTTCCCCAAAACGTTGAAGTATTCCTTTAAAAGATGGCGCATGTGGACCTCTGTAATAACAAGAGAGCTGTGAGAGCACAACATCCCCCGCCAGTGCTGCGACTGCGATATGCACATCATCAGTCTATCGGCATCATATTTGCAGTTTCAGGGATGTACTTTGAAAACTGTCAGAGGAGTGGATTTCACCAGCCAAGTACCTTCCAATGAGGACAGACTGATAAATGGACAGACGGACTGCACCACGACATGCTCCTCTTTTTGAGCTTTTGCCTGGGGGGGGTAAAAAAGGCACTAACAGGGCATCCAAGCATTTAACTTATGGTTATTCAATTAGTTTTTGCTGAAATGTGGTGTAGAGGCAAATGCTAGCCTGGGGAATTTCGCACATAGCCTTGCCACTCTGTCTGGAGAGCTTGGTAATGATGAGTGAGTGGCTATGAATCATCTTTGACAATTGACCCGATTTGGCAAGTAATGCCAAACTGAGATACATTAGGCTAATCCAGATATAGAAAAATATGACAACTCTCGTGCGTACGAGTGCACCCCGCACATTTTCAACCGTCTGTCTGGAATTCTTGTCAGCTCTTCATGTTAGCCACCTCAGGAGAGCATAGCAATCGCAAACAGAGCTGCCATCTACCTGCAGCTCTGTTTGTCCAGTGTAAACTTCCATTATAAGCATACAGGAAACTGTCAGTGTTTGCTCTTCCCCAAAATTTTTGACAACTAATTTGCCTTTTTTTTTTTCTCCAAAAAGCAATGTGGTGTCTGTAATAAATATTCAAAAGGGTACGGATCGTACTTGTTTTTTATATTGACATGCTGTCTTTTTGAGTGCACAGTTTGCTAAATTTGTTTTTGGTTGTTCAGGTACCAAGCTGACGTTTGCTAATTCAGTGCATCCGCAATGCCTTTTGCACTAATGTGTGGTGGAGTCTTGATAAGTCTGTAAATATATGTTTGTGGCAGGGCTGTAATTTAACATTATAAGGTTTTTATAACAGTAATAATACATTAAACTGACAGCAGGTCACATCTTTACTGTTTTGAAAATGTTCGATTGAGTAGCTGATGACCTGATTGTGCAGCGCATCGAACCGTCAGTCAGAATTGTGCTCCTGCAAAAACAAGCTCAGCAAACTGGAACCATTGAACTATTTTAAACTTCAGCTTGATGAAAATTTGCCTGCTATGAGCTGCATGCTGATTAAAAGGACAGTGAGGATTGTGCTTTTTCCAGCTGATCTTTCTTTAATCACATTCCGCTAATCACAAGTGTTTTCTGTGGAGCATTCGAAAGCCTCTTAATCACAGCGGACGTGCTCAGTGATGGAAGTCAGAAGAATGTAGTGAATAGGTCACTTTGAAATATTTAAGGATCTCACTTCACAACTGCCCATGATTCAAACGTTATGGAGCAAGCTGGTGCAGGTATTATTCTGCCCTTAAAAAATGACCGCGTTAGATGGGCTGTGCAGTTTGTTAGCTCTCCTTGAAAAATTTGCTTAATGTCTGCAGTTGTTGATATCTCAGTGACTTCATTATTGGACATTTTGGCTTCACTGCATTGAGTCTTCATAAAGGAGTTGGGGTTCTTAAATTGAGAGGATAATCAATCGGTCTGTGATAAATCTTCTTGGAGGTTATAAAATGGCTAACTGGAAAAATAACACCACTTGGTTCATTGATTTTGGTGATATTTCATTTGAAGGAAAGCAAGTGTTTTGAAAGAATGATGCAGCTCTGTTAATAAGTACTGTAGATACTGAAGCTTCGCAGTGGTTGGTCTTATCCTGTTGTCCTTGCAAACTAGACGTGCATATCCGCAAGTGCTGGTGAAGGATTTCCAAGTATCCAAATTGGCTCTTGTGCTCTCACCATCAGCTTTATGGCTTCATTTTCTGTGAAATTAGAGCTGCTTTGGCTTTTTATTTTTTGTGAGAAGATAATTAGAAAAATCTTTCAATCCCTTATGAATAATGTTCTTTGTTTAATTTTTTTTCCTGCTTGGAGCTACTCTAAGTACACATATATGCTGGCTACCACACATCTAACTAAAGAATCTTGCATTCAGTGGATCATTGGATTTCATTTCATATTTAACCCTTTCCCTCCCAAATTTTATTGAGAAGCTGAATATCAAATTTTCTCCAAGTGAGCAGAATGCTTCTGGGTAAAGTCTGTAGTATTCTTAAGTATATACAGTCCATACATATTTGGACATTGACAACATTGTTATTTTAGCTGTCTTCATTCAAATAACCTGATACTCTGTGTAGTTGTTGATTTAAATTTTGGCATTTGCATTTCGAATATGTGGCTTTTAAAACTATGAATTCCAAAGAGCTGCCACTGGATTGTAACAAGCAGTTATAGGCTGAAAAATCCATTCAAAAACTTCAGTGTAATAGCATCAACATCAGGTGTGGCCAAAGTAACTATTTGGTTAATTCTTTAAGATGAATGCCTCAGTGAGCTCAGGAACACCAAAAGGCCCAGAAAACCACCAATAATAACTGTGGTGGATGACAGAAGAATTCTTTGCCTGGGGAAGATAAATCTAACATTTGGCCAGATCAAGAACACTTCCCAGGAGGTAAACATATCTGTGTCAATATCAACAATCAAGAGAAGACTTCACCAGAGTCCATACAGAGGGTTTACGGCAAGATGTAAAAAAAGAGACGTCTAAAAAAGTCTTTGCAGGTCTAGAACAAGATCTGATGTGCAGATAATTATCAACTTGTACCAGAATGCTAGGAAGATAAGATATAGAGAGGGGGAGTAACTGCTCATGATTCGAGGCATACCATCTCTTTAGTGAAGCATAGTCATTCGTAGACATGCATGGCTGCCAATGGAAACAGTTCCGTTATATTTTTTGGCGATGTGACTGCTGAGAAAAGCATCAGGATGAATTCTGAATTCTACGGGGCTATTACCTCGCAGATTCCGCTAAATGCTTCAAAACTGATTCCATGGTGCTTCACAGTGCAGATGGACAATGACTTGCAATACCCTGCAAAACCAACCCACCAATATTTTAGGGCAAAAAGTGAAGTATTCTTTGAAAGGAGTGAATCCGCTCAACTGCAACTACTGCAAGAAAGTATTCTTCCTCTATGTTGTTTATTAACGGTCGCTAGCTACCTGTACTTCGTTTGGACTGTCATCAACTCATTTGTATAAAATTTGACGATGGCCGGCAAAAGGAGCAATTGGGATGACTGTGAAATTAGATTCATGAAGCCTCGATAGTCCGGGGTTAACGATAGCAAGTGAGAACAGGAGCGATTTTTCTTAGCCCTCGTTTTGTTGATAGTACGGTACTAAAAATACAAGTGAGAAAAGGGGCTAAGGATAGTCCGGGGTTAAGGATAGTATGGGGCTAAGGATAATACGGGGTTAAGGCCTATTAACTGCTCAAGATTTGCTACCAAATACTAAAATGATATTTTAATTAATGACAGTGTTTGTCCAAATACTTTTGAGCACCTACAACTGGGGCTACTATTAATGAAAATGGTTGTAATTCCTATGCAGTACAGACAGTATGTTTTGTGAAAAAAAATTGTTTAATTAAACTTTAAAGTCTACGCTTCAAAAGAATCTTGGTTGATTAATTTCAAATCCATTACGGTGGCATACAGAGCCAGAATGATGTAAATTGTCACTGTCCAGATACTTATTGATCTGTCTGTTTATTTTAGATCCTGGGTAGTTTTGCTTTCAGAATACAGGCCACTTGCCCAATCTGTCTGTAATCATAGTTACATTATGTCCTGTCAATCCAAAAGAAAGTCCTGAGGGGAAAGAGTTAAATAATTGTCTAAAATCTTTTAAACTGAGTTTATTTAGCTGGCATTACTAATTCAGATCTTTCCTGCATTTTGTGTTCTCTTTGGAGGCATTCATTTCTCCTGCATTATGTGTTCTCTTTGGAGGCATTCATTTCTCCTGCATTATGTGCTCTCTTTGGAGTCATTCATTTCCTTCAGCTTTTGCATTATCACCTTCACCCATCACGACTCGTCTTGGTATAAAACTGGTAAATAATTAGTAGAAACTTCAAAAAAAAAAAAGAACTATATGGCAATTTAACACTGTTATTTTGACCTCTAGGGTGCAGCACTGAAAAATGTTCCCACTATCGTCAATGATGTCAAACTGGTCTTCGATCCAAAGGAGCTCAGGTAATTTTTTCAAAATGTATTTTGATTGTCATTGCTACAAGACTATAATGAAACAATTATGCAGATTCTCTATCAGCTTTTTTGGTGGTCATTTTTAAGGCAAGAACTCTTTCTTTGGTGATGCAATCGGTGTGTAAATGCTTGATTTAAAGGTGGGAACATTTGGCCTGTGAGTCAGCTTTTTGTTCCCCCAAGCACATTTTGTGGGGGCGCACATTCTCTGTGCAGCCAGGATGGGGCTTTAGTCTAGTGGATTAGGGTCGATTTTGAAGATGATTGTTACAGATTGGATAAAAGTGTGAAAATTGGACCAAGTCATCGTTTTGAGATGAGAATTCGATTCGTAAGAGGAGCCCTTGTGAAAAATGCATTTTCCCCCATATTTTTACAGGATATCCAATATGGCCACCATTTTATGCACTGTTTGTTGCAGTGAGGCATGTTGCATATCAAAAGAAAGAACTTATAGTGTATAATTCATTTATGTTACTGTCGATGTAATCTGAGCACCTCCGAATGATGTAACTTAATTCAATACCACAAATGCCATGAATATTGGCTATAAATAGCTTATTTTATTGCATAAACTCATCATCAAATTTATTTACTGAAAGAACTCTGATAAAATATTTAACATGCATAAATAACAAATTTAAAAATTTTGCATTTCTGCCGTCTGAAGAGAGTGCTTGTTGTAATTTGTTATTGTGGAGGTAGAACTGGAATTACAGTGACAATGCAGATACAAGGTTAGAAGTGGGGCAGAATACAGATGAAATTTTGCGCAATTTTGTGCAATTTGGTGAGTATGCATTTGAGCATATATTGAATACAAACTTGTAAATGTGTAGGAATAAAAAAGCCAGATTATGCTTTCAGGAAATATCTGAAACTAGTGTTAATGGCGTAATTAAATTTGATCTAATTTGAGCTTCCCTCCTTGCAAACTCTTTGGAAAAGATACCATCTTCCAAACAACATCTTTGAGAAGAAGGTCTACCTGAGTAAACCTCAGATGAACCAAAGCATATTTTTTTACATTTTGTTATTTTTAAAATTTTTGTAATAAAATTATTTCAAGATGATTTAATAGAAATATTAAATAATGTAAATAAGATACTATATTCCCAAAACATCTCTTATTGGTTGGTTTTCCTGAGTTGACCGCAGACGAATCATTTAGAATCATCGCTACTATTTAGAAGAATAACTTAATAGATGATCTTTAAAATAAACATATTAAATTAAAACTGTTTAAAATTGAAAATAACATACTAAATTCTTAAAGTCACCTTTTAATAGTTTTCCTTTCTCAAATAGACCTTAAGTGAACTACATTTTTATTACTTCTTTATAGAAATAAGATTTTTTGATCAAAACAATAGCACTAAGTTTTTTTTTTTTTTTTTTTTAATTACAATTTTTGATAGTTCACCTTTCCTGTGTATACCATGAGCAAACCCCTAGACATTTGCTATTATTTCCTGAAAGTAGTTTATCATATTTGCAAATTGAGTACTACATATAATGTCAATGGCACATCTAATGCTTTGGCATCAAACCTTCAAAGTATATATTTAAATAAGGACATTTGCTTGGGACAAAATCTTATATGTGTATTTAGCATACAGAGGTATCATTTGATATGTAACATGACATAGTAGACTTAAAAAATGAAATGTTCAATTTTTTGCTTATTGCGGTTTGTCGGTCATTTTGAATTTGCTATATGTACGTGAAATAATTAAAAATCCAAGAGGGCTCCCATCATAAATTTGTTTATTGTCTCTCAAAGTATGTCTGTGCCAATTTTGGTACTTTTATCCAACTTTCGACAATAATTTCCCTTAGCCACTGGACTACTTGTTACTGGTTGCCCTACTGGTTTGGTTTCTGTATGCAAGTATTGGCCTGCTATAGATACTGGATCCCAGCTTCCTTAGAAGACCTAATTTAGAATGTTCTGACAATGAAATAGGGAGTGCATGAAAGCAGAGCTTTGAATAAAATGAAAATAGCACTTGGTAATACTACAGAACAATTTAATTTTAAGCCAGTTTACCCTTGATTCATGATGATAAAATAATTTTATACAATAAATGAAATGAAAAGTCCCTCCCATTTTGGTACTTATAATTTAACTATAATATAACAAATATATTTTCAAGTAGCTATACCTTTGCTGCTATCATAGTGTAGATTTGATGCCGACCTCTAATACAATATCTTGCAGAGTCAATTATTTCAGACCTTCCCAAGGGGTGCTCTAAATTTCCTGCACTTTTTTATGCACCTGGTGTACAGAGAACATTGGCTGAACATGATCTGGTTGCCTTGGAAACGTGTAATCACTGATTTTGAACAGTGACCAATGCACTGGTTAATGCGATCAGTCATGAATATTATTATCATGCAATTATGCTTTGCTTTATAATTAGACTGAATCAGAAATTCAGGCTCTGGCTGTGCGAGAGGTTGCAGTTATTTATGATTTCCACTGGCACAACCATTGCTGTATTTTCTAACATCTTTCCGCTCGTATCCATCGCCATTTTGACGTTTAAAATTACCTAATTTCTTAAAAAATAAATTTGGTGTCATAAGGATGATGAGAAAAATGGTTGTCATTTTTATTTTGCCTAAAGAAATGTAGATAGGTGGCAGGTGCTGCAAGGTGTCTGGGGTGAAGTGGTGTTGCAATGATGAACGCAATTTTTTTGGAAATAATATTTCTGAATATGCTGGTGGCTGTCTGACTTGATGCAGGACTGGCCAAATGCTCAGCATGATGACTGTCAAAGATTCATTTATTAACACGTGTGGAAGATCTGTTTATTAACAGTGAAAAAGGAGGACTTAACCAGGATCTACCCCTGGTGTTTCACGTGTGAGACAGACTTGATTCAATTGATGGTTTCATTTGTTTTTTTTGGCCACGGTACAGAGAAATTGACGGCCCCTGAAGGTTTGTGGGTGTGTAAATGTTGTGTACTGGAGCATGCGTTCAATTTCCTTTGGACTCACATTTCAGGCATTAAAGTGTTGCAGTGAGAGATGCACATATGCACATTCTTACGATCATTCATGCATTGTATCCGCAGGGAGCCAATTGCTGTTTCTGCAAGCCTGTTTTAGTTAGAGAAAGTTTACAGGGCACCATATGATACGCCTGTTCACGTGGCTATACTTCTGCGAATGGAACATATGCTTAATTATAAGCCTGTTTAATTTACAGCTTTCGTGGCTTGCTTGCTGTGCGGGGTTGCCAGTCAAGCGCCAGACTGCCTGTAAAGAAAAATGAGCCCAGTATTGTTTTCTGGCGGCTTGTTGACGCCGTTGTCCCACAGACGTTGCCCCAGTGTTCCATGCTGTCATTTATGGAAGGATGCACCTGATCATTCTTATGATGTGAATATCGTTGTCAGATTGCACCATTAAATGAAGACAATCTTGGTGCCTGCCACCCATTGGGTGACAAGACCATCCATGTGATTTCGTACTGACAGTTCAGGGGACAGACCTTGGATTTGTGGATGTAAGGCTAGTCCATTTCAAAGCTGACAAGTCTCACTTGATCCCACTGGTGGAACAGGCATGGTAGGAGAAATTTTACAGGGGATGATTCCACCCTGGTCTCTTGCCACCTCGGTTGAGTAATGGAGAGAGAGCACCGGTTAGCCTTTCCAGTTTCAAGGTTGAGTCAGGCGGACCTCAAATTATCGACCGCAAGCCCTTTTGGTGAACAGCTATGACCTGTAAGTGTCAAATCTGCTTCTATCGAAGGTATCACAGAGTGTGGTCCAGTTTGCCCCTCATCTCTGTATTAGGGCCAGAAAAAGCCAAGTAAAGCGTAATTTAATCATCAGCTAGCATTTGGCATACTGATATACTGTGCACCAGGGCTGGACAGAGATCATTCTGGCAGCGTCTGCACTGTGGCTAAAGCCCCTAGCAGTGCTGTAAGGGAGAACTGCCAGTTCTGCTGGGAAATAATTGTGTATTCCTTGGTCCAAGAAGGCCTGCATTTAACTATGTGTTTCCACGCTGATGTTGGGATAGGCTCTTCAAAGATCCCAGAGAATTTGGCTGTAAACATCATTGCTGGTCAGGTTCCTCTCTGATCTCTCCTCTGCATTGTTAAGCATTTCTAGTCTCTGATATAATCATTGAACTATGATGCATTACTGTGATATACCATTGCTGATCAGAAATGGAATGTGCTGTGTGAAATGTCTACTGTTTTGTTTCCAAAGCGTCTGCCTCTCTACTTGAAAGGGCTGCTGTGCTTTTGGACAATCCAATTTTTTTTTTTTTTTTTTTTTTTTGAGATTTTTACCACTCTCTCGCTGACCACTTCTTAAGTTGGTCTTGTGCTGTGTTGTGCTGTGAAATTGCTGTGCTCACTGGAGACCCATTGGAAGCAGAATGAATGCCCTGAAAATGCTTCCACTCTCCAGAAGGGTTTACTGGATGGCAAAGAAGTGGTTACTTTCCTGCTTCCCTGGCTTTAGACTGGCACGGCGGTTCTCACTGGCACAGAGATTGTAGTTACTGCGCTGTTTTAAATCCTTTTTAGCTGCGACCTGCTGCTCCATAGCTTGCTGCCAGTCAGTCGGTCCACAAAAATCCCCTTTGGTGGCCACAGGATGCTGAAATTAGGCATGGAGGTCAAGTGTGTTTGTTTGAAGATGTCTGTTTATGTTCGGACCAGTTGGCTAAAAGAGGGTGGTGATGAGAATGGTTTATTGCAAAAATGCTCATAACTTCCAAATGGATTCACAGCCTTGCAGAATATTTTGTGGAAACGGTGGTCATTAACCAACGGACAGCGAATTAACTGTTCTTGCCAGTTGGCAGGGAGGGGGTGTGGCAGTGGGAGTGGCCTGTAATAAAAGGGACGTAACATCTAAATGTATTCACATAACATGGCTAAACTTTGTAGAAATACGCACAGATAGACAGACAGACAGACAGACATGCATCTTCTCACAGACAAACACACACATACGCACACACCACTTTGCCTGGTCCCCTTTTATTTGAGCGTCTGTTCGCAGCTGTTGCCTAATTGCGCATGTTTTTGCTTTGAGTGCATCTCAGGGGACGCTAACCCTTAGCCTGAGAGGTGTACTTTGCCCCAGTGGGTGTTTGTATTTGCCACATTTTCTCAGCGAGTCAGAAACACTGGCTGAAGCCGACCTGGAGTTTGTCAGCTGAGAGGCGATTCGAGTTCATCAGTCTGCGCTGCTGGTCAGCTTCCGCTCAGCCAGCTGCTGGAGGCCGAGCAATCTGAATGTGGAGCCTAGCATTCTTCATCAGCCCTGCCTCCATGTGCTGCACTCGTTTCACTGTTGGGCGTGCGTCACCTGTCGCTCTCGCCCGCATGGTTCATCACTGAAGTTTTACCGTCTGAACTGTGGGGCCACTGCTGCATCACTGTACACTTAGTCATGCCGCATGTCCCCTGCCCTGTCATTGCATAACCCCCCCGCCCCAAAACTCCCCACCCCACTTTCCCTAAAAAAAAAAGGTTTTATTGTCCTGTGCACGCTGAGCTGTCGTGTGTTCCTCTGCATTCCTGTAAAGACCCTGACAGTACTTGAGCCCGGGCAGAACAGGGATGGATTGTGGGAGATGAGTGTCCCAGTTGTCACTGCGAAAGCAGCGGAATAAGCAGCCGAACGGAGCCAAACAAAGCATTTCATGCTCTGCCAGAGCATCTTTCAGAGCCCCGCTGCACCTCAGCCTGGCACGCCATGTAAGGAGAGAATGCATCTGCGGATTTTCCGCCGGATTTTCTTCGGAGGTTGTCGCGCCGTGTGGTGTAAATGGCGTTTTTTTTTTTTTTTCCCCCACGTTTAAAAAATTTTTTTTAAGGCTGTCTGTGCATTGGGTAAGATTAGGGTGAGATGGGTGGCATGTAGAGCTTAAGCCTTAAACCTGAAGATCCGGTTTTAACAAAACAAAACAAGCCAGAAATTGTGTGAAACGACATAATGTTAAGGGCGTGAGTAAAGAGGAAAACGAGCGTTGCGGGGGAAATTAAACCACGCAGGATGGTCGACCGAGTCACCCTGTCAGGAGCCCAGCGGGGTTACCTTTTGCAGTTGGTCTCAATGAAGCGCCCTCAGGCTGTTTGTTTCTCTCCTCTGGTTTCCCCCTCAGTAAGCTCTTCACGGAATTCATCCTCAAAGTTCCTCTGGGGCGCTTGGTCAAGCAGAAGCTCCACTGCATGATTGACATCGTCCATAGCGACCTGTTCACCCAGCACGGTAAGACTCGAGCAAAACAATCCTCCACCCCACACACACACCTGTGCCATTTCTAGCTCACAAACCTGTCAGGGGAACGCGGCTTGTCACCACCGAAGCCGCAATAATCCCCGGTATCTGCACTGCCAAGGTGCCTGTTAATCAGAATGTCAACCACATCGTAGCACTTCGAGCGAGCTGGCGATTTGGGTCTCTTTCGCTCACTGCTTTCTGAGCTCCTCTCTGGTTTCCTCAGTCTTCCCCCATTATCGACTGACACCTTTAAGATGCGTTTCCTGATGAATGCCTCGGTGCTTGGTGGGGGGGGGGTTAGCTATCGATACGGCCTAGAGCTTGCGTGCTGGAGTGGAGCACCCGTTTGCTGGACACACAGCAGCGACACATGACGGGCTGTTTGTGCGACGGGCTCTGTCGCATTGATTAACTGTAGCTCGGCCAATGAAATAAAGCCATGCCTTGCGGCCCTAGTCCTCTGGGTGCTCATAAGGTCCTGATCCCATTCCCCTTGCACGTGTTCTGAGAGGCTGAGCAGGGCCATAACTCACTAAGCGAGCTGAAACCTTCAGCACTATGGCTGGTGCAGAGATCCCATGGAGAAGGATGGAGCTGTACTGGCGAGGAGGTGGGGGATGGAGGGTTGCAGAAACCACTTTACTAGTCCTCTAGTATGTGATGTTAACCCTTGGAAATTTGAGATCACAAATATTTCATTAGTATGGTCAAAACTGATGGTTCTCTAAGTCCGTCATTGGGTGCCCCTGTGAATGGGTTTTTTTTTTTTTTCCCTACCGCAATTGGAATTGCAATCTCAGGATTTTTACTGGTTGGTAATGATTTGTAAACCACCCTAATCTTGTGAGAATCTGTTGGTTGATAGTGGGTGAAACTGTTATGCATGGTCACAAAAATTAACCATTTTATAGGGAAAAAAAGTGAGTCAGTCCTGTTTTATGGCTTGTTTATTAAGTTCTCGTATCTTCAAAGAACTGAGAGCATTTGCGTTCAGCAACCTAATTTTGAGCTTTCTGATTTTTTTTAGTATCTAATCTTGCGTTCGGAAATGCTATTATCTGAAATTACTTGCAATATAGGAAAGTAAACAGAATATTTTCAGGGGTCTTTTTTTATGGAATGCTTTCATATTTCTGTGGCTTAAGAGGGTAAATTACTGCTCTAAACATAAAATGCATCTAATTAAAACACACTAACAGCTTGTAAAAATCCTCCGATTGCAACTGTGATTGGAACAAAAATCAGCGTACGCAGACAGGCCCCAGGGCCCGGCATGGAGAACTGCTGAGCGTTCTAATATTGATATATCAATCTTTACTGGCAATTAACTGTAATTGAGTTGTTGAGCGCAGACTCAGAATTTGAGAAAACATTATTCCCTGTTACATATCACATTACTATGAGGGAAAAAAAACAGGAAAAAAAGCCCTGTGCATTGGCAGTCTGCTCTGCAAGTGCAGTTTCAGTTGCTGCAAGATGAAATTGTAATATAACAAAAACAGGTGGGTAATATTATTATGGCTCTTTCACATTGGTTGTGTTACAGTGTTATGTAACTGTTTCATCTACGGTCTGTTATACTGATATTTTGTTACGACTCTTTTAATTCAGCGCTGTAGCTTTGAAAATTTGATATCTTGCTCATTGTTGATGTATGTTTTACTTGTGCAGAGATGAGTAAGATTGGTCTCAGCATTCTAAGTGTGCTGTTCGTTGAAATCTCTAGTTCACTTGACATTGATATCATTAACAGTGTGAACTAAGGTTTTCACTGTAGAGAAGATGTGTTCTAACCTGTTTATCTGTTCACTTATGCCGAGCAAATTCATCTTCCCCACCACTTCGTATTAGTGTGTTCCTCATTAATGACATCTTCCCAGCTGCGTCAGTGTATCTATCTGCTGAGCTGGAGCGGCGTTGTTTGCAGACTCAACGGTTGTACTGAAAATCCCAAAGATTCCCAGGCAGTTTAAGATGGTAGATGCCAGTTGAGTGGTGTAACTTCAATTAATTTCAGTGTTCCAATGTAGTTGGCAATTACATTTCACTTGGAGCTAGAACTATATATTTTTAGGCTATTTTTTTAGCTGACCCTTCTGTTTTTTGGCTGACTCTTCAGCTTGTCAACAAATGAACCATGTTCTGAGCCCCTTTAGACTGGTGACAATCCTTGAAGCTTTCAGGAGGTGATGATGAGATTTTTGCTTTGGTCTGTGTGCTGAATAATATCAGCTGATTGCATTTCTTGACCCTGTATTAATTTGTTCATATTGGAGAAAGTGCTAGTATAGGGAAAGTAATTATCCTATAGTACAGTATAGTATTGGGTAAGTAATAATTATCTTTCTGACTTTGAGCTATTCCTTTTGTAACTTCTTGTAAAGCTTATTGCAGAACAATCTTTGGGTGACAATTGTGAATTTCCTTGGCACAGGGATGAAGAGAGGGTCAGAGGTAAATTGGTGCTTAACATTCGGCTCTGATGTCTTCATTTGATCTGTTTACACTTATTTAGAACTTTCATTGAATTAAATTTTTGTTGTAAAGTTGCCCAGTTTCTCTCTGGTGTTTTACCTTTTGGTTTCATTGCTGTGAACACACTTGTATTGCAATTATTATTATTTTTCTGCTGGGAGCCTGTAATGATATGAATGATTTGAATATCAATTTAATTAAATGGGGGATACATTTGCGTGTCCTTTGTGTATTTTCAGGTTTCAGTTGTAATCTTTTGCTTGTCATCTTTTGCTGCAGTAATGAGAAATGGTGAAGTGAGATTTTGTCATTTATAAACTTTAAAACTTAAAAATACTCATGAACTTAAGAGCATTTGTTCTTAATTTTGGTAGTTTGAAGAGTATCTTTTGTGCTGCCTTCACCTCAAAGCTAGGAATAGAGGGATGACAGATCATGAGACAGTTACTATGGTTAAACATTAATTTTCAGATCTATGGACTTCAATTATTGGGTTAGAGGATGTGTGAAGTGTATATTTGTAAAATGTGTACTCCTCTCGGTGACCTATAAAATACATCCTTTAATGTGGCACATGATGCAAAAATGTTGAGATGCACCTAAAATCCAAACTTTGGGTCGACTTTTTTTTACATTTCTGGATAAGAGCAACATTAACAAACAACTATTTATGTTAATCGCTCATAAAATAAAGGGTCCAACAAGTGTGTTCATTGGACGAGAACAAATGCGCCAAGCTGTCCTAGAGTCTGCAAGGAAGCATTTTGTGCGGTTTAAATCGGTTTGCTCTGGAGTGCCTGATAGTTCCAGTCTGTTTCTCTCGCTTGCAATCGACTGGAAGGCTGGCCACGTGAAGCATGATGCGCGGCTGCAGGGGAAATTTGAGAGCTTGGATCGCTGCTACTTAGCAAGCGGCCATCTAACAGAAATTTTATTTTGTTGTTGCAGATATTGAGGGATTATTTGACTCCTGAGAATAATTGTGTGTTTAACTCTGAGTGGCAGGCAGTTTGGCTCACAAAACTACTCGGCATTTGTAATAAACAGGCCTGGTTGTATCTTTGGTTAATTATCGTATTCGCCATTATCTTCTATTGAACAAGCTGGCAGGGAGTTTAATCTATTATTGAGGAGAATCTCTGGGAACTGTTTTACTGTTGGGCATATTGACTCCCGGTGAATAGTATCAACAAGTAACTGTAAATTCGAATGTGGCCTGATTAATGAGATTCCTAATCCTTAATAACATTTGCTTGCAATACGCGCAGCTGAAAGGCCTAAGTGCTGAAAAATACACAAGATGAAGGTCTATTTTGACAGATGAAAAACTATTGAATAAAAAAGCTGATGCTTTACAGAGAAGCATAAAATGTAGCCTTTGTTTCTCGACTCTTAGCCAGTGCGCTGTTGGATTACAGCTGGAAGTCCAGGAGACAGTTTGTTGCTACAGCCTCAGATCACGAGAACACGTGAAACTGTTATTGGTTGGCAGCCATTAAGTAGAGGTGAGATTGCCCTCTAAATTGCACCAGCTCTCCAGTGGTACTGCGACTTGTAATCTGCAGTCATGCAACATAGTCGCTCACTGGTAGAGTAATATTTGCTGAGGTGGCAGTGTAGTCAATAGTAATGAATAATTATCAAAATTGAGCGTAAATATTTTCAGGAAGATAACATGACTCATGGCCAAAATTAGAAACCTGCTTGGACTGTCATGTTGATAGCTAAATCGTTATGATATGCATCACTAATACATATATTTAATAGTTCGCAGGCATTAAAGCTGGACAGCTGCATTTCCTGAACAGATATTTGTTGAATAACTCTGCGGCCTTGGGTCTTTTGGTTTATGTGTCTTTGGCCTCGCATTGCAGTGTCACTAACTGAATATATGTGAATTTACTGAAATATTATCTCAAATGTACCCAACTACATGTTCAATTCAGTTCTTGAGAATTGGTTCTGTTTGACTCACTTCTCATGCCCCACCCCAGTACTAGTAACCGTGCAGTGTATTATTAGTACTTTCATTTTTAAACCCAGGTATTGGCTCAGTTGTTACCCTGACAACTGTGAGGAGAAAGTGGGAAAACATTCATTGAACACCCTATAATCTGAAATAATTGACTTCTTATGGTCTTGAAGATGGAGTGTCCCTAGTCCCTACATAATTGATGGCAAAATCAATGTTGCTTTTTAATGAAAGTTTTTTCACTTTTGTAATTTTTTTCTCTTGTGACCTTGATTCTGCAAATTGGCTGTCTTGTCCAAATGTGCTCCAGGAGGCTTTTATTGCGGTGATTTGTCCAGTGCTTAGTGTGGAAGCTTTTTTCGCTAACACAGTGGCCTGAGTGGCTGCACCACAGATAGGTTGTGTAAGCTGCAGGTGAGCAAAGCTAAATGCTCTGGCAGATCCTCAGCCTCCAGCATTATTATTCTGTGCTGGATTTATGATGCGGGTTAAAGCCTCAGCTGTCAGACTGCAGAATATGGAGAAATAAGTAATGGCTTCTTTTCAATTTTATTTATTTATTTATTTTTGCTAAACACATTGACTGCTGCTCTTTCAGGGTAGTCTTGCAAGCTGAGGGCAGACTTTGACCAAGTAGACGAAATCTCACTGGAAGAGCAAGCCGTTGACGGCAAACGGATAGAAATCGGTGCGTGAACTGAGATGAACATGAGATAATCTTCCAGGCCGACCATTTTAAGAGGGCTCTGTACCAGACTTGAGAATCTTGAGTTTGGACTCATTTTCTGTCTGGTCAATAATTATCAAATGGAAACGCACAGGAAACGTTTCTCCCCTATATATGTAATCACAAGGACCAACGGTTTGGTCGGCTTATGTCATGGCTTGTTTGTTTGTCTGTCGTTGTCAGTCCTCAGTCGACTTGAGAACGTCTGTAAACATCTATATCTATATCAAAACTGGTGAGCCAATGAAGATGAAACTTTACAGACATCTTTTGACCTATGAGTACACCAAAGATTACATAAATTATTGCAATCCATTTTCGAAATGCCAGTTTGACCCATTTTTTAATCATTTCTGCAGCAGTTCTGCAGAAATTTGGAATGTCTGGGTGTGCTATTGTGCCTGTGACACAATTTTTTAATTTATTTTTACCTGACCAGCATATTTTTTGACTAAAACCTGTTTTTGATGTTTGACACTTACAGGGCTACTTAAAAAGGTTTTTCACAGCAGCAGGAAAATAGCTTTTTCAGATATCTTTTAGTGGTTTTTCCATGAGAATCAGAATTAAATCGTACTGTATGCTACACTGTCAGTGATGACCGCCTCCTACCTTGCCTCCTGAGCTGGACAGAGAAGTTTTCTGTTGGTCTTCAGCCAACGAATGTCAATACCATTTTGCAGGCTTATGTAATGCATCCTTTGTCACACGGACTTTGCTGTGATAAAGGAAAAAATGTTTCTTTCGCTGTAAACTGTTACCCGACTCACAATTGCAACATGAACATCTATTGTAGAACAATCCATTCAGCATGGATTGAAAGAGATAAAAACAGATGGGTGAAACATTTTGTTGTGATTACAATGCATTTGGATGTCATTAGTATAAACATCACATCTTTGTTACAAGCGTAAGGAGCCCTAATAAACAATAATCAAAGCATACATACCTGTCAAGCTGAGCACAAATCACATCCCCATCTGTTACATTTTCTTCTTTATTATCTCTTGCCACCTTATTCTCTGTGCTCTTTTTTTTTTTTTTTTTTAAAGACTGGCTTTACATCTGGACAAGTCATGTTTGAGTTGTTTGTAAAGCTACGCTTGTTTGAGCTGGTAGAGGAGGGGCAGTTAGTTGCTTTTAACAGGTACTGAAACAGTTGGATCCACAAATGCTAATACACTACATGAGTACGCGGGCATCTCTTCGTCCAAGATATCATTCAAAACTCTATAGTTTTTTAAGTGAGGGCATTCAGTAATACTCCCCATGCTTGATTATGGCAATATATTTTACAGAAGTGCATCTGCTTCCATTATAAAACCTTAAGATTTTGTTTTACCACTCTGCTATAAGGTTCATCGCTGTTCTTGGCTTCCGCATCCAGGGTTCAGCTGATGCTGGTCGGCGCTGGTCGTCCCCGACCAGCACTCGGAATGCACCGACCACCACTCAGCTTTTCCCGACCGGCACTATTTTTTCAAAGATCCGTTAAAATGAGCGCATCCAGCGTCCAATAAAACCGCTAGAGACAATACATAAATGACCCCAAATATGCTCCCCCTTTCTATTATTGTCAGAATAGCGAACTTTCGTTTTCGACCCGCACCCTGGCATCCTGGCCGCGTCCTGGCTAGTTCTCAATCATTTTCCTTTATTGCACGTTTTCAAATTATCGTAATGATCCATTGGCAATTGAAGACACTGCTTCACTCCATTTGCAATCTAACAGTGATGAAATAATGGGCTGAATTCAGTACAGAAACATAATTTACATAGTAATAGGCCTATGCTTCACAAAAGGCAAACTGCTCTGAAACTTCCGCGCTACCTTTTCCGCACATCAGGTGATCTAACTTGCGCTTCATGATTGTTTAAATTCTTCGTTTAAAAACGTAAAAACTTCCATGCATAGAGACTTCAATTCTGCGTGAGAAGCTCTAAAATACGCATGATTGAATAATGACTGACCTGCTTTCCAAGGAAATATCGCCTCCCACTCTCGGTACAGCGATGGTTGATTTAAAAAGTGGCACTCAGCAATGAAATATGAAAAGCGTGAGACTCAAGCCATGCGTGCAAGTTGACAGGTATGCAATTAGAATAACGCTGATTTAAATGCAACAAATAAGCGTCCAGATAAATGATTGTCATCTTACCTAAACAGAGAGAACTAGCAGCATCTGACAGTCTGGAGGGTTCTCGGATTGAATTTTTTGTTAATTATGAAAATGACAGAACAGTTCAGGATGAATAATTGTTTTAAACGGATGTCCTTGTGTTCGCCCCCCCGATTCCCAGTTCTGGCTCCGCCACTGCCAAATAATGACAATAATGTAATAGTCGTTAATGATACAACATATCATGTAATTAGGGGCCAGGCAATTTTTTCTCGAAAACTTTCTCATGGAACAATTGGAGTCAATGTAAGAATGGCATTTTTAAACATTAGATTTTCTTTTATGAAGCAAAACACTTATTGCTAAAACAAATCACCAACATTTCTATGCTGTCAAGGTGCAATTTATGTATTATCAGATTTTTGTCTTGATAACAGAAATTTTGACATTTTGACAATTTTTGAAATCTTCCTTGACAACTGCTGCCTGGCTGGTGACTCCCTGAGTCGATTAATCAAGCCACACACCTATTCTCAATTCCAGCCAATTAGCTCAATGAGTTAGGAGTTGTTTCTGGGTGTTAGAGGTTGTGAGTTCAAGCCCCGCCTACGGCAGAATGGACATTTTAATGTTGATGTTCTTGTTATTTGCCTATTTAGGAATTTATTTTTTTCCTCAATAAGCGTTTAAATTTAAAAACTTTGAAAATTCCTACCAAACCAACCGTACCAGCTACAGTTTTGCAACCTTCACCAAAATGTAGCCCCAATACTTTAGAAACATTTATCAGCTTAAACTCACTACAAACCTTCAGACCCAGCAACAAGAAATATTATTTTCTGATTGGCTGATAGCTCGCTAATTCAAGACAGCTGTATGGATGGACTAAGCAGAAAAACCTGTCTTGGCCTCTAAGGTTTCATCACTTCTCAAAGTGAGAAATGTCATGCGTGGTGTGTGAGCGTGTGTCTCATGCCCAATGCGCAAGACTAGAGAGCCCTTTTGTTTTTGCAGCACGTCTGCAGCAAGCATCTTCCTGTCATGTTAACGTCAAAGAGAGGGATATTCTGAACTGAGAATATTCATGCCTGAAATAATCAATCCATTATGAAAATAGTTGTGTATTAACTATTATGTATTTAAATAACTGATTTTTCGACAAATCGTCGCTGCTTTATTTCTTATTTTAGTCCTAAAATGCGCTAGAAGAAGTTTGAAATGCATGTAACTCTTAAAAGTTACTTGCTAATTAGCTCAGTGAGACGAAGGATACTGGGCTATTTGGTGTCAGAGATTATTAGTTCAAATGTCAACCAATGCAATGTAATCCCACCTTTCTTGTTATCCTCCATTTTTTGCCTCTTGTTGCTCAGAATTGCCTATTTGCTTGGCCCCGATATCGCTGCAAAGCAGCTTTAATTAACTTATGACTTGTTAAAAGTTTTATGAATTGTTCAGATTAGTTGATCTTCATTAGAAATGTTTGAAACATGCATTGCAGTTGTTAAATCATATTCAGAAATGTAATCAATAGTATTTGGATACAAAATAGAAAAAAAAGTTTATGAATATGGCATCTATCTATGAAAATTAGAGGCATCTCGCATATGCACCATGGAGAACATCAAAGACCTCCATTGCCTTTCCGGCTCTAGCGACGGAGAGGCAATATTTGCATTCAAATTGTCACGCTCGCATTGCATATCACCACCAACTCTCACATTTAACCTATGCCCCTCACTGACAAGGTTGTTCATGAATAATGTGGATTATGCTTCGTAGCTCGTTGAAGGCGGATTGTCAGGCTAGGAGACGGCAGAAATTTTCCATCCAGCACTCCTAGCGTCCTGGGCAGAACCCTGCGCACTGCTGTCGCTGTGCCCTGCACAACTCAGTGGGATGGGAGTCATTGTAATGCAGACAAGACTACCATTGGTTTTCATTTGTTTATAAATGTGTTTTATTTAAAATCCCACCTCTTCTTGCATGGCAAGTGGGTTGCCATGGGGCACAGTTACAGGTTTTTCAGATAGTCTTAGTCAGGCCCCCCTGCTTAAGTAAATCTTACATAAAATAAATAAAATCATTGATTAAAATGTATGTAGTCCCTTGTGCTGATGTAATGGCTTCCGCAAGATGTTAGAATATTTCTGCTGGGCTATGTGTCCATTCCAGGCAAAAAATAATGGAAATGGATGCAACACTTCAGGTCAAATAAAATAATAGGTGTGTTTCCTATTACAGTGATTTGAAAAATATGTTGGTTAGGTTGGCATTTTCTTTTTTTTTTTTTTTTGCTGAAAGTTTTTTTTTTTTGTAAAATTTTTAGGGTAGGTGGATGGTCTGTCTTTTTTGGGCTGGGCTGTGAATAGCGGCCAGGCCCCTATAAACGAGTGAGTGAGTGAGGAGTGAGTGGTGAGTGAGTGAGTGAGTGAGTGAGTGAGTGAGTGAGGAGGAGTGAGTGAGTGAGAGTGAGTGAGAGTGAGTGAGTGAGTGAGTGAGTGAGTTTAATGATTGGCTGGCCGGCGGGGAAGAAGTTCAGCGATTGGTCAGCCGGCGGGGAAGAACTTAAATGATTGGCTGGCTGGCTGTTCAGCGATTGGTCGGCCGGCTGGGAAGAACTTCAATGATTGGTTGGCCGACGATTGGCTGGCTGGCCGGGCGTTGACGTCATTCGAATTTAATATGTTTACGTGTACAAGGGCGCCCCTCCGTTCACTGCACTTCGCGGTGGAGGCTGCAGACTTACAGCATTCTCAATTTTTTTATTTTATTTATTTAGATTTATTTAAGCAGGGGGCCTGACTGAGACCATGTCTCCTTTTCAGCAGGGCCCTGCATTACAAACAATTAAAATAACACAGTTTTCAAGGACATTTGTAGAACAAAAAAAAAAAAAAAAAACAATGCCATTATTAAAGGAAAAACATTAACTAGAACAATAACAATTCTCTTGATAAAATGATTTGATCAGAGTTTTAAAATGTCCAAAAGGAACCAGTTCTTTCAATTTCAGTTCAGCTTGAAACTGGTTCCAGGTGTGTGGGACATTATAATAAAAAGCTGTCTTAGGCCGGGTTCACACTACAGGATTTTCGGGCCGATTTATCCCGGATTCACCCCTCCCGACAATCAGCAGAGAAATCTTGTCTGGGACCTCGGTCGGTACCGATGTTCGGTCCAGGTTATCTGGTAATGTGCGGGGTTTATCGTTCCAATCTTAACCCTCCCGATTTGCTCGCAGACTGATCGGGGCCGCCCTGATAATTTTCGAACATGTTTGATATTTCGGAGTGAAAATCCGCATGACTACGTCATTACTTTCCGAACGGAACCACAATAGCCAATGAGAGACAAGACTCAAGCTGACGGAGCTGACAAACTTTGAAAAAAAATCATCAAAACTAAGCAAAACTGTCTGAATTGTGTGTGTGTGTGTGAGAGAGAGAGAGAGAGAGAGAGAGAGAGAGAGAGAGACGTGATCTCTATCATGCATGAGTAGGCAACAACTTCAGTGATATCGCTTGCTGGTGGCCGCTGTGTCAGCTGCATGAACCCGGTGACCAGCTGTTTCTTACAGTCGCTACATTTCCTGCCTCAGCGTTGTAACATGTTGCCTTTTTTTGTCACAATGGCGACAATGGTTTACTTTCATTACACCAACACAATTCTACATTTAAACTGTGGACAATGTCGCTTTTGAACTAGCTAGCTAAACCTTAGCGTTACAACCTAACGTTAGGTCCAGGGCAGTTGACCGAGCAACGGTAAACATTTATAGCCATTGAGACTAATCTAGTATGCTACTGTTGACAAATAGTTAAAAAAAAAAAAAAGATCGTTCAAAAACTCACCTCCAGTTTCCGCTGAAGAACTGACAATCCGTGCTGACCGCGTCTCCACAACTATTTTCTTACCCAGACTCGTTTCATTTTTGGCCGATGTTATTCGCACTTATACTAATGCTGAAGTTTGGCCAAGAAAAAAATTTTAGCTTTGGACACACTTAAAATAAGTGTAGGCAATGGAGCAATCTGCATCTTGGCCACACTTATAAGTGCGTCTAAAGTGAATTTCGATGAATTTTTGTGCGTGGACACACTTAATAAGTGCGAATAGTCAGTTCGTTCATTGGGCTTATTTTTTTGTCTTCTCTTCTCACTGCAAGTGATTATAATAGCAAGTATGTGCTTCATGTCACTGTCCATTTTTTTATTTTTAAATCTCCGGGCTTCCCCATGAGATCGTGTGAGATCTCGTCAGGTGGAGCACTGCTCCCTCTGGCACGATAATCTTAATAATATCCTGTAGTCTGAAATGCACCATAATTTTCAAATCCTGTAGTGTGAACATGTTTACGATTAGACAACAGATTATCTGTGAAGATTCTCCTTATTTTTGTAATGCAACCCAATTTCAAAATCGGTTAGGATTTTGAAAATCCTGTAGTGTGAACCTGGTCTTACCGAGCTCCGTTCGAATACGAGGAACATTCGGACGCAATGAGTCCTGTGACCGTGTCCCATGGCAACCCACTCGCCCCGTAAGTAGACTAGCTAGATAAAGAGGGATTTTCATTAAAACACATTCATAAACAAATAAAAACCAGTGGTAGTCTCCTCTAGCTTTCAATGACCCCCACCCTACTGACTTGTATAAGACACAATGGTGTGTGCGGAAATCAAGACCTCTGATGAATCTAATAGCAGAATGATAAATACAATCTAAAGGTTTTAAAACAGAAGTAGATGCATTTCTATAAATCACATCACCATAATCAAGCATGGGGAGTATTACGGAGTGCACAATTTTCTTTTTATTTTCGAAATTGAAACAAGCCCTATTTCTGTATAAGAAGCCTATTTTACTCCTTATCTTTTTTGTTAAATTTTCAATATGCATATAAAAAGTCAGCTTGTCATCCAGCCAAATGCCCAAGTATTTATAATGGGGGACTTGCTCAATTTGCCTACCCTGCAGGGTACAAATTTGAAAATCAAGGGGGTCTTTTTTTTCTAGCTTTGGTGAATACCATGAACTTGGTTTTGTCCTCATTTAAAATGAGCTTCAAATCAATTAGAGATCTTTGAATGGAGTTAAAATCATGCTGCAGATTAGATATGGCCTGCTGAACTGAAGAAGCAGTCGAGTAAATTATGGTATCGTCAGCATATTAATGCAGTTTACAATGATCCAAAGATAAGCTAATTTTATTAATATAGATAGTGAATAACAGAGGGCCAAGAATTGAACCTTGTGGAACTCCTCTGCTGATTTGAGCGCTTCGAGACTGAATGTTTTCAAATGAAATATATTGAGTCCTATCCTCAAGATAGTTTTTAAACTAATTACAACCAGATTTTTTCAAGGCCAATGTTTGATAATCTTTTCAAAAGAAGGGCATGACCAACAGTATCAAATGCCTTAGACAGGTCAATGAAAAGGGCTGCACAATGCTGTCTGTTATCTAGTGCTCTTACAATGTCATTTATAACTAAACAAGTAGCAGTAACAGTGCTATGCCCAGACCTGAAACCAGATTGGTGAGTATTCAAAATACAATTTTCAGTTGAAAAAGACTGTAATTGAGAATTAACTAGGGACTCCAGAATCTTAGCCAGGCAAGGCAACCTGGATATTGGACGGTAATTATTTAAATTACTTGCATCTCGCCCTTTTAATAAAGGGAGAACATTAGCAGTTTTCCATACTTTTGGTATGTTGCTTGTCATAATAGACATATTAAATATATGAGTCAGAGGTTTGGCAATGAGTGAGGCAGAGAGTTTCAAAAGATATGGATCTAACAAGTCATCCCTTGTAGACTTATTTACATTAATTTCATTTAGGGCTTCAAGAACTTCCTCAGTTGAAATGCAACGTAAAGAAAATACAGTATGATTATTCAACAAATAAGAGGTTTTAGGACTGGCAGATAGATCAGAGGTGCACTGCTTATCATTGGTCTGCTCAGAGACAACGTCCAGTTCAGCGGTTAGAAAGTCAAGCTACAGATGCCGGATGACGATAATGGGCAACCCCGGACTCAAAAGGGGAACAACACTAGCGAATCATAACAAAATATTGGTGAAATGAATGAGTTTCGCGACAGATAATGCGGCATTAGAGGCTGCGCTCTCGGTGCCCCGTTCACTCCCATTATACGGATATACGCGGCTCTCTTTGGTTCTAAATATCTTCCGAAGGACTTCTAGTAACATGAAAGTTATATGGGTGAGTAAATGATCGTATTTTATGCCACAAATAATGTCAAAACTGTAAAAGCGGTACTTCTCCTTTAAGTCCGTCCAAGCACAAAAATTGATCGAAATTCGCGTTAGACGCACTCACAAGTGTGGCGAAGATGCACATTGCTCCATAGCCCACACTTATTTTAAGTGTGGTCAAAGCCAAAATTTTTTTATTGGCCAAACTTATTTTTTAAGCTGTGGCCAAGAGAAAATTTCTGCATTGGCCACAGGTATAAGTGCGAAGTGTGGCCAAGAAAAAAATTCAGCATTGGTCACACGTAGGCTATAAATGCGAATATCATCGGCCTAAAATAAAATCGCCAGTTTCGGAGCATTTTAAGAATGCTGGTGATGAGCCCTAAGGGAACGATTATCAGGCTATCATTATTTTATGCCCTTTATGGGATTAGCCTGCTGCCTGGATGTATTTCTGTTGGCAGAAGTGACAAGTTACATTCATTAAAGATAGTTGATTGAATTAAAAATGTAAGTCCTTTATAATGTGATGAATCACTTTATTCAAATTTAGGATTTTGTCCAAGAATTATTTGTTTATTATCCTAATTAGCTCCTGCCGCCCGAATGGCACAGGAGCTATGGTATCGGGCTCCATCCGTGTGTGCGTCCATCCGTGCGTGCGTCCGTCAACAAAAACTTTGACATTTTGTTTATCTTAACAGCAGGAGCTTCTGGGGCCACCAGTGCCCTATATTTTGCAAGTAGTTTTGGACTTTTAGATTCAATGTGTAAATGTGTAAGCCATTATGTACTCTCAGTGGTCACTTCATTTGTAACGCCAACCCAGGAATGCAAATACAGTACAGTCGCCGTTAAAACCAAAGAAAAGGTCGTTAATCCTTCAGTAGGGGGGCATTAGGCTGTCAGTAGGCCCGAGAAATCTCTTCATTAGCTGCGCGGTAGGACAGGCGTCTTGACGTGCACGAAGACAAAAGAAGACCTCCCGCCTCCTACCGCGCACGCGGTAGCTGGGCGATAGCCCATTAGCTGGGTGTTTGTTTAATCATAACTGAGCCACGAGGGCGGTTGGGGCGGTCGTGTTGACAGTAGTCCGTACATGTAGATAATGGCGCAGCTTTTTGGCGATTTATTTCCATATATGAATGCAAGAGTAACGTTAGCCTACATAGAATATTGATTTGCTTTGGCGGGGGTGATGTTGCCGATAGTCATTTCTGCAAACCTTTTTTTATTAGACGATACAGTTTGCTCAACCTGTGCTACTATTTAAAACTTTAGTGCGGTATAATACGCAATTTGATTATTAAATATCATGGTATTTTTGGTGAGGATTTTGTTTGTCAGGTGTCATTTCTGCAATATTTTATGTTCGGAGATAATGTGTGCTTTTATGTACTATTATTTTACACTCAAGTGCCGAAATATATTATTTTTCCTGTTGCAAACTTGTAATTTAGTAGCTTATATGCATTCCTATATCGAAGATTACTCCCACCCCGTCTCAGTAAAATTCATTTTCGGAAAGAACTTGAATGTTTATCGATTTATATAGGCTACTGTTTTGTTTTAAAATGGTAATAGGCAATTTTTAACCAATTTTTCATCTCAAAACATTTTGCATCGTCTGTATTTGTTTTAATGATTTGTCATAACCATTCAGATGTTCAAATATAATGTTCACAAAGCTTGCAACTAGAAAAGAATTGTGTACAAAATGAATTTAGTTTGACCATAACGACTCTTGAATGCACCAAAAAAAAAAAAAAAAAAACAAGCAAAATAAACTATTTGCGGAACCTTACACAGGTTATTTTTAGTAAACTTACTATATATCAATCAATAAGGAAAACGCAATTTAAAAAAGATCTGCTCAATATCTTATCTCTAAAGGACAATAACTAAATGTCACTTAAAACTGAAAGGCTTTTTCGTAAACTGAATTCAGGGGATTAAAAGCGGATTAAATACACCTGGCACTGATTCAATACAGCTCAGTTCGTGTCATCTCTATTTATTACTCATTGTCACACTAATAATCCCTTTAAGCTCATTGTAGCCTATTAAAGAATTAATGACCTGCTCAGCGCGTGGCAGAAATTTTCTATAAAATGCCCCACCATAAACTGACATAGCCTATCACATTCAGAACTATGGAACCTATCATGATACGACGCATTTCCCCACAGTTTAGGACGAAGATTGACTCCTTGGCGAGAGACAACCTCACACCTCTGCAGATCCGAAAACGCATAATTATAATGCATAATGGAGTAATTACAGTTCACTCTGTCTAAGCTATATCAGAGTTATATTTAAACACGTCATCTATAATCACAATTTGTTTATTTATATTGCGGTTGGCTTTTCAAAACCAATAAAACAATTGCGACACACTTCGCTGAAGGTCTACCTACAAACTCTCAGAATCACGGTTTCTGCAATAAAAAGACATATATTTAAAATACCAAAAAAATTTCCTTTCAAGAATACAATTGCTTATATTACACTGTCGAATTTATCATAATATATTTTTTTCTTGTTCATGCTAGGCTTTTTAAACCGAGGAAATGATCAGCCACACGCTTTCCAGAGGTCGCATAAGCTCTCACTTCCACTTTCACTGCAAGAGAAAATAAAAGATGTTAAAATACATAACGGCAAACACAAACGTAATTCTAACAGTCAAAATGCCCTCTATTCTATGACTTACACACGGTACTACATTCAGTTCCGCGGAGCCACATGTGGCTATTCCTGGCGGTACATTGTCCTGTGATACGGCTCATTGGTCAGCAGTGTGAAGTAGGGGTTATCGCGCGTTAGATCGTGGTTAGAAGGGCGAAATATCCGAGGTAACCGGGCGTTAACTAACGCCGTCTCTTCGGTTTTAACGGCGACTGTGCTGTACCTCACAAAAAAAGCTTGCCGATGTGGTTAAGAGGTTCAGTTGTTCAGAACAAACATCAGAATGGGGAATACATGTTATTTTGGCGACTTTGACTATGGAATGATTGTTGGTGCCAGATTGAGTTGGCTGAGTATCTTAAGAAACTGCAGATCTCCTTGAATTTTCAAGCACAGTCAGTAGTATTTGCAGTGGTGTGCAAAAAAAATCCAGTAAGCAGCTCTTCCTCTGGTTCAATGCGAGAGGAAGGCAGCAGTAACCTAAACTGTGTTAGAACTGTGCGATGTAGACAATGATCTCTGAGTGCACAAAACATTTTACCTTGAAATGGATGGTTCAGGGTAGCTGACGACTTCACAGGGTTCGACTCCGGTCAGCTGAGGAGAGATAACTTAAGCCTCAGTGGGCCAGAGGCCCTCTGACATTGAATGGTTGAAAATAAACGTTGCCTGGATTGACGATCTCCTCTTTCTGCTGCAGTGTGCTAGTTTCAGGGTCAGAAATTGGCTTTAATAACATTTATCCATACATAAATCCTGCCGTGTCCCAATGGATCAGGCTGGTGATGGTGGTGTATTGGTGCAGAGAATATTTTGTTTTTGTGCATTAACTCCCTTAATGCTAACTGAGTAGAACTTAAATTCCAGAACTTGCCTGAGTATTTTTTCTGATCATACACATCCTATTGTGTCTTATAATAGCTACTTCTAGCAGGATAATGCATCATGTTTCAAAGTGCTTGTCATGCCAAGCTGGTTCTACAAACATTGCAATGAGTTCAGTGTACTCTTTGGGCCTCCACGGTTGTTAGATCTCAATCCAGCACCTTTGGGATGTGGTGGAATAGGGGATTGGCAACAGGAATGTGCAGCCACTCTATGATGAGATCATGTCAATGCGGACCGTAATTTCTAAGAAATGTTTCTGTTGCCTTGTTGAATTCATGCCTCAAAGAATTTAAGTTGTTTTGGGGTCAAAAGCGATCCTACCCTGTAGTAGAAAGGCAAACCTAATGAAATGGCCCAGAATTGTACATGGATGCAATGGAAATGGAGGGTGTTGGACTTAGTTCATTTGTCTAGGTAGGGTCTGTAGAGACCTAAAGTCTGTTCTTTTCTCTGAAGAATGTGCGCTTTTGAGATGCACTACAGGGCCAAATGTGTTTGGACATATCAGAGCCCTACTAGCCCCCCATGAGCAAAAAAAATTGACACTGTCAGAAATGAATAACTTTCGGCTTTTTTAACCTTTGACTTATGCAGAAACTGGATAACTTGTATATTCAAGTTAAAGTAATGTATACCTAAATTAATTAATCAATCTCTGAACATAAAACTTAAAGTAATAAGTTCACATTTGGCCAATGGCCCATAGTTATGCTCTATTTGCTCCTACTAGCAAAGTTCTAACAACCAGGCGTGCTAGCAAAGTAGAGACAGCCTGCTTTCGGCTGACCAGGAGTTCTCTTCAATTTCATTGAATTAATAATGCCATACTTACTACAGACAGCCTGATTATGCTTATAATTTACATATTAAACTGTCTTATATAAAGTTAACTTTAATTTAGGTATAAATTATCTCAGATGCACAATGACATTACCTTGACTTTGTGTATGGAGCCTTATATGCGAAACAGGGATGTACCTCACCACGTGACCGGCGGAGGCTGCTCAGCCATCTGCCACGATTGAGGCAAAATTCCTCAGAAACCAAAGTTTGTAAAATGTCCCATCTATGCCGGTTAAACTGCCAAAGCGATTGGTTAGTCCAGCTGTAATTGGGAATTAATTTATCAGTATGGACTGATCGGACAGATATTCAGCTTCTGTTTGAGGGTACTGCAGTTCAAATGCTGTCATACCATTGGAATTTGTAGCACTTTGTATGTCCCTTCACCCTCTCCCATACTGAAGCCACCATTGAAATTAATTGGAGTTGTGAAGGTAAGTGGGGTACCTGCAGAAAGCACAACAATTGCCAAATCATGGAGCAGAGTTGTTTGAAAACTGTCAAATGATATCAGAAAGCCTGTCCCATCAGGCCATACTGACCGATTCATTCTGCATTCAGTTTAAATTTCAGCTATTTAGAATTAAAAAATGTCTGTTTTCTGTATATGTCATTGAGGTTTCAGTAAGGAGTCCTCAGACTTTTGGTTATATACTGTATTTATGGGAGCAATAGTGCTGTTGTGTTTTTTATTTTTTGTTTGACTGGGGTGGGGGGGGGGGGGGATCTTTAAAGATAAGAAGGCAAGAAGGTTCAGCTCTTTTATCTCGCATTTCACAATATCCAAGAGACTGCATTACTGCACCATTTGTCAGTGTCACAGAGTTGAATTAAAGCATTCTCCCTGCAGTGGAGGAAATGTCGTTTGATGGCATGTGAGTCGCAGATGTCTTACGGACCCTCAAAGGGCATCTTTGATGATAATGGTTTCATAAAGTGCCATCTCGGTACTCTGTCATGTTGAAGAATGCCTGCGCGGTTATCCTTATACGTCCGGATTGGCATGTGGATGCAAAAGAGATGGTGAGACTGCTGGGATTTAGTGAGACCCAGGGTATTCCGATTGTGGCACCAGCCTCAAATGCTGCTCTCTCTCTCAGCTCAAGTAGCTTCAGAACATGTGGTCCAGTCGGTAGGCACATCGATATTCCTCTTTGTACACCATTATGGAGAAAATGGTTCTTGTACTGTTTCCTCACTTCACCCATCCATGTCTTTAATTGGTTTCGGTTGGGTAATGAAGGCCTATATCGATTCTCTACTCTGTCCCCCCTATGGAAAGGGGCCAATTGCTGCTGCTGCTTTGCTGGACATTGACCTCGCCCCCCCACCCCATCCTGCCCTCCCGTATGTGTTCCCAATTGAATCCCCACCCCTCCCACCCACGCATCTGCTAATTGATTCAAGAGACCTCTTTCCATTGTTTATTCCCTTGATACTCCTGTCCTCATTTAGTTGCATTGCTAAGGGAGAAAAACTTCCAGGTTTAATAAAAAATATGGTAATGCGGAATTGACCTCCTTTTGCTTATTACTGCTGTATCGGTGTTCTGTATCAGCATTATCCGAACGCCTATTCAGTTTGACATTCACTGCACATACATTCTTATTTGTTCAATTTGTATCATAATAATAATGGAACCAGTATCTCGTGACACATTGTGTCATAATGCACCGCCATTTTCTGCAAATTATTTTAAGTTATGTAATTATTAATTTCTCTGGATTAGTGTTTTTGTAATCATTCCATCATTAATCAAACTGTTAGTATTACTATGTTTTTTCTTTTCAATTGGTACAGATGGTTTATGTCCATTATCCTCGATAGTTCTTTTAATTACGCATTTGTGAATTGCAGAATTAGGTTAATGATGGAGACACAGCTGTGGTGCTTATTCAAACAAGGATTTGGGATATAGTTCAAAGCAACAGAATTGAAAGAATTGTTACATGTTACGATTTGCCCCCACAGTTTCCGAGTGCTATTCACTTTTACAACAAGATGGTATATACATCTTATGCCTCTTGATTGGCCTCCTCATGGACAGCTGCACATGTGAATTTTTTGGCAAGCTTAAGGATTTGAAAGTGGCAAAGGTAGCGTCAAAAGCCTAAGAACCTTGTCGACTGACAAGGTGGGGTAATATTACTGGATTTTAAACAAATATACGACTCTGCATAGTTTTATTTTGCTATTATGAACAGTATGCTAGTTTCAGGTGGCCGTTATAGTAGTGAATTTCCCTCGCTAGGAGTAGATTTTACTTGCTGCTAGAATAAAGTGGCTGGATATTCGGAATAAAAGGGCCTCGTCAGTATATTTATAGCTACAGCTGTATATAACATGATATTTAGTGTTCAGCAGCAATGGCAAGGTGAAAATAGAGTGACCAGATGGAATCCCAAGTTTCTTTAACAGTCTTGTCAGATGTAATGGGCACGTTGACCACAAATAAAACTTGGCAGCGTCATAACAATGTTAGGTCTTGAAGTATACATGCGCGCTCTGATGTTTTTTGACTTGCGGCAATCAAAGTTTGCTCAAGCCCTGCACACAATACTTTAACCAGAACCAGGGACAATATGCTGCTTTTACCAGGCTCCAACTTATAATGCTGGAGGATGCGATCAGACCAAATAGCTGGTCAACTAGCTTAATTAATAAGTAAGTTAAGGATGTAAAAGTTATTTTTAGAACCTTTTGCAGATATTAAATCAGAAAGTGCTTTGCATAGATGAAAAATATAGCATAATAGGCAATATAAAAAATAACAAATCACAGTAACAGCAAACAAATTGGATCATTGGGATGTAAATAAGTACAATGTTTCGAAACACAGATTAAGAAGTAATTCAAAAAAGCCATAAATAATAACCTGGGGCAGCTATCTAGACAAGCTAGCGAAAGCCTGTCGGAATTTAAAACGTTTTCAGCTGCTTCATGAAAATGTCTCAGGAGTCTAGTGATCTTAACGGCAAGGGGAGAGCATTCCAGAGACTCTGTGCAACAGTCTGAATGGCATGGTCACCTCGGGTTGTAGAACAGGTATGACAGCCAGTAGTTTAAGTGCAGAGGATCTTAGAGCCTGATTGGGCTTATAAGGAGCAAGTCAGCCAGATACCGGGGTGTTTGACTGCAAAAGGGTTTAAAAGTTAACAATAGTATTTTTAGCTATCCAAGTTGCCTTTGAAGCCAGTGCAAAGATGATAAAATTGGTTTGATTTGTGATCTCTTGTTTCTGGTTTAAAGATGAGCAGCTGCATTTTAGACAGTTTGTAGAAGTTTAAAGAAGTTTGATTAAACGGAATTAAAAGAGCATTAGAATGATCTAGACAAGAGGAAATAAATTCAAGAATAATCATCTCCATCTCAACCTTGGTCTCTACAGATCTTGATTTAGCAATGTTCCTCAATTAGAGGAAACATGAGGGCTTAAGCTGGCTGACATGATTATTAAAGGACAAGGACTGGTCAAAAATGACACCTATATTTCCTAAGTCATGCTGGACATAAACATTCTATGACCTCATGCCCACTTGATGTTGGGAATACACTTTTCAGGAGCAATCATAAGAGCAGCTGTCTAACTGAAAGTCCTGATGCCATGCAAACATTACTTTTAAATGGAGACATTAGAACTAAAGCTAAAGCTCTCGGGTTGATACAGAATGTGATATGAAAATGCCCATATGATGTTATATTTATTATGTACTCATTTTGACCATAATTAATGATGCATTTTATCCAAAGCATGTATTTCAGGTTATAATCGTCATCTTTACAGGCCAATAGCTTTTTTGATAGCAAAGAACACAACTAAAATTTATCTACAGTAGGTCCAGATTTATTTCTGTTTCAACTATTTTTCGCAAAGGTAAGGTCACCAAGGTCCCTAGTTAGCTGATGACCGTTAACAGTCACTAGCGATTGCTTTTAGTCAGCGGCGTATCTAAGTCTATGGAATGGCTAATTAGCTAGCTAGCACGCAAATGCAATTTTCTAAATTAAGGCAATAAATTTGCATTTCCACAATAACTTCTGCATGAAACGTTTTACTACAGCCCTTCGCATGAATATTGCTGCAAAATGCGGCATTAGGCATACTGTTTACAAATACTTCTGTATCAAGTTCCTTTTCTGTAACATAGTCCAGTTCAGGAATTTCAGCCTTTAAGGAATTCACGAGTCTCTCCGCCATGACAGCATCTAATCAGCGTCTTCAGCGATGCGTTGCCACTGACACTCGTGACTGTTGCTATGGCAATAGTTGCTGCCACCAGGGGCGTGTTTAGGGCCTGGCTACTGGGCTGTAGCCCGGGGTATTTTTTCTTTAGCCCGGGGTCTTTACTTACGGCTAAAAAATAAGACGAGTATGAACCTTGAGCTCTTGCGACTACTGAGTCTTCAGCCTATATTGTTATTTATTTGCGGTGTGCGTGGTAAGTTACTGCAGTTACGGGGATGCTTAAGTGCCTGTATAGTTCTCATAAAAGCCTCCTTCCGCAAGCCCGAAAACTTTATGAGCCAATTTAAGGTCTTTGCACCCACAAAGTTCATGACGCCTGAAATGTGCCATTGGGGAGCTAGCTAGTAGCGCAAGCAAAAAAAAAAAAAAAGAATCTGATAAAAACATAAAACAATAAAGGTAGTGTTTACTTGTTAGATATAAGCCTTCCATTTTTTGAGAAAATATTAATACGTCATGTTATTTGCATCTGACAAAGTGAACAGTGGACTTCAAACTTTTTCTCATTGTGGCTAGCTGCCACTAGCTACATGAGCTAGCTTGACTAACCACATTGGTGTAGTAGTCTAACACTAGAGGGTTTTCATAGCTGTGCGTTGATGAGCTGATTTTAAAAACTTGGGATATTGCAACAGGTTTAACCGATTTTCAAGATTTGCGCGTACACAGCAGTCGATTCTGCTGATACACCTCTTTAGGAAGTATAAAAACATCAAGTGAGTGGCTTTTGATGAGTTGTTGTGCGTGCGATTAAAACATTCAAAATTGGTTTAACCAGGGCTGCCACCTTTCATGCATTTCGGCGTGAGATTTAGTGCCACATTCACGTTCCCCTGCTGTAGTCAGCCAGTATTCAATCAAGGCAGTGCAATGTGTGTGCTTCATGATCATTCAAATTGTTTAAATGAAATAAGACCATTTGAAATGTTTTTATGCAATTCCATTACTTCCAACCCCTGAGTGAAGAAAAGCGTGAGAAGTCTGGAGTCATAATTTGATTTCCATGTTACTAGTGGTGAAATTCACCGTAACACATGTGAAACTCCTTGCACAAGGACTTCAGTTCCACCTGAGAATCTCTTAAAAACGCGCTGTTGGAATAATTTCTGACTCGACTACACTGAGTGCGTGAAAGTTGGCAACGCTGCAGATGAACTGAAAGAATCCAGCATGTATGCTACAGTGGCTGATGAGGCCAGGGACAATAATTTAGAACAACTGTCAGTCTGTGCGCTATGTTTCTCAAAAAATGGTGATGTAAATGAACATATTTTTGGCTTTAAATGATTTGGGAGGGCTTTAATACTGGGGCTATTGCAGGGTCATTAGAGCTTACATTGAAAAGACATAGAATCATCATGGCGTTTTTCATTTAATGTTTACGTGCAGTATTCTGTCCAATATCACATACGGTTTTTGCATTAGTCGCGTCTTTGAAATGTGAAATTTTAGGCCAATACAATGGATTTCATTTAATCCAGGTGTGAGACTTCATTATACCATTGACAAATTAATTCCAATATGTACTGAATCATGTCCTGTCTTTGGGGTCAGCCCCTGGTGTTTCAAATGTCTAGACATGCCCCTGGCTGCCACTGATACGGGATTTTGCCTGCGGGCGGCGGGCTGATACAGCCTCATGCCTCGCGCTTGTATCACTGGTGCAGATTCCCAGTATTTATAAGGAAGTATATGATAAAACTGAATATCATCAGCAAAAAAATAAGAGATGCCACAATAACGGCATCCCTGTCCAAGTGGCAGCATATATAACTAGAGTAAAAGGGGACCCAGAACAGAACCTGGTGGGACACCACATGACAGAGATGCTGTGTCTAACATGAACGGACCCGCTGAGACTGAAAAATTCCTGTTAGCAAGATGAAATGAGAACCAATCCCAGGCAGCCCTCGATCTACCCACTTACTGGTATAGCCTATTTAATGGAATAGCATGTTTGATGGCATCAGAGGCAAAGTTGAGATCATGGAACAACAATAGCAGCTGTCATAATGTTGTTGGTGACTTTGATCAGCGCTGCTTCTGAAAGAATGCAGTTTGTGAAAACCTGAATGAAAGGAATCATACACTGTGTGTTTCCAAAACCACTATAAGCTATTTTGCTACAAATTTTCACAGTAATTTGGACAAAAAAAAAAAATTCAACTAGGTTATGGGAATATGATGCTTAGGGAGAATGGGGTCTAAATTTGGTTTCTGCAGGGAAGCCTGAACTATAGCTTGTTTTACCTGGCACAGGACAGAGCCAGTTGAAAAGCAGAGATTTATCATGGCCACAAGACGGGGGGCAGCGGCAGCAAAAACATTTTAAACCCAGGTTGAGGGAAGAAAATTGGGGGGGCATGAAGGCTGAGATTTGTGCAGTGATTTTGAGATCTCCTCTCAGGACCAGGAGAAAAGAAGTTCAGGATTGAGAGGCAGGAAAAGCCAATGGTGTAATGGGTACGTGGTGGGGGAATATTTGCTCTGATATTGCTGACTAAATATCGACAACACGTTTAAGAAGGTTATTGCAATCCATGATAGCAAGTACAGGCAAGTGTGGAGCAGTCTCAGAGAGAACTATTGAATTTATTTTCTCAGATGAAATGAAGTTGGCAAAAGAAGTTAGTCCTGGCATGTCGCATCATGTCATTCAAAAGCTCTTTTATGATGCAACCGATGAATTTCTTGTTTGGTGGCTTTCTATAAGCACTCTGTCTTACCTTTGTGCCTAAAACTGCGGATTGACTCATTAGTCCAAGGTGAGGATTCGACTGAGTAAATTTGTCTGGGTTTAAATGGAGCTTCTATGTTCAATGCAGAGGAGTTTTGTTCAGTATGCAACTGAACCGAGGTCTCCACATCATCACAGTTAGACAGCTCATTTGGGTCAAATAAAGCTATGAAATTTTCAGCTTTATCTGATGATTGATGCACCTACGAGATGTACGTTTAAGGGTCAGGAAATCCCAGTTAAAAGAAACATCAAAAAGAAAACATTTATGATCACTGAGAAGGAAATCCTCTAAACAAATATTATCAACAATTAGACTGTGTGAAAAAACTAAGGGTCATCCTTACAATGTCATCCTTGCAAGAGAGCACTATTAAGCTACACTGAAAACATACATTTAATACGCACAGTATTGTTAGAATGACAGTGACGCACGTGATTAATCAATCCATAACTTTCTCTGAATTCCACCTCCCATTTCAGCATTTTATACATTTAAAATGGAAACTTCTTCATGTCGAACCCTGTGGAACACTGGCGCAGAACGGCATTGCTTATAAGCCAAGCTACTATGAGCCATTTTATGAGCTACAGGATGTCATGACCCCAAAGAATAATGATTTTAAAAAAGTCCTTGGACAAAATCCTCAATTTGCCTAAAGTGATTCATGGAAATAAATGAGTTATTCTTTAATGAATACTGCTTGTCAGTATTGTCAACATGAATACTTGCAGGCAGCAGGCTAATCCAATGTAAGGCTTAAAATAATGATGGAATAGCCAACAATCGCACCCTCAGAGATCATCATCAGCAATACATGAAGTGCTTCCAAAAGGAAGATTTCTTTGACGTGTCCTCTGCGGTATTAGGTATAAAAATGACATCATGCTGGAGCACTGAGCTCCAAGTGAATGCAGATGCACAATGTGATCTTTTTAGTAAGAGCCTAAGTAATTTATTATAATAGAGCTACAGCAGAATTGGTGAAATGGCTGAAATTTTTGTTACTGTGGTTATATAAATTAAATTTATGGTGCAGTTAAATTGCGGCTAGCCTGCCCAATCAATACATCTGCATGTGTAAGGCAGGCAGGGGAGCAATTTTTGACCACAGCGAACGATTCGGCTTTGAAACGTAATCGCTATTTAATACGCATTGAAGCAGAATGTTGCATTAGGAAAAAAATTAAAAACGTTGTGGAAATACCTCAGGGGAGAATCTGCAACATGGTTTATGTTCTGAGCCTAGTCACTGAGAGGTCAACACAGCAAACACAAGGGATGCGTAGCCAAGGCCAAGTGAAGCGACCACGATGTGTCATCAGCCCACAGTGCATTGTGTGCCATTCAAGATGGCAGCCGCCAGAATGTTGAACAACTGGAGCAAATTTAGGTGACATTTGTCAAGGATTGGAGGTTCCCTCTAAAGATAACTATGGATGAAACGCACCTCTCTAGCCTGAAGCGCATTCATGAGTGGTCTCTTTCATACAGTTGTATACCTGTCTTTTTGCCTTGTCCTTTTCCTCCCCAAAGCCAGTTAAAGCTGCTAAGATGCTATTTTTGTGGAGTGTTTTTATTATTTTATAGTTTGATTTATACTAGAAATTGTTCAAAAGTAGCCATTGCATTCCCTTTCACTGACTGGTCTCCCAGTAATTCTGCATCAGTAATCACATGTAGCTGCCTGAGTAAGTGAGAGTGTGGTTTTTGTGTTTTCATGTTGTTCATTTCTGTAAGATTGCCCTGTGCTGATTTTCTCCTTCCTCTAGACTGCCGGGAGATCCTGCTGCCTCTGATGACTGATCAGCTGAAGTTTCACCTGGAGAAGCAAGAGGAGCTGGAGGCCTGCTGCCAGCTGCTCAGCAATATCCTTGAAGTGCTGTACAGGAAGGATGTGGTCAGTACTCATACCCCCTATTTCAATATTTTTATAGGATTGTGCATACACACTCACACAAGTTGCACAAATTTTTACGCTTGTCATTAATTGATGTATAGATTATGAGTTGGAATATACCGACATCCCCCCCCAAATTCATGTTGTGTTGTAATTACAATTTACATATTTACAGACTCCATGGACAATAATTGAGTATTGGGCTTTTACCACAGACTTATATAGTTGTCATTTGATTTGTGTCGCAAGGTTTTGAACTTAAATCAGTATTTCCATAACTTTGAATATCGGGCTTAATACTCAGTTTCCAATGGGTACTGTGCATTTTGCAATTGACTCACCAATATTCCAATTCGTCTGTGACAAAGAGTAGGCATTCGAAATTTTCCTCCTCTTTCACTTGCATTGAAAAAGCAAGAGACTCACATAAATATAAACAGCGTGTTTCAGATCTGAAGTTTCAAACATACCACGATATTTATTCATCTGTAATTTAAGCGTTTGTTTCTGTCAGTCCTTTCCGTGCTTGTTTTTTAGCTTACCGGCCCTATGGGCCAATAAGCTATTGTCGTGGTGTGGCGTCCGTCGTCCGGAACATTTTTTGTCTTTTTTTTTGCCTGATGAATTTTCGTGTAAATTTGCAATAACATACTACTAGACCATATCTCCAGAACTTTTTCTCGGATTTTTGATTGAATCATTTTTGTCCGTTTTATGGGCCCTTGAAATTTTGGCTCCAATGTTTACGATAGGACTGAGAAATTTTAAAAAATTATTTCTCAAAAACGGTGTGATAAATTTTTTTCTAAATCAGGCAATCAACTTACCTTGGTACCATCAATGTACAGTGCAAGCGCCATTTTGATTGAATCGACGGAAGTGGGTCTACTGGGGGCGCTTTACTTTATGAATATGCAAGATGGCCTGTGGAGGCCAAATGGTTGCAGATAGGGATTAAGTTTGTATTATCGACATATAGGAAGTCATATATGACCTATACATTGGCTATGTTAAAGTTGACCTCAGATGACTTTGAAAGGTCAAACTCGTGGTCAGGGAATATATTAACAATGTTAAAGGATATGACTTGAAATTTCAAAAAAAATTTCTCAAAAACTGTCAGATAACTTTTTCTAAATCTGGCAATCAACTCACCTTGATACACTTTATGTACAGTGTAAGTGCCATTTTCGATTGAATCGACGGAAGTGGGTCTAGTGGGGGCGCTGTACTTTAACATAGGGTCTTATGGAGAATGGGCCAAATCGCCTGTGGAAGCTAAATGGTTGCAGATAGAGATTAAGTTTGTATTACTGACATGTAGGAAGTAATACATGACCTATATTTTGGCTGTGTTAAAGTTGACCTCAGATGACCTTGAAAGGTCAAACTTGAGGTCAAGCAAAATGTTACAATTTTCAAAGGTTTCTAGGCTTGAAAATATTAAAGATTGGGAACATATGTGCATTGAACATTCATAGGAAGTCATGTATGAACTTTCATTTGGTGGCCTTGAACTTGACCTTCGGTGACCTTCGAAGGTCAAACTTCACTTGAAATTTCAATGACTTCTATCACCAAAATTATTACAGATAGAGCTTAGGTTTGTACTGTGGCCATATAGGAAGTCATTTATGAAGTTTCATTGGGTGACCTTGAACTTGACCTTCAGTGACCTTGAACGGCCAAACTATACAGTGAAATTTCAATGACTTATATCAGCAAAATCGTTACAGATTGAGTGTAGGTTTGTATTGGAGAAGTATAGGAAGTCATGTATGAACTTTCATTTGGTGACCTTCATATTGACCTTTGAAGGTCTAACTTGACCTAGAGAAAATTCAGTGACTTCTATCACTGAAAAGGTCACAGATGGAGCCTAGGTTTGTGTTACTGACATAGGAAGTCACATATGAACTTTCAATTGGTGACATTCAGCTTGACTGTTGATGACATTTGAAGGTCAAACTTGACATAATACAATTACGATGACTTGCCTTGCCAAAACGGTCACAGATGGAGTCTAGGTTTGTATTACAGACATATAGGAAGTCATATATGAACTTTCATTTGGTGACCTTCGTACTGACCTTCAAAGGTCAAATGTGACCTAGTGAAAATTCAATGACTTGTATCACTAAAACAGTCACAGATGGAGCCTAAAGCCCTTTTCACATGGGATTATTATTACCTGGGGACCTCTACTAATTTATAAATTATCCCCCCACCTCTGTGTTTCCTGAGGTGCATTCACACGGGATAAGCGAAGCGTGTATTTTACTTGTATATACTGACATTACACACATTTTGACAACTGTTAAACCCGTGAACCTATACTGTATAAAAATGTTGGTCACATTATTATCTGATGGGTCACAGTCAACAACAGTACAACGTCAGTAAACACCATGTCGTAAAGCAGCAGCGGGACTGTGGCCAGGCCCGGCGCTAGAACAGGGAATTGGGGGGGCATAGACATGTCCCTTAAGTCCTGGCAAGTTCTCAATCATTTTCCTTTATTGACGCGTTTTCCAATTATCCTAATTGGCAACTGAAGACATGGTTTCTCTACATATGCGATCTAACAGCGATGAAATCATGGGCTAAATTCAGTACAGAAAAATAATTTACTTATTAATAGGCCAATGCTTTGCGTTAATTGAACTGGTCCGCATTCCAATGAAATATCGCCTTTCACTCTCGGTATTGCGTGGGTTGAAAAAAAAAAAAAGTGGCACTCGGCAGTTAAATAGGCTATAAAAAGCATGCGGCTCAAGCTATTTGCGCAGGTATGCAATTTTGAATAACATTGATTTCAATACAGCAAATGCGCGTCCAAATGAATGATTGTCGTCTTACCTAATTGGGGAGAACTAGCAGCACCTGTTAAGTGTGGAGTGTTCTCCGAGTGAACCTTTTGTTAATTATGAAAATGACTGAGAACAGGTCAGGACTAATAATTGTTTTAAACAGATGTTTTGTGCACCCCAATTCTTAGTTCTGGTTCCGCCACTGTACTGAATTTAGCCCATGATTTCATTGCTGTAAGATCGCATATGGAGAGAAACAGTGTCTTCTGTTGCCAATTAGGATAATTGGAAAACGCGTCAATAAAGGAAAATGTTTGAGAACTTGCCAGGACTAAAGGGACGTGTCTATGCCCCCCCAATTCCCTGTTCTAGCGCCGGGCCTGATCAAGACTGTCATTCATAATTTCCACCGCAGCCTCCATGATTCTACCGGGAAAGAGGTAGAAAAACGCGCTGAAAAAGAAAGAAAAGCTAGAACACACCCCCAAATCACTGACAATTCGATTTGCACGGGACTAGTATTATCACATGATGTCTGTGTTTGGTGAAATATGGTAGGTAATTTGCGGTGGAATTTTTACTTTACAAATTACAGACATGGCGCATTCGCACGGGATTAAGATCACAGACGTCCTCCGCAATTATTACAAATTACCAGAGGTCCCCAGGTAATACTAATCCCATGCGAATAGGGCTAGTTTGTGTTACTGACATCTAGGAAGTCACATATGAACTTTCATTTGGTGACATTCAACTTGACTGTCAGTGACCTTTGAGGGTCAAACTCCACAGTGAAATTACAATGACTTGTATCACCAAAATGGTCACAGATTGAGCCAAGGTTTGTATAGAGACATTTTGAAAGTCATATATGAAGTCCATTTGCTGACCACAACTTGACATTCTGTGACCTTTAAAGTTCATAATTGACATATTGAATACATATTGACATTTTATTGACTTGTATCACCAAAACTGCTTCAGAGCTTAGAATTGTATTACAGAAGGTCTTATAAATGTATGTGAACTTTTATTTAGTAACCTTGACATTGATTTTCATTGACTCAAATGTCAAACTTCACATGAAATTTTCATAACTTGTATCATCGCTGTAAGACTGCTTGCCGGTAAAGCTACAGGACCATTAGTCCTATTTTTGTGAAATTATCATTTTTAACCCGTTTTAAACTCAAATAGATTCGGTCTTACAGACAGAAAGTCCTCAGTCATGGCCTCAGTGTGCCACTAGGCTTCCTCCAGTTGGTCTGACCACCTCAGCAGGGGAGGGTCTGTTCCAGATTAAACAGCAGTTCTGGGCTGAGATTACGTAATTATAGTTTGTTAGCACAAGTTTGAGCAGCATGGTGAAATAAATGTCGGACCAAACAAACACTTTTCAACAGAAATTTAACGGAGCATTTTGAGGAAAAAATGGTAAAACTAACGCTTAGTATTGAATAGGTTCTTCGCAATATATAAAACGCTGATTCCGCTATATTCCTGAGCGCAGTGCAAGTGACTGAGGCGGTAAATTCCAAACACCTGCTCTCTGTCACAGAGGCTTGGAATCTAAGCGAGTCAATTGCAAAAGGTATTGCACATATTGTTAACTGCGTATTAAGTCCTATATTCACAGTTGTGAAAATATTGCTTTAAGTGTTAAATAAAAATGTACCTGTAATCATTAATTTTGGCATTCCTCTGGTTGCAATCTACATGGCAGAGATAATTTGTCTGTATTGTGCAAGGGTCCCATCCATAATAGACGCTGATGTAATTATTTTTCCCTTGGTGCTCAGGGCTAGAACCATAGTAGAGTATCTGAAATCTGGTCTCGCCTGTTTGATCCTTAACTTTTCTGTCACCAAAAGCTAGTAAAGGTGTGCATGTTTTTTGGGGTGTGGGTGTGTATGCACATCCTTCCTCAATGTATTAAAGTTCATACAGATTTTGTGTTGCAACAGGTAAGAAGCCAGGAGTCTGTATGAGCGGTGCGCGTAACGGAAGTTTGCAGTTGTTATGGAGGGATCATTATAAACTTATGACGGCTGGGGGAAATGCAGAAATGAGTGTTGTCCTGCCACGTCTGTCCTTCTGTCCGTCTGTCCATCCATGAGTCAAGCTTCTTTTCCAGCCCAGAACTTGGTCGACCGTTCAATATTTCTCATCCAAATTTAGTAAAAGGATACATCTTATTCAGTAGAAGTGGCTTTTCATACTTCCATTTGTCCTTCTGTCCGTTTGTCCGTCCATCCACCGCATGTTTCTGGGCAGGAAATCGACCATCCCATTTTTTTTTTTTTTTTTTTTTTTTTTTGGGGCTGTAACTCCTAAACCATTCGATATTTTTCAACAAAACTTATGTGATAACATCTCATTGTGTAGATGAGCTTTTCATACTTCCATCCGTCCTTCTGTCTGTCCGTCTGTCCCTCCTCCGCACTTTGTTTCCTGGCCTGATATCAGCCATCCTGTGGTGGGGATATGAGTATTTGTTACCATGAAGTTCCACCTTTTAATGGTAATTATAATGGCATGTTCACCAACCTTAACTAAAATGCTGCATTGTTCTCAGACATTGATTAACCAAGGCCATCATGCAGTTTACTGTCCAAAACTACTGCAAATTTAAAACTTTACAGCAATGTTTGGTCTACACATGCTACTATATGGTTTGCTACAGTACTGGTTCTCCTTGGCTGAGGTGTCTGTTGGCACATGCCTGACTTGGTAGAGTTTGACTCTTACTTAAGTAGCTCCGAGAAGCATTTTAGTCAACGCTGTTCTGTTTGCTCATATAAGTGGCTTCTGCCATGTTGGTTTGGTGGTTTTAATGATTGCTTATGCAAAACGCGGTATTGTTGTGCATGTAAATCTGGGTTCAATGACGAAGTGTTTATGACAGAATGAAAACGCCCCCAGCACTTATTGTTAAAAACAAGCACCTCTGCTTATCCCAGTTCTGGCATTTAGGTGTTTGTCAAACTGCCCACTTGCCAATTCAATTACGCTGAGTAGCCGCACAGCTACCACCTCTAACTGTCAATCCAGAGCCCTAGACTCATAAACTCATTGAATAAATTACTCCCACGATATGATCGGTGTATTTTTTGCGCTGTTAGACTGTGTACTGCTGCTGTAAGTGCACTGGTGAATCAGCTGTTCCATTTACCCCTGTATACCCCCTACTCCAGGGCCCCACACAGTGGCATGTGCAGATCATCATGGAGAAGCTGCTGAGGACTGTAAATCGCACCGTCATCTCTATGGGCCGTGACTCCAAGCTCATAGTAAGTGTTTGTCAACGTTGCCACTGCTAGCAGGCAGAGCATCATAAACAGAGGTCAAAATTAGGTCAAGGACTCGAGCACACCTTCGGTGTACCTTTGAGTCATTGTTTTGGAAAGTCACATTTAAAATCAAACGGAAATGGGCTTTTTTTTTCTTGGAAATTTTGAATTCGGTGTTTTGTGGTGTAGTTGGTACGATATTACCTTGGCTGGAAAAAAAGTAATAAAGATGATAAGTCCGAAAAACCATGTTAAATTAAAGCTGCATCACAGAATTAAATCACAAAGTTTTAAGCTGTGTGTGTGTGTGTGTGTGTGTGTATATATATATATATATATACACACACTCATACATATATATAATTCTTAATTCTTTGGCTGAAGTGTTAATGTAATTGTGTAGTTTTAATGATGAGTGGCCGTAATGGGAGACTTATATTGTCAGATAGGCTACAGGTCGCTTTGCAGCTTTTTAAAAAGGGTTTAATGTGGGAGCACAGTTGCTGGCGTCTCATTGGCTCCCTGCTGTGTAAGTACAGAGTGAATTGCAGACTTTCTCTGCCAGCTTTAGAGAACTGCTCACTCCTCACTGCAGGGCTGATTGAGGATTCGTTCATCTGACGAGCCCCTTTTCAGCATCTGGCACATCCCTAACGTGACCGCGCAAGATTGGTGATGGTTATCTGCTGTGATGAAGTATGAAGCACAAAGTGCAGGCACACTCTCCGTGTTAGTTTTCAGACTAAGAGTTTTTCACACCTGGGAGTAATCGCACAGAAGTATTGCAGTCCATCTCTCAGCTACCAGCCCCCCTATCATCTAACTGAAACTCAAAATTTCCAACCGTGTGCAGCCGGACTGATTTTCTACATCATGGTGCCTCACTGGACAATCTGATGTTGCTTTGCGCTACTAATGTGAGCCGCTCAGCTTGTGCCGGGCTGCTGCAGGCGTTTGGCTTACCCTGCCTTTGTCCCCTCTCCAGGTTATCAGCCAGTAGCCTCAGGGAATAAAATGCATGATGCCCCGAACCACTGTGGTTTCCTACCAGTTTCCTCTCCTTTGGGATATTGTATTGATTTCCTCTTCTGGTCTGAAATTATGGCACATTTTGCTGCTCCTATTTGTTATCTGTTGCATCATGTCTCTTGATGCTTGATATTTCTAATTTCTTCCCCAGAAGAGCTGCATTTTTTCAGGCCTTGCGTTATCTGTGCAGTTCTAGGGCCAGTTGCACAAAGCGTCTTAAGTATTTTAATTAATTTTTGTCTTTAAGGGATGATTTCTTCTCACATCGGCCAAAGGGATCTACGTAAATTGTTGCGCAATATTCTTTAAATGATTCTCTTATTTAAAGAAAATCTTTGAGGATTTTATTGCTTGGAAACTGTTAAATGCGTTAGGTCTTATGTGCATGTATTTGTGTGTGTATCGGTCCGCAGCTTATCTCGCATACTACTGGACCCGACAGTCACATATTTTTTGTGAAGTTTTATGACTTTTTGCTCAAGGACCTTTTGTGGTTGCTATGATTCACAATTTTTGAAAAACCTACTTCACTGCCTGCTCTGTTTTATGCTGCCATTGACTGCTAACTCTCCATTCCTTTTACCTCCCTGTTGGGGACCGCAGGTGATCAACAAATGCTTCAGTTTGGAATCTCGTTTCCGCTAGGGACAATGTATGCACCTTATCCAACAGGGCTTCTCAGTTTTTGCCTGGCAGAGATCTGCACTGTGTCCATTCCTCTGGCTTTGGTTACTAAGATGTTTTGCGCGACGCCCAACAGACTTTTAGGAATTCCTTAAGCATGGAATCCAAGTTAAGTAGAAAACCTTGAATATTTTTGGAAACAACTTAATGATTGGAATTAAACATTTGTGTGCAGCCAATTTTATCCTTTGGAAGTTTAAGGGAAATTTTAATTTAAGCTTCATCAGGCAACTGGGCCCTGGACTCCTGTGTACCCCTTTCTAAAATGAAAGTAATTACCTCCTGGTTGTGGGGAATTTTCTGCTGTACTATGTCACAGTGTGCAAATCTGTCTTGGGGAAAGATAAGCTTGATACTACTATGCAATAAAATTGGAAACAAATTGGCTTGTTCACTGGCTTGGATGCCAGTTTTGTGTGAGTCTGTCTACTCAGTCATTGTTAGCTGGTGCACATTGCCAGGTGTGTCTGGGCAGACAAAGTGCAAGTTTAACTGATTTCTCAAAATGTATTTCTGTAATCAGTGCAAAGCCATGGAAGCACAAATTTACTGAAAACTCACTATGTTCAGCTCCAACTCAAGTTAAAAAATTCCATCTGTTTTTTTCACTTCCAATATTTTTAGTGCTACTTTTTCTACAGTTTCCCTGTATATTTACATTTCCTCTTGCCAGCCGCGTGAAATGCACTAAAACTTGCTAACTAGCTCTTCTTTGCAGTCCTTCATATGGGCAATGCTGATGGCTGTAACAATTCACTGGATAACCGGAGAGCTGTAATGGCTGGTCATGGTTCATAAGGGCTTGCAGTGCAAGAATTCCCAGTGTTGGCGCAGGAAAGCACTGAAAAGTTTGAATTTGTGGATTTCCCGCAGTTATGAGGCCTCTCGTTTTTTGTGTCATCTCCTTGGAGAGAGGCGCAGTTCTTTTCATCTGTGTGGCGCGTGGTGCTACAAACTGCTCTTTGTATCTTCCTGAAACATTTCCGACTTTACTAGAGGCCTCTAGCTACTGTGTAGGTGGTTGTTCTTTTGGCATAGATGGAATTTTGGCGTCAGCTGCATGCATCATGGGCCATTGATTATACAGCTTTTGGCATTTTCTCCAAAAACAAATCCCATTTTAGCTCTGCAGAGTGTGCATCCAGTTTGCCTGACTCAGTCATTAATTGTGAATGTGGTGCCGCTTCTCACTGTGCCCCTGAAGCCAAGCTGTCCTCCCACGCCAAGCCTCGTGTTCCCGTAAATGCACTTGCTGGTGAAGCTTTCCGGTTGAGGTAGCCATGCTGGGACAACCCCGGACAGCCTCACAACTGTCATTTCACCTTTCTGTGAAGGGTCTCATGATATGTCTGCCTTTCCGGAAGGGAAAATACAATGAGCACTATAATGTATTGGTCAGTGACAGCATTTAAATTTTGGTTTTCTACTCCAGCATATTGAATTTGAAAGGATTCAATCTTAATGAGGCTGAACTGCAGAATCTTAGCTTCAGTTTGCAGGTGTTTTCATCTATTTCGGTTGAATCGCTTAGAAATGACGGCGCCTTTCCTTCATAGGACCCCCGCAATAAAATATCGGGCAGTTTAGTATCATTAGGAATGAAGTAATCATGCATAGACATCACCAGGTGCTGGGTATCTTTCCTACTGATGGTCTGCCTGGCCTATGCTGCTGCCATCCTCCGTCCTGCTTGTTAGCTCATCTGGACCAGTGGTGTGATGGGCTTTTGTCATGGCCTGCTTGTCCATTGTTGTTCATTGCCAGTCGTCAGCCATCTGGAAACATCTTTGCTGAAACAGTCTGGTGGATCAGCTTGAAACTTTCGGTACATATTCCTACCCAAGAGCACTCCAAAGTTTGTTTCAAGGCATTCTGAACCAATTTCAAGTATGAGTGCCAGGCAGCTCTTCAAAATGCCTCTTTCTGCAGTATCGAAGGCATTTTTGTACCAACCAGGCTGAAATTTGGTATAGAGGTGCTAAGTAGCAAGACTCATACATATGTTTCACGGGTTTTAAAATGCAGCGCATTTTGCCCTTGAGTTGAACATGCTTATAAGTACTTATATGGTCTGTAAACATCTTCTCTAAAACCATCAGGTCGATGAAGCTGAAACTTGGCATAGATATTCCTACCTCTCAGTAAATCAAAGTTTGATCATGCTAGTGAACAGATTTCAATTTGGTCGCCAGGCAGCTATCTTGAGAATGCCTATTTTCTATACTCCATATTTCAGCCTTTTCTGCACCGATTGACCTGAAATGTGTTGTGTTGGAGCTAAGCAGTAAGTCTCACAACTTATATGACAGGTTTTGTCATTTGAAGTATTTTGACTGTGATTTTACCGTCGTCATTATGCCATATCTTCAAAATTTTCCAAAAAGTTAATTAAAAAACTGTTGCACCAAGTGAGCTGAAACTTGGCAAATATCTTCCACCTGCCCATGAATACACAAAAACTCTTTGAATTGTTGCCAATTGTTGCCACTGACCAAACTTTCGTTGCTCAGTCCCACCCATTTGTCGTGCATGAGCACGGAACTGGCGCAGAAGACCCACCCCTGCCCTCCGATTAGTTTGAACACTTTTTTGATGTTTGGGGACGTGGGTAGGTCCCCACGAGTTTGTGTATCTTTCTCAGTGTCTACCTGGCTGTAGGTGGCCTTTAGAGACCGGAGTTTTTCACCGCCCACTCAGGAGAGGTGCTGCTAACAGTTTGTGAGGAAAAATCTCCTGTACGTGACAAATTATGTTTTGACTCAGAATCGCTGATACAACCTTTAAGGGGTCAAAAGGTCACATTCTTTGTAAACACTGTTTCCTTGATTACTTCCACTATTTTTGTTGTAGCCTCGTAAAATTTACAGCGTGTATGTTCTGGATAATCAGCTTGCAGAACGTTAAAGGTGGATGACCTTCACCTGGTTAATGGGGTCAAAATGTCACATTGTTTCTGAACAGTGTTACTTTCACTAAGCCTTTGCACTACCATGACATTTTTTGGTGTAGCTATGTCAAATTCATAAGGTGTACTCACTGGATGATCACGTTGGGGGACATGGAAGCTACATGGCCTTGAATACCTTGCGTCCGTCTGTCTGTCTGTCCGTCTGTGTAGACAATAACTCCTTTCCTATTAATGTCAGGGTCATGAAATTCACAGGGACTGTTCTTGGGACATATAGCTTGGAGAAGTTCAAAGATAGGTAACCTTGATCTAATTTAAGGGGTCGAAAGGTCACATTCTTTGTAAACACTGTTTCCTTGATTACATCTACTATTTTTGTTGTAGTCGCGTAAAATTTACAGCGTGTATGTTCTGGATAATCAGCTTACAGAACAATAAAGGTGGATGACCTTCACCTGGTTAATGGGGTCAAAATGTCACATCGTTTCTGAACACTGTTACTTTCATTACGCCTTTGCACTACCATGACATTTTTTGGTGTAGCTATGTCAAATTCATAAGGTGTACTCATTGGATAATCAAGTTGGAGGACATGGAAGCTACATGGCCTTCACCCACTTTAAATACCCTCTAATAACAATTTGTTATAGCAACATTATCAACCAAACTGTTCAGTCACCTTCAACATAAAATCGCATTTTGATGACTGCGCATCATGTCAGACTGCATATTCTGAATGCCAAACGATGTCAAGTCCCAGCTGTCCTGTTCCACACTTTCCATATAACCTGCCAGGTCCTAGATGAAATTGGACAATTACTTCTGTCTTCCTTTTGACTCTTGAAACTTCTCTCAAGCCCGAAAGTATTAAGCACATTGTGTTACATAGGCATACATTAAAAAACCCTTTATGTGTTGTAATTCCTTGTCTTATGCCCATATGGCCGAGGGTACTTTAGCATTGCGTTCTATGTTTTTTGTCTTTGAGATTTAGAGCTAATAGTTGTGGTGCTCATAACATAGATGTAAACGCTGTTATTACCTGTTTAGCATACTTGATTTTTATTGTTACATTTCAGAGTATTTGGTGAAATCGAGGAGACGTCTTCCGCCTCAAAAGACTGCTGGTACTCTGTGAGGAATGCACTGGCACCAGCCTCTTCTCCCCTGTCAGATTCCTCATGTTTGAATGATGAGAGAGTTATTTAACCTGGGTTATATCACCGAGTCTCTTTGGCTAAGACAGCTCTACTTCTGTCATGCTGTTATCGATTCACCATTTAGTGAATAAGCAGCTGCTTGAGTGTCCACTTCTCCGAGAAATACGTAATATTTTATTTTGGTGAAAGATGATCCCTGGAAAAGGGGCAGAGGAGAGTATTGTAGTTGATGTAGATGAGAATGTGGTCCCTTGGGAAAGTGTTTAGCTTAATTTGACATTCCAAATCTATTTACAGTGGTTTTATGTGGATGATTGACAGATTTCCAGCCCTCGCAGATAAACACCTGCCTTGCTTTTCATGCAGGTGAAGAACTATGTGCGATGGTTTGTCTAATTTGTGGAAGTGGAGTGGAACGTTGCCATTTGAGACTTGGTAGTTGTAGCTCCCTGCGTTCCTGCCTCTATGTCGCGGCTGCACATCTCTTGGCCTTGGTCCATTCTTGCCATGATTTTGCTAATGAAATGCAGGCGTTGTGCTGACTGACTGCTATCTGGAGTTCTTAACCTGCCCAATAATTTATAAAGGACCCCCAATACATGAGCTGCTTTTAAGAGTGACATTTCCAGATTTATTTTACCGTCGGTAAGACGGTCATGGATTTTTTTTTTTTTTTCCAAATTGCACGGTTTAGAATCTGTCTGGTTCTGCTTGGTTCACCTGTAATTAACTCATCGAAGAAAAACTCCTGCGGTCGGTCGTTTCATTGGGTAGTGAACATACAGAGCGTCCAGTCCTGGTCCCTCACCCCTCCTGTATCAGCCACAGGATTAAAGCGTTAGTTTTCCCTCATTTCGGACCAGTGCTGAATTTAGATGCGAGAGGAGGTCGTGATGCGCACTTTGCACTTTGAAGAAACTCGTGTCGCGAATATTACTCTGTCCACAGTGTGTCTCAGCTACCACAGCTCCTTTGCTGCAGTTTTCAAACGAGTCCTTTCATCACTTGATGTGCTCAGAGAGCACATGTTTACACACCACATGAAACCGCAACAGAATCTCTCACGCGGTACATTTCTATTTTAAGCTTAACGAAGTTTCAAGCACTGTAGGATCTTCATATACTGTATTTTATAATCCTGAGATGGTCAGGAATATGCTCAGGTGTATGTGTTTTTCTAAATGTTCTTTCCTTGTGCCCATTTATTACCTTACTGCTATTGGAAGTAGATATTGATCATCCCTTGTTTGCCAGTGCATTTTTAGTCTCTTTCTGATCATTTTGGTATTCAAACAGATCAGTTACACTTTGCTGGCCTGTATTGTTGTCGTCTAGATCTGTTCTCTCACTTATTTTCCATGGATGTGAATACTGTCCTATGCTGTTTGCCTGTTAGTACTGCACATTTTTGGACATTACTGTGTGTACAACATGTATGTGCCTTTTTATTTGACATGAACCAATGCCCTAAAGAAATTAGGTATTTTTGAATTTTGAATTTTTTTTTTCCTGTCAACATGGCAATGATTGTCTTTGTGTTTGTGTCTTCAAAATATTTGTGTGTTTACAGTCATGGCAACAGAGGAGTAAGGGTGAAAGTGCTGGGCTGTTGTTTGATGGAGTATACAGATATATCTCAGTGCAGTGTATCACCCTATCTCTTTACTTCAGACAGTGGAGTTACCTCGATATGAGTCATTTTAACTGAACTGTCAGTACACAGTCCAATACACATGCTCTTACAAAACACTCTCTCAAATATTTTTTGTGTATTTGGTTAGAAATGTGCATCTTTATTTTGATATTTTACTTTCGTCAGTTCGGATGTTGGGCTACACTCATAGACATGCGTTTTAATGATGAAGTCATTCGTGAACTCCATCCCCACTCCCCCCATGTTGAGCTCCAGCAAATTTTTCTGGCTGTGGTTTAATGTCTGCTAACTAATTGTGTTCTGAATATTAAAGAAGGGACTGGTGTTTCTAGAGTCGCTGACCATCAAGGCTCCCCCATCAGCTCAGACAGGCGTTTTGCCATTTTGACACTAGCACCTCTCTTTCTCATTTAAGCAAATTACAAGAACACCTATCACGTTATCTTGCTGTGTGCTTCCCTTGTTTTGCCCGTATTTATCATTAGTCCCCATGTAATGTGTTTTTGCCCGGACTGAAGTACGAGCCCCCTGGGTACCTGCCCAATTGGCCAGTCCTTCTCAGATAGCTGCCTCACCTACATAAACTGCTGGTAGCCTGTATATCCTGTTGGGACTCTGTGCAGCCAGGTGAAAAGAAAGGTCTTTCAGTCTCCTGCCTCATTTTTCCCCCTCTCCTTTCATGTCTGCCTGCGCTCACTCTCTTCCTCAGTGTCTGCCTGTCATTTTTTCCTCCGTCGGTGTCTCTCTGCTCCAGAGGAGAGCCTTTCTAGCCGCCTGCTCCACTGCAGCCCAGACCCCTCAGGAGACGCGGCCGATTCCGCCGTTAATGAGGACGTGTGAATCAGTTTCGTGTGTGTCTGTGGAGGGGTTGGGGGGGAGACTCTGCCGGGGGGGCGCGCCCAACGGTGTGGTGGGGTGGGGGGGGGGGGAGGAGGGGGAGCCTGTGCTCTGGGGGTAATGAGAGGGCCGCTTAACTAAACACAGCGAAGCACTGAGCAGCCTTCACCTGCCAGCTGATGCTCTCCTCCACATAAGGGCATCTCTGAGGGGAAAGTCCTTTTGGGAGGTGATACGGGTTGGAGGGGAGGGAGGGGGGTTTGGGCCCAGGTCTGGATTTCCCTCACTCCAGCTGATCAGAGCCAATTCTCTGTGAGGGAGCCTATATTAGTTCATGAGACCTGCTTTACCCTGCGATATTTCTGCAGTGATTGTGCCACCTTACCATCATGCGCATACACGTAGGTACACAGACTCGTGGAAATACACAAACCTGCACACACACACACACACACACCACACGGGCACGCATACGCATACGCACACGCACGCACACACACACACACACACACACACACACACACACACACACACACACACCACACAGGCACGCACACGCGCGCACACACATAGGCATATGCATGATACCTACAGACAGCGGTGTAGGTGCTTCAGTGTATTTCAAAGCAAAACCTCCTCAATCACCCCTTTGCCCTTGGCTGTGCTATTGAAGCCGATGTTGTGGTTTCGTATTGATTATTCCTTTGTTTTTATGTACCTTTTATGTCTTAAAGATAAATGCGTGCATCTTCATGAATTAGCCTTGAGCCTCAGGAGGAACAGTGTCTTGATGATATTGAGCCTTCTACTTTAAAGAGTAAATATTGAGACCCTCATTTGAAATCCCTTTGATTGTTTACGTCTGTGTTGTGTCTTAACCCCCAGCTCCTCTGCATGTAATTTAGTGCCTTGTTGAGAGTCAACAAGGGCACCCCGTCTGTGACCTGAATGTTTAGTCCCCTGGCGCAGTTGGTTGATGCCAAACTTGCGTCTGGACTGCAAGCAGATTCATGCCTTGGTGAAACAGAGCGTGAGGGGCAGGCGGAGTGCCTAAGATTGTGCAGCTGGCAGCAAAGGGAAAGCAACAACTCTCCCAGTGCTGCCGGCCATGACCTCGCTGCGTCTGTCACATCAGTTGAGTGAGAAATCATTACAGGCTCTGACAAGGCACCGTACCACGGGCTGCGCAAAAATAAAAAAATGGCTCGACAGTTTTAAATTTTATCGATTCAAAAACAAAAAAACAGCCCCATATATTTTCACATTTTATTTCTTTGTAATAAATCCCTTCATTTGACTTAGAAACAGTATAAAATACACAATATTGCACATAATAAATCAATTGCACTTCTTTAAGGTACAGATAAACATTTATGTCTCGTTATGCTACAGTAGAACTATTTGAAATTCAAACCCATCCTGTACATGTTAGAGAGGTGTTATCAGTTAATTCTACGTAGTCAACTGAAAGCCAAAGGCATGGAGCTGGTAGCTGGCCAGGTGACCAGAACTAACTAAGCAGTGTTTTCATGTGGCATTGTGATGATTATAGCTCATGAATTTTTTATGCCCTTTGAAACACTTTGGCACATTTCTCTACCGGGCAGTGATTTTTTTGGCTTTGTTCTTACTTGCTGTGGTCTGCAAGCTGCCGACTTAAAATCATTCATACAAAATATAGGCAGCAAACCTATATTTTAAAAGAGTATTAGCCCTATTTTTTTCTTAAAATATATACAAATAGTTTCACTCGAAACCATTCAAAACACTCCTCTTCAGGGTGCTTATATATCTAACTACTCCTCTGCTTTTTGTGTGGATGTGTGTGTGTGTGTTCTGTGTGTGTGAGAGAGAGAGACCGAGGACAAAACGCGAGTTTGTATTTGTGTATATGTTGTTTGCTCAGGGACTCAGGAGGAAGGCTGTTGAATCTCATTGAATTCGGCCCGAAAAATGCACTGAATCTCAACATAAAGCATACACAGCATCTCGTGACATGCACAGTTTAGTCCTGCGACAGACCACAGAAGTAGCCCGGGGCTCTAGTCTGCATGAAAAGGATGGAACTGAGAGTACATGAATGCTCAGGCCTCTTGCATTTCCTTTTGGAGTTAGCATTTGCTGACTCAAGTTTCTGAGGCATCGTATATTAATGCAGTCACAGCCAACTTGCTGTTAAGTAATTATTTTGTGGTACCTGATGGGAGCCATGAAAACGCTAAGAATGAGTTATTGAAGATGCAGGCTGCTCTTGGCCTCTGGATGGATTCAGAAGAGATGAGCTGTCTGCCTTTTTTACTGCTGGAAAATATATGCTTGAATCAAATGGGCTGGCGTAGATGCAGCCTGTCTTTCGTGGTTTAGCAGACTATAGAACCTTGTCTTAAAGAAGTGTAACAATAAAGCTTTATTTTAGTCTTTTTTCCTATTTAGCAACATTCTCAATTTCTTAAAAAATTCTCAGGCCATTGTACCAAATGCTTTGAAGTTAACAAATGGTTGACGCCTCCCCCCATTACTACCCACACCCAATACAGCAGCATAATAATCATAATAAACTGGTACACTTTATAGTGAGATAAAATTTCATATATGTGTCTAGAAAATTACATTAAGATGCCTAGCTTAACAAATGTTCATAGAAAAATAGCCTATTTCATTGTCCTTTTTCCGCATATTACTTTTGATAATTGCAATGTCAACAGTATGTGGAGACGCTTTCGGTTAATGAAATCCGGTGTCGTCCTGGGCTTGAAACTGGACTACAAAAAAATAATTGTTTTCTGTTGTTTTTTTTTCCTGTGTGCATAATGCATCCTGAAAATATTTTGAAAGTGATTTTTTGTGCTTTGCCCATTAGCGGATATGCTATTGAACTTGTCTGTGGGTGATGCTAGTATTCCATAAAATCTCTCACGGGCTCAACTGGGTTTACCATACCTCCAACTCGGTTCCTCAAAAACAGACCAAGGCCAGCATGTCGGAGGAAAAAATTGACAAAAACATTTCCCAACCTTTGACCGAAAAAGAAGGAAATTCAGACTTGAACATCAGCAAATAGTTGACTCCCTTCACAGACTTCAGTTTAAAAAGGATAAATATATAAATAAATGGAAGAGTAAATCCAATTTTGTTTCGCACCTTGGTGATCTGCAAATAAGTTGGCGTGGTGTAATTTCACGCCCTGCTTCTGGAAATTGGTTTAAAATGACGTTTGAATCCCTTTTGGAAGCCGTGGAAAAGGGGGGAAAAAAAAGTTGTGCTTCCTTTCCTTTCAGGCTCTCCGTTTGTTGCCTGGTGGAGATCATGTGATTATGCCTCTGTTTTATATCCGGGATGCGCACCAACCAAGAAAGGTGGTGTGAGCAGGAAAACGTCTAAATATTTCCAGGATCCCCTGTGATGTTCAAGAGCACTCTTTCCCCACAAAGTTCAAATGTAAGAAGTAAACCCAAAGCCAGGGAAAGTGTCATAGAAACCAGAGTTTCCAGCGAGCATGCTTCTTGGACTCTGTTTTGGATTTGCGTTTGGGGGTTGAGGTGAAGGCTTCCTGGAGGTAAGGCAGAGGTGGGAACTGCGGCTCCTCCATCGGGCACAGCCTCTTCATCAGTGGCTGGAGCTTGTCTTCCTGTTGCTTGAAGTCCAGCTCCACACTGCAAGATAAACAATACCTCCATTGAATTACAAGCCTACAGAAGCCTAACTCCCTTTTTACATACATCTTACAACTTCTGCATCCGTTTTACTTAACTCTCTGGTCAAAGGTATTACTGTAGCGGTGGTTTTAAAGAAGCCGCCATCTGAAAGTTTTTAGTGGGGCAGTGTGTGTGGGAGTAGAGTGCCGTAACAGAGTTTATTCCCGCTCTTCGGTGATGCTCCCTGGCCAGGGCTGTATATATCGGATTTATCTTGGAAAGCCGTCTGCTGTAATCCCTCGCCTCCCAACCAGCTGATTCTTTGGCTGCGCCAAGTTAAACACTCAGATTAAAGCATTCGCTGCCGTAAGTGCGGAGGATTTAATCTCTTAAACCATTCGTAAGCCAGGGAGGATCCTAGAAGCCTCGCCTAAACAACAGTGGGATAAAATGAAGGGGGGCAGGGTTAGGGGGAAAATCCATATCGGTTCTCTGACAGTTGAGTGCTATTCCAGTGTGTATGGAGGGGATATTTAAATGTCTGAATGCAGTTGCATTCAATTTCCTGCCAAGAAGTACAGCGCATCATTTTGACATGCTGATGGATGGCTTTGTGGTGTACTCGATGCAATCTCCTTTCTCCATTTCAGTGTATGAGACAATATTAGTGTCCTGGTTCAGAGGTACGTTAAGAGTGATAAAAGAATAATTTATTTTCTGGCAAGTAATAGGGGGAAAAAAAATCTGTATGCCAACAGGTTGAGAAATCGGTCATGGTCAGGTGTCTGCGTGATGTTTGTCTGGTGTGCGGACTCGCCAGTGTTTTCAACATTTCCAATCCGCAAACATTTCAGGCAATTAGGCAAGTATGATTGAAGCAACCAAACAAACCATCTCCTCAGCTAAATGGCTAAATCTAAACCTGTGACATCAGGGACATTGCTAAAATGGCATTGCCTTTTAGTTTAGATGTGTATGTTACTTCTGGATAGGATAAACAGGCTATTTATTGACGTAAAGTTTTCCTTTACCAGGTGATTATTCTTTAAAATTTTGGACGATAGTGTAAATAAATTGTTGCTCTACCCTCAAGTGACAACTCTCAGCCATAATAACCTGGGGAATTTGTGGAAAAGGGATGTTCCGCAATAATGGCAGATGAAGGACACAGCAATCTGACTCTTGAGTGCAATATACTAGTTCTTTCTCCGAGTTGAGCTGTGTTTTGACGCACACAAAGGTAATGAAATGGAATGTTTTCTGTGCGGTTGAGTGTTTCATTGGAGGCTCTGCCTTTTACTGAGAGCCATGCCTTTGAAAAGAAGCGCGGCGGAGCGGAGGCAGTTATTAAGGAATTAATCACTCGGCAGAAGCATGTAATTATGCAGTAATCAATTCGGTCTCGTTTCGCAAAGGACTGGTATGCATGGCTGTGTGAGAATGGGAGGCAACAGATGAGGCTAACTGGATAAAGGATTCTGCTTTGCAAGAAATTGGATGCTGCTCTGTGTAACTGATCACTGCTGTTATGGCGTTGGCGGTTCTGGCTGGTATGCATTTTTGGTTGCTTGGTTATATCCACTTGAGCACCAGTCATCCACAAGTATTTAGAGTAATGTGGCTGAAGTGTGTCCCAAGCAAAGCCAGTCTGTCTCTGTGCACCGCTTCTGAGCAGTTCTCTCTATCCTATGTTACTCTGCTGTAAAAAGCTGCCAAGAGCACTTTACGTTCACCGTCAATGGACCAATTTTTGTTGATACAGGCTTTATTTAATGTAAAATTTTCAAGCGTGATTGCTGCACACAATAACCAACTGAATTCATATTCCCAAAACTTAAAATTAAATTGTCTCTTTCGGGGTTTTATCCATTTGTTAATTGTGTGTTTTTTTTCTAATGTCTTTTCTTTGAAAGAAGTTTCTATTGTAATGTTCAAGGAATATTCATAAGAACAAATTAAATTAAGATATAGGTGGTTTTTTTAGATTATTATTTACTGGTAATAGGTACTCAATGTGCTATAGGTGTGCTTGTATCTAAATTGCAACTTAATTTCTAGTGTTCAGTGTACAACCGCTCACATGTAAAAGAGGGGTCGTTACAGGTGATCTGGGAGAATAGAGCCTATAGTGTTTGAGTGTTAGGGAGAAACCCAGTGAGTCTGATTTTGGTCTAAACTGAGTTGGGATCATTACTGACCTCACTAGACTTGCCTCATCACATATAGTAAGATACAAGAATCCCTGGTTCCCTATATTTTGCTATGGCAAAACCTATCAAATCATCTGTATTTAATCATTCATGAAACAAAAACCTAACGCGTTGATCTTATTTGGGTTTGTCAAAATGAAATTTTCTATTTTTTTTTGCAATGGCATAACCTAGCAAGTTGAATTAGCCAATGATGAAGGAGCACACGTATCACATGAGCTTTCTGGTCAATTCCCCTGTAGAGCACTGCTTGTGCAGGACATTCATGGTCTGAGTTCGTAATTCACATAATTCAAATGCCAATAACGACTGAAAATGGCTTCATTAGGGAAGCAGATGGTGGATTCAGCACTAGGAGAAAAACTGTGGAGCACCACTGCAACTACATAATTGCTGGGTTTTTGTCCATCATTTTGATAATTTATATTTTGCATTTTTGGATGGAAAAAAACTAGTTTTAGTCATATTGCCATGGATACTGACAAAAAAAAAAAAAAAGTCCTCCCTAAATATTGCTGATTTCATGATGAATAAATAACTGCCAAGTCAGTTTTATGTCCGACAAGAACTCAACCCCAGTGGGATACAGTTTTCTGTCTTTTTTGGAAAATGTGCTTTTTTTTCACTTCTAAGTTTTTCCATAACACTTGGGTGGTTCTCCTTGAAAAAAATTTTGGTGTCACAATCTGCCTGTGTTTACATTGCTGGTTCCAACCAAGCTCACACTGAGCTGAGGCTGAGAGCCATCATATTTCACTTTCACCAGTGATTTTAAGTCCAGATCGACCAATGGGGGTTGGTGTAGGGAATAAAAAAAGGAAAATAACCTGGGTGTTGCCATTGCCAATTGCACATCGATCTGAGGCACTGCCATGGTCAAGATTCCATCTAAGGCCATGAGGCTTACTCATGGACAACAGTAAGCTGCCCTCAACCCTTTTCCCCATAGCCTCCCCCCTCCGTTTTCCCATAATGACTACAAATGACGACCCTGGGGGAGGCTAAGGAGAAGGTCCATTGATTTACATATAGGCATCATGTGTGGTCATTATGGGGAAAAGAGTTAAAGCTGCTGTTGAAGCAAAACTGAAATAACAATTGAATACTAATTAAGTTAAAAGTTGACATGCACTTAGGCATCATATGTATTCATTATTGAGAAAGAGTTAATGAGTCATCCCGCAGCTTTCAAATAAAAGTAAATTTTAGTTGGAGCCTTGCTCCAGTTTAGATACAGGGCTGTGCAGCCAATCTATGGGTAGCATTGAAAAAAGCTTTGTTCAAAGGTTGCGGACAACTTCCCCCTATGAAGTTAAGTGGTACTCTGCCATCATAGGAAGAACACTCCGTTTCTGCAGAAAAATCATGACTCAGTTGCAGGAAGGCCACTTTTTTTTTAACGATTCTTGCTGCCCAGTTGTATTTGGCAGGTTTGATTGTAGACGCCGGGAGCCATTTAGTTAATAATTAATTGGGGCTGTGGTGAATGCTTGCACAATCGACTTCTCTGTTACACCAAGAAACGTCAGCATGCAATTTGCTTTTGCTTGACTGTGATTATAAAAGGGAAAAAAGTCAATATTGATTCTCTCATTACTCTTCATATTCAATTGAGGGGGGAGTTGTGGCCCATTTAATTAATAATTTGATTAAGTTTATTTCCAAAACTGCTCACATCTTTTTCACTCTTTGTAGCATATCTAGCATATCTTGTTTTGTCTTTCTGATCTAGAAATGGATACTTATATAATGCCATTTAACAGAGCTTTTAACTTCACTACTGCCTCACTAGCTTTTGAGAATGGGAGCTGGAGAGCTAACAAACATGCACTTCGTAAAAGCAACTGTCAATAGTCGATGTGATATCCGCACTATGAGTTTAATAAAATTCTTAAAATCTGCTGCACTGAAATGGAAATATGATGAACCTTGTCAACTGGCTACGGAGCAGCTCCATAAGAGTACAAAAGGCATCCGTGTTGGGCTTGATCTGTTATAATGAAGCTCATCCCAGTTCCTGCTCTGATTTATAATTCCTGTCCATCACTAAGCTGACCAGAAAGACTGCTTTTTCAAGGATTTATTACATTGTTTGGGAAAACTGTGTATGCGGGCAAATACATTAGCGCTATCAGCACATAGTTCGTATTTTGCAATCCTTCCATGTTGGATATCTGCTTTTACCTCATTGATCGACTTGCTCTGATGAGTGACCGAGAACTGAGCCTGAATTGTGCCTTGGTCTTGGAGCCATGTACCTGCACTGTATTTTAAGATTTAATAGTTGACTCTGTTAAAGTGATTGCCTTGAAGCTGCTTTTCTTTACCTATTTCCTGTATTTGAATACAGTAAAGATATCTGGGTACATTAGAGGCATTCAGGCATCCCATTTGATATTCTCTTTTGCTCTGTATTTCTCAGAGCTGAACCTCGTGATATTTATTTTCAGGCCTGTGCCATCCATAATGTCTGAGGTGGCATTTCCCTGGTCACGTGCAGTTAATGGGCACAAAAAGCAGTTAACCTGGGGTCTAAAATGTATATAGGCTGGCAAAAGCAATTGCAAATGTTGTCTCATTTAGAAGAAGGCCCGGAACAGACAATTATCTTCCCTTTGAAGATCTCTTAAAGTTTTTTTTTTTTTAAATGACATATGAAGACCACAATTGAAAAATGATAATGAAATGAGTCACATTTTCACATTGTGGAGAAATGATGAAATAAAAATTCAAAACGATCTTAGAAACAACGCACTGAAAAAAATATGCAAAACATATAAAAATATAAAATATTATAATAACATACAATATATAAATTATACAAAAATGCAAAATTTGGACTCTGATCATTTTTCCTTTGTGGTCTTCATATTGTTTCTGGCTTTTGCTGCTTTATAAAAATCTCCTTGCAGGAGTGCTGTTGGGCTTGATGTGCTTCACAGCTCCCAGTTTGACTGCGAACATTCTTTCACCATGTGCTGAGTTCCTTGAGTTTTGCATCCTTTAAGAACTTTTTTGAAAGATGAGTTGGGAGGGCAGGGGAGGGTTGTATTAGAGGGAGGGGACTCAAATTAAAAACACTGCCAACTTGCACTCTTTCGCACTGCCCACGCCTCACACCACTGTGTTTTTGTCCGCTCCTATTCATTCACCGAGCTAAAACCACGTCCTGTCCAGATCTCTACTGTTCCCATGAGCACAACTTTGGTATCTATGGCAACCACCTGCCTGAGTCAGCAGCTAGTGCAGTCTTTTGCAAGCATCTTTAAACAAAAAAAAAGGCATCCTGCCGCCTTTATGGCGTAGTCTAGCAAGGCTCCACTTTCACATTCGAATAAGCACTGTAATTTAGCACGCCTACAACCTTTGGCTGCTGGGCTGAATGGAGCCTTTGCTTCCCTGCTGTGCAACACTCACACGCTTGTCGGAAGCATGCGACTTGTTTACATTTTTGCGCATTTCCTCCTGGTTTGGAATGGAAATGGATTACACGGCATAGTCACAGGCTATTTGATCTGTCAGTTATCCTCCTCTACCCAGAAACATCTGCAGTTTGAATAATTGTCCCTGCAAATTATAAAACTGGTAATGACGGTCATTGATGTTGTCTAATAGGAAATATTTACATGTAATACACGTCAAATTGTGACTTGCAGCAAAGCATTTAAAGCATGCACTTACATTGTGCGAAGGATAACTCGTTAACTTAAAAAAATTGAGTTCTCTCTAATCAAAGTCACTTAGATGCATCCTCCATTCAATCAACACATTAGGCAATATTTTGCCGTTGCGTGAGATAATTAGATTACAGGGTTTCACATTGAACAAAGTCCGAGAAGTACCGTGGATTAAAGCCGCTGTCTTAAAATAAATTGAAGGCTTTCAAATCCTCTTTCATGCCGGATGGTCTTTATGTGCGGTATCACGTTCAGATTAAAGATCAGCCTGGGAAGATGAATGTATTGCTTTAATCATTTTCTGCTTTTTTATCATTTGAAGGTCTTCTTCCCATCCCATGAAGCACCAGCACAATTACCAGAGCAGTGTACTCACTGATATTAATGAGATGGAGATGGAGAGAGTAATAGGGTCTTTTGGCAGAATTATGAAGGGCATTTTTTGTCGGATACATATAGTATAGGGAAGTGTACTCTGTTGAGTGTTCTTTCCAGCGTACTGCTGGACGCTATGGTACTTCATTTGACCAAATATGAAAAGAGTGACAGCGTTATATAATCTACATATAATCCGTAGTCACAACAGATTTTGTTGTCTTAAAATCGTTCGCATATGACTGATTTGCTGCTTTTCGTTATGCCCGACAAAAATGGGTAAACGTCACTGTAGTTCTTGCATTTGACACATGAGCACAAACACAATTGCAAGTCCTCTTGTAGCTTAAATTTTTTTTTAAAGAAGTCATAAACAGTGGCTTATCAGTCGTGCGCTAATGATTTCAAGCCTTTAAAATTTGTGCTAACTGAATGAACAGTTGCTTGAGTTGATTATATGATGCCTAATCTTTCTCTATTTGTGGTGAAATAAGCTATCATCGCATCTAGCAGTACACTGGAAAAGGCATTCAATTATGCTTTTGTTACCTCTCCATTGGTTTCGATATTGATTTTAACTACACTTGTTCAGTGTTCAGATGATGTTTAATAACTTTTTTTTTCTACAAAATCATTTCGTGGTGAACAGTTGGCAATGTTGTATTGAATTTTGGCACATTCATAAGCCTGGCATATTAGTCAACACAGGGAAGAGTATTGACTTAGGCTTTTTATGGCTCCTCTCCTAGGACACCCTGTGGTTATAGAATGAAGCAGCAAAATATCTCCTGTCTAATACATTTTTCATGGAGCCTTATCCTCAAAATTGGCCTTGATTCATGTTCTGCAGTTTAATCCTCTACTTAACCAATGCTTGGTGAAAAACAGGCCACTCTTGTCTTAATTGCTTGAATTGAATCAAAATGGACAAATACCTAAGCATTTAAAGACATGCTCAAAAATGTAATTTTGTGGAAAAGTTATTCACCTTAGTTATATTTCCAAGAACTTAATCTGCGGTTTCTTTAACTATTACACAAGTAAACATGTTTTAGCATTGCCAATGTATATTATACAATATATCTGCAATATGGGCCAGGTCACGTGGTAATGGAGTTACAAAATTGGTGTATTTTGTATCATAGCTCCAAAACTAAGTAAGATAGAGTTACAATTTAAATGGCTTTATGTAGGTTTTCACTGGTACCTCAGACAACTGGCGTTACCGACCAGTTTTTTGCCATTTTCACCCAAAATAAATCAAATGAACAAAATGAGCTAGTTTGTGGTTTGAACTACTAGGGAAGACCTACGCAAAGCCATTTAAATTGTGAATGTATCTTACTTAGTTTTGGAGCTATGATACAGAATACACCAATTTTGTAACTCCGTTACCGCGTGACCTGGCCCATATATTTATCTAGTTGGATTGTCATCTTATTGTTGCATCTATGCAGTAATTAGATACTCATGCTTTCTTACTGGGCAAACTGTTAATGAACAAGAGCAGACGCTAGTATCATTTCCAGTGTTCCTGGCCATAGTGTGCTCAAGTCTCAGTTGGCCAAGAGAAGCTGGCATCTCACGAAGTTGTAGATACTCTCTGCTACAAAGTAAAAACTAGCCAGAATTCTGAGGGTGATCAAAACAAGCCACATGAGTTAAAAATTCAATCAAATGACCTTGCATCAAGTGACAGCAAATCAGTCCTCAAGACTGGATCATGTGTAGCCAATCATCGGTTCCAATGAAAAGGCAGCAATAGGAACTATTGCAGATACAGCAATGTATTTGAACAATAATAATCACAAAAAATTTTCTAGTTGTGCTCCACTTATTTTTCATTTTATTTCTGGAGATTAGCCAGAAAAGAGAAAATAAAAAAATGGCAACTGTTGCTACTTCGCAAATGAGGCTGTATATGATCGTTGGCTCTCTTCACCTCTGCTTATCTGTTTACGCTGGAATACTGCTCATTATGGGTTATGCTATGTGCGCCATGTAGGGAACTCTCTTCCTGCTGCATGACTGGTTAGACACTGCTCTGTTTTTGCGATGTGATTAGCTGTTTGCATGTAATTTTACGCAGTTTGCCGATCCAAGCAATAATTTCTTTAGAGACACTGTCAAACCGTTCTCATCTCCCTATTGAGGAAAAGTTATATCGAGATATACAGTGGACACGATAATTGATATTGACGCATTTTTAGTTATTTTGGTTTTGTCATCTGAGTCAATCTCCAGATCTGAATCTAATTAAACGTGCATTTTACTTGCTGAAGAGGAGACTGAAGGCAGTGCGTCCACAAAGCAAGCAGGAGCTGAAGATTGCTGCAATACGGGCATGGCAGAGTATTGTCAGGGATGATGCCCAGTCTCTGGTGTCTGTCACTGACTCCAGGCAGTCATTACATTGGAAGAATATGCAACTGAATATGACATACTCTACCTCATCGTCTTCCTTTGGACTGAGAGTGCTAGTTTACAGAACCAAAATAAAGAAAAAGTGTCACTGTCCAATGAATTATGGTGCTCACTGCACTTATCTTTTATCTCGCAGTCCTTTCTAGGTTCATTCTTTCTTCCACTGTCTGTCTCTATTGAAGAGAGTGGCAGAACAACAGAGAGGGATGACTTTCAGAAATATTGAGCTTATTCCTTTGAGTATACTGAAGTGAGTATCTGTACTTTAACTTATGATCTAGACTGTAGGACTTCTTTGTTGATTTTAGTGAATTATAAGTGAATTATCTGTAGAATATACCATGGGAGTAGCTAGGCTTCTTTTAGGCCAGACCAGCCCTCCTATGTATTCATCTCTAGTTACATCCCTGGCGTTTACTCCTTGAACCAGTCTAGTTGTGGAAAAAAAATGAATGCACACTGAAGCTAATCGGGCTTAGTCAGCTCCATGGAGTTAATAGAGTTCCAGAAAATGCTACTGTTCACTCCTCATATTCCAGCCTTAAGTTCAGAGTTGCTTTTTGAGCTGTGAGGTGCTTTAAAATGGAAATAACACTTGGCAACGACTGAAATGCTTTGTCTGTAAAAGATTTATGGGCGAGATGGTTTATGCAGAAAGAGCTAAGTAAAAATGTGCTCTTGCTTGATGCTGGGCAGTATGATGGAAGCGTTAATGGTCAGGGCCTCTGGGGTTGAGGTGGGGAGCTGCCTGTCTCCCCGCTGTGATGGCTAATGTACCCACTGGAATGACCAGGCGAAAAGCTGTCAGGGCCAGAGCGGATTGGTTGTTCACCTGAGGGCAGCATATATGAACTGAGATCTCCAGTCAAGCTGATTGGAACATTGTTTGGATGTGGTTTTTTGTGTTTTGTACGTTATGGGGTGGGGGTGTGGGGGGTATGAATCAGCCAGGAACATGACTGCAGTGGTCTGGGTGGGTTTGGGTGTCAGGTTGTGGAGGCAGTGGGATGTGTCTTGCCATCGCCTGAGTTGTGCCCCTGTCAAAAGCTGCATTTTCAGCTGTGAATAGACCAGGTTTGCATCTCTGTGGTAACCTGGTGGCTTAACACTGTTACTGCACGGTTTGAGCACAATAGTAGTTTACTTCACCGGGTGCCGGCGTGTACGGCACTGCTTTGAGGGATAAGGGAGAATCCACATTTCACAGACTGCATCAGACAACAATGCTGCTCAACTGGGCGTGAAAACGGTGGCATGGCATCACAATAGCACCCGTCGCATTGAGAATTGATCGCTGAATTTATTCAGCAGAGGCTGTGCCCATTTGCCTGGTTTCAAAATGAACTCGGAACAGATAATCCTCCGTGGAAAAATACTCTGGATGCAAAGTTTTTATTTGCAAATTACAGCTTCAGAGTGAAAAAGTGTTGTCGCGTTTCACTCCTATTAGCTATGGTGCATCATCGATCTGCCAGTCAAGCAGTGTTTTCCTCCACAGTTTCCTCTAAAGCTCTAACAGAGTGCCAGCAGTTTTCAACTATCAGATGGCACCTGTCCATTAGGAATCCTTATCTGTTGTCTTGGCACTGGCCTCTGTCTCTCTTGCTCACTCAGTCTGTCTCACTCGTAGTGAGTCTAGCAGGTCATTGTAGTTTATACTCCTCTTGTCTTACATGCAGAAACTCCTGGAATGCTGAGAGGCATGATAATCAAAGACCTTTGACGCCGCCAACATGGCCAAGTACAGCAGGCATCAATCTGGCTTTGCTGTCTGAACCTTCAGCTAATTATCAGATCAGTTTGGTCTTTCCACCTGCCCCGCCATAGGATGGTTAACAAGAGGAAAAAAGCATTGCTTTTACAGAACTGCAGAAGTCATAGGGAAGAAGATGGGGCGAACAAACCTGTAGATGATGCATGCGCTGTTCCGACAAGTGTCACAGTTGGCCGTGTCCTGTCCAGTTCGATAGGAGAGACTGTGAAGAGAGGAACACTGAATGAATAATTGTCGTGCTTGTACTGCTGCTCATTCCTCCTTTACTGCCTTCTTATCTCATTTGTCACTGATCATCATCTCTCAAAGTTGGTATAGTCTCAAATTAAGTTATGTTTTTTCACATCTCTAAGGTCATTTCTTACCCACATTACTCACTCACTTCTTTCTCACATTTCAAAGGGGTTGGATTCAGTGGTAAGGCTTTTTTTCCCCCGTAAGAATTTTTTTTTTTTTTTTAAATTCTGTTGTCAGTCCTGAGCCTGATCCTTTCCAAAATCCATCATGGATGATGGACCACCCTAAATAGAATGAAAATAATAATATTGGATTAGTTTCTCCTTTAAAGCGTACAACACTTGAATTATATGAGGTTCTGCACACTGTGCTAGCATGTCTGGGCTAAAAGGGGTGGACTTTTGTTCCCACTTTGAATTTTAGTGTTGATTGGAGAAACATGACAGTGTAATTTGTATATCAAATGGGAAGTGTTAATAACGTTGATGATGACTAAATCAACAATGAGAATCAATTCAACAATTTAGCATTTTGCCAAGGGCCTCTGAAATAATAAGACTAATATAACTTATTGAAAGTCTCTTAACCTTATCCCAACAAATTATGTAACATTCAATGCAGAATACTAGGTGCGGATGTGGATCCATCTTGGTCCGCAGCTCACACGTAGCTTTCTCCATGCACTAATGCTCCCTGCTCGATCAATTAGTAAAAAAAAAACTAATTAAAAATCATGTTTCTGTGGGATTGTTTGAGTTGATTAGACTGTTGAAAACTAATTAAGGGGAATTTGTTCATGTAGCTTATTACTTTGATTTTTAGGTTCAAGTTGTCTTTGAAAGCATACCGCAACAATGATAATGTAGTTTCAGCTTTGAAGCCGCAGGATGGTACGAAACTTCACTTGAAGGGGACTTATGTAGCAAGGAAGCAACATCCTCATTAATAAACAGCCACTCAGGCCCCACCTCCCATTTTGCAAAGTGATCGAGAGCAACACTGTTTCTGATTAGGATGGGGAAGCACTGTGCCTGCAGCTTGTCTCCATGCTCTCATTTCTAGGCTTTTTTGGTGTTTTTTTTTTTGGTGAAGAAATGCAATTTTGTTGCCCCGTTTTCATTTTAAGGTGCTAGTTAGCAAGAATAAATGCTAGCTAGTATCTACTTGCCAACTTTTTTGTGAAAAATGGATAGCAATGATAGGCTGCGATTGATCCACTCTCATGGTTTGTCCCTATCACTGAAAGTGCCAAGTCCCTGTCATCAAACTGTTAATGAGGCTTACAGTGACGGTGGACAGTTCGATGGATAATTACATGCGTTTTTTTGGGACGTTCTTGGGATGATCCATAGCATCTTTCTGGTATCACCAATCTTGGCGAGCTACATTGTACCATCTAATCTCAAGTAGCAAATGCATTTATTTAATTCAGTTTAGTGAGAAACTGAGATGAAACGTATCCCCACTGCCCATTGCGGTCACAGCATGTTTTATGTTTTATTTCTGTTAAGCCGCGATTTTGATGCTGTGGAAAATATAAAAAAAGAGAGTAATACTTTCAAAAACCGGATGCTGTACAAGGATGAATAGGTTTGGACCAGTATGTGTACATTTTGTTTATTTGAACAATGGTTTAATAACTTTAGGATTGGCGTATTTTATGGATGATCGTTTGGGTAAGCAGAAAAGCAGGATTTTTTTTTTGTTACACTTTATTTCTTGACCATGGTGAGTAAATTCCACCTCTCACTTAATATGCAATGCTCATAAAGCAAAATCTAAATGTCCCCTCTGGTTTGAATTTTCATTGTTATGTGGGAGCAGTTGCTAATGTCTTTAAGTGCTGACCTGATGACATCTATTTGTTAATGGTTGCATTCCAAATGTGCCAAGCCTTATCACTGATATAAGTTAAGTGACAGCTTGTGTGAATTTTTATTGCTGTAGACACGGATATGATTCCAGTTTATGACAGTACTAAATGCAGTAATGGCAGTTTACGTCATATTTGGGCCCTGATTTTTTATTTATGTTTTCATGTAGTCCACATGCATGTAGATGCATGTAATTTTAAAGACTGAGAAGGATGGTATTCTCTGAGAAGCAATTTTTATGATTCTTAATGTTTTCCTCCTTTTTAATACCCAGACATTTCTTTTGGCAACTGGCCAAAAGCAAAATATTTCTCAGCTTCTTTATGGAATTCCCTTCTTTTACAGCTCTTAAAAACAAAAGTGTGTAAACTGTCTGAGCATTGTTATAGCAAACTGTTATTGACTGTGGGCGGTAGGAGTTACAGGAATTCAGAAATGAGAAACCAGAGTTTCAGGACTTCCTTGCTTTGTGGAGTCATAACAGAATTAATGATTGATTGATTCTTTATTGTTTAATAACACTTGCAGCAATTTTTCAACTACTGCATGTCAACATACAATTCATTCGTACCAGTGGGCGATGTAGAGTTTCCAGTTGGCCAGACATGCATGTCTTTGGACTGTGGGCGGAAACCGGAGTATCCGGAACGCGAACACAGGAAGAACTGCAAACTCCACACAGAAAGGCCCCAGGCCAGATTCGAATCCATGACCATCTTGATGTGAGGCGGCAGTGCTGCCCACTGTGCCGCCTTGCCACCAATCGGATTCAATGCCCCAAATTGTATTCCCTGTGGAAGGTGTATTTCTGATTGATTGGAATTTAGTGGGTTTTGGAGATGTTACCACTCAAAGCGACAGTTGAAAATGCTATAGCTTGAGTCACAGGTAGTATTTCAGTCTCTCCTATACAGATTCATTGTTGCCTAAGAGCACCCTTTTGATGCGATTTTCTGACAGGCTATTTAACATTGCTCTCAGTTTCTGGGTTTTGTAAGGAATTGTTTACCTTGCTTGCCTTTTAACTTGCTTGTTGAGAAAGTCTTGATCTGACTGGTGCTGACTGAATTTGGTTTCTTTTGTTTTTTTTTTTTTAATTCTCTTTTTGCGTCGGCATGTGTTACAATGCAAAATGTATGTTAAGTCCAGATGAAATCTGTGGCCAATATTTGTAAGGAGGAAAATGCTGTTTTAGCTTCCAGTTTGCCAATACAGATTTAGTGAATGCATGCTGTCTTTGTTCATGCCCTGGAATCCAGCTCTTGAGATTTGCTTGTTACAGTGTAGCATCCATTAGCTGACCCACGGGCCTAATGGAAATGAGTCTTTCCTACTGACCTGTTTCATTTTAAACATTTTGACAGTGTCAATATCTAGCACCTACAACTGTCAGTGAAGGCTTCCACTAAAATTGAAATGGATTGCCACTACCAGTGCAAGAGTGGCCACCTCGGCTTTGGAAAGAAACCAGCCGTGACAGTGCTGGATGTTACCAGCAACCTTGCGAGAGCAGTGTAATTAGCTTTGCGCTGCTGTGGGATATGGGAGGGGGGCAGTTGGTCTGGGTTGGCACAGTTTGTTGCTCTTGCGCCTCCCTCTAGACATGCAGGCGCTTTTCAGTTGCATTATAAGCAAGCAGATAATCAGATTTCCTCTGCCTTCATTCTATGCATGCAAGATTTCAAACTGCAAGTGAAAAGAAGCAGTGGCTGACATTCGAATGACTTTGAGGAGAACATCAAACTTTCTGTGCTCTCACAAGATGGTAGCATTAGTCGAGTACAAGCATGCTTATACACAGTTCACTGACTGGACTTTCCAGATTTGGGCACATTTGAGATGCAACAGTATCAAAAAAATAAATTGAAATGGATTAGTCTATAAATTAACCCTTACTTCATTGCCAGCAAGCAGTGCAGGGCACTGAATATTGATCTGGTGGAGAGAATTCTGTATACATAACTGTTGGATTAACTGATTCCTAAATTGAATTGTAGACGGATCAATGAGAGACACAGGCCACTAAATTTAATGCTTAGGGTCCTTTCCTTGCATCCTGCATCCAGTGTAATGAGTTGGAAATTTTTTTGGATCCATTTTGAGTAGACTGAAAATGCAGTTTTTAAATGATGATTTCATTCATTGATAAAGCTAGTGAGCTGTACATGGCCCAATGTGAAAAAGTAACTGCCCCCGTAGTAACAAAGTCAACCAATTAATTTAACTGGACAGATCTAGGCATGATTACTGACAGTCCTGTTTCATCTAAACATCACTAAAATAGAATCTGAATGGCAATGTGAAGTGGGCCAAAAGCAGCTGCAATCTAAAGAAATTCAAGAACAGATGAGAAACAAACTTGTTGGCATTGTTTTGTCTGGAAAGAGTTCCAAAGCCATTTATAATGCTCTAGGACTCCATCAAACCATGGTGAGTGTCATTATCTACAAATGGAGAGACCTGGGAACAGTGGTGAACCTTCCCAGGATTGTTTTGGCCTGCCAAAATGTCTCCTAGAGCGCATCGAGCACTCATCCAGGAGGTCATGAAAGACCACATACTAACATCTATAGAACTGGAGGCTTTACATGCCTGAACTATGGTCGGGGTTCATGATTCCAGTATAAAAAAGTGACTAGGCAAAAATGCATCCGCAGGGGAGCTGCAAAGCTGAAACCACTGCTGACCAGATAGAACACAGAGACTCTTCTTACATTTGCCAAAAAACATCTTGATGACCCCCAGGACTATCCCAAGGGTAATACAGTACTATGTTAAGTGAAGAATCGAAAGTGGAAATTTCTGCATGACATGAGTAACAATACACCTGGCATAAAGCTAAGACTGCATTCACATTACGAACATCATACCAACTGTCAATTACAGTGGTGCTAGTATGATGGTCTGGGGCCTTTACTGCTTTAGAACCTGGGCGTCTTGCTGTAATTGATAGAACCATGAATTCTGCTCTCAACCAGAGAATCCTGAAGGAGAATTTCTAGCCATCAGTTTGTGACCTAAAGCTTAAGCAGAGTTGAGTTATGTAACAGGACAGTGATTCAAAGCACACAAACAAGTCCACCTCTGAATGGTTCCACAGGAATAAAACAATGTTTTTGGAGTGGCTTAGTCAAAGTGATGATTTGAATCCGATTGTGATGCTGTGGCATGACCTTAAACAGGCGATTAATTCTTGAAAACCCTCTAATATGGCTGAATTAAAACAATTCTGCGAAGAATCTATGATGGTAGGGGGGTGCATGAGTCCACATGGCATAGGTAACTTGCACATCTGTGACAACACCATTAATGCTGAACAATATATATAGGTTTTAAGACAACATATACTACCATACAGATGTTTTTTTTCATAGAAAGCTTCACTTATTTCTGCAAGACAGTGCCAAACGGCACAGTATGCATTCATTACAACAACATGACTCCGTTGTAAAAGTGTCTGGGTGCTGCACTGGCCTGCCTGCAGTTGAGACCTATCACCCATTGAACATCTTTGGCGTATAATGAAACAAAAATATGAGCAGTTGGAATCTTACAAGGAAGAATGGGAGGACGTTTTACTTTCATAACTACCGCAGTTGTTGTCCTCACTTCCCAAATACATTGTGTTTTTAAAAGAAGAGATGATGCAACACAGTGGTGAACATTCCCCCATTCTAACCTTTTTGAAAAGTATTAATGACATTAATTCATTAATGAGCAGATATTTTTCAAAAAACAATAGAATTTCTCAATTTCAAGTTCTGGTATGTGCTATTTTCAATTAACTATAGAATTTAAATTATTTACTAATCATTGAATTCAGTTTCATTTACATTTTACACAGCATCCCTACTTTCTTAGGAACGGGCTTGTATGTATATATTAGTCAGATTGTGAAACCAGTCATTTCCTGAAATGACTGAAGTTTAGCGCAAGCCATTCCATAAAATGACTGAAATTCTTACTCATTTCATGAAATGGCTGGTTTCACAATCTGACTGTAACACATACATGTTTATATATGTGTAGATTAACAATGACTGATTGTTTTTAACAGTCATTTAAGTCAGGTTTAGAGGTCTCCATTGCATATTGCTAGCAAATGCAGCAAGGTTTGGGTTTCATAGTTTTTAAAAATATGTTTGTAGTTTGAGTCAAAAGTAACATTGGCATTAGGCCTACTTCTGTGATAACTGGGCAAATGTGGTTATTCATGATTGCATGTATGGATGAGCAATGACTTTATAGATTAAATAATTAGATAAAGTAAAATAAATATAAAGCTACCCTATCCAGAGCCCAATCTTGAGTTTTGACTTGGGGCTATGGATCACTGCAGAGGCTGTCTGAGCTCATTCAGCTGCTTCCCATCTGTGGCTTGGTTGAGCTAGTTTAACTGCAATATGTCCCATCTGAGCCAGATAAAACCATAATATGTGTGTGCATATGATGCAGTGTCATAAGTCGAGTTTTTACCTGCATTCCAAATGTGCTAAGGTTCAGTTGGATTTGCATAAAACAATGGTCTCAGATCCTTCCAAGTATGTGCGCTAACCTTTTAGAAAAGTACAAGAAGAGATATGATGTTGTTATCCTTGCTAGCGATGGTTGCACCAAGTACTAAACCAGGGATACCAATAATTATGAAACCTTAATTTTGGTGAATTTGTTTAATAATTATTTTTTAAAATTTGTAAATATATGTAAGATTTTGGTTGGTTCCATTGGATTATAAATAAACTAAAAAATTTTTCTGCATTTTGCCATTTTGAGTTTATCTTTATAATGTTATTTTTTAATTTATTTTAAATTTAAATATGTGATGTGAAACATTTAAGCGTGACAAATATGCAAAAAATAAGAAATCAGGAAGGAGGCAAATACTTTTTCACGGCACTGTGTGTGTGTGTGTGTGTGTATATATACGTTGTGTGTATATATATATATATATATATATATATATATATATATATATATATATATAATATGTTATTAATTGCTTATCTTCGCATTGCCTTGTTATTGGCATGAGGGTTGCCGTCCGCGACCCCAAGGCCAATGCCAAGGCAATGCGAAAATAAGCAATTTATAATATTTTTATTGGTTAAATATGTTGTGCTATCATGACAATATGACTATGACTTCTGAAGTACGCCACGACTTCAAGACTCATTAGAGAGCTAAATACTTGGTTTGCGACTGTCGTCTGCTTCTCTGAAGAGAGCGAATGCCGCAGTTACCTCGACCGAAAGGCCAATACCAAGGCAATGCGAAAATAAGAAATTTATATTTTTATGAATTGGTTAAGTATGTTGTGCTATTATGACAATATTATGACTATGACTTCTGAAGTACGCAACTTCAAGACTCATTGAAGAGCTAAATGCTAGGTCCGCGACTGTCGTCTGCTTCTCTGAAGAGAGCAAATGCCACAGTTACCAATGGTTACTCGTGCAGGTGCCAATACAACTCTGCCAATACAGGTCAGCCAAAACAAGATATATTGGCAGGCCGTTTTTACTGTCTGCGGGCAAAAACATACATAACCTATATATACTTTATATATATATATATATATATATATATATACAGACAATGCTGTGAAAGTATTTGCCCCCTTCCTGATTTCGTTCTCTTTTTTTTTTTTTTTGCATCTTTGTCATACTTAAATGTTTCGGATCATCAAACAAATTGTAATATTAGACAAAGATAAGCCGAGTAAATACAAAATGCAGTTTTTAAATGATGATTTCATTTATTCTATCCAAATCTATATTGAAAAACATTTGCCCTTGATAATTTTGTGCCACCCTTGGCGACAACAACTGCAATCAAGCGTTTGCGATAATTGGCAATGAGTCTTTCACATCGCTGTGGAGGAATATCAGCCCACTCTTCTTTGCAGAATTGTTTTAATTCAGCCACATTGGAGGGTTTTCGAGCATGATGCCACTGCATCTCAATCGGATTTAAGTCCGGACTTTGACTAGGCCACTCCAAAACCTTAATTTTGTTTTTTTTAAGCTATTCAGAGGAGGACTAGCTGGTGTGTTCGGATCATAGTCCTGCTGCATAACCCAAGTGTGCTTGAGCTTGAGGTCACAAACAGATGGTAGGACATTCTCCTTCAAGATTTTCTGGTAGAGAGCAGAATTCATAGTTCCATCAATTGCGGCAAGTCATCCAGGTCCTGAAGCAGCAAAGCAGCCCCAGACCATCTCACTACCACCACCATGTTTGACTGTTGGTATGATGTTCTTTTTATGAAATGCTGCGTTAGTTTTACGCCAGATGTAACAGGACGTACACCTTCCAAAAAGTTAAACTTTTGTCTCGTCAGTCCTCAGAATATTTTCCCAAAAGTCTTGGGTATCAAGATGTTTTTTTTGGCAAATGTGAGATGAGCCTTTGTGTTATCTTTTTGGTCAGCAGTGTTTTTCCCCTTGGAACTCTTCCATGGATGCCATTTTTGCCCAGTCTCTTTCTTATTGTTGAATCATGAACACTGACTTTAACTGAGGCAAGTGAGGCCTGCAGTTCTTTAGATGTTGTTCAGCGTTCTTTTGTGACCTCCCGGATGAGTCGTTGATGCCCTCTTGGAGTAATTTTGGTAGGCGGACCACTCCTGGAAAAGTTCACTACTGTTCCAAGTTTTCTCCATTTGTGGATAATGGCTCTCAACTTGGTTCGCTGGAGTCCCAAAGCCTTAGAAATGGCTTTGTAACCCTTTCCTGACTGATAGATGTCATGACTTTGTTTCTCATCTGTTCTTAAACCCTTTAAGGCCTAATGCAAAAATCCCAGCAGAGAAATCATGCTGCCATGTTTACCATAGTAACCTGCATTTGGGTTGAAGCACAGCTTCTCAGCTTTCAGGAACAGTTGGAATTTTTTTCTATTGCGCAAAAAAAATTACGCGTATATCTGTGTCGGCAACGACACGTTCTTAGAATGCGCACATGCTGTCCAGGTTTAAATGGGTTAATTTCTTTAGATTGTGGCATGATGTGTTGCTTTTTGAGATCTTTTAGCCTACTTCACTTTGTGAGACAGGTTCAATTTAAATGATTTCTTGATTCAGCAGGTCTGGCAGTAATCAGGCAAGGGTGTGGCTAGTGAAATTGAACTCCAAAAATGTGGTTAATCACCGTTAATTCATGATTTGAGAGGGGGGGCAATTACTTTTTCCCATCGGGCCAGGTAGGTTTGGATGGCTTTTTTACCTTAAAAAATGAAAGCATCACTTAAAAACTGCATTTTGTATTTACTCGGGTTATCTTTGTCCAATATTAAAATTTGTTTGATGATCTGAAACATAATTTTTTTTTAGATTTTTTTTTTTTGGAAAATTTTCCTTTATTGGATAGTTATACAGTGTAGAGAGACAGGAAGGTTGGGGAGAAGAGTGGGGGAAGACATGCAGCAAATGACCCGAGCCGGAATCGAACCCAGGTCGCTGCGGGAAGGACACAGCCTTTTTGTGGCGCTTAGACGATGAGACCGATGAGCCCCTGACATATTTAAATATGACAAATATGCAATAAAAAAAAAAAAAAAAGAAATCAGTAAGGGGGCAAATTCTTTTTCACAGCACTCTATACACACACAGACACACACACACACACACACACATAATACTTGAGGATTGTTCAGTTTACTCTGGTCAGCTTGTAGACTTGTAGGTTATTGATAGTTTAGTTTGGCCTCGCCAGAGAGGTGCACGGCAGCAGCAGTTGAAGGGCCCATTTTAGCGATTTTTCAAACTATTTTCTCGGTTTGTTTTGCTCATGATGTCTTTAATGTGACAGTAAAATCAAGAAAAATTGCCGCTTTAATGCATTTTTTAAAATGGCTTCTGTGTTATCACGCTTAGTGGTGGGAAATATATGTGTGACTTTGAACATGTGGTTAGTCTTTTTCTTCAACTAATTTTTTTTGGTTTTCACACTGCAAAAAAACTCAGTGCTTTGCTGTAACTTGTTTATTTACTTGATTAGTGGATGCGACAATAAATACTAGGCCTACTGTTTCCAAGCATTATCTGTGAGCATGATTTTATGCCAAATAATGGTATGGGCTATTGTTTGCTCATTAGACATTGTTATGGTGGTAGCAGGCCAGTACTGTGCACAATTTGGGCAAGTTTCTGACTGTCAGTCTTCCCTCTGAGGCTAAGATTCATGAACTCGGCTGTCTGTGAATATGCTTTTATCTTAATGAAGTCAAACAAATTTACATATGGACAACAAAAATATTGCCTAAGCATTTACATTTTCCTGGTCTGGAGGGACCAGTTTGTTGCTTGGATTTTGTTTGTGTGTCGGAGGAGGAAGTGTGAGGGCATGAAAGACAGAAACTTTTCAGCATCAACATTTCACTTGTGGAATGAGAAATGACAGAAACATAACGTCACACATCCTATTGGTGTCAAGCTAGAAGAGGATAAATGATGGAATAACCTCTACCGCCCCACCACCAAAAAAAAAACAAAAAAAACCAAGCATGGCTGATTAGATGCACTGTGCAACTGCAAACCTCCTGGACCACATCGATCAAATCTACATAATGTAAAAAGAATGTGAAAATGAAGGCCTTGAATTAGACAGCACTGGAATGGGGTTAAATCCCTTGCACCGTTATCATTTCCGGTAGTTTTTCGATGTGGTCTTTTTGCCAAGGTGCAAGTCATGCCGCATTGAATTGCTAGTGGAGTGTTACCATCTCGAATTAGTGCAGAGCATTAAAACGCGCATAAATCTTGTATACCTTCTCCAAGACTTGGCTGCTGCACTGCCTTCTGTGGTGACCAGTATTGTTATTATATGGTCTTTTGGGGTTGATGCTTGCTGATGGAAAAATCCTCTGTAAAAATGTTCCAGGAGACAATACCAGATTACATATTTTGTATCAAATACTCGACTAAATTTGTGACCATCTCTTACAATTTTGGAACCAGAATAATGCTCCGCATTAACCAGTGTTAACAATCAAATCTTAGACATGTTACTGAAGTGTTTTGCTGTCACCTTGAAATATTGAAATAATGAGATGTATAAGACTTAATCTGAAGAGCAGCATTGTGTAGAACATCAGTATTTGAGCAGTGCCGGGGACTGCTATGAACAGAACAAGCCTAATTTTTTTCCTAATTAATGACTGTAAAATTAGGCACACCACATGTGATCTGTGTTTTCCAGGTGGAAGTGCCTTAGCCTCTGCAGTACGTATAACTGAGCAGTGCTCTACCGTTGTAGCCCTGGAGACAGCAGTGCACTCACAGCGTTCTGCAGTCGGCATGCGTCAGTGCTGTCCCCTCTCTCTTAGAATCTCTCTGTCTCTGCCTCTTTTTATTTGTCTCTCTCACTGTTTCTCCCCCCCTCCCTCTCCCTGTCTGTCTCTCAGTATCTCTCTGTCTGTCCCCCGTGTCTGTTCCTTGCCATGTTTTCTCAGTTTCTTTTGAGCTGTTTACAGACATCAACTTTACTCAAAGGCAAGTCGTGTCCTCTGTCCACCACTTTCCCGCTCACCCCAGCCTTGGCAAACAGTGCCTGCCAGAGCAGCACTGAATAATGGCAGCGTGTCGTAAGCTCGTAATTTTATTGGGGGGTCAGCTAGATGTTGCCTGCCTGCGTGACAGAGCACCTGGCACACTGGCTCCTCTAGTAATCCTGGGAATGCTAAACAGACCAGCCACTGCCGGGAACCGCAGATACCTGTAATACTGCACAGCCATAAAATACAGTGCTGGGAAAAAGTATTTGCCACCTTCCCAATTTCTTTTATTTTTACGTTCATATTTGTCATGCTTAATGTTTCAGATCATCTAATCTTAATGTTAATGTTTCAGATCATCAACTAATTTTAATATTAGTCAAAGACAACCTGAGTAAACACATAATGCAGTTTTTAAATGGGGATTTCATTCATTGAATGAAAATATTCAACCCCTCCTGGCCCTATGTGAAAAAAATTGCCCCCGTTGTTACATAATCAACTAAAATGAAAACAATTTAATTGATAAATTGGATTCACTTCACTGGACACATCCAGGCATTTTCAATTCCAGCCCTGTTGAATCTAAACATCACTTATATAAAACCTATCTGGCATTGAGAAGAAGGAAAAAAGCAGCACATGATGCCACGATCTAAAGAAATTCAAGAACTGCTGAGAAACAAAGTTGTTGACATTTCTCAATCTGAACAGAGTTACAGATGCATTCCTAAGGCTGTGGGACTCTAGAAAAAGAGAGTGAGAGCCATGGAGGAAACATGGAATAATGCTGAACCCTCTCAGCTAGGGCAGACCAACCAAAATTCCTTCAAGAGCACATCGCCAAGTCATTTAGGAAGTCACAAAGCAACCCAGACTAACATCTGTTAACTGTAGGCTTTACTTGCCTCAGTTAAAAGTCAGCATTCACGCTTCCTCAGTTAGAAAGAGACTGGGGAAAAAATGGTGGTTGTGAGAATGCGACAAGGCGAAACCACTGCTGACCAAAAAGAACACAAAGGTTCCTCTCACATTTGCTAAAAACATCTCGATGACCCCATGACTAATGGGATAATATTCTGTGAACTTGTGCGTTAAAAGTTGAATTTTTTGTAAGACGTAGGTCCTGTTCCCATCTGACGTAAACGCAACAATCCATAATTAGAAAGCAGTGTGTGAACGAACCAAGTTGGCTTGACAAAGCTAAACTGTTATGATTAGAATTATGGTAAAATTATAAACAGCTGTCTCTAACTCTCTAGAACAAATGTTTAAATAGTTATGAAGGGTAAACGCTAAGCCAGGCAGCTCAAGGGCTGGGCTTTGTCAATTACCGCGTGATCCTATCCTGAGTTCAGCAACCTAAATCTCTTCTCTCTGACACACTGATCAATAGTTATGAAGGAGAGAAGAAAAGCCAACTTGGAAAGGGGGCATGGCTTCATCAACACGTGACCCCCTGCTGAGTTCTAAAAAGCCCCAAACTCATGATGACAAACAGTACAATAGTCATGAAGGATGAAAAATTCTCTAATCAGGAAAGGGGGAGTACTTGGTCAATTCACTTGAGTTTGTTCCTGAGTCCAACAACTTAAATGAACTTTCTACAATAAATGGTTCAGTATTAATGAAGGATAAAAGATAAGCCAGTCAGTCAGGCATGGGGCATGGCTTTGGTAATTAACATGTATGACCCTTTCCTGAGTTTGGTAAGGAGACCTCCAGCTTCTCTATGGCATGGTTTGATAGTTATGAAGGATCAAATAGTGACTAATGACAAAAGGGGCCAAGGCTTCCGCAGTTTCATTTGATCATTCATGTGAGTCCAACAATGTAATCCCCAACACTATGACTAATAGTTCAGTTGGTATGAAGTATCAAATCTTGACCAATCAGGAAAGGGGGCATGGCTTTCAACAGTAAACATATTATCCTTTCCCAAGTCCAATAACTAAATCCCCAACTCTCTTTGACTGACAATTCAATAGTTATGAAGGATCAAATATTGGCCAAACTAAAAAGGGGGTAGGGCTTTTTCAAATGGCATGTGGCCCTCTCCTGAGTACAATTAACTAAGCCCTCAACTCACTACAACAAATGGTTCAATAGTTATGAAGGATCAAATATTGACCAATCAGAAAAAAGTAGCAGGGCTTCACCATTTAACATATGATCCTTTCCTGAGTCCAATAACCCAATCCCCTACTCCATGACACACTTTTCAGTAGTTATGAAAGATAAAATATCAGCCAAATGAGGAAAGCTGAAACTGCTCACCATTTAACGTGTTATCCTTTTCTCGGTCCCATGATCCAATCCCCGATTCTCCATGATAAAAAGTTAAATACTAATAAAAGATTTAATATCTGACTATCAGGAATTGAGTTGGGGCTTCACAATGAAATCATCATTTAAAAACCACATTTTGTGTTTACTCGGTTGTCTTTGACTTGTATTAAGATTAGTTTGATGATCCTTTCTTGAGTCCAACAAGGCAATCCTCAACTCTGTTTGACAAACCCATTCCTGAGTCAAACACCCCAACTCCCAATGGCCTATGACAAACAGTTCAGTTAACTATTGGAAGGATAAAATGTTGACCAATCAAAAAAGGGGGTTGGGCTGTACCACATAATGTGTGATCTTTTTGTTCCGAGTCCAACAACCCAATCCCTAATTCTCTATGACAAATGGTTCCAAAGTTATAAAGGATCAAAGATCATCCACTTGGGTACTTGTGGGTTGGAGTGATGGAAAGGATTGCTCCATTTGTCTGCCTGTGTGTGTATGATGTGTGGTTAGGTGGAGGGGCAGAGACACCAACATTTATCCTTTAGGAATGTCTTAAGTGTGAAGCAAGTTTGATGGCTCTTGCTGGAGAGTTGCACGACTTGGTAAATGAAAGCAGTTCAATGAAGAATGGAGCAATGAAGAAAAGAATGCAGTGTTTGCAGTGCAGGGCTATAGAAACATCAACATCCATCCTTTGGAGCAGTATGAAGCTATATAGAAAGACTGGAGGCTCTAGTCTTCAAATTGTGGGAGTATGAAGGATTTTGGAGGTACACTGAAGTCTATAGAGCTGAAAAAGAAGACAAGAACAAGGAGGCATGGAAGGGAGGGATCACAGGAAACTTGAAAATGACAAATTTTACCGAAGTTTAAGCAACACAGCAAGTTGGACATTTCTAGTTATGAAATTGTGAGAGTATAAGCAGTTAATACATTAAAAAAAAATCCCATTGTAAGGTAATGGAGACAAAAGGGTTGGAAAAAACGAGTATAGGAAAGAATAGAAGTGAGGTATCCGCGTAAAAAGCGCTAGCAACCTGCTTTGGCATATCCTTAAGCTGCCTTCCACATTCTGGGCTGACTGAAAGGAGAGTTGCTTCAGCAAATTTGGAACATAATAGTGATAATAATTAAATAATTATAAGAAGATGATGATGATATAGGGGTCGGTCACACCAAATGCGCTAAATCATCTTGAGGTGCCCTTTTTGTTGATGTTTTCAATGATTTGAAAACTTGACTTTTGAGCGCTGGGTGCATGGCGTTGATGCATTTCTGCTGCGTTTGTGTCCTGTGAGTTGCAAACATTCCTTTTTTCAGGGGCTTCAGGTCATTATCAGTCTTTCCTTGCTATTCAATTACGGACAAGTCAGAGTTCTTCTTTAAGTGAGGTTTCATGTAAACAAACACTGAGGAGAAATCTGCTGTTACTGTTAGCCTGGGCTGTGATCTGAGGGCAGCAAGCCAGTCAACAAAGTGATGATTTTCAGTTCACAGTGGCACAGCGGTCAGTACGGCTGCCTCACAGCAAGAAGGTTGTGGGTTCGAATCCGTGATGGGGCCTTCCTGCTTGAAGTTTGCATGTTCTAACCGTGTTGGCGTGGCTTTCATCTGGATTCTCTCACCCAGAAAAACATGCATCATCGAACAATCCTTTCGGTACCCCTGACCAATGAACTGGCTGAAGAATTGGAGTTGGTCCCTTGGGCATTGTTCTGTGGCTGCCCACTGCTCCTATCTATAGGGTGGATTAAATCAAGAGGACAAATTACCCCCAGGGTTCAGTAACATATATCTTATCTTATCTTGGAAAAACTGTTCGCCCTAAATAAATGAAATTATTATTTAAAAGCTGGATATTGTGTTTACTCACTTTGTTTTTGTCTTATAGTAAGATTAGCTGGATGATCTGAAACATTTAAATATGACATGTAAGTGAAAGTAGAAGAACTCAGAAAGGGGACAAATACTTTTTCTCAGTGCTGGCCTCATTTTTATTCAAAGTACAGTAAAATATTGATTGTTAAATGGGTTGCTTCAATGCATAATGCTGATTGATTGAGACCATTTTTATACAGGGATTGAAAATTTGATGCAGTTGCAGTTAATCACACTGCTTATTTGTTAATAGTGTATCACTTCAGGGTTTTCTGCCTGTCTGCTTTGCCAACAACTCCCTGCAGCAGCGTTCACTATGCAGTACCCTAGCGACACCATGTAGCTGTATTTATGTTCTGCCTGTTGTGCTGTATTGCTCAAGTCTGCCTCCAAAGAAATCATGGGTGGTTTTCTCATAAGAAAAATTGAAAAATTATCTGGTGTCGAATTGTGTTGGATGGCCCTGTACTAAGTGGTCAGTTCCTTCATGAGAGCGGGTTTCAATCCCCTCCTTTCTTTTTTACCGTCCATGTGCATGAATTAAGAAAAAAAAAGCTAAATGTGAAAGGAGGACGAACTGCTTGCCTTTAAGAAAAAATTTTTATTGTAAACTTCATAAATATTCATGGCGGAATGGCCCAACTTCTGAAGGATAAAGGAGGTAGAAGCTGACTTCAGATGGTACAGACATATCTAATTTCGCAGATGTGCGGTAACTTAAATCTACTCGCTTCATCTTCCCAACTGTGAGATATTAAAGTGGAGTCATGAAATTAGTCCCATTATAGAATTTTACCGAGCTCACTAATCTCTAGTTGGTCTTCCATATTTTTTCAAAGTTGCAACACGAGGCGGAAAATGAGAGCAATGTAGCGTGCTGACTCCGACAGTAGCATTCCTGCCCGTAAAGCAGCATTTTTAGGCTTTAGTTCTTGGAAATTGAAAATGTGAATGCAGAAAATATGACCACATGGGAGTATAAAGTATATCTTTGGAAGGCTTACGATCGAATTGGCAGACAGCTTTAACTTTTCTTGTGGATTGCAGGGTATGCCTACTAAACACCACGACAGGAAAAACGACACCCTTTTGCTACTAATTAAGGTGAAAATGGGTGCTGGAAGTGCCCTGTGGAGGCCTCCGCTGCTACTCCACCATCAGCCCACTAACAACTGTCAAATGCATTACAACTTAATTATTTTGCATGCAGCAGTAATATTCTAAGTGCGCAAAAGTGGTCTTGGCTTTTGGAACTAGGTCTGGATGGGCTTTTAATCACTGCTTTGGATACCTTCCAGCAACGCTGTCCCAAATACAGATATCTGCGTAGCACTATTCAGTATGCACACATGACCCTGCAGGACATGGGGCTGACGGGCCTCCAGTTCACACCCTGTTGATGAGCTTTTCTAAATTAAAGTAGTCTGCCTCTTTCTTACCAGATGGTGAATATATTGCTTGAATTTGCAAAGCCTTTTGTCTTCTTTGACTACTAATGATCTCTTTCTTAAAACTTCCCTGTCAAACCGCAAAAAAAATGATTTAGAAGGTTCTTAACTTATGTTCTTAAGTTGATAAAATGATCATTGCCTGCAGTTGGATGCAATCCTAAACTAACAAGTTTAGATTTTGGAACGCACTTTCCTGTTTTTCTCGTGGTTATTGTAAATGAAGTCAGAATGAATTTTTCCTCAATTTTGTGGATTCTAAATAACATTGTTATCAGAACACTGCAAAGCTTTCAAAACATTTAAAACCTGCAAAATGCTTTGTAAAACTAGTCAGTTGTGCTGCTCTTGTTCTGATGATAAAGTCCGATTTAAATAAAGGGGTCTCTTGGCTTTCGAGTCGTTTCATTTTATCTGGGCAGTTATGAGCTTCAAACCCCCTCACTCTCCACACTCTCTGTCGACAACTGTGCGTCTGCTCGAACTTGGCATCCAGGCTTTGACCTGAAATCGAAGGTCATGCTTTGTGGGGATGTGTTTTGATTTTTTTTTTTTTTTTTTTTTTTTTTTTTTTTTTTTTTTTTTTTGGAGTAGTATGAGATTGCTATGCCTCTATCAGAGTGCTTTCCATCCAGATATATTCACTGTGAATTTGCCGGTTGAATGCTGCCGCTCATCCTGACTTAACAGACCTCAATTGACCCAACTATTTTTGGTGCCCGATATGCCACAGATTTACGTTCGGACAACTCGGTAGCAGCTTGTCTTTTTAAGTATAATACAGTTACAAACTTCGTCATTCACAGTTTCGTTGAAATCTGCTAAGTACGCACAACTGTGTGTATCCAAGCAGTCTCAAGAGAGCATGCTGGGACTGGGAGACATTGTAGGAAATGTTTTGACCAGTGTTCAGTAAAACCAGCTGCCATCCCTGCTGACCTAAACCTCAGTCCTGGGCAGCACTAGAGCCATGCATGCATTTAGGACTGTGGGTCAGACTGGAGCACCTCACCACAGACGAGAGCTGCTCCCAAATAGGAAGCCACCTGGTAGTCTCTGCAGTGGAGCAATTTTTCCTACATGCGTTTTCTGCTCGCTAGGTGATGGTGAGTAATTTCTGCCTTGTAAAAGTGACATTACACAAAACCATTTTGGGGCAAAATTGCGAATCAGAAAGGATTTTGATAACAGTATTGAATATCCAGAGTGTTTATATGTGTACATTGGTATGCTGTCCTCGATTTCAAGTCTTTAGAGGTCATGAAACGGTATTTTATATTCAGTATTTCAAGCTGCAGAGTACTTTCCAGGAGAAAATATTTGATAACTCTGCTTTTCAGCTTTCTGGAGCAGTAGACACTGTTAAATAAAGAATTGTCTCAACCGTTTTCCATTTAATACGATAAGGATTTCCACTGCAGTATGAACCTTGAGTTCAGCTCAGGTGTAATGGGAATGACTAGGTTTGGCTGATGAGCCTTACCATACATTAGATGGGTTTCCACACTGTTCTTAAGACCAGCAGTGGGGAGTCGTCTCAGTGACCCAGCCTGTAGCGCACTGTCCACTTGCCCAGTACTAGCCATTGCATTGGTCGTTACCTGCCGACCTCTGACCATTTTCACGCGTCTTTCCCTCCGTTTCCCGATTCTTTCTGTTTACCTATGCTATCCTCTCTAATAAAAAAACAAAAATGCTGAAAATCCTTAAAGGCCTACATTGTACATGCCTTCTCTGACATGAACAAATCCATCTGCATTTTACATATGCATCATATTTATTTAACACGGCAGGGGTTTTTACGCCCTCTACTTTTATATTCTTGTAAAAGGTGGAAATGATGAATATTTATGGATTTTTCCGGCTGATTAAGATTGTGCGGTTGTGCTCAAGCCTTCTTTTTAATGAAGGCTGGCACTAGAAGGTGATGAAGACTCCAGACTCAATTTTTAATTTTGAGTTTTATATTTCCAGCACACTCTATGATGTAGACCTCATTGTAGGAATACATTATGGAGCTGCAGGCTCTGAGGAATTGGTGTGTTTTGATCAAGTGTTTCTGCTCAACCAGGGCTATTCTTTGCATCCTCTGTGTTTGGCTGATTAATCATTTGAAAGACTGCCATAAAAGGTTTTTTTTCCGATGAATGGAGAAATGAATCGGTCATTTTTACCACTCCTGCAAGCCACACATTTTATTTGCCTGAATATGCTTTTCTGAAATATTTCTGTGAAAATGGCTCCTCTTTGAGGACTATGACATTTATTGAGTAGTTACAAGGTCTCAGACATCCCTGACATTTAAAAGATGGGACCATTTGTTGCATATTAAACTGCTTTTGCAGATTATAAAAAAAAAAAAAAATGTCCTGCTGAATAATTGTGGCATCACCAACCAAACCTAAACTGGTTTAAGCTGTGTTTTACACATTTTGGCTTTTTTACTCCTGGATAAGTGAAGCTTCGGGAGGACTGTTGTGATGAGACTCGAGCGTAACTCACAATCTGATCAATCAATCAATCAATCATTCAATTCGCCGTTAGCACGACCAGTAAGCCGTAAGATCAGTAAGATCTTGGTCTGGATAGATGACCGGTCCCTCATTCACAAACAGCTTATCCAGGAGTTAACAGTAGTTTCACTTTGTTACAGCTTTTTCACTCTTTGAGAATTGCACAGTCAGCTGGTCTATTGCTTTGGCCACCAACTTAATCTACCCACAAACCATCTTCAACCAGCCACTTACCAGATATTACCAGCATAAAAATGGAGTTAAAACTAGCGAGATGCCCAGCTGGTTGGATGTGGGCATCTCGCTGGATTAAACACTCATATGCATTGTTCTCTCTTACCCTTCTCTGTGGGCCTCTCCTTTCTCCAGCTCTTGAATGACTCCCAGAAGCACTTTAATGGTCTCCTGACTGGAGCTGATCAGGTTCTCCATGACCTGAAGCTGTGCTTTAAGATCCCCGTCCTGAGTGAGTGGCACAATCTGCTGGCAGGCGTCTGTGGAGGCCGGCTGGCCCCCGGCACAGTCCCGGGCGCCGGGGGCTCGCGGGGGTCTGGCGTGGCACTCCGCTTGAGCAGGGCAGCCAGAGACGCGAGGCAGCGTCTGAGACTGCGTCTGCAGCCCGTTCAGCTGCAAGCCCTTCTTACGCTTGCTGCGCACGGACGGGCTCTCCAGACACTCCACCTGCGTCAGAGAGTTCCAGGTAATGGGGCCCGTCACTCCCGAACCCGTGTCCCGCAGGGTCCGTGTGGAAGCCTCCTCGAAGTTCAACAGCTGCCGTTTGGCAGAGGGGTTCGAGTCCGCCTCCCCCGGCCGAGAGGCTTGCCTGGCCTTGGGCTTCATGCTGCACAGCTGCAGCTCAGAGTCCGGGCCAGAGTGCGGGGTGCCTGGGGCGTCGGGAGGCACACATTGCGCCTCCTCGGGGAAGCCCAGTAGAAGAGGGTTGGCGCAGTTGCCCCCTGCGTGGTGCTCCACGGTTGCTATACACTCGTTGGTGTGGAGCAGGGCCTGCGTCCTCACGCTGCCCCCCTTCCCTCGGCACTGCGAGGAGTCCGCGGCGTTCTCGCCAGCCGTAGCCCTCTTAGGGTCCACCACAAAGCCATTGTTGTGACTCTTATAGCCCTCAGAGCCACTGACGCTCTTCATAGAGTGGCCGTGCCCTTTTTTGCGCTCAAAGGGGAAAGTCTGATAGCGCTTTTTTAGGTCCGGGGACGTCTGTACGCCCGTGCTCTTGGTGACGTTGGGGATGGACCGTCGGGCAGGAACGGTCATGTACTTTCGGTATGCCACCTTGTACGAGACGGGCTTGCCCCCCTTGATGCCTGCCTGCTCGTTCTGGGCGTCGCAGATGTCCTTGAAACGCACCTGCAAGGCCTTGTTCCTCTTCCTCACCTGCTGCCTGCCGGGGTCCAGGGAGTTCTTCCCCTCCGGTCCCAGCGAGGGCGCTGTCTCCGAGTCGGACTCTGAGTTGGTGAGCATGCCTTTACTGGCCTCCCTGCTCACCATTATTCCTGAAAGCAAAGAAGAAAAAAAGCTATTTAGCAGAAGTAGAGTGGATATGCCCTCTCTCTCCCACTGCACACACTCTATTGTACACACACGTATATACAAATGTTTGTGTGTATAACGTTAATAAAACCCTAGGCTAAAGTAATTTCGGTAATGTGCGCCTGTGAAAAAAATTGACAAGCAATTGCAAACAGAAGCAAACAGCCTTGCCTTGTTTTCAGGGGAAACATTTTCTCCCTCTTACAGCTAACAGGCTGAATAACCAAACCTAATCAGTCACTTCAAAGACTGGCTTCATATTACAGCGTAACAAGAAGTTTTGCGTTTCTCGCGCACTCACTTTCACATTGTGATGGAACTTGACTTTCACATTCATTTTTTGCTGGGGTTTTGATTTTCTTGTCCTTGAAATGCATCTCTTATGTCAGTTTCTTTTCTTGCTTTGAAGTATTGTGCCTTGCACCTGTCCTGCAGTACAGTTTATGTACTGTACAGTATGTAGGCAACCTTTTTTTTGTAGAATTTCTAGAATTTCACCATTCCTACAATGTCTACAACACAGGCTGCTTGCTTGCCTTGTATGCGACATGGCAGCGCTCCTCACTGTACTTTTTGACTGAGGCCATAGGTGAACTGCTTGAACCACAACTGTGATTGGCTTGGCAGCTTTTGAGTTACGTTTTGGCACTGCCTGTACGCTTGACATTTCTATCGATCAGACACTCAAAAAAAATTGTACCCCGTCAATACCGCCTGAAGCGGTATACTATGCTCTTTAGATATTGCTTTACTTTTCTGTGTTGCTTCGCTGCATTAATTCCTTGCATTAATACGGTGTTTTGTAAGTTAATGTGAACGGTCATGCATTTCATAAGTCAAACGGTGCAATGCCTGCTGTGCGCTAAGTATTTGTTTGTCGATGTCGGCAGTCCAGCAAGACATACTACCTGTTATTAATGATCTCTGCCAATAAGCCCATTTAGCCTCATGCACTGTCAATTCTGGGAGTGTTTGGAGATTTTTTTTGCCCTGAATTAGGGGTGTTTAAGACTTCTGTAGGCTTGCTGGCCTTGCTGTCCCAATAGCCTGTGTACATTTGGACATGATTGTCCATTGTTGCTTCTTGAGCAGGAAGGTAACTGCAGTTGGCTTTGTCCCTTAACCCCAGGCTAAAATCCATCTTATTGTTGCCGCAGTGTAATTTTGGCCAGGTTTAGGGCGTGTGGAACACACAGGCGAATGAGACCTCGACAAGAAGCGGGAGGCCTCCGCACCGCGTGTGCAGTTGTCTCCCCGTGACGAGAGAGTGATTAAGGACAGCAGCAGTCTGGACCGTCGCTTATCCTTGGCCAGCTGTATGAAGGGGCCTCCACACCAGCACAGGCTTAATTGCACCAACTGAAACACAGATGTAGAAATCTGCGAATGTGGCGCTGCCTCGGTCCTGCTGCATCTTATGCCGCTCAGCAGTATGATGGGCTTCTATTGTTGCGTTTGAATCAGCGAAGATCACTGGCAAGCAAGTACATTTAAAAGAAACTGGCTGATGCTTTGCAAATTTAACTTAATGTTGTCATGTCACCATTTGTGCATGGGAAAATTTGCATGCTGCTGTCTTTTTATCCTTGGGTAGAAATTGAATTATCTCTCATCATACAGCCTGGTTGTCACTAATGCAGTCAATAAGGATTTCCTTTTTAGCTAGGTGCTTTGAGTGTTATAATATGTCTCGCCGGTTCTCTCTCTCTCTCTCTCTCACTCGCTTAACGGGTAATACGTTGTATATAATGTTCATCGCTGGCTTACTTTATCCCTGAAATTGAGGACGAAACAACTGCTGTTGACATTTAGACCTCTATCTGTGGTGGACTGAAGGCTCTATCAGATCAATCTAATCCTAAGGTGTTATTAACAACCTGTCAGGCCTGCAAATAACACAGCTTAGCATGGGCAGTATCTCAAGCCCTTAGTTCAGGCATTATCAGGCTTTAGTTCAGGCATTATCTCTGTCCTTTGAATGACTCAGAGCTTAGCACAGTCAGTATCTCTGTCCTGTGAATGACTGAGCTTAGCACAGTCAGTATCTCAGTCCTGTGAATGACTGAGTTTAGCACAGTCAGTATCTCAGTCATGTGAGTGACTGAGTTTAGCACAGTCAGTATCTCAGTCATGTGAATGACTGAGTTTAGCACAGTCAGAATCTCAGTCCTGTGAATGACTGAGTTTAGCTCAGTCAGTATCTCAGTCCTGTGAATAACTGAGTTTAGCTCAGTCAGTATCTCAGGTCACAGGTGTAAGAGCTTGGTGTTGACAGCACCTCTCGTCTGCAAAGTTGTCAAACGCTTTCTGCTGCCTACTGCAGTGGTCAGGCTTTTTGCTTTTGGCTTGACTCCACATACACTCTTCCCATCACCCGCAGAAGTTTAAAATATAAAAAGCAGACAGGTGTATTCCCATTTTTAAGACCTGTCCGTGGAAACGCCATGACAAGAGGTGTTGGAAAAAAAATTGTTAATATTAGGCTGTTAAGGCTTCTCTATTCACTGTAGGGTTATAGGTTGGTCGGTTGAAGATTCTCAAATTTTCAAACTTGTGCTGACATTCAATTGATTGCATAGTAGCTATAATGTAATATTGTCCACACCCATAAAAGGAAAAAAGGAAGGACTCTTTTTAATTATGAAAGAAAATCAGGCCGGGGGTTTTCCACTAAACATTTCTCTCCCCTTTCATTCTCCCAGATACACTGCATATGAAATTTGTGGTATCTTAGCAACAAGCATTTGATTTTTTTTTTTTAAACTATCAACCCCTCTTCTTCCCTCTTGATAGTCTACAAGCAATTATCTACACAGTCCTGTTATCATGTTCTTATAATCATTATTAGAGTTCATCGCTTGCCGCTATTTCCCGCCGGTCATTTAGCATAAGTGACATGAAAGCGTTGAGCCGGATTCTGCTTCCTGTGAGGTCATAATGACCTCAGGTGGATGTATAATGAGGTATCTCTGAAAATATAGGTTCCTGTTTTGCTTTATTATTGCGCAGGAAAAGCACTGTCGGCAGGTATTCAAAGGCATTCAATTAGGACAGCGATGTTTTATTCAGAGCACATTCGCACTAGGACGCGCCGCAGAATCGCAGCATCTTTTCTGCTGAAGAATCGCACTAGTTGTCTCCCTTAGCTTTGACTGAGTGTTTCATCAGTATTTATGCACCCCGGGTTCCTTGCGGGGGAAAAAAACATTTTTTGTTTTATGTGAACCTTGAATATATTTAGCTGAATATTTTCCTTAATGCGACCTAGTCTTGGTTAAATGTTCTCTCTAATGTACCTCCACCCAAGCGTGAAATAAGAGGAAGGTTTTCCGGGACTAGCGCGGTCGTTCAGGTTCTCTTCTTCTCTTTGCCTCGCTAGCGTAACCCCACCTGACACAAAACATACGCAAGTTGTTGTTTTGATGCACTTGCATTGTTATTACGCTGACAGAACATTCCTGTGACACTGTGAGAACATTTAGCTGGGTTGTCCTAATCAGTTCAGGCGTATGCAGCTAGCGCTACTGGGCTCAGACCTCCTTCTGAGGCTCAAACTGGGAGATGAGTATCTGCATACTGGTGGATGGTCGCTTTCTCGGAAACGACGGATGCGCTCGGAGATTAGACGTGGCGACCGCTCTCGACGGGTCGCCAGACGGCCTTTATTCAAGCCTTCAGACGAGGAGTTTTCAAAGGAAGGAATTAGACAGTCGGAGCCGGCCTAACCGCGCCATCCACTCGGTGTTCGTCGCTCGTACCGCCCACGTCTCTGCAGCCCCCAGAGAAGCCATTTGCTGCAAAGCCGCTCCATTTGTCTTCTCCCCCCTCCCCCAATCTTTGGAGATGAGCTTGTTAACTTGGTAGCCAGTTTAATTCCTTGTGCCACTGCAGGCGTACTGTGTGAGGTGGAACATGTCCTGGAAATGGAGAAGGCATCCAAAACTTGTTGCTTATATTCTGAACCCCCCACCCCCCCACTCTTTTATTGAAATATCTGCAGCCCTGAATAATTTCATCACTGGATGAAGTCTTGGTTCAAATTGTCTGACATGTAAACACGCTGGAGGAATGGATGTGGCCTGATATGCCGTTGCATGCGACCTGGGGACTTGAGTAACTTTTCAGTGGCATACATTCATGTACTAGTGTGGGATTTCTGTAACGGCTGACATGACATCACACGAGCTGGAGCGGCACCTGCAGACTGGTGTATGTTGAAATAAGTGCAGTGAGTGAAGAGGGGGGAACATGCTGAGTGTTAGGAGGGCATGTCCCCTACGGCGAGTGGGGCTGTAGGTGGCTGTGAGAGGAAAGCACATTGCAGAGCATGCACCGACCTCTGCGAATGTCAGCCAGCACTGCAATCTCTTTCTCCCTTTCCACCTCTGTTAACCTCTCTCTCTCTCACACTTACCCTCTCTTTCTCTCTCTCCTGTTCTCTCCCTCTCGTTCTCTCTTTGTCCTTCTCTCTCATTCGCTCCTTTGCTCTTTGTCCCATTCCATCTGTCTCATTCTCTCTTCCTCTCCCTCTCAATCGCTCTTCTTTCTCGCTCTCATACTCTGTCTTTTTCTGTTCTTCTCCCATTTGTCTCATTCTCTCTTTAAGCATATTTTTCTCTCATTCTTTCTGCATGCGTGTGCATGTGTGTGTGTGTGCGCAAGTGTGATAGTGTGCGCGCGTCTGAGCGTGTGTGCGCTTGTGTGCGTGTGTGTGCGTGTGTTTGTGTGTGTTTATGTGTGTGTTTGCGTGGATGTGTGTGTGTGTGATGTGTGTGTGTGTGTGTGTGTGTGTGTGTGATGAGTGTGTTCTGCAGATATACTGAGCTGTGAGGGCTGTATGAGGAACACTGTCTCCTGCTCACACCAGGCTTTTGGATTCATATGACCTGTCATATTCACACACACACTATCTCTCTCTGCCCTCGAGCTGGATAATAAGTCACTCTGTCTATGAGTACAATCAAAGCATGTTCTCCGAGCCTCGCGAGCAGTGCTTTGGTGTGTTAACCATGTTAAGATCAAGGTCACTTCGACTCTCACTGAACTTAACAATGATGGATTGTGCTGTTTTATGTGATATTAATTCAGACAGTTTGCCAATTAGCAATTATGAGTCGCATTGTAAATTTGAAAAAACAAAAAAAATCAGAAATGCACTTTCTTTCGTCATTCTGTGAGTCAAAAATAGGAGAAAATGTTGCTTAAATTCAAGGCATTTGCATTTTGTTTAAAATCCAGTTCCCCGCTATTCTGAGTCATTTGAATACAAAGGACTCTGCTGACTGTCATGCTAATACATCATATTGCAGTTGGCTCGTGTATCCACCCTCGCGGGCTGACCATTGAGGGTGAAAGTGACATCACAGATTGGGAAATTCCCCTCCCAGCTGTGCTGTGGGAGTGCTGGAGTATGTGAGTATTTAGAATATCCCTTTTCCTCTTACCCAACCCCTCAATGAGTGCTAAGAATCTGTTTTTTTTCCTCCCACAATTTGGTCCCAGCGATCCAGAGGATTATGAATAATGCATCGACTCTAAAATTGCGAAAGTAATCCTCTTAAATCTCCTCATGATCTTAAGTGGAGGATGCTGCCCATTCAGATTCACTTAAACTGCGCGTACAGTATACATGGGCATATGTTATATATAATGCATCATAAAATCTGAAGGCTGTCTCTGCGGCAGTCCTCAGCGCGGTGCTCTTTCAGATCCTGTGCTTTTTTTTTTTTTTTTTTTTTTTTTTTTTGAGCAAATGCGGTTTTGTTTGTTCACGATTTCCCGTCTAGTTCTCGGTGTCCGGACTTGTGACACTGTTCACAGCGGTAGTCTGCTTCCCGAAATGCTTTTCTGCACCTTGAGAGTGCATTAAAGGCTGTGCGGTGCGTCTGGCCTCTGAAAAGAGGCTGCCTCATTAAACTGGAGAGAAATGGAGATGATAAAGACCAGAGCTCTCTCTATTATGCCTGATTAAAAGCCATTTAGAGGTGTAACTGACTTGCCACACTCGGGAGCTGATGGATAGAGTTAGCTCAGCCCTATCTCTTTGGGTGTGGTGTTTGATCACACAGTGGTATGTTATCATGTGTGTGTGGTTGTGTGCATGTGCGCGTGGGTTTGTGTGTGTGTCTGCGTGGTCGCGCAGGTGTTTGTGTGTTAAAAGATGATTGAGGAAATGAATGACTTTCAGATTTTAGCTGTTGATGGTGCATTAGCATGACGGTAAGCAGAGTCTATCTTCTTCCTGTTAATGGCACACTAATGCCGTAAGACGTGGCCCTTTGAAATGCATGCATACATTTCACAGGCTTCTGGGGATTGTTTCTCTCGCTGTCATGTTTCTCGGTGATGGGTCGTTTACACTCATGCTACTTTTAGATGACCCCCTGGTTTATACTAGTAGATGCCGCCCCCATGCATATCTACTCATTTTCCTGTTGTTTGTACTTTGTACTATGTTGTTATTCATAATTGTTTACTGAACAGGAAGTCATCGTGCTCATCATGCATATACATCAAGTATACAAGTAAAAGCTTTACAAGTAAAAGCTTTGGTTTACAGGCATGTTTTGGACTTTAATCCCTAGTCCCTTTTGAAAAGCTTACCTGGAAGAATTCTTTATCAAATTCTGTCTCGGGGAAAATACACCATAATTTTTTTTTGTTTTTTATAGTTACACTAAGCCTGTGAAATAGCTATAAAAAATGTCAGAGAACAGGGCTCAAAATGGGCAACAAAGGTATATATTTCTTCATTGATCTATGTAGTTGGCAAACAAGTAGTGTTGTGGTGGGTGAGTGGTGGAGACGCCTGGTGCATTGTGATGCGTTTTTCAGGAGAGTCTGATAGCTTTCATCCACCCTTTGTTTTGTGAGCTGCAGAAGTGTGTTGTTGGCACAATTCTGGAAAGTTCAGTACCGGGGGGGCTTTTCAGGTGTTTGTGATATGACAGCTCCATCCTCCATTTTAAATGACAAAGCACTTTCACTCATCTACCACTTTTCCCCCACAACCCATTTGTTTTCTCTCACTGCATCGCACAGTTGTCTTCTTCCTATTATGGGTGCTATTAAAGCGCTATGTTCTGAGGGGGGAGAAGTCCACATTTCATCTATGTGAGATGTAACAGTCTGGTAGGAAAGTTCTGGTTTTTTTAGTAAGAATCTATTTGGCGTTCTTCTCGATAAAGTTTATTCGTGATAATTGTGAGTGCCCTCGTGTGTGTGTGTGTGTGTGTGTGCGTGTGTGCGCGCCTGTGTGTGTGTGCTTGTGTGTGTGAGTGTGAGTGTGAGTGAGTGTGAGTGTGAGTGTGAGTGTGAGTGTGAGTGTGTGTGTGTGTGTGTGTGTGTGTGTGTGTGTGTGTGTATATATGAACACATACACCCACACACTTGTTAGTTGTGGACCGTTGACTTCACTGGTGCGTCAGTGTGGTACTGCAGCCTTGAAGACAAGCCTGCTGTTGTGAAGTATTTCAGGGGAGATGTTGTTGCAAAATCCGGTGTGTTTTCTGGCGCTGTGTCTGGATATAGATGTGTGTGCTGTGCGTGTCATTGTGGCCTTGACACTTGGCTGTTAACGTATCGGGGATAATAAGGTCGGGTGCTGCCAGGATCCATCACTCGCCGGTTATGGGAACAAATGCTACAGTAGCTGAGGGGTACTTAGCGCGAAGCCCGGCTCTGTAAATGAATCGCCTCGTATGAAAGCCATTTACTACAAGCAGCCATGCGATATAATGAAATTCTCCCTCCAAATTGCTGGGAAGATGCATTGAGTGGCTGCCACGCTGGCCAGATTGATATCTACCACAGAAGGCTGTTCCCCAGGCATCATTAGGCCGGAGTGCGTTCGGCGAAAGATGTGTAATGGGCGAGACCCTGCTCTTGGCCATCTGGTTGTGCACAGAGAGAGAGCCTGCATTCTGTCCTAATACAGAGAGGAAATCCTGCTTTATGCACGTCATACTAGCTGCACTGAGAGAGCCACGCGTGAGCCTGAATGCCCTGGGGGAAATCGATTCCCCTCTCACTTCTGTTATAGCACATGCTGGTGAATAGGGCCCAGTGAATGCCATGTCAGAGGACAAAAATTTTTTGACGGCCATGACCGGCCTCTGTCTGCTGGCCTGACCATGGGAGTTTGTGTCTCTTGGGTCTTTGCCTGCCGCAGCATCCTCTCTTGAGGGACTTTCAGTAGGCCTGTGGGAAAAATAAGTCTCTTACAAAGTCCTGAGAACGTTTGTTTTCAAGTTTTATTTCCCATTCGCCAGGTTTGCCGCGGGTCCAGTGGCCAGTTGGCATTTGGAGGCATGCAGGGTGTAAGGAGCCCTCTGTATGGGGCCTGAAGTTGCGTGGTGGAAGGGTCATATGGCTGTCTCTAGCCTCCCTCCAAGTCTCTGTAACGCCATTGGGCGTCCAGTGTGCCCAGTGCCCCTCAGCAGAGCACCCGTCCAGCCGGTGACTCTTTGACATGGCCGTTCCCCAAGGTGAGCAGCCATAACACATAATCCTATTAGCACATGAAAGGCAACATCTGGCCACACCCGAGAGTGCTCGCACCTTGGCGGGGCAGCCATTTGTTTTCTGGATGAACGAGCGGCCTCCTCTCGTGCCAGTCCTATGACGGCTATCAATTTTTCATTTTGGCCTCGGCGCTTTTCGGGTTCCTGCCCAGACCCCGGACCTCTCGCCAGGCTCGGGCAGCTTCTGCTGTTTGCATTCTGCTCGTACGGTCTGCTCTACTGCTGCTGTCCATCTCTTATTTCTTCTTTTTTATATCTCTTGACTGTTTTGAAATCCATCCCTCTTGTCCCTTTTCCCCCGGCTGGGTCTGGACTCTGTCTGTCCATTTTAGTTCCTGTCAATTTTTATATCGCCGTTTTTCCATTACGCTTGTTTTCTCTCCCATCTCTCCCTTTGCCTCTCCCTTTCTCTGCATCTCTATCTATCCATCTCTGTCATTTGTCGGTCTCATTCTCCATGCCAATTCCTCTCTCTCTCCATGAATTTCGTTCTGATCCATCGCATTCTGTCTTTTTCAGTCTTTCTCCTGCTCGTGCTGGTTGAGTGCGTCATCTCCTTATATTGGAAGGCTGAGGTCATAATCGTAAGCAAGGTGTTGATTGGTTACTGATCTTAGGACTGTGATGACAGATCCACAATGGACAATGCCATGGCCACAGATAATTTCTGCTTTACAAATTCCTGGCTGTTGCTCAAAATGAATTAATTCCTTAAAAACAAGTTAAGTCAAAACTTGATGTGCAACACTGCGATTCCTTCAGTAGACTTCAGTACATCTTTTTGTGTGTGTGTGTGTGTGTGTGTGTGTGTCCACCTGCGTGTTTTTGTGCATGTGTTTGTGTGTCCACCTGTGTGTGTTTTTTGTGCGTGCTTGTTTTGGGGTTAGCTGGTGGAGGTGAATTTTTTAGCCTCAAAGCCAAAACATGAAAACGGAGGTTCACAGATGCCATTACTGCCTCATTCTCCAGTTCTAAGGAGCCCCCTTCATTAAATGCATATCCCTCCTCCTCTTGTTATTTCACTCACGATTTGTGCCTCTTCTCTGAGGCTGACGAGCCCCTCCGTGTTAATGCAATGAATACAAACTGCTGCATCACTATTATTTCATTTCATAACATTTCAGTTTGACTGGATACAGCTTTTGATACATCTGCATGGTTCCCTGCCTTCAGCTTCTCAAAAATGCAGCATCATGCCAGTTTTGCAGATGATGGCTACAGACTTCGTGACAACAGTGGAAATTCAACAGAAACGAACACGCAACGAACCCGTAACTAACGCGTAATAAATACGTAATTAGCTGGACCAGGTTCCACATTCCAGTGACCGCGGCTCAGTCGCACGACCAAAAACAGACCTCGTCACTTCATTTGCGTCAACTTTTTCAACCTGCCGTCTTTCTTTGGCTAAAACTTGCCGCTGGGGTGCGACCGCCGTGAGATGATATGAAAGCCCGCAAAGCGCTTGATGCACCTGACAACAGACCACAACGAAACCCCCCCGCGTCAGGGAAGGAGATGTGACACCCCGATTTATTTACCAGTGCCACCAAAGTGAGAAGAACGGTCCCAGACCCCCCCACCTCCACCCCCCCCACCCCATTCCGCACCCGAACGGCTGAACCTTTAGTCATTCCACCTGAGGGTCTTGCTCTAGTCACTGGTATCAAAGCCCAGCCGGACTGAGCGCCTGTTACCGGAGTTGAATATAAAGCAGGAGCTGAAAGTGACTTACCTTGAGGAGCAGATCAGTGACTGGAAGGACAAGACGGCAGAGATCCTGAGCGGCGCAGCGCATGTCCGAATCAGCGGGTGCGAGGTCTCAGCCGGAGGAGAGGACGCTCCGTGGCAGAGGCATGGCGGCGGCGGCGGCGGCGGGGGCAGCAGTCGTATCGGCGGTGGCGCATCGGGTAGCTCCGGCACCGACGGGCGAGAGAGATTCCACTGAGCGCAGAGAGGTTGAGGCTCCCCTCTCTCCTCTCCTCTTCACCCCCCTCCCTCCCTTCCCTCCCTCCCTCCCCACCCCTCACACCGGCTCCTCTCGCAGAGCGAGCAAACGAAAGATGCAGCAATCACAGCTCCGGCTCGTACCGACAGCAGGCGCGCTCGCACGATCCCTCCATCCCGCTGCTGCAGTCCCCGCGTTTGAGAGTGTGTGAGAGTGTGTGTGTGTGCGTGTGGGGGCGTGCGCGCGTGTGGGTGAGGGAGGGACAGAGAGCGAGTGGGAGGGAACGGGGGCCGGTGGGGGGAGGGGTGAGAGGGAGGGAGGGAGCTGGGGAAAGTCCAATGCGCGTAGCTGCTACAGCTGGTGTACTCTATAGCGAGCGAAGACCTCCGTATGTTGTCAGCTGAAACTGTATCCTGAGTTACCTCATCGCCAGGGGCGTTATATAAACAACGGGGCCGGAATCCTTCGAAGAGGAGCTGTGAAATAATGAGCTGCCGCGTCTTTTGAATTGAATTAGTCTTTGAAAATCATTCCAATTCGCCCCTGGGTGTGTGTCTGTGTGTGTGTGGGCTTATATAGGTGCGTGTTTTAATGTGGTGCGTGAGTGTGTGAGAAAGAGGAGGAGAGGGGGCAGAGGAGAGAGGGGGGGTGAGGAGAGAATCATGTTTGCAGACAGTGTTTGCTGCTGGCCTCCCACTTTGATAGTTTCCTCCTCCTGCCCCCCTCATGACTCTCGATGTCCCACGGGGCTGTTGCATCTCCGCAAGCCTATTTAGGACACTGTACTTCACTCACGGAAGTCCTCCCCCTCACTAACTCTCCTGGCTTGCTGCTTCTCAACTTGTTTTTTTTCCGTCTCTTTTTTCCTTTTTCTTTTTTCCTTCTTTTCTTTCCCCGCAACGCCTCTCAGCCTGTCCGTCAACGTCTCGTTAGCGGCGTTCGCGGGACCCAAGCAGCGCCGGGGCTTTAATTGTCTCCCACCACTGAGTGAGCGGCGGAGCCTAATTGAACCGCGCTTCGCCGGCCGGAGGAATGACACATCTAGCGCCGGCGAACATCAGCTGCTGTGCCGCTTGCGTCCGCCGCTCGAAGCCGTAATGAACTCGCTGACATTAACCGGGTGTCGCTGGGAGACGGCGGTACGAGCTCCCCTCTCAGAATCTCTTCCGAACGCATACGCGAGATGCGCCTCATTCCTGAAAACCAATCCGCCAGCTGCCCCCGGTCAGTCAGTTACTCATATTGTCTGTGTAGGTGCTGCTGATCGTGTGCACCTCAGCACTTTGTGACTGCACTTATGTTTTCTGGTAGGTCGTGTGTGCAGTGTGTATGTGGTGTTTTTCTCATGATCATTATCTGCAGAGACCGTGGTGTTCTTGGAAGCCGAACAGCCAGTCACGGAGGCTCACAAATCAGGCTGTAAGCGAACACTAACTCAAGCCTCTTTGCCGCCGCTTCCTATAAATAATACATAGGCTGCTTGCGCAGATTGACGTTCATATCTGGCTACGTGAGCCCCATGCTGTGCGGATACTAAACAAAGCAATTTTTTCTTCTTTTCTTACTTTCCTTGCAGTCTCATTGGGAAGGAATTGCCCATTTGCAAAAATCTTTCCGAAATATTCTGCAGCATTACTGAAAACTGATTTCTTTAGGAAAAAAAAAAAAACTTTCTGCTGTGTGTAACTCTGAAATAGGGCCAGAGCGTCGTGTGTCTCAGTATTGTGAGAGAGAATGTGTTCTGCTCCTTGAGTGACATGGGCATCTTAAGTTTGCAGAGAACTGCAGGGTTGGGTGAAATGATGTGCTCCTTCCTGGGGAGATGTGACATCACATCCTGGATGATGGGACTAAGGTTGCCAGTATCACAAACAAAGCAGGAGTTGTTGGGCCATTCTTGTCCTCATGCGAGCGTTCTTCCCACTCCAGCGCTGATACCCAGAATCGATACTGGGCCTGGCGCTAAGTAAGAATTAGAAAAGCCCTGTTGCCCCATTGGCTGTCTTGCTGGTCACGTCATACTCATCCTTTGCATTGGTGACTCTTGGGTAGCCCTCCCTTCCCTGATTAGTGGAGAGAGAATCCAGTCCAATTTGGGAGTAGGGTCTTTTACTGAGACCGAGACATTTTACTCGAGGAAAACCAGTAATATCACTGCTAATTGGAAATGGCGCTTGTTTGTTTGGCACCGATTGTTACTTATTTTCCTATTTTTAGCAAGCGCAAAAAATGTTTTGTATTTGCTACTGGCCTTGCTTAATTTGGCCCAGTGTGTGCACTGATATAGTGTTACGTAGTGTTACGTCTGTACAGATAAAAGGCCGATCAAAATCTAGCGTAGTGTTAAGTTGCGTTGTTTGGAAAGCAGTGGAGCTGCCTTTGTATTACAGTACGATCACTGGGTCTTTAATGAAGAACAGAGTGGAAGATTATAGTTACTGCAGAGTTTACAGCTTTGCTTGTGTAAGCAAGCGTGCCAAAAAAAATCTTAGATCAGAAATTCCTTTTTTTTTTTTCTTGTATGTTTTGTCATTGGTGCTTATTGAAGCTCAAACACGGATTGTTCAAGGTCAATTAAACAATAAGAATACCTATTCAGCTCACCGAAACTGCAAACTCCCAAAGTGCATTTATTTTGCCATGACTCTGGCAGTAGAAAAAAGAAAACGATCTTCAGTCAGGGAAAGTGACGGTTTGGAAGCAGAGATGCGGATCAAGGTTAATTTTCTTTAGAAGTTACGTGGTATTGGATCTTTAACTGTAATTATTATCAATTGATGCATTTGGACAACAGTGATGTACGCGCATCATCAGTTTCCCTCGTCTTTTCTGTCCCTCTTCCTGTCCCTGTGTTTTCTGACGGCGCAGAGGGTGGTAACGAGGCATCTCTTTTCCCAACATGCGGGTGTATTTGCTGACACAGCAGTTTTGATGGTGTCCCTACTTAAGCTAATTTAAAAATGCATGTTTTATTTTTACAGATATTTTGTAGTTTGGTTGACAGTGGGGTCTTTGTAAAAATGCTCTCTCAACGTTTGTATTTACTGGCTCATTACTGCTCTTGGTGCTTTGGAATTGTTTACCCTTTCTTGTGCTACAGTGCCTCCGCTGGTCTTTCCAGATAAAGCCGATTTTCTGCCATCAGTTGACTTTTCTTTTTAGGTAAACCAGTCACCCCGTGCACGAGTGAAACTATTATTAGTTTAAGCAAAAATACTACCACTTTTACCACTACTAGCACTACTAGTGCTGTTTCTACAATAACTTCTCTCACAAATTACTGTTATTATTAGTACTGTTACCCATATTTTTATTATTAGTCACAGTTTTATCATGTGTCAATGTGTCCCATTTTGTTATTATTACCATCATTGGAAGCAGCAGTTATCATTAGTTGACTATTAATCTTCTGTTAAAGGTACTGTTATAGTAGCCATCATATTTTATTCCTGCACAGGAAGAATTGCGAATCTCCACACAGCTGAGCAGCAGTTATCAACATACTGCACCCCCCCCACCTCCCCTCCACCCCCACCAGTGTACTTGGAGCATCTTGTTTATGTGGAGTAAGCGTCTCAGATCCTTTCTGTCGATTGAGCCTTTCTCTCAGGCCTGCTGTAGGAAAAGAGACCATAAAACTTAGCGGGGCCTCTTGCCGGAATGACTTGGAGCGGACAGTGCTTAGTTTGTAAAAGGCTCTGTCTCTGCCTTTCATTTTCCTGTCTGAAGGCCTGAGCTGAAGGTCCCCCGGAATGTGCATGCAGTTTTCATTCTGTCACCGACAGCTCAGTGTGAAGTGTGAAGTGTGCTTTCCTAGACCTGGAGTGCTCCCGTGTTGAAATGAAACACCTTTGCCTTTAAAATCTAGCTCCTTTTTCTGAATAATTGATGCCCTCCCTCCGGTGATATTAATGGAGATGTAATGCTGTAAGTAAATGGGATGTGAGGATGTGTCCGAGAGCAAATCAAATGGGGGGGGGGGGCTGGAAGAACAGCGCTCAGTCAGTATCACGAATTACCATGTGTTTCGAGGCATCTAAAAAAAAAAAAGGCTCACGCCTAGTGTAGTTTTGCGCTCATTTCGGACGCGTCTCCTGGGAGCGTTTACAAAGCGAACGCAGACAACGCCAGGTCATCTTCTAATTGCGCTAATTAAATTGCACGCCTGTGCCAAAAATCACCGCCTTTAACTTTCAATTAAGGCGGCGGTTATGATGCGTGTGGCGTCTCGCCGACATGCTGGTAATAGGCGGACCGCCTCGCCGTCCTCCGCTTAAGCTCAGCGTGCCGCCGCCAAATCTGGATAGCCGCCCTGCGGTGAGCTGGCTCATGGGTGATTGTTTAAGCCCCTCTCTGGCTTTTGCCGGCTTATCGGAGCATAAAAAGCCAATTTGACAGAACACGGACCCGCGGCTGGCGCCGGCCCTGGAGGGGGACGGATAAGCGGGCCCCAGGCACGGAGGACATGACCGGGGCCTTATTTCGGCCCCCTGAAGCAGAGCTGCCCCTGCTTTTCAAAAATAGCTCTGCCTTTCAGCGAGGGCATGTTGCTATCCGTTGCGCCATGTTACTGTGTGTGTGTGTGTGTGTGTGTGTGTTGGTCTAAATGAGTGCCAGTGTCAGAGGATGTGTACAGCTGAGTGTGTGTGTGTGTGTGTGTTGGTCTAAATGAGTGCCAGTGTAAGAAGATGTGTACAGCTGAGTGTGTGTGTGTGTGTGTGTGTGTGTTGGTCTAAATGAGTGCCAGTGTCAGAAGATGTGTACAGCTGTGTGTGTGTGTGTGTGTGTGTGTGTGTGTGTTGGTCTAAATGAGTGCCAGTGTCAGAAGATGTGTACAGCTGAGTGTGTGTGTGTGTGTGTGTTGGTCTACATGAGTGCCAGTGTAAGAAGATGTGTACAGCTGAGTGTGTGTGTGTGTGTGTGTGTGTGTGTGTTGGTCTAAATGAGTGCCAGTGTCAGAAGATGTGTACAGCTGAGTGTGTGTGTGTGTGTGTGTGTGTGTGTGTGTGTGTGTGTGTGTGTGTGTTGGTCTAAATGAGTGCCAGTGTCAAAGATGTGTACAGCTGAGTGTGTGTGTGTGTGTGTGTGTGTGTTGGTCTAAATGAGTGCCAGTGTCAAAGATGTGTACAGCTGAGTGTGTGTGTGTGAAAGCGGGTGTAGATGAATGCATGTGTTACACACTGATCACCACTGCTTCAGTATCTGCTGATGGAAAATGTGGCACGGCCCCCTCTTTTTTTGTTTTTGTTTTTTTCGTTTTCCGCTTATTTTAATCAATGAGCATGGAAGCACTCTCCAAAATTGCTTTTGTCCCTCCCTGTTTCTTATTATACAATTTTATTTATCGACACAGTCTGGGGTCTTTGTATTATAACGCAGTGTATTATGGACTTGGCAGTTTAGCTGAGGTCTTGGGTTAGATTTGGCAGGATTTTTGTACGTGATTCAGATCATTGGCTTTCCAGTCTCAATTTTGCGACAATGCAGGGGAGAGGAAAGGCTGGGAAACGTATTTTTAATGATGTCTGCACTCCCTGTCCTTCACTCTCTGCAATTGACCTATGGCTAAGGCCCGCCCTCAAATGCGATGAGCCAATCACAGTGTGTATTCTCTCCCCATATACTCGGACATTCTGAGCCTGAACTTCCATTGAAATGCATTATGGAAACTGCAAATCGTTCGCTTTTATGGGGTTTTAAAATGTTTCTAAGTTAAAAAAATGGTCAAACGCTGTGCTTGGGGTAAATTTAACTCCGATACGAGGTATCCCAAGAGGCTGGGCGATGGGGTGTATTTTATACCCTTCCCAAAGCCACATCATAACCGAGAGAAGTGTCTCCTCTTGATAAAGCTGCTTTCACACCGGATACGAAACGAATTTTCGCATGGCAGATTACATTCAAAGTCAATGCAAAGTCGCTTCGCATTGACTTTGAATGTAATCTGTTGCGCGAAAAATTCGTTTCGCGTCCGGTGTGAAAGCAGCTGAAAGCTTTGTGGAAGACCCCACTATCAGCTTAACGTAGCTTATGAAGGTCAGCAAGGACGTCTACATTTGTTCGAAGCTAAGTCAACATCGTGTTTAAGGCGACATCTTGTCACTTCGCTGGAGATTAATGTAAAGTTATCTTTTACATCGCTAAGTTGGCTAACGTTAGCTAAAGTTCGTAAACTCTATGGCTAACTTCAGTGCTGACGGACGTTGGCTTAACGTGAGCTCCTGGCTGCGTTGTTCACCATGTCACCTTGTTTACTTAAGCGTTCAGTCACGTCAGGTTAGATTTCTTAAATTCGGTAGCTAGCAATAATAATACGTAAATTAAATTTGTTACCCTGCGGTGCACGAACAATGCTGATCCTCTATCTTGTTGTGTGAGAGGGTGACGGAAACAAGATGCGGTTGATCGCGTTTGCACTGAGACCTGAAAATTTTAGCTTCTAATTTAAACTTTTCGTTGACCTTCTCCACTCTAAATTCATTAATGTATCCCTCCAATGCATAGTGTAACCCTATTTGCTGACTTCTTGATGATATTTGAGCCTTCTATCGCCAAAAATCATCGATAGCATCCTGAAAAATATCTCCGACTGTGATACCAGCCATTAGCGCCTTTTCAAAAATATTGTTTGTCCGAGTCAGTGGAGGGGGCGGGACTTAGCCATAGGTCAATTGCTCTGAATGTGTTACAGCACATATGTACATGTACATAAAGCTTGTGCTGTTAATCTAGTATGTGCGATGATTCTCATGTATTTCAAATGCGTAAAGTAACACCTTCACATTTAAATGTAGGCCTACTGTATTACTACTTAGTGTTGTTATTAAGAATTACTATTGGTACAATTTTCATCCTGATTGCTTTGTAAATCCAGATGATGTCCTGTCCTTCATTGCAGTCAGTCACACAGCATGTAGTGTATAGCTTGTGGTATGAGCCTAATACCACAGAGTGTGTTTTTTCCTCATGATTGGTTGTTTAACTCAACAGGTTGTATTTGAACCTCTGACCCATGTCTTGTCATGGTAGCATCCCTTCCGGCTTGTGTTCTGAATTCTCTTATTGGTATACTTCACCTGGGAATGGAGAGTTCTGTACATCCTGTTTATGAGAGCACTCAACCCCTGGGGCTGCATCTCCTTCATTGTTCTACAGGCCAGTGTTCTGGGGCGAGGGTTATGTAATGGGCACATTGCCACCACTGCCCTGCTGATATGTCGGCCAGCGGGTTATTTCAGCATCAGCCTTTCTTAACACAACCTTAAGTCTGATTATTATCCCTGGCTACGAAGTGGGACCGGGATATATTGGATTGGAGTCCATCCGCCCGTGTGTGTGTGCGTGCGTCCATCTGTCCGGGCCAAAATGAGGACAAGATTTCTCTAAAAGTATAATACCAAGGTGTGTGTAGTTTTGTATGCTGAATAAGCTACTCATGATGCACGTTGAGTTTGAAAATGGATGTCGAAGCATGCTTTTTTTTTTTTTTTACACGGAGTTATGGCCCTTGATCGTGGCGGGGGATAGTGATGACACCGTCGTCTTGTTTGAAAAGGCAGGCCGTTCACTTCAGCAAGTGAGAAGTTTGAATGAAGGCTGAAGCCAAATATCTCTTCTGTTAAGGATATTATTAGGCCTCCTTACCTGCTCTCTGGAAACACTTCAAAGGCGTAATCTTGTTCCAAAGGCAAAAGTATGCACGAGCCCTCACTCTCCGGGTATCCTCCCTCCACACACTGGCTTTGAAGCTTTATCTTGCAGTGTGGCCTGGGCCCAGGCTCTAAAGTGTAATTAGACGTGTGTAAGACACTTACAGCACAGCGGCTGGTGCCCAGCGTCTGGAGAGAGTGGGTCCTCAGCTGGCGGCAATTTGACTGCTGAGAATAACGGCCTTTATAAGATTCATTTGCAGGAATACGCCACATCTTTGCCAGAGCCGCTTGTCTTGAGGATTATGCGAATTTCAGTCTTCCCATCCAGCGCTCTTCCTTGCAACCATTTATATTGGTTGACGTTTTCATGCCGTGTTTTCATAAACACATGCATAACCTCTCAGGCGTGTTTGATTTTTCTCACCCGGTTTGAAATATTTTGGTTGCTAACGCGACTGTGAAATGGAGGAAGATGCGAACAGTTTTCACTATTGTGATGCGAATAAAAGCCACTATATTCGCGGTTTTGAGTTGGCTGGTTGTGGATGGCCGGGTCTTATCCTCTGCTTTGATGTAGTCGTTTTGATTTTTCTCATGTCTGGATGCTAAAATTGATAAAAAGCCAGTGGTGCCTGTCATAGTTACGGGAAGAATTTGGTGCCTTTAGGGGAATATTTTTCTTGATTGCGTTCCCCGGCAGCAGTGCTGAGACAGAGCTGTTTCAGCAGAGTGCCTGCTGACTTCAGAATGAACATCTTCTCTGTAGAGCGATATACCGCCGCACCTGTAACCAAGCTGTCATAGCCCAACAGTTGTGAGCCCATTAATCTAACGCCTACTTAATCTACAATTACTCGCCATATCTCTCTTCCTTGTAATTGTACCAGGATCTTGTCATCTTTGATAGTCATTATGCTGTAAAATGATTCGTGTCTTCTCTTATAATCGTTTATGCTGAATTTTTTACTTTTTTTTAGGTTTGTTGTGACTTGATATCTCCATGATCATGTTACAGTGAACTACAACCACCCATCCCCTTCTGTATTCGGTAAATTGCTCAGTTATATTAGCCATTTTGTGGCTGTATAAGCAGATTTAATAGCTGTTTTATTGAATGGTCCTAATGATGTCCTGAAGGCATCGAAAGGGTGGCAGATGGAGTTTGGTCTGTGACTGACAAACATGGAAATGGCAATTAAGTCACGCTACATTTGATGAAAGGCTTGGCTTTGCTGATGTTTGTCTTGGATGACCGGCTGCATTAATAATGAAGGAATCTTTTCCCACTTAAAAGCTGTGATTTTCCTGCGTGTTGTGGATTTAAATTTCAGGCCAATGTATCTTCATCTTAAAACAAAATAGTAAGTTTGGTTTATTTTTAATTCTGGAGGTATTTCAAAACAACATAGATGAAAAAAAAACTGTTTATTTAACTAATCATCCCGCAGATACCATAAAATATCCCCAAATTTACATAAATCTGCCCCTCGAAACTTGTACTCTCTTTGCGTATGTCAATGTTTGACTGAGATCGGCTGCCGAATTCAGCAGTGTGTCAATTCATTCAGTGTATGCTACTGCCATGAAAGCAGACGCATGAAGTGAGGATTGTACCTTATTTTGCTCCTAGTTGAAAATTTTTCCATTCTTCATGGCTACGTACATTACGAGTTAACATAAATAATGAATATTGCAAATTCATACTCACGGGCGTAACTTATAACAGTTGTAACATATCTTGATACACAACCATATTGGGAAAATTTCTGCTCGCCAACTCGATGGGTGGGGGAAAGGTCGTTCCGGCTGGAATTCCCAGCGTGCCCAAATGAGATCACTCGCAATCGGGGCAAGGTTGGAGTGCATATTTATTTTTGGCAATGGTAAACTTTGATAACGGTCGTAATCGAAACATTGACATAAATGACTTTGTAACTTCAACACATTATTTTAGTGATATCTGCCAAGTGCAGAGTTTATGGATTTTGGTGAGGTTTTGGGACTGACAGTTTATTTTTAAAACAAGTTGTTGCGTCAATTCGACAGTCATGAGAGAGAAGGCACTACTTTGAATGTGGGTATTTTGTTTGACATACACAGTTACGACCGTTATGGGTTTCTTGACAGCCTTGGTTCAAGAATCAGAAAATGGATCACCTCAATTGGTGGTTTACTGAAGCCTTACATTCACTTGAATAGCACAGTTTCAAGCTATATGAATAAAAACAAAAAGAAGTATGATGGGGAAATAAGAGAGGACTTTCACAATTTGAGATTTGAGAGTTAAAATTTGAAAGATTCCTAACAAGAAATGGACATAAAAATGCAACAACATACTTCATGTTCAAAATGTTATCTTCATTATCAGTATACATCAGTACAAACGTAAAACAGAAAAAATGAAATAAATCATTAGATCATTAATATAAGAATAAATATAAGAATGAATAAATAAGACCAAATGCATGTGCAAAGATTGACCACTACATTGGGTTGGTTTTTTTCTGTTTTCATCCTTATACCAATCAATGCAGTGAATTTATTTCCTTGAAGTATTTCCATTTTCAGTCCACACCAGTATATATTGTATAGCATTGTGCTACAGTGTATTCAGCTTATTGCTCAGTACAGCTAATTATGATCAATTGCGAATTTGGTTTCTTCTGTGTCGCTGCCTTTGGGACAGCATGCCTTTTACATTTAGATTTTTTGAAACAAAGAAATTGCTCAGTGTATTGATTTGGGTGAGAGGGCAAAATGATCGGGCTGAGCCCGGACCATTTTGCCAAGGCTATACTCAGAACACCCTGGTGGGGGTGTTTTCTTCCAAGCCTGAGGTCATGTAATCAGCCAACAATCAGAATTTAAGTAGCGGTGCAAGCCCACGGTGTTTCATTCAAAATGGCTTTTCTCTGAAAACTGCTAACCTGTAAATGAGATGTTTTCTGACCGGCCGAGGTGTCCATGGAGACCACCATGTGACATGGCCTACTAGCTCCAGCATACCCTCTGTTCATGACCCTGAGGAATGCTTGCAGCATGCAAACGTCTTCCTTCCGCACAGTCAGTCTAATTAAGAGTCACACAATGTTTCATTCTTTGTTCATCTCAATTGATGGCTCTGTAAGCAAACATTCATTTTAGTCTCGTGTGTGGTTAAGTAAGATAGATTACCGTGCCTGCAGAAAGACAAGCCAATGTGCCATCTCTCTTTTTAATCAGCCTAGCAGTGATGTAGCGGTACATTTTTTTTCGGTCTTGGAAGGAGATTTAAGTTTTGAAGATGATCAGAAATGGTCTCCCTGTTGATATTAATTGGTTTTACAATGTCTGATCTAAATCTTGTTTGAGGCTTTGAGTGATGATTTGTGATTGAAATAAAGGCAACAACATCCCTAAGAGCCATGCTCTCATTAATCCATGTGATAAATTACAAACTCGAGCGTATAACTAGAGAAATAACACATGGGTTTTCACTATGCTTTTATATCCACTGTGTGTTTTTTATTTCATGGTTTTTTTGGTAAGAGGTGCCAAACCTTGAGCCAAATTTTACTGAATACAATCTTCACAGTTTTTGAGATTCCCTAGCGTTTTCAATTTTTTATCACATAATTTAAAATATGCACCCTAACCATTTAAAATTTTACTTCCATCTCCAAATTGCAAAGCTTGGCAATACAATTCACTGTATTATGGTCGCTCCTGGAAATGGCCGATTATTTTCTGTTCAGTTCAGAATAAAGCACTGGAAATTCTCACTTTTTATGATGCATTTCTATTAATTGCAACCAATATTTTTTTCTTTTTTAAATGCTTTAGTGGGTTTTGGTGTCCTCTTGTCTGTAGAATTTTGTTCCATTGTTGAAATTGGCACTGTAATATTGCATACTTAAATACTCAGCTGTGTTGCATTTTCTGTTTGGATTTGGAGCTTTGGAATCAGACAGGTAAGCTTCAGGCATTCAATATCGTCATGAGTTTTAATCAGCAGTCTGTGCATTCCTTGTTTGGATGTCTGCATGCGCAATTGTATTTGGATGTAAAAGAACATGTCTTATGTTCTCCTTTATAACTGGCATCAGGCACTGAATGTCTTGTAATGATATTTGGATAAATTCCCACCACGTCAGATTATTTTAGTTTTATTAAAAATGAATGGCTGACATTACTGCAAGAGTCTATGAGGACAAATGTTTAGGCTGGTGTGCATGTCCTGCACCAACTTCCCTTTCCTCTAGCCTTCTCATCTCTGGAGTTCCCATTGAGCATTCTGAACCAGGCCTCAGCAGTTATCTAATGAAAGCGCAAAGTCCCTCCTTTGGAGAAGCTACAGACTTGGGGCCAGAATAGAATCCGTCACTGTCATCAGCTCCTTAATGCCGTCAAAGTGATGGGCCTCCATTCCCGCTTGAGGTTTCTGAATGGAGCGCCGAGTTACTTTTATGGTTGCGATGCAGTAATATCCCCACGCCGGCATTCTTCTTTGGTGATCAAACTGAGACGGTATATAAATGCGATTTTATGAGCTCATCTCTTGATAATCGTGTCGCTTATACATCTTTACTTCTGGACGACTTGTCTGAGTTACTGCGCCAGGGTTGATTTCTCAGTTGAATTTAAATGGAAAATATAATGTTGGACAGGGGTCACCGATGGCATGGTCCAAGCCAGATTTTTTCGATTTGTCAGGGTTCTGGCATACTCATTTTATAAATGGCGTATTTATGAGTCATATTGTGGGCCGTTTTTGTTGAGTGTTTATTATATGCATTATGCAGTGCATGTACAGCATAAAAATGCAGTGTGCTTATTTGTCCTTGAGAACAGAATATAATTTGAAAAGCAAGGGGACGATAAGACCTCAGTTTGAGCTTTACCTCTCGCCATATTGTAGGGCACAGTAAAGTCGTCTTTACTCTACCTGTTTGGACTGTTAGCAGGAGCAGTTCCACCTTGGTTCTTATCGATAAGTAATTCAATGCATGTCCTTGGAGACCCTGACGAAAGTGGGTTATCTATTGTGTAATGCGATGTTCTGTGTATATTATCCAATTGAGGGGTACGTAATCATATTTTGCCAGGACATTCATCTTTATTGGATGAAGGGTGCATTTATCTCACAAACATATAGTATGAACCACCCACGTATTGGTATTCCGTGGAGTACATTTGATCCGAATGTTAAAGCCTTTCCCACCAGTGTAATCCTTGGTTACTTTATTGCTGGGCTGAGGATGCACTGCTGGGATTGGAGTCTCGTATTTTTAATAACTGTTTTTAAGTATTATTTAAGCTTAGCCTAAATGGTTCTCAGTCAGAATGGCACTCCTTTTTCGCAGGAAGTATACAGTACTTGCCTAAGTATTTAGCCTGTAATTCCATGACACCAAGATGACATTGCTAGGAAGCGTTTTTTCTTTGAAACAATTAAATAGTCAAAACAAAATCTGCCTTCGCTTCCCTGTGCTGGCAGTGTTAGCCGAGCCATCCCCCAGCCGCAAGTGAGTCAGGGTTCGTAGGTCACAGTAAAACTGGAGTGAGGGCTTAGCTCTAATTCAGTATCGTAAGTCCCTGTTATTTGTCTTAGCCCTTAAAAACCGTGACCACGGAAAGCTGCTTCAGAGCAGCACAGATATATGGTGGAGGAAGCGACCCCTTCAGGGCTAAACAGGCTCGTTGGCTCTCACATAAGACTTTATTTAAAGATGTGAGAGGAAACAGGAGTGGGAGGTGACCGGCCAGTTCTCTGGAGGGGGCCCTGGTCTGCACTCTGAATTTTACCTCAGTTTGATGCTCTTAGCAGAAAGGACCCATTTTTTTATTATGTGGAGATTTCAAAGGCCCTATAACTGCACTCATCTCACCCATTCACAAATCAACCTTTTGCGGGGAAAGAGGTTTTGAAAGAGCTGAATTTGAGTGCAGATTATGTAATGACAATCCTTTATTCAAAATTGTAAAAAGCGGGCTGATTGTATAGACCATAATCAGCATTCCTCTCATCTATATGTCTTCTGTAAAGATTTGCCTCTATGCTCTTTGAGATGAGTAAGTTTCAGATTTCAGCTTGTGTGTAATATTCCTCATAGCTGTTACAAATGGTGGGAGAACTTTCTTACCCTTCTCGACAGTCAGATTTTGGTGCTGCGTATTAAAATGTCTTTGTTCTGCTCAGGTTGGGACAATCACTGTGCTGCATAAACTTCTGCAGAAGTGTATCACCAGCATTTAATTTACCCTAATGGATCATTCAACCCAGTAATGGGCGCGCTCGGTAAAACAGCATTTACTTCTGTGTGGATTCTTTGGGATCGTTTCTGCTCAGGCTTAATATGCTAAATGGGGAAAGAAAGAAACATAATGAGACAGACCGTAATGATTAACCAAACATAGTTTATTGCGACGGTGATACGCCTTATGTGACAGGTTACCCAATGGCAATTTAGTGACCCTGAGATACCGAGAAACCCTTTAAATAAGTAACGCTTTTGGTCATGTGTTTAATGGGGCATTCTGCATTGTAAAATAAAAAGATTCATGCCAATTGATTCTAATTGGCTGATTTGAATTCCAGTGATTACGATATTCCCTGAAAAACCATGGATATATGCAATGAATGCTTATTACATAGCTTGACCTTTTCTAGTTTGTAATGTTACTGGATCCATTGACCTGCTCATAAATTTTATTTCTATAGCAATTATTACTCGCCGCAGGATCTTGTACCAAATCGCTGTATTATTTTTTCAGATAATTTACGCTGTATCATAGTGGACTCAGAATTTTTTAAAATCATTTTGATTCCCTGCTACGACAGTATGGCTTTGATTGTACTGTATGAACAGGCTGTCATAACTACAGTAGTCTGAATATGTTTGCATCATTTGCATGTCTTTAAGTCTGAATATTTCACAGATAATTTGTATGCAGTACACCTCATGTACCCCATTATACCAGCATGAATGATATTCATGGCAGGACTGCAGGTTGGGGTCCACAGTTCTCATGGCAGAGGAACATCGCATCTCAGAGGCCTCTTTCAGTCTTTGGCTTGGTGGCTGTTACTGCTCCGCATCATCTGCCATAGGCTTGATACTCCCTGGTCTGTTTTCAGTCATCCTTATCTGTATTGAGCCTAGACATAAAAGGGGTTCTATTTAATCTTCACTCAGTCATTCTAAAGCACTGAGAATGTTTGCTGATGGTTTAGCAGGCCGTGCAGCTATTCTTTCTCCAGCTCTTTGACTAACCGTGTTTATCTGCTGAGCCGTTCAGTTAATTGGACTCCTTGTTCACAGAAAAGCACATTAAACAGTGGTCATTTGCACTCCTTGTTCGAATCAGGCTTACTCTAATGGGTATAAATCGTTTTGCTGCCGTGACAAATGGCCGTGGTCATTTTTAAGCAATGGAAAAACACAGGTGTATATATACTTTGTCAAAATTGACATTTTGGCACAAGTTATTCTTTTTTTTCTCCATTTGCTTCTTGCATGATGTTTTGTTAGTCGTAAATGAGTTGGTAACAACCAAAGTCTTTTGCCCTCTTCGGAACTGACGTTTGGGGGACCATTTGGAAATGTGACTTTAGTGCTAACCCAGGGAGGGAATGTAATGTTCAGTTTCCAGTTGTCAAGGGAGAGCCGTTTTCAGCTGGGAGAGACTCTTTGGCCCTGAATAATAATATTGTCCATTATCATTGGATTATGCTACCAAAATAACAAGTATTGTCTCGGGGTGGCAGGAGTTGTTTATTATGGAGGCACCTGGTTTATAATTGATATTAGAGAAAATCTATGATGCTGTAGCATACGTTGTAATGTCAGGTTATTTGTGGCATCTGCTTGAAAGGTCTTTATTTTCTCCATAGGTGTTGCTCCCAGAATAAATGTTTCTGCAAGTGTTATGTGTTTCTCAAAGTCCGGAATCGTAAAAAAGAAATTGCTTTACCCTTTCTAAATGTGTAGATGGGAGTTTCCGCAGCTGATCCAGAGTTAGATTCACGGGTCCTCATACATTGTGGATGGGTTTAAAATGGATTTTGTATTGCAATCTCAATTGCTTTCAGAAAGATTTCCACTGCATGCCAAACTGCAGTTCTGCATGTAAGGCAGTATTCAAAGAGCTGAAACCATTTTTATTGTCTGTTGTTGTCATTATTCTTATCTTTTATTTCCGTTGCTTAAAATGTGATTAGCGGTTGGGTATTGTTGCCATTCTAAATGCATATGTGTTTTTGTATCAACAGTATTTAAAGTGAATCCATTCTTGCTGCTCTTTATTCATGCTCATGCTAATGGGATTGTCCTCTGTGCGCGAGAGTTACCTCACTTAGTCTTGCATGTGTGATTGTGAGAGCTTATAGGCAGTTTATAAGAAACAACGCTTTTCTTCACTGTCGGAAACGGTGGTAGATGGGTTGGTGGGTAGAGAAGCAAGAGTTTCTGTATAACTAATGACTGGCACACCGTGCATAATCCAATACCAGATTCCATTTACCAGCATTCATTGACCTAAAGGCTTTGACCAGTTGCCTGCTAGCAAGAAAAGAAGTGAAGGGCAAGAAAAGGATGAGGACTCTTCTGTAGTTCCTGGGAGGTGGGCCGCTCCCTGATGAGCTGTCAGAAGATTGAGCTGCCATTGTTGTGGTGTCGGCCATTTTGATTAACACTGCGACAGCACCTTTGTTAGAAGGAAAATGATGCGTCACCTTTTACTTCTCCTTGAGAGCACTCTTGAGTGATGGCTGTGTCTGATAGCTCACCAGGAACCGACTCTGAACATTGTGTGTCTTGTTAAAGCGTAAACCAGATGGGATTTTAATAGCTTGGCTCAGAACCAGCGCAAGTTTCTTTAAGTGAATTCCCGGGCTGGGATTCTCGGCCTTTGCAAGAAAATGAACGTTTGCTTCTAGAGACGAGGTGATTTGAATTCCAGATCTGAGGACCTTTTGCAAATGCAAAGCCAAGCTCCTCAGCCCATGATTATTTCGCCAGTGGCTTCTGTGATTGGACAGAAGGAAACACAACAAACAGTTTCAGCAAGACTCTCAGTCTTCACCAAAATAACATTTGCATATTTTTCTTTAAAATGGAGCATATTTTTGTGGGCAAATCAAATGTGATTCCATGAAAACAAACCCTTTTTTAGTCAATATTTATGTTTTTCAATTTATGTACATATCGTGATGCAGTTGAATTAATTTGCGAATTCAGTTTGCGCAGCCATGTCATAACTTTCATGTAATGCCATTAGCTTTTGTGGAGGAAAGAAAGTTGGGATGAGCCTCAGTGTTGTGCTGCCAAGCTTTTCTTTTTAAGGAATTTAGGCGTAGTTGGATTTTTTTGGTTTTTGGCTAAGTCCCCCCCCAAAAAAAAAAAAAAAATCAAAAATATGGACTGAAACATCTTGTCTCCAGGCCACATTGGTGAGCCAAGCAACAGCATGTTTTGTCTTGGTCTCTGAAAAATCACCACAAAGGGTATTGAGTTTTTCTGTTGTATATCCAGAACCTGAGGAGAACCACTGTAAAAGGGAGAGGAGAGGGAATCATTTCCATAAAAAAAAAGAACAATTTGAAGGAAAATAAAAATGTAATGGGCTTACAAGGTGGGACATTTAGTTTTATGATTGACCCAGTGTTTAGGTATCTAGGAAAGAATATATTTTTTATTTGAACTTATTGTAGATTCTTTCGAATGGAATTTGTTCTTGGTTAAACCTGCTAGAGCTACTGATGCTCATTTAACCTCCTCAGTAGGTTACTTTGACTTTTCTAGGAATTTTCTTTTGTCACATTTAACTGCAGGAGCAACCATTTTTGACATTTCTATAGAACAGAAAAGTTGATGAAGAGAAGAGCATTGTGCCAAATACTGCACGTGTGGATTGACCCAGGCGAACAAAGAGACGGCAGATGAAGTGTGGAGAGAGCTGTATTTTGGCTTGGGTTTGATATGGACTGTGGGTCATTCCTAATTACACTTCCAGTGGAGACTTTTACAAGAGCCAGTATATCGAGCATGAAATAAACCTGAAGTACAAATAGCTGGATCAGAGTTTCATTGTACAAGAATTAAAATGAAACCTTGTAGCTTTTGAATCTTCTCTGTTCAGTATATTTGCACAAGGAAACGTTGATGTCTGTATTTTTCCCCATGAACAGTTGTTGAACAAATATTAATGCTTTCCAGTTGAATTTGGTGTATTTTGGAGGCACTGATCTGTTTTACCCTTGCTTTTATTAACTTGCGGTTCCCCTTTTATCAATTTCTTATTTAGCTTGTTCGTAGTACTTGCGATTTTCTAGAACATTTGTCATGTTTCCATTTAAGAGAGTAATAAATACCAAAAAATGTTATATTCCGCTTTTGTAGGTGTTGCATTTCCTTCATGTAAAGAAAGAAAACAATGTTTCTGTGTCCTTCTCCTTTCACTATCCGTTGTCTGACTGCTGTTCAACAGAATAATACTGCTGTACTAATTATGCTGTTGAATTCACTTGTACTCAATACACAGCACCAAGTGTCTGATGTCTTGATCATGGTTATCATTGCTAGATCATGTTTTTCAAAGTACACCATTAATTTCAGTGGAAATTTTTGTTAGAATATCCAATTTGCCCATGACTTTACATTCCACAGAACATGCCTGTGTCTGGTGGGCTCATCAGCGTTTATGAATTGAGTTTACTGCTGCGTCGTTCTGCATGGAAATGAAATTCTTTTTCCTGTCGAAACATTTGTGTTCCTTATGGCTTATCAAACACAGGACCAATTAATTTTGATAAACACTCATCCTACTTAGCATGCAGAGGACGTTAATTTATCAGTTAGTAAATTTACTTGAAGCTGTTTTTTATTCTTCTGACCTTGTTGAATTTGTTGAGCATATCAACAAATTTTCTTGTTGAACCTTGGTAGCCTTCTAATTTGAAGTGCTCATGATGCGTGATTATGCTTGACTGATTAGTATTGGCTTTTGTGACTGCACCTACCTCCCCACAATTGGTTTACTTGATCTTATGTATTCATCTTGGGCGGATTATTTCAGAACTGACTATTATCTCAGTTCTGTCTTGTAGCAGAAGAAATATGAATGTGTGTGTGCGTGCGTGTGCATGTTTGTGTGTGTGCGTGTGTGCGTGCGTGTGTGTGTCTGAATGCATCAAGTGAAAATTGATGTTTCATGACACTGATTTTGAGATAAAGACTGCAAAAGTTGACCATTTTTTACTTGACCTGCAATAGCGGTTTACTTCTCACATAATTCCACGGAGACTATTGGTAAATCACTCTAATTTTTTGACATGAAATACTTTATTGGTACATATGGCAAACTATAGCAAAAAGTCAAAGAAGTCCAAGTGACATGAAATGTGTAACACACATGCATACACACATACACACACACACACACACACACACACACATATATGTACAGTGCGCTCCAAAATTCCTGGCAAACCTGACTGGCAATGCGCAAACTATACAAAAAAATATAAACAATATAATCATAGAGTAAAACAATATACCAAAGTGTGAAATAATTTATTATTGTCTCAATGGAAACGCCCAAAACCATAACAATCATTTAATACAAAATAAATTTCAACAAAGTCAAGTTTTCATAATAATTTGCATCCTTCATTTACTACTTAGTGCGACCACCTCTGGCAAGGATAATATCACATAGTTTTTCCTGTAATTTTTGACAAGGTTAAGGCACACATTTGGTGGGATTTTGGACCATTCCTCTGAGCTGGTCCTTTCAAGATCCTTCACATTTTTGGGTTTGCATTTATCAACTGTCCTCTCCATCTCAGCCCACGCGTTTTCAGTTGGATTGAGGTCGGGCGCCTGAGATGGCCAGTGGAAAACGTCCACTTTTGTTGCCACAGAACCATTTCTGTGTGGATCTTGAGGTATGCTTTGAGTCATTGTCTTGTTGGAAAGTTCACCTACGGCCAAGTTCCAGCCTTCTGGCAGAGATAACCAGATTGTCAGCCAAAATATCCTGATACTTGGTAGAATTCACTATGCCATTAATCTTAACCAGTGCCCCTGGACCTCTGGAATTAAAACAGCCCCAATATATGGCTGACACAACATCATATTTCACTGTGGGTATGAGGTGCTTCTCCTTGTATGCATCTCTCTTTTGACACCAAACATGCCATGTGTCTGACTTAAACCTGCAATTTGTTCTCATCTAACCAAAGCACCTTGTTCCAGTCATAATTTAAATGACACTTGGCAAACTCCAAGCGCTTGCTTCTGTGCCTTTTGGTGAGAAAAGGCTTTCTTCTGGCAACCCGTATAAAGACCTGTGCTTGTGTAGATGGCACCTGATGGTGCTTTTTGAAACCTGGTGACCCCACTATGCCACCAAGGCCTGTGATTCTTTTGCAGTGATTCTAGGAGAATTTTTTGCTTCTCTTACCATCCTCCTCAGTGTCGTGGGGTGCCAAATGCAGTTGCATCCTCTACCATGGAGGTTTTCAACAGTTCCATATATTTGTAATTTTTAAATAATTGCCCTGACAGTGCTCAGTGGCATATTCAATCATTTGTGAATCCTCTAGTTACCGTTACCAGATTTATGAAGTTTATGACCATATGCCTCTTTTTAACTGACAGTTGATTTGTTTTCTTCATGGTGTTGGATGGCATTTGTGTTATCTCATTTTTATGCCCTGGTGAAACAGAAAGTGATGCCGTGGCATCAATATAGTTGTGCATCAATATTGTTCCATATCACTTAGATAAAACTTAATTAAGCGTTTAAGAATTAATTAAGAATTTCATACCTGGTTTAATTTTGGTAGATGTTATTTAAAATAATCTTTAAGAGTGCCATTAATTGTGAAACCTTGATTTGGAGGAAATTAATTTTTTATTAAATCAGTAAATGATTATGGTTAGTATCATTGAAACATTAATATTGTACAGTATTTCTCACATGTGGTCATTTAAAGTTTCTGTATAGATGTATTTTTTTTAGAATTTTTTCACAGTATTGTTTGCGCATGCCAGTCAGGGGTGCTAGTAATTTAGGAGCCCACTGTGTGTGTGTGTGTGTGTGTGTTTGTATTTTTTTCTTTTTTTTTCCATTCACTTTTCCCAATGGTAATTTTTTATTCAAAGTTTATATCTTCACTCTTCGCCTTTTGGCCGTACAGATCTCATCCTGCTTGGATTAGTGTTCATTTGTAGTTTATGTTTCATTGCACTGTAGTATTGCAGTTCTGCCAGATTTGTGCTCTGTGATATGTGCTCACGGGGTCCTTTTCTGAACCTTTACTCAGTCTTGAAGATGACATTTTCCCTTTGTCTGGTTTTTCTGTGTAATTTTGTCCCTAGACTGTGAGGTGTTTTTCCATTATCGGGCACACTCTGCTGGCTGAGGCTCAAATTTGACCTGCCACGCACCGGAGCTAGCGCTATTAGGCTAGTGGTGCCAGCCTGACATGTCTGAGCCGGCTGGCGTCTGCAGGAGCGAAACCACTATCGGCACCACATTAATTGCCAGCATAGCACTGCACTCGCAGGTTGAGGTCCCCTTGTTTTATTCGACAAAGTGAAGCTGGTGGCCCTTCTGGTACTCGTCCAGCTGAAGTCCCTCAAGGCCTCAGCCAATGCTGGCAGCGAAAAGGCAGTTAACAAGACCAAAGAAAGAGATTCACCACCCTCCCCCCTTTTGGGCTGCGACCTGCCATCCTGTGGCTTGATCATGTTGATATTTCTAATTCTCATAACTGCCTGCATGCCATCTGCTCCACCAGGTTTCCCGCTCCTTCAGAACGGTGAGGAAACTGAACGAATGGTTTCATGTGATTCTGATTTTAGTCTCCCTCTTCTACTCCCGCGCAGGGCAGCTTCGTCGCTTGCATGACGGCCACGCTGAGACAAATGGAGGAGTACCACTACGCTCACTTGATCAACACCTTCGGCAAGATGAGATCGGACGTGGTGGTGAGTGTTCCGGCGTCCAGCCCTGTCCCCCGGAGATGGGAGTAATGGAGTGTATCTCTCTGATGGAAAAGCTACATTACATCTTCAGAGCGTAGGCTTTCATCTGTCCGCCCCTCTCTGTGGCACGTCACTTCTCGCTCTCAGTCGATCGCTCGAGTTTCCTCCCGACAGTCAGAGGCACAGAGGCAACATTAACCCTTAGAGCGCTAAATGCTGCCATTGTTGCCCAATTACGTAAGGTCTCAAAATCAAAGCTGTTGAAAACCTATCATGTGGCGACTTGCTTATAAGAGCTCCCGCAGGGGAGCTCTTTTAAGCAAGTCACCACCTTATCGGTTTTCAACAGAGCAAGATGATTAAATTAATATTTTTAAAAAATTTATTTCAGCGCTCTGAGGGATAATTCAAAAGCAGTACACGTGGTACCTGTATATGCTGGGCTGTCGTCCCACCCGCACTGAGTCATGTCTTGATTTCACTTTCAAAATTTTAATTTTAACAAGGCTGTCTTCATTTAAAGTAGAGTCATAAAAACTTAATATGTCTGAATCACTGACATTTTCAGTGTCAAATGTAATTTTTATCAACGTTCTGAAGTATTGCCTCAAGATAATTTGGGATATTTCTCTTCGCTCTGTGTCTCTCTCCTGGTAGATTTCTGGGGTATTAAAGGTCTCACATAATTGGCTCAGCACATATGCGGAGATGTTTGCCCATTGACGCAAACTGTTTTAAGCAGTGGTTCGTGCTTATGCAACTCTGCAGGAAAACTCCCAGAAGGCTGGTCCACATGAAAGAATTGGCAAGAAGCCTCTAGCAACCATCTGATTGACATTTTTGGTTCGAGCTTTTAATGTGTGTTGCCTCAGAATAAGATTTTTGAAAGCATAAAAAACTGCTCTGCTGTTCTTTCTCATCACAATATTATCTTTTCTGCTGGTCCAAGAATAATAATGAACTCGTTCAAAAACATGAAAATAGACAATTTTTATCCCATTTTAATTATGCAACTGTCCACATATCCAGAAAGGTGAGGGGGAGGTGGAAATGTGCAATTATCTCAACAATTAATTGCACCAGACTTCAGTCAGATCGAAGTGCCATTAATTGCAACAGTAACAGCAATAGAATGAAATAATTGCGATAATGTTCCTTCTCACAATCAGCAGTGTTTACAGAAAACTATAACCTGTGCTCTCTGGTGACCATATTGTTTATTTGGGCTCACATCACACATGAATTCATTATTATGTTACCTTTGGGAGAATGAAGAGGGTAGCTGAACTTTCCCTGATGCACCAAACTCATTAATTGCTCTCACAATACAACCGGGAGTCGCTTTTAGTGCTTCCAATCAAAGTTTGCTACCTATTGTTCTTGCAATCATTACTCGAGGCCCAGTCCCCAGTCTTAATTGCTGCAAATTAATGCAGTTTAATTATAACATCTACAGCATCATGATGTCACCTTTGATGTAATACAAGTAAATGAATAAATATGGCCGATACTTTAATCATCTGTGCGGGAATGACTTATCTTTGATGCATATCCTCAGTTACGAGTTGCTTTCGAGAGCAGTGAATTTACAGTGCCTTGAAAAAAGTATTTGCCTTCTCTGTGTTTCCTCTTATTATGCCCCTGCCACACACAGTGGCTGGAACGAGAATTGTTTTCTGGTTGTCCATCTGTTCGTGCGTCACGCCGTCCATCACAAATATCTCGTCCACCCTACTGAAGGGGTGGAAAGATTTTTTTCACATCTGAACTGGTAAATCGCATGCAGATAGTAGCTGAACTGATTAGATTTTGATGGTCATCGGGTCAAAGGTCAGGGACGCAGAAGGTTGTTGTATGTACTGGCTTAAGATCAACTTTTAGGTTGTATGATGCTATGGCAGGCAGAGATTAAGCAATGCTTTGTACAGTATTTTTATTTGTCTGAAAAAAATGTAACAGATCTAGATGCAAAGTGTAATAGGAGATAGAAGAGAAAATTGCAATAGAACATGTGGAAATATGAAACAGTTTTTAAATGATCGTTTCATTTATCAAAGAGAAATATTATCTAAAACCTTTATGACCAAATAATTGCCCACCTCCCTCCCCTGACTTAATAACTGATTGTGCCACCTTAAGCAGTAGTAACTGCAACCAGACAATTAAACTAACCTTAAAGATCAGTCTTTCACATCGCTGTGGAGGAATTTTGGCCTGGGCTTTTGTGGAGAATTGCTTTAATTCAGCCACATTGGTGGGCTTTAGAATATAAGCTGCCTGTTTAAGTTCTAGCCCCCGGCTCTTAATGGGGTTCATGTTAGGACTTTGACTGGACCACTTTATTGCTTTTTAGCCATTCAGAGGTGAACTTGCCTTTCAGATAATTTTCTTGATGCCTATACAAAGTGCGCCTAAGCTTCGTTTTATGGACTGATGACTGGAAATTCTGCATCAAGGTGTGGGCGAGTTGTCCAGACCCTGTTGGAGGAAACCATCCTCACACCGTCACACTACCACCACCATGTTTTACTGGTGATCTGAAGGTGGAATGTGGAATGCTGTGTCCACTCTATGCCACATGTAACAGGGCAGTCTGACATTTTACGCATCAGTCCACAGAAAATGATCCTAAAGGGCTTTTGAGTTGTCAAAATGTTTTTTGGCAGATGAGACTAGCCTTTTAACATTTTCCTCGTGGTAAGCCATGGTTTTAACCTCACGACTCTCCCATAGATACCTTTTTTTACCTCTCCAGGGAAGGTTCACAGCTGTTTCAGGTTTTTTTCCCAATTTGCTGGAGTCCCAGGGCTTAAAAGATGGCCTTGCAACCTTTTCTAGATTATTGTATTTCTATTACTTTCTCAGCTCATACAGAATTTCTTTTCGTTGTGGCAGAAATGTTCTGCTTAGCCTACTTGACGTTACTGGAAAGGTTCTATTTAAGTGATTTTTGAATTCAACAGGGCTTGCAGTATGTTAGAATACTTGCTCCTTCATTGAATAAAATGATCGTGCAAAAAAAAAATAACTTATATATAAAAATATGCTTAGTCAGGTTGTTTTTGTTTTACATTAAATTTTGTTCAAGATCTGAAACAGTCAGGTGTGACAAATATGCAAAAACAGAAGAAAGCGGGACGGGGGCAGATGATTTTTAACTAGTCGAGTGGGGTAAGATTGTTTGATCTATACGGGCGGGTTAATGCCCAGCACGTGTCAATGCGCTCTGTGCATCATTTTGGAAGGAAGTTTCTGCCAAATAAATGTACTTTAATGCATTTCAGGGAGGGTGGGTGAGATTTGACAGTAGATTAATATTTTAGCATTTTTAAGCCTGAATTGAAGTCCTGGGTGCTAAATGTACTTAAGTCACATTTTGGACAATTCCGGTTCAGCATAAAAACATGTTGTATTTGCCTAGGCAAGGTTATAAATGAGGACCTCAGTGCTGAATTACTTCAGTCACAAAATGTCAATTTTGAGAAAATCGACTTGGGTAAATGAAAGACGTTCTTACATCCTTACCTCAAGGTGTGTGAAAATCTGACTTAAGTACTTTTAGCACTAGACTCTTCAATTTAACATGGAATTTTTTGTTATGAACATGTTTCTGCTGAACGTTTTGGTGCTATGGGCCTTATTGAAGGACCCAACAGCAGAGTTCCTCCTGGCTTCATGTCTCTGGAAGCACATCAGAATCCCAAACCCCACAGTGGGCTCAAAACAATCACTTGACTGTTAACAGTCAAGCAGCCTATAGGCTACCCTGCGACGCCAAGTTACAGGGGTGGTGGTTTATTTCTGCAAGAAATCACAGCGGTGAAGACGGGCCTCTTTTCAGAGATTTACCGTGACTCAGCTGGGTCATTGTATCATGATTAAAACTGGCTGTGCTGCACAGCATTCGGGTATACAGCAAACCAAGTCATACAGTGTCTAATAACTCCGCAAGCCTTGCTGACATTTACAGTATATGACCATCATAAACACCATCAAAGGCATGGAAATACAACCACATACAGACCACATATAGATATAGTGCTGATTTTTTCATGATCTTTTACAGTGTGTTAATTGATGATGTGCCCATTGTGCATCCTGTAATACTACCTTTACACGAACTTTACGTGCATATATTCATAAATAATATTTGCATGCAGCATTCTTGGTTTTTTCTTCAAAGCTTGATATGTGTACTTAATGCTGTATAAAAAAGTCAAGGAATAAAATCTTATGTCCAATTGCATGACGTGTGCAGTGTTAGATCCTGCCGTGTTCTCTGGATTTCCACATTGTCATAGTATTGCTTTTGCGCTATGCCCTTTTTTCTTAATTTTGTTCACTGCATAATCAAGCCATGAGATTGTGCGCGAACATGTTGCAATAACTTGACAGATTCTGTTTTAGCAGGACCTTTTTTTGTGGATGGGTTTTTATGTATCTTTAAGGGCCTCATTTCTGAAACTCACATTTTTTCAGATTTATTTTTGTTTTAAATCCGCCTTGACTGCTTCCACCATGTTCCACCTGTGTACTCCACACATAGAGAAGTGCAATGTGTTTTAACCCTTTAAACTCTAATTTTTCTTTTAAGTTTCCCCTTAAGTTTTTTCCAAGTCGATGAAAGAATTTTTTTATTTTTTAGGTCAATATCTCAGACATATTTTGTATTTTATAGTTGCAGCACTTCACTGAAGCTATGTCACTTTTATATTGGGTGAAATATTCAAACCCAGGACGCCAAGTTTTTGTGGCTACAGCACTACATCAAATCAAAAATATCTAGATCTTGTGCATCATTTTACTCATGTTTCCTTGTAATTCAGCTGGACATATTTGGTATCGTTGGAAACCTTGCGATCTGTACTAGAATTTAAAATGCACCAGAAGTTCCACAGGTTTGAATACAGCAGCTGCCTTTGACACACCCTTATATAGACCCATAGTTTTTATGGGGTTAACTATGAAGGAATCCAAACAAGACAGCGTCACTCCGAGGCTGTTAAAACACATCAAGAGGGGCAGTCATGTCTGAGATACTCCCAGGAGGTTTAAATTTGTGGTCTGGCACGCTGCAGTTGCTTGTAAATATCATTGTCTGCTGTGCCCTTCAAATGGAGGACCACTGGCATTATTCGCCGTAAACATTAGAAACAATCTCAAATCTATTTCCCATCTGGGGCTGAAGCTCTTTGACTTCATTATAGATTTGTTCTTATCTTCCTGGGTTGACAATAGAAGTCCTCATTTCAGTTGCTCCCCTTTTCTATTGCAGGATTTTCTGATGGAAACATTCATCATGTTCAAGGACCTCATCGGGAAGAACGTCTACCCTGCTGACTGGGTTATTATGAACATGATGCAGAATAAGTGAGTACTTATGGCCAAGCACTCGCCGATATCAGCACCCGTGATGCTACATTACACCCCCCAGCGTCTGTTGCTTAGAAACAGCCGTCAGGATTGCGCCAGGACATCTTTAATGGTTCCTTTCCTTGCATAAAAAGGGGGCCCCCTTCAAGTTGCACAATGAGGGCAGGCGCTACTGCGGACATGAATTATGAATGGCGCTACATTTCCAGCGCTCCTAATCTCCAAAGTTGGTGGTGCTGCGTCTCGTCACTTTGTTGTCTCTTTTGTTTTATTAATGCTCCTCTTGGCGTCTTTCTTCCGAACGTGTGCCTGAGGGCGGAAAGTAAAAATTGATCGAATCAAAAGGGTTTTAAAGGGCTGCTTATCAAGCAAGTCTTAAGAAAATTTCCTTGTGTAATGTTTGAGCTTCATATAATATTTATATGAGAATAGTGCTTAATGATCTGGTGCTATTATCGTGAATAATATATTTTTTTTCATTCTCAAATGCATATTAGAAAATATGTAAACATTAATCTTTGCATTTCTACTTGGACTGCAATACAAATATTTTAGTTGATGGATTTCCTCCTTTGCTTATGCAAATTTAAATGTGATGAATTATTTCTTATTGTGTATGACAGTGGATAGTACTAAGATCAGGTATTGTGTCTTCATTGGAATGTAATTTCATGCTGGTGTAAGAGCCTGTATTATGCAAAATATGACCATTCTGAGAGAGAACAAGCGTGAGATGAATGTATCACATGCAATGACCTCCTGCAGTTACCGTCTTTCTTATGCAGCTGATCAGAGATGATTTCTCTTAGCCTTTTGTGCTAAAGCACAATTCTCAGAACTCTTAATATTCAAACCAGGCTTGTCAGTTTTGTGCGGTGAGCTTATGAAAGGCAGCAGGTTAAGTCCTGCTGTCCTGGGAATTTCTCGTGAGGCGCTTTGAAACCAAAGGTTAAAATAAAAAAATAAAATAAATTATGGATTTCAGATTTATTAACTTATTACAGCACATTTTAATTGTGCTCATTTGCACTTTGATCATTTTTACAATTTAATCACCTGTACCAAAATGAAGTCTGTTGTTAAGCATTTTTACAGCACATCTAGTTCCATTTTGAGACAATAGATGTCTGGCAATATTTTCTCCTCACTTGCATGGGGATCATTGGTAGTAATTCAATCTGACAATTTACAGTGTTTTTCTCTGCTCTGTTCATCCCATCTTCATTCCCTGAAGTCTTCTGGAGATGATCCCATAGTTGGGGGTTCCTAAGTTCTCTTGAAGTTGTGTTTCTTCTTGAGAATATTCCGTGATTGTTTTATTTAATCTTTTTAACAGCTATTTTCGCTTGTCTAGCCATGAACCGCAGATTTATTGTGCTGTATCTGTTAACACAATTTTGGTTGAATAACGTAGTCATTCCATCAAACATTTGAATGTTTCACTACCTTTGACAGTGTTTTGAGATGTGCTAGATGTTAGGTTTTTAAAAACTACTCAAAGAATGTTTGGTGGACCCATGCTGCTGTTAGCTTCAGATGGTATCAGGTTTTCATTCTTGATTATAAATTGAATGTGCAAATAATGGTGAGCTGCATTTTATCAGGAAAGGAGAGCTGTATGTGTGTTTTGATTCTTGGCTTGCCCTTTTGTATATCTGCTTATTTAGAGAGCAGTATACTTGGGGAGGTTTGTGGAACAAAGCTCTTTTGGAAAAAAAGGAGTTTCTGTTTTATATATCAACTGGGATATAAATGATTTTGGTATATATATTTTTTTTTCTGTGGCCCATCATCAGTTACTATGATTGCTACTAGCCAATTCACAGCCAAGTTTGATATTGGAATTTATACAGAGACCCAGTGGACGTTTCAGCCACCTATATCATAATGCTAAGAAGTGGGTGTGGGTGTGGGTGATGGCAATCTTGTCTGCCTTGCGGATGGAGAAATGACTTTTTCGCTGCTGACACTGCTGCTGTTTTAATGTATTGCTGGGGTGGAAAAGAGTATGGGCACGAATAGTGTGTGTGTGTGTGTGTGTGTGTGTGTGTGGGATGGTGGGGTGGGAGGGTGGATGGATCTATTTGTGAATGAAAGGTTTGTATTATGAAAGCCTCATGGTTAATCCAAAAGCTTGCACTTTGCACTTCAGCTTTAAGTCATCAATTATATGACACTGGTGGCACGTCTTTGCGTCTCGGCTTCCTTTCCCACTGATGGACGGTTGCTGTGTGATGCCATCGCTCCTGTAACTGTGACTGCTATTTATTCTTGTCTTACACAGTTTTCTGCTCTGTCTTGTACCACCTACCCTTTACCTGAGATCTCCAGCTGAAGTATGATAGAGTTGAAAAACTATTTTAAACCGTAAAATGGGAATCGCTGACTAAACCTTGTGTGACTAGGGGCTGTACATAGTTATACAGTATGTCATCTATAGTGCTGGCTTATTTAACATGAATACAGATATTTCAAGTTCATCAATGCAGTGTTGTGGTAACTCTTACTGTGGCATTTTAAAAGCATTTGAAAGCATTTAGAAGCCGCAGACAATGTTTTTGGGGCCAAGCAGGGTCAGCTTTCTTTTGGCTGAGCTACAGTATGAGACACTATTGCACCCTTAGATGTTAATGTACAGTATAATGTTCAATGAGTTCAGCTATCAAGCCAATTGGATGAATGGTGAAGAAGCTACGGAAAGTGACAGTTTCCCAGATTTTTCAAAATGACAGCCGTAAAGTGCAAAATGGGTCAATCAGATCAATATATACTCAGTCAAAAAAGAAACTTCACACTCATAAATTCTAAATATTTTCTTGAACTTAATATAAGAGATATTATTATTATTATTAGGGGTAAATGCGTTGTCAAAGACATCATGACACACAGCAACTCCGACGTGCACAAGCATGCAGCACGTGCGAGCATACATCAAGGTAAAAGCACGTTTCCTCGTGTTCCTAGTCACGTGACCTTATGAGACACGTGCAATTGAGCCCACGTTAGCACGGTAGAGTGACATTTCGGAAAAACAAGTTCTTACAGTCAATTATCCATTGATTTGCAATGCCAACGACTGTCAAACATTCAGCGTGAGCGTGCCATTGGCATGCTGAATACGGGAACGTCGGTCACTGACGTTGCCAGGGTTATGGGATGCAGTCGACGGACTATCCATGATCTTCGGACACGTCTCTAACAAACTGGCACCACAGCAGACCGACCTCATTCGGATAGACCACGTGTGACGACACAAGCAGAAGACCGACAAATCGTCTTATGTCATTTGCGTAATCGATTTCTCACTGCAACGTCCACTAGGAATGAATTGTTTAGAGGTCGTGTGACTGCCCAAACCATATGTAATCGCCTGCTCACTACTCGTCTCCATGCACGTCGGCCATATCGTGGACCAATTTTAACCCAGTTACACCGACGTCAACGGCTTCTCTGGGCACAACGACATCTGAGATGGACTCAGCGTGATTGGAATAGGGTCGTTTTTAGTGATGAATCAAATTCACTTTGCACCGTTGATGGGAGAGTTAGTTTGGAGGAGACCTTGTGAAGCATAACGCCCAGTGTTGTGTGCAGGAAGTGGACCGTTTTGGGGGGGCGGTAGTGTTATGGTTTGGGATGCCTTTAATGGTCCTGCCCGTTCCCGACTGATGGTCGTTCAAGGAAACCTAACTGCTGCAGGATACAGAGGTCAAGTGCTCATTCCAGAGCTTTTGCCATTCATGGCAGCTCATGGCCCAGGTCTGACATTCCAACACGATAATGCCAGACCTCATACGGCCAATTTAACTCGGAATTTTCTTAGGAATGCTGGCATCAATGTCATGGAGTGGCCCTCAAGGTCTCTCGACCTTAATCCCATAGAACATGTATGGTATGTGTTGGGCAGAAGACTCCGTCAAGTAAGGAACCCTCCACAGAATTTGCAGGAACTTGGTGCCATGTTGGTTCAATTATGGCGACGCATCCCCCAAGCTGTGTTCAGACGCATCATTCAATCCATGAGGAGACGTTGCGTCGCAGCTGTGAACGCTCATGGAGGGCATACGCGCTATTGACATGCTTTCATCAAGTTGTAACTTACAATTTTTACTCTCTTACATTTCCGTAGCATTTCCGGTGGAACTGGTTACATTATGAACATGATTTTTATGGTACACCGTCCTTAATGGGTACAGAATGGAATTAAATCATCATTTAAAACCACTTTTCTTGTATGTTCAACTTATCGACCTCTAAACGAGTGTGAAGTTTCTTTTTTGACTGAGTATAGTTAACGCCCATTACGCTGATGCCAAATCAAGCCAATCCTTGCTTATTGTGCATGACCCCTGTTTTAGGCTTTTTAACTATGGATTTGAGTGTCACAGATACTGGAAAATGATTTCCATGAAGCAAGACACTTGTATCATTTGGAAATAAAACTTTTTTTCTATTTATTTTTATCATTTTGGGACAAAAAGTGCCACAAACACAAGGAAACTTTATGAAAATTCAACACTGAAGAAATTCTGCACTGAGATACTAAAAAACAAAAAATAGCTCATAGGCAAAGCCATACATTTCCTGGATCATAAACTTATTGACCAGAAGTGAGCAAAATCTGAGAGTGTTAGTGCAAATGATATTTGCGAAGCAAAATATACACTGCCCCAGCTCTCCAAACAGCTAAAAATTGAGAGATTTTTGCTTTGGCTTGAATTTTAAATAATCCAGTTGTTTACTACTAACCTGTTTTGATGCGTGTTGCAAACTTCTTCATTGAATTCAAGCAGATATTATTATTTTTATATCTTTTTATACAGTCAAAATGAGGGGGCCTCATATAGTACCTGTCCATTTGCTCTCCAAACTAAACAGAAAATAAGCTGAAAGTGATTCAGCAATAAACACAAAAAAATATATGTATTAAGAGCTTTGTCTCTTGAGAGAAAAATTTTATGGGACAAGATTCGCTGAGAGAAACTATTTTCAGACATGGCTCTGTTTTTTAATTTATAATTTTTTTGAAAATCATTGCCTGTGAAACAAGGGTTATGACACAACTTTGTCTGTAGTTCAGCAATTGGAAACAGCAGGCTTACAAAACTGAAAGACTTTCAAAATAAAGACGCAATTACACCAAAAAAATAGTAAATTCTGATGCGTAGATGGCGAATTCAAGATGTGTAAATTCACCATGACATAGGAAAAACCAAAAAAGCGAACATCAGATTGCTTAAGGAGCAATCTTGCTGTGAACTGGCTGCATGGCTTGTGATTTGATGGACTGATACATGCACGTTACCATGCAAAGACACAAATGGAAGAACACCTTCACTGCTGTAGATATAATGGGATAAGCTATTGTCTCCATAAGTCAGGCAAGCACAGCAAATAAGCCATCACTTCTCATGAAAATCACCAGTTGCATTCCTCGACCTTTTAAGCGACAAAGTGTAAGCTAATGAAGCTCTTGGTTGTGGTAAAGTGGATTTATACAATGCTGTAAATAGATGCATAATCTTTAGTGTGATATCCCTTGCATTTGCCTGTTGCCTTTGGAAAATCATCTAAATCCAATTTTAAAAAAATCCAAATGGGTTTTTTTGAGGCCCAATTGCGTAAACATTTTTGGAAACCTCGTCTCATGGATTGATATTATTGTGGAATGCTAACCAGGGTATGTATTAGGCAAAGGTAGCGATCTGAAATATAGGCGAGTGAACACCAGTGTTAGAATGTATCGATTAAGGCCATAACTTAATATTTTGACTGGAACAACGACAACAGTGACGGTTATCAAGAATGGATGTCTCTTAAGGATATTGAATGATAACATTGATGTGTTTTGCTAATTACAAACCCCAATTCCAATGAAGTCGGGACGTTGTGTAAAGCGTGAATAAAACTGAATACAATGATTTGCAAATCCTTTTTGATCTATATTCAATTGAGTACACTACAAAGACAAGATATTCAATGTTCAAACTGATAAACTTTATTGTTCTTTTGGAAATAATAACCAACCTCCTTTGGATTGTATTTTTTATTAAATAGTTAATTTGACTGACTTGTGTAAATCATGATGCAGATATTAAAGCTGCACCCTTGGCAAAGTTTTGGCATTTAATTGCGGTTCCTCGAATGGCAATTATGGCATCATTTTGCCGCCTGCAACTACAGTCACTGCCTCTCTGCAGATAGGGGGTAATGATTCAAAATGTTCGGATATCAAGCCAATCAGTTGAATGGTGAGGACACTGTGGAAAATTACAGTTTTTCAAATTTTTTAAGATGGCAGCCGTAAATGGCAAGGGGGGCGTCAATTAGATTGTCATAATTACTTGAATTTAGATGTCTGGAGTCAACTGAAGAGTTCAGTGCAATAACTTGATATGTGCCAGTTTTACAGAAATCAAGATTTGAATGGTATTGAACTTTGCTTTCAGCTGAAAAAGATTTTAAAAGGTTTATGTGAAGGTAAAAGAAAAAATAAAAATATATATATATATATATAGTTATACCATCGCCAGTTCACCAGCCGCTACTGATACATATGTATGTATGTGTATATATATATATATATATATATATATATATATATGTGTGTGTGTGTGTGTGTGTGTGTGTGTGTGTTTGTGTGTGTGTAAAGGTCACTGAGAATATTTGTTTTTGCTCAGCCAAATTTCAAACATTTTCTGCTGTATGATTCTATTGGTTTTCATGGACTCCCATCGCAACATATTAGTAATTATAAGAAAAATTGCAATAAAAATAAATGCCTTTACACTTTCAGTGCTTGGCCCTTAATTAACACATCGACTAACAGGTATAAAAACATTTCTGATTTCAGAAGTGCTGTTTCTAAAAGCTTTGAGACCAACACTTGACCACATGACACAAGCTGTTCTAAGGGGCCTTCCCAGGTTCAAAAAGATTTTTTTTTCTTTCAGTTTTTCTCTCTTTTGCCTTTAAGGTTCACTGAGATGTATACTTTAAGAAAATCAAAACATTTTGTCATTAATTTCATCAATCTTGTTAAAAAATGACTTTTTTTGAAGCTCTCCCACCCCAAATAATTTTATAAGTCAGCTAAAATCTGGTGAATTTCAACACTTGTGGCGCCGATAACTTTTTTATTTTTCAACCAAATTGCACCAAATTTTGACTGTAGACTTGTTGGTTATTTCTGCATGCAATCACATTGGCTTTTTCTGATAGGGGCAAAGGTATCAATTTCATTGGAGTGTATACGTCATTCAACTGACCCATTTCAGGAATTTTTTTAGAAAAACCACTAGAAAAAAAATAAATACACAATCTATAGAAAAATCCTCATGTGATGATTGCATAGATATGACATATATTTAACAGAGAAAAAAAGAATTAAGTGATTAGGTTGGGGTGGTTTTGGAGTGAGGCTTGCCAAAATACGGACCGTGACTTTCCTTATTAACGTCAATTCCATGGTAACGATGTAAATAAGAACCAATGGAATGGCACATTTTTGTGTTGAACTACACTGTTGTGTTATTATACCCATATCTGTGCTGGAACAAGGTAAATCAGATGGACCTGGGAAGGCCCCTTAATTTATCCATTGTTACGTCCTAGCTCAGGGTTGAACGGTTGAATTGATGATTCATCTTGGTCTGTGAAGTACCCTCAGGTCATACCAGGACCTTTGCTTTGATATCGTTCACATCGGTGGCTGGCGATGCTTTGTGTCACTCATGCACACACATGCACTTAACACCATTTTTTCACCGCACGTACAGTTACTAGTAAATGGATGTCAGCTTGCTTATGAGTCCAGAGTTGTCATATTAAAGCCGTTTGTTTATTTTTCTTTTTCAAATGAAACAAGACTGTCGAACTGTAGGAGTCGTCAATTCTTTTTGGAAGGTGACTAATGCACTTGTCAACAATACAAGAAGTGAAATATTTCCATTAGCTGCTGCCTGAGGGACCTGGAGTTATGTTTGTAAATGAGGTGCTTCTACCTGTTTTTTTTTTTTTCCATAGTACTGCTTCCATCTTCATATTATTAAAACAAGCATGTGCTTATTGGCCCATTTTTCTTTCTGTGATGGTTCGTAGTCTTTGATCTGGATGATCTGAAGACTGCATGTTGGAGTAAGATTGCATAGTCACATTGCATAGTCTTTATTTTCTCTTATGAGGCGTTAGGCACTACTTTTCAAAATATTGAATACTGGCTACTAATTTCTGTTATGATCTTGTGATGTCAAGGCTGTTGGTCATCTTGTTAAATCAGTCACTTTAACAGTATTTCAGGCAGTAGAACATTAGAATCTGTTATCTTATTTAAACCAAATATTTCTTATTTGTGTGCCTATCAATCATGGTTGATGTGTTACATAATATTTTTGAATGGAGCAAAATGATCTTGTGCTTCCAGCTTCCAGTGAAACGAAAATGCTTTCCATTCAGTAGTAACTGAGAGAGGTCAATCAGTTCTTTTCATTGGACTTCACTACCTTTCATAACCCCTTAAACTCCAACTTTTCACCTAAGTTTTCCCATAAGTTTGTTCTAAGTCAGAAAAGGCATTTTTTTATTCTGTGGGACATTATCTAATATTGTAGGAAAATATCTAGATCTTGTTCATTTCCCTGTAATTCAGTAGGACATGTTTGGAATCGTTGGAAACCTTGGGTTCTCCTCTAGCGACATTTGTTGGACCCAATAATGGGTGTGTAGATTTTATTAAAAGAGTTTAAGGATTCATTTGTAAATGTTGCATGTAATTATTTCTATTTCGGATGTCAGAATACTTGCACTCTTTGTGAGATGAATTCTTTATCTCCATAAGATTCTCTCAGGAAAGGAAAGTTCTGAACATGGGGACATTGCAGTATCAGAATCGTTTCCCCTTTATTATGGGTTGAGTTACAGCATATTGGAGATTCCATCCGATGGTCTCCATTTGTTGTCAGAGGAGCAAACATCAGACCCTGATGTTTCTATTTCCTTTCTCCTGAGAGCATTTTACCAGTTCTTCCATGGGAGGTGGGGCATGAATTCTAAGCCTCGGGTTTTCATTGTCATGGCTCGATTCAATCCCCAGCTAGTGACCGACCAGTCTCCTTCTTTCTGTTTGCATATCTGCGGGTAATGTCTGGGCGTACCACTGCGGTTGGCCATCCGTTAACCGTAATGGTTAACACACTCTCTCTCCATGGAAGTCTGAGGAGGAAGCAGGCCTTGCAGATGAGACTTGGGAGGGCACTACAGCCCAGCAGCAGCCCCCCACCTCCTGGCACCCTGATTAGTCTGGAATTGATTGTGGAGAGCTGCTGCGGTTACTTCCCACTATGCTTTGTGGTCCGGACCTCTGCACCACTCAAGGGTGTACCAGTCTGCTGTTTGTACCGCTGCTCCATGCCCATTTCATGGCCAGTGATGCAGATATAACTTGTTTACAGTGTTATTATATCCATACTGACACAGCATGACTTATTTAGTAGCGATGCATTATGAGGCTGGCTTGGGAGCCTCGTGTTTTTCTTGAGGCATGAGTAGCTACAGTCCCAAGGTTGTCTCTGACCTTAAATCACTGATGCTCAAAAACGAGACTGGTTTCCTGCGTAGCACGAAACATGGTCCATTTCAGTTTTTTTTTTTCCTGCACAAGGCAAATCCTTGTATTTTGGTTATCAAGAGTGGCTTCACAGACTACTGAAAAGACTTTGCTGGCCTCTTAGGATACACTCGACATTACAGCAAATGGGGAAAAAACACCATCCTTTGTATTTGGTTATCTTCAGGCTCAGTCGTACAAATGAGTTTTGAAAGCAATCATACTAAATGCCATTTTGAGTTTGTTGAATAACTGAAGCACACTATTGTTGAGACCTCAGACCAAATTGGGGGTTTTTCTGAGGTGAGCCTCTATGTGTGTGTGTGTGTGCATGCATGCATATGTTTGTGAGTTTGTAAAAAAAAAAAAAAATAAATAAAAAAGGCATCGTGCTATATGCAATACTTCTTCAGTTCCTTTAACAGTGATGCTTATTGTTTGCCTAAATTGTAAGATCTGTATGATTTTGGGGAAATAATACTGCAATATATATAAATGCAATTTTGGAGAGAATGAAGTATATTTGTCGTAAAATATGCACAGAATTTTTCTTTAATTTTTTTTAGTCAGTTGAACCATGTTAAAAAAAAAAACCAGATCGTTTCAGTCTTAACTATCCCTCCCAGGTGCAGTAATTAGTTTACAAGGTTTTCAAGCCACCCTTGTAAGATTGATAACTGTAAAAAATAAATTAAGCTTCATTTCATCAGTATATCAGTCTCACAAAATGTATTTAACTTTAGATATGCAATTTCAATAAATAACTAAATTAATTATTCCAATTAAAATAATGATACTAATAATGAAAGGTCCATCTAGTCATTTTCCCCAAATCTTGCGTTAAGCTGCATGCTGCTCTTGAACTCTTTACCGACACCCACTGGCACTGATGGAAAAGGATATGACCGCACCTCGCTCCTCGGGGGCACTGGAGGGCTCATTTAAAAGAGGTTCTGGACAGGATTAAGTTTGTTGGACTATTGTAGGACCTTTGTCATGCATTTGCAAGTCTTGTAAGTGTTCTACAAAATATTTTTCTGGGGTTTTAATTGCTCTGGTTTAATATAACCTGGGGTTATGTTTACAGGGTATTTCATAGCAGTTGAAAGACAGTGGAATTTTTGTTGACGCAGGACTGCCTAGTGCGTAAAAGTTTGCAATATGGCGAAATGGGACAGGACAAAAATAGCCGAGATGCATCAGTGAATATTACATTACCTATTCAGCAGATAGCAAGCAACCACGGAGTCACTTAGCAGCCCTTTTGCATAAGACCTTTCCATCTTTCGAAAGTCTGTACTTTCTGTACTGGTCTCTGAGTCTTGCCCTGCGTCCTCACGCTTTATCGACCCAATAGCTTCAGACCCTGCGTAATGATTATCTTCCATTTATTTTTTTCAATCTGAATTTGGCACGCCTGCTGTGGAAACGGCACTAACTGGGCTTAGGAATCTGGTTGTGGCCAGATTCTGTCAAATGTGATGCACTTCTCACCACCAAAGTCTATTCTGCATCACAGCTTGTGGCACTATGTTTCTGTGAAGAATAAATAAAAAAAATGTATGCATATGAATTTTATTAGGTTTGTCCGTACATAAAATTAATGAAGTCAGTATCATGAAATGCTTTCTCTATACAGTGCAGGAAACTGCGAGGAAGCCTTCCTAGCCGTGGAAATGCAGCGAGCCTCTTCTGTGGCCCGGAAACAGTCTCTAACAGTTATAAATCTTCAGTGCACACAAAGAGGCCTAGAAAGTTTCATGTCAGCTAATAATATACATGATGAAGATTAACCCATTTAAACTGGGACAGCATGTGCGCATTTTAACCTTTAAAACCGGGGACGCTGTTACGCATTTCTACCCTTCAGGCCGGGAAAGCGGATACGTCATTTTGTAGTTTTCATTACTTTTCCAACCATTTCCGGGCTCATAGCTGTTCTTTTACTGGCACTTTATACTAGGGCAGATGCCATAGTAACACTTCAAGACACTTTATTTTTTATATTTTTATGTTTATTTTTATTTTATTTGAACGGACACTTTATCATGCCTGCCACCTGTTCCAGAGAAAGACAAAATGTTTGTTATTCTCTAGTGCAGAGCTTATACTTTTATTTATTTGGCCTCTTTATTCCATTTGAGTTGTGCATGTTATGTAGATAGAGATTTGTTATTTATTTTATTGGTTTTATTATATTTTATAGTGTGTTATAGTTTGTTCAGTGTTTTAAATATTGTGATGAAGATTTGCACAAATAAAAAACATAGTTCTTATGAAAGCCACAGGTGTAAGCTCTCAAATACTTTTTGAATTTTGTTTCTATCTGCTACAGAGGCTGAGATATCAGCTTTTTACTAGACGTTGACACCTGGGTGCTGTTTTCCAGAAAACCTCAAGTTTTAGGGGTTCTTTTCAGAATCGCCCATAGGTTTTCATAGGCGTTTTTTGAATAGGCCTCAGGCCTAAATGGGTTAATTAGTCTTAAGTTCATGCCTGATGCATTCTAAAACAGCTTATGAGCATTAGATGCTTTGTTAAGCACTACATAGTTGGAGTACTTTGCAAGGGTAAAAATTACCCCTGGTGAGACACTCAAAATTCTAACGTTCTTTGACATTATAGGATAAACAAGTAGCTATCTATCTACAGGATGAACATATCAATACTAATGGAATAATTATGAAAGTTATATCTATAAAAAAAAAATTAATTATTGTGCAGCCAAATGACAGTAGTGTACCAATAACGGCCAGCTGACACAGCACAGTGTTTAGGCTTATACTCCTGTTCTGCTCAGCTTTTATTTCTATTTTAAAGTCCTTTCATGGATACCTACAATGAGGATAAAGAAAAAATGACGTCACACTTGACAGAGGTCAGATCACTTCTCAGAACATCCCAGGAGTTTGGACTAGATGGGCAGTTCCAGCCAATGATCGTGAAGCTCATTCTGCAAATGTTACTCAACATGTCAGTTGTTGTTAACGCAGAGATCTCAATATAGCACGTTCCTCACCTTTTGGTATAGAATATAAGTGAAATAGTTTGTTGAATTTTATTTATTTATTTTTTTTATTTATTTATTTATTTTTAATACTTTTTGATTTTTTCTTTTTTTTTTCAAGCAAGTTTGGTAGACCTTAAACTGTTATCAAATGACAGTTATCAAATATACAGTATTCAGGTACTACTTGGTTCAATAACTTTAGTGACTGAAAAACATTAAGGTTTCTTTTTTTTTTTTTTAAGTGGTGGAGGCTGGCTTAATTTAACACAAGTGTAAAACTGAGACATATAAGTTAGAAAAATTACTAACTACTAATATTATTAATTAAGTTTATTGAACATACCAAAATGATAAAGTGAGATTGGCCATGATAATACACAACAAACACGCGTGAGTGCATGTGCGCTTGTGTGTGTTTGGTTAGGTTTAGTGCGCGTATGCATGTGTGTGTGTGTGAGCGTCAAGCATGCACTCCTGTATGTGGGGTTCATGACTCATTAACACATTTTTGGGGAATAAATGGTAAATGGAGACAGACTCAGAATTAGCTTAAGCTAAGCATGTAGAAAAGATGGCGCATGTATTGTGTGTAATTGATATTTCAGGGTTTGAAGGTACGTTGTACGTTTGAGGGTACATTTCACGCTATGCATGGTTTAATTTTTGGCAAATTGCTCCTTTATTATACTGCAGCATCTACTGTGCTGCAAGTTGTGTCTTTTTCACGTAGACATATGGAAGTGATAACTGTCTATCCCCCCTCCTGCATACAGTATGTGTGCACACACACTTGTGCGGATACACACACACACACACACACACACACACACACACACACGCAGCTCTAATGCATCATGAACGTCTGTCATTTCATCTACTTTTGGATTCCAGTAAGACATTTTGACCCCATGTTCATTAGCTCAGTTCACTAGGTGACCATTCACTATATGTTGAAGGGCTCACGTTGCTCCACATATGGAATTACCTTACATGACAATAATAGTAACATTGATACAACTACATCAAATGGTAGTGAAAAAAACAAAGGCTCCTGATTTTAAATCAAGCAAGCTGAAAGTGGCTAGTGTTTCTCTTTTTTTCCACACAATGCTACTTGCTGTCAATGTAAATTGCTCAAGTTAAAATACGCTGATGCGGTAAGGTTTGAGAGATCAGGGGTTTTACTGGACGCATTGTGAATTCTTAATGCATTGTTTGCTACAGTGCATGGCCAGATTTGCTGCCTTTTGCGATGGAATCAAAGACCTTTTATTTGTGTTGCCATAGGAGCTGTCGTAGTTGCAATTTAGCTTATATTCTCTTACAATTTGAAGTCTCCTTTTGAAGGGAGAAACTCAGTTTGGCAGTTATGAAATCTTCCATCTGAACTTTTAAGGTGGAGAAGCATCTATATGACTCCTGGATGTGTTCCTGGATGTGTGTCCGGCCTCAATTATTTATGAGGCCTGAAGTGAAGGCTCGTGTAATAGTGGCTTTGCTGTAAAAGCAGCGCGGGTTACAGGGGTTTGAATGGTGTCATGAAGTTCTCCTTGTGTAAGGATTATGGCTCACCCTTCTCAATAGCATTATTGGTAGAAAAAACAGTAATCACACTTTGTTCATTGCTCTTTCCCTGTAGTTTTTATGCCACTGTGGATTTTTCCTATACCTTATGCTGCAGAAGCAAAATGTACTATTCAACTACTGGTTTCTGTGCGTTCCATGTTCAGTAGTTCAGCATTTGGGATTTCACTTACTTCAAAAATATTGCCAACCAAAACCGACTGTGACACTAGAGAAGACGAGTGGAAAATGAGCCCCATCCATCAAATTTCTCCTCACCATTTATATATTTCTTTTACCAAGAACCAGCACTTATCTGTCAAGTGCAAGTTACCTTTGTGAATGTTTTCATTTCACCAGTATACCCACTATCTGAAGGTATTGTCACTGTTGTATTTCAGAGGTGTTCTTGAGAGTCTCAGGCTATCACAAACCAGCTGAAAGTCTACAGCTGTCATCACCGAGACAGTCATGAGCTTTGGGCTCAAAAATAAGGCTGGAAGTCATTCGAAGTCGAGTGAAAAACCTTTCAGCTGTCATCGCTTGAATGAATTGGGACAGCGCTGCATTCTGTAATTAAGCACTTCAGTTGATTAAATGGAGTCCACAGTGAGCAGTTTAATTCAGTACATTGTGGGACTGTGCTGGCTGGAGGCAAATGTATTTATATGGGGTAGACTAAATGTCAAAGGGCTCTCGTGAGTGGGAGAGCTGAGTTGCAGTGGGAGAAGTTGAAAGGGCAGTAATTTTTGCATCTGCATGGACTGCTTTTTTACTCTATGACCCAAAATTAGTCCTCTGCCGCTTTTCCAAGAGTACGACCAAAGCAGTCAGGCTGCTGTCTCGTTTCAGTTGGGACTGCGGGACAAGCCTTAGATGGCAGCGGTGATGCAACGTGCTCCTGTGGTGGTACAGGATAAATGCTTAGAATAAAAGTGTGTTTGAATTTTAAGAGGCAAGATGTTAATGCTAATTAGCCTGCCATATCTTTCTGGTACACTTGACCAGCCTGCCCATCCCCACTTATCACCGATCAGCGATCCATCACTTATGGAAGCCATATAAGATTGTACATTTATTTCAGCTGGAGGTCTGCAGTTGAAGATTTGACATTTGTAATGGTGCTCTATCGTGCCATCCCTCTGCAGAATAAAAAGATGGACTGTTCAATGAAAGAAAGCGAGGGATGGCTGTGAATATTTCATAGTTTGCACATTCTTATCTGAGGTCCCCTAAAATTACTGATCGCATCATGGCAGTGAGACACACCTTATCATTCCACAGTTCATTAATAGAAGTAACCAATAATGTTATATTGCATTGTACAACTTTTAAAAGAAAAGGGTGTAAATATGAAGTTTTGTGATTAAAAAGTTATGGCAATAAAAAGTCCTCAGACATCAGCTACCATTTCTTTTCAGCTATTGTTGCAGCTAGGTATGGTTTTTGGGTATATTCTGCTTCATCATTATAATAGTTTCTTATGAATATAATTGGTTTCGGGGTCCCATTCAGTCTTCTTTTGGGAATTCACTTTAAATATGCAATTTTTCCCCCATCGTAACGGCAATGATTTTATGTGCAGGGGTCATTCCATTTAAAATTCTTTTTTAAAAATGTGTATATGGCTTCTAATGCATGATCTATATTTCCATTTCTATGCTGAATTCTGCCGTTAAGAATGGTTTTCGGATAACTATCGAGTTCGCACTTGTGGTCTGCTTAACATTTGAATAGAGATTTTTCCTCCATCCATGTTGTATCCATAAATATGCATATCTTCATACAGTATATGCATGCCAATCAGCATATTATTTGTCTCTTCACGGCACAGCCATATGCATGAGTTACAGGTGTATACAGGTGTGAAGGTGTTGATTGTAGGGTTCCCTGATTCTGTCACTGAATAATTTTGCATATATTTATCCTTATCGCTGGCTGAGTTTAAGATGTGTTAATAACTCCCTAATTACACTGTGAAATGTATATGGGTTTTTTTTTTGCAGGTGGTGTTTCTTTAATTAGAATAATTTAAATCTATTTCAGTCATAGTATGCAGTGTGTACTGCTGTTACTGTTCTTGTGAAGTGTAGTACAGCCTAGCCTCTGGAAGGCGGATTGTGTGCTGAAACATGCTTGCTGGATGTAGCTGCAGCAGAGTGCTGGTGTCCACGGTTGCCTTTGCGTTGCGCTTTATTTAAATTTGTTTTGCTGTGGCACTGGGGTCTTGAATAAAAATTTTGATGCAGTTCTCCATGGCCTTGAAAGATGCCGCGCATTGCCGTCTGCCCCCCTTATTACCCAAGAGAAAGTTGTCTTTTCAGTTAAAATCGTTATAAGAATCCGGAACATACATTCTCACAGTCTCTCCTGAGTCCATCCAAAGTAATTTCAGGCTGTGGCAGAACAGTACTCCAGGCCTCAGTTTTATAAATAGAGAATGATCTACTGCCTTATTCCCCTCTACTGACCCCCACCTCAGTACACATTTCCTTCCTTGTCTTTGGTCATTTCTTACTAAAGCTGTGTCTTCACTGATTATTTTATTTAGCCTATCCTTCCTGTGGAGTAGAATTCTGCTGCTTGGGTCTCCTCCTTCATTCTATGCTTCATTCTCTCATTCCTGTGCTGTTTTAGAGGTGTCGTTTTTAGCAGCAGACTGGACTGCTGAAGAACCTTTGACTTGAAATCATAGACTGTATAAAAAGATGGACGCAGCACCTGGGTCTGAACAGTGAAGCCAATGCGGAAATCTCTTAAAATCCCATTCTGTTTAATGGCCAGCAGATGGCGTCGTCAGTGGTTGCAGAAAGAAGTTCAATATAGAAGAAAATGACCCTACTCTCCCACCTGATTTATTATTTCAATAAAGATTTTCCACATTATTTTATGGTATCTATCGCAAGCTTCTAGTCTCCTTCTATATATCATGATGTTCATTTTTGTAAATTATGGTCCCAAATAGACTAGAATAAAGGATAAAGGCAGAATATGCTTTGGGGGCGTGGCTATCCTTTGGTCCTCATCAGATAAGGTCAGATCCACCCGTAGATCCACCCCTCGCTCCTCCCTGGATCTTCAATTCATGCTCTCGTCCAATAGGAATCACATACGGTTTCAAAATGACAAAATGGCGCTGTTCAAATTGCCAAAATCGAGTCTTCCTAAATGGTATGCTGAAACCAGTGGGTGACGTCACGGTTGCTTCGTCCGTCTTTTTATACAGTCTATGCTTGAAATACCTCATTTGGAAAAATTTGGAAATTGATAATAGAAGTATTGCATGCTTTTTAAAATTCAGTTAACTACAGTGAATAAGGCAATGTTAGACTGTATATGACAAATTTTACAAAGCGAACATCTGTTCACACACATGAAACCTGTCAGAGATAAATCGTTGGGCGCGGGTGTACACAGAACTTGAATTTGGAGATGTGCTAGCTGAAATCCCGGAAGAGGGGTCTGAGAGAAACATTTTTTATTTATTTTCAGTTTAATATTTTACTGAGGAAAAGCATGACGATTTGCTTAGTGGCGGCCTGTAATCACTCAGATCTACTAATTTTAAGTCTTTGTTTAAATCCAAGGTTACGACATATTTGCTGAACAAGCTGATCTCACCCTTGTAATCCATATATACACAGATTTGTTTTGCACACAACACTTACCATTTATGTAAATTTAAAAATGTCTGTGACTGGGGTATATACCTATGTCTCGATTATATATTCATCCAAAATTGTATTGCACAGATATACTATTTTGGAATAGAAAAAAAACTACTGTGCTTTATTCTCGCCATACTGTATGTACGCTCCATATCTGTAACTGATGTATGTCATTATGGTGATTAGATGAAATAAAATGAAATGAGAAATGCAGGCTTGTACCCAGTGACAATACCGCACAGTTTATTTCATACGGACTATTCCTCTGGAGCTGTGGGTGGGGGGGACCATCTCTTTAGTTCTACATTACTGTAAATGCATTTCCCTCCATTGCATGGTCTGGACACGTAGCTAAGGTGTGAAGAATGCTTTATTACCCTACTCGGAGGGGAAGGAGGTATTGTTGCAGGTGGCATATGTTTATAAGTTTGTCAGCAGTGTAGCACAAAAACGATTTGGTTAAATTACACACAAATTTTAAGGAAAGTTGTGCAGTGGTCCAGTGAATTCATGCACACAAAATATGTGATTTTGCTCCATATGGTTTCTGCGATGCAGCCATTTTTTACCATACTGAATTCTTTGGGCATGAGGGACTTCTGTTTTTTTTGGGTTTTTTTTCCACAAAAAATGGTACAAATTACCCTGAAATAACCTATTAAAGTGAAAGGAGGTTTTCTATTTTCAGTTCATTTGTGTGAGAGGCTCATACCTTTGTATACTGTATAAATAAAAGTTGCTGTGAACTAGTATTGAGCCAGACAGAGTGATGATAATTTTGCTTGAAAGATCCTCCTCCATTCGTTTCAATAGATGTCAGTGCATTTTCAGTAATGTCTGTTCGGTCCCATATAACTTACATTTTGGAGATTAAAATTGACTCACATACTGCAGGATTATTTTTTTCTCTCTCTCTCTCTCTCTCTCTCTCTCTCTCTCTCTTCTCTTTCACTCACTCACTCACTCACACACACACACACACACGCACGCACACACACACACACACATACACATCACAGAGTGGGAGAAGCAGAAAGAGATAGTCACCCATACACACATCTCTGATTTACTTGCATAAACAAATGGAAGAGCAGCAGTGAAGAGAAAAATATTTACAAATGGAGTAGCTGTTGTTATGTCTGGTGCAGCTGTTGGAATAACTGAGCTTAACTTTTGAACCTGTGGTGGTTGAACTTCTCTTGTCGCAGTCTTGCAGTCAGTCAGGACACAGGGAAGAGGACTGATGGAGTGAAATTGGGCCATCTCAAGAAAATGTACAAATTACAGCAAGCGATTCAGTATATTCTATCTGTCAATATCGATATAGCTGACATTTGCATAGAACCACCCAGGGGCGCCGCTGGCAATTTTGGGCCCTATGACTGGAAATCGATTTGCCCCCCCCTTTGGGCCCCCCATATATAAAGAACACACACACACACACACACACACACACACACATATATATATATAAAATTATATTTGATCACTGGTCTCCTCTGTGGTTGCCTCATGGCTTCAAGATGGCCCTGACTCTAAAGCACCCATAAGAATCATATATTCAGAGTCTGTCATAGGCCTTAACAGTAGGTTATAGGCCACATTGGCTACACATAGTTGTGATAACTATTTGACTATTTGATTGGAATGAGCTGGGCATGGATATCCTGCGTAGAAACATCAACTTTGCATTTTAAATAAAACTAACTCACAAACCTGTCTTAGTGTGCCAGTTTCTCAGTCCATTGCAATAATTGTACAGTAAGCTAGCCTAGCAAGTTTGCAAAAATATTCATTTTACAGAAATCTTAACCTCAACGCCTTTTATTCAGGGACTATTGTAGGCTATGTAAGGTAGCCTAGCAAGTTTGCAAAAATATTCATTTTACAGAAATCTTAACCTCATCGCCTTTTATTCAGGGACCGTTGTAGGCTATGTATCATCTTGTAGCCTATAGTGCTCACCTTCCTCGCATTCGACTGTATCTTGTGTAGGGAGGGTTGACGAAGATTTCCTGGGGCTGCTGCATCTGTGCATAACGGCATTTAATATCAAAGGCGCATTTCGGAAAAATTTGTTTTTGTCGATTGTTAAACACGAACGTGTTCTTGGGATCAAAGTAAATAATCCTACCGAAGAACTTAATCCTCAGGACAGAAAGTAAGAGATTGATGTTGATACAAGCTATGGATGCATGCGTCCAGTGGCAAATGGTTTTATTTAGCTAGCTCGTTTCAACATCAATCACAAACCTTCTATCCTGATTGATTAGATTGGATGCGTACTTCTCCTCTGATCTGAAGTCCCACATGTACATAATTATTAACGTAGCATGTATGAAATCGGTAAGTGGTTGGTCCGAGTGCAAGATGATTTATTTTCATTAGAGTACAATAAAGATGAGAAAAGCTGCGGTTCTTATAGATTTATAGTCTGCTTTCTTTGAGGTTCCGATAATTGGCCTGTGGTCAGTAAAATTGTATTTTGTCGATTGCCGCAAATGTTCAAAAATACTGATTCAGAAACTAACTGGTAACGCCTCCCCAATGTACTCCAGCGACGACCACTTGTTTATGTGTGCAATGGCTCAAATAGGAATCTGTGTCACTAACAGTCTACGGTCACGGTTTTTGGGGCTAATAACATTGGACATCGTCCTCACTTTCTGTGTGTGTTTCCATTTAATATCATTTGAAATACGCAAAATCTAAATAGCGAAATAAAAACTGGTATTGGAAAAACAGTCTGATATCACGAAATTTGCTCTCCGATGTGCACTATTAGTCACCGAAGCCAAGGCTAATAAATAGACTGCTGGACTTCTCCAGCAGACCAGCTAGTGTACTTGTAATTTCGCAGGTTGTGGAGCACTTACATCGTTATTGTAAGACGAGCAATTACAAATTTGCCGCGTGCACAACTCAGCTGACAGAGACAATGTCGAATGCTTTTCCATTCTGATCGATGCCAAGCTGTGATTGGCTGATGGCATGTACAATGGTACCAGAGCCGATCTGTGATTGGCTGATGGGCGTAATGGTACCAACCAACCTGCAAAAAAAAATTTCGCAGCCGGTTCAGGCACTAGCGTAACTTGGGCCGTACAAAATGATGAATAGTAAGGGGGGGGCATGTGCTAAGATTATTCTTAAAAAGTTGAAAATTGAGGAACAAACAACAAATTCATTTTAAATCGATCAAGTTGTTACAAAAATTAAAATATAAAATTAAAGTGTCCATATATTTTATTTACAATTGTTTATAATAATAACAGTATCCTGTGTGGGGCCCCTGTGAATGCTGGGCCCCTAGAATCGTCCATAGATACCCCCCCCTTACGGCGCCCCTGGAGCCACCCAACGAGAGTGGTGCTGGTGCCGACAAAGAGCCGCCATTTGGATCTTCTCAGATTCAGAGGGTGAGAGTGCACACGCTCAAATACTCTGCTTGTCGAGCTGAGGTTTCAAGGGCCATGAGAACACAAACATGAGTGTACAGAAAGAACCTGTGTACTACATCTGACAGGAGAGTGGTGCTCATTGCCACAAGTGGGCAACTGTGTCCTGCCTAAAATGTGGAGTCCCACTTCATATTCACTGCTTCAGGGAATTTCTTTGGAAGTTAGGGAGGGGGTTACGATTTTAGGTGAAGTCACACTGTGGCTGAGCCAGCCTACCCAGTTATAAACGCCATGTATTTGTGAATTGCCTTCTTTAAAAGTTATTGGTAATGCAGTTGGTTATTGCTTTCATACAGGTCTTGCTTATATTTTAAGTTTGGAGTTTTTTTGTGTTATGATCGTATACAATTTATTCAATTCATCATTTGATATTCGACATGCATTGATGAATTATTATAATAATATGCCATGCAATTTGTTATTCATTCTGGTGTTTCATGTATTTTGAGTTTGAAGTTCTTTCTGTTATAATAGAACACAATTCACTCAGTACCCAATGTGATATATACCATGCATTTGTGAATTATAATAACCATCGGTAATGCAGTTGGTAATTATTTTTGTATGGTCTTGGAAATATTTTGAGATTTATGTTTTTCCTATTAGGATAGTGCCCAATGCTATCATAACATATTCACCACAGGACATTTAAAAAAATCTGTTGCAGGTACAAATGGGTTAAAATAACTTAAATCTGCTACGATCAATTTGAATTTGTATTCAAACTTAAATTTTTCAATTCAGTGTAGAACTATACGTCATGCTATGATGTGACTTCATTTGGCACATTAGTGGTACAGGTCGAATGTCAGGGGGGGTCCCTGAATTATTCAGCAGCCAAAGTACTAAAATGTCTCCCTCCTGCTGAGAATGCTGTGCCTGACGCCTTTTGTTAATTACTGTAATATGGTCCTGTATATGGTGTCTGAAATACAGTTTTCATAATGTGATAATATTTCTGAAAACGTAATGTGTGATTGGATACTGTACAGTAAAATTGCTATTGACTAAGTATGGATGAGGCACTGCCCATTTTCCTCATAATATTACTAATTTACTGTTTTGTATGTACTTTGATGCCATTTCTCAGAGAATGAGAAGAGCCCTCCATTCTAATTATTTGCGATGTGTTTGCTACAGTGTGATTTACTGTGGTTTCAGGTGCAGGCAGCTACAGCAAGGCTTTAAAAGGCTTTAAAATTCAGCATTTGTGGTGATATAAAGTGAAACAGACATGCACACGTGCACACACCATCACAGAGCATTTCAACAAATTACATTAGCAGACTGCTGTTTAAACACAGTTACAACTCCACATGGACCATCTGTCTGCAGTTATATATATGGCTATTCAGACAGCATAAAGGAGGTAATTAATGGAAAAGAGATCACAACTCAATATCTGGAATAATGGAACAGTCCAACTGAATACACCCTTTCTGAATTATGCCATGGTCACATTTCAAGCAAAGAGTCAAAAATTTTGCTGAATCACGAGACAAGACTGGAAATTATATCGCCTGGATTTTAGAAAGTGACAAGGTTCTTTGATAACTTTTGCTGGTGATTTTGAACATAGTTTGTACCCAGGTGCGCACACACGCACACACAACCAGGTATTTATTTGATAAGATTTAATAACAAGCATGACATTACAATTCGCTGGTTGGTGAGATACATGGCCTTCACTGAGTGACTGGTCAGAGGTCATCTGTGATGTAGCCTTTGCCCAGGCTCCTCTGTTGTAGAAATGTATGTATGGTATGCATGTTTGCGGGGGGAAGTTCTCCATATTTGAAATTTTGGAACCCGAAGACAAACAAAACCTCTCACATATGCATTTTATCCACGTGTGCCGACTGTTAATGCCTTTGGTTGGAAGTCAATGGAGCGGTTGTGTGACTGCAGCATTAGTCTAGTGATAGAAAAAATGCAGTCAGGGCTAGCTTTCTAGCTCAAGTAATCCTGTGCTGCTCAGACGGTGCATTTTTGGCTTTGTTTTGTAATTTATTGTGTAATGTTTGTTTGTGTGTGTGTGTGTGTGTGTGTGTGCGCGCGCGCATGAGTGAGTGAGTAAGTAAGTATGCGCGTGTGTAGCTGCGCAGTCTTGTGTATTTAAGAAGCAAAGAAGACTTTGTAATGAGTAATGCAGTTTAGTGAGGCCACACTTCGCACTTCAATTTTAAGCACATCCAGGGTGGGACACTGCTGACTTGGCACATGCATGCTTGATGAGGCATTGTGTTTGGGAGCTGGCACCAGGGCGGTGTCGTCGCCTCATTACATAAGGGAGGAGGATGACTTCACAGTTTTTAGTCTGGTACCGGCTCTAACCAGCCTGCCTGTGTCGTAAATAAAGCCTCAGTAGTGCGTTCACAGTCTCCTTCATTTCCCCTTGAATGTGTTCCGTGGTTGCTTCAAATGCAGTGAACTCCCTAAAGCCTTGCCTTATTTCTCAGGACATAAATTGTTTGGCTTTTGTGATGGCAGTCTCTAGTGCTGCTCCAGATCAGCCGGCACACTGACTAACAGCTGTCGAACTGCTGTAAATAACCACTGCTATTAAAGATGCACAGTTCCAAAGGTCACTTTCGGTTCATTGTTGACGGTCGTCATACATTTGTACTATGCTCATTTGTGTCGAGAGTCCAAAACAGTGGAATCTTGCCTGAATGCTGATCCTATGGGCACCTCTGTTTTCTCGTTGCAGCATGCTTCCATTTAATTATGTAATAAAGTGGAGTGATATACACATTCTTAAGACCCTTTGTTTAATTACACCTCTATACTGTAGTAAGAGTGGGTTCATTAACATGGCCGTGGATCTTTAGGGGGATAGTTCAAGCCTCTTACTGTAAATCAGAAGATAAATTGCATCAACTAGAATCACGCTATTTCAAATTACAGGAACAGTTATAGCTTTGCTAGGGTTCTTTGGGATATAGGGATTTGTAGTACATGTCCACTTTCTTACAAGGCGAATGAGAGCCAGCAGGTTTTTGTTTTAAAAGTTTATTTTTTTCTCATTCAACCTAAAGAGGTCTATAAGTCTGGGGGACTGTGGGCTCATATTTACTGCTACCATGTTACATTCTGGCTTGGCAATCACTATCTGGCTCAAATAATGGTTCCCACCAAGGGCACATTCCCTGCCAGTCCAGTATGGGAGCATCTCCCATGTTGAGAAAGAATTTCGCTTATTTTTATTTTTATTTTTACCTTGGCGAGAAAATTGTTTTAAACTGCGAATGCATGAATGTTGATACAGTATTTTAGGCAATTGTCCTGCATTACTACAGATTTTGTGCAAACTTATAACTTTGAAGGGTCACTGTTTTCAGGCTTTACTCCTTGATTTCTGAAACACAAAGCTTCTGCATATTTGCCATTAATGAGCGACCGGAATTTTACTTGATACATTTGTGGATATTAACCAGTCTTTCAGGGGTTTACCTGGGAGGCATTTTTTTTAGGGATTACTATTAAATGAGATGTCGAGGGTGGCTTTACAGTTTGTATTTTTTTTATTTTTATCTTTTTATTCTTAGTAAAATTCTGAGTAGTTTGAAGGTCAATGCGCTAAAACAGCTCCTGAGCAGAATCTGCTTTCAAAAATGGTCCTCCTCTCAAATTTTATCTAATATCAGATAACGCGCCTGGGTGCCACTCTGAGATATTTATTTCAGCTCAGTCAGACTCCACTCAACAGACTTGCAATCTCCTGTCTCATATCAGTCATTATTGATGGACTTAACAGTCCATCTGTGTCCATAGACTAAGGTCAGCATGGTAGCTGTGCCATGTTAGTGCTGTGATAGCATCAGTCTTAAGCTCGATGGAAACTTATCACCCTCCTGCTGCAGCCATTTAAAGGCTTTTTATTTGCAAGTGCCATTGCAGTTCCTCGGTGGAAAATCCCTTTCCACTGTTTCACAGCTTTTTTATTTAATGATGCAATGATGAACACTTTCCTTGGCATTTTTAAGCATTTCTCTGGCTGGCACCTATGGCTGAGAAATGGGCCCATGGAGATGCCAGAACATTATGAGTTTTGTTTTCGTTCCAGATATCCTGGGTTTTGCAATATTGGAAGGTACATGACTTGCCTAAGAATTATGTTCCTTCAAATTCAGTGGTTTTATATTCAGTACAAGGCCAAAAATAAAACCATTGGTCCTGTGCTATTTTTTAATGGTTCATTCACGGTGGCCTTTTAGATCCACTGATGGGAAATCTTGATCCTGTGGCAGACTGAGATATTCTAGATCCCTGTATCTCAAATTATCGTCCTTAAGGGCCAAGAACTGCTGGTTTTCCACCCTTACTTTACCTGGCATTCAGGTGTGAAATCAGTTTGGCCAATCAGTGTTGCTAATTGATTAGACGTTTACTCGAGAGGAAAAAAAAATCAGGGCGGGATTTGGATTTAAGGTCCAGATTTGAGGATTCTCGTTCTAGAAGATTCTGAGCTTCGAACAATTTGTCAAGACCCTTTTCTGTTTCAGCATAATTGCTCCCCATGTACTGAGTGAAGACCATCCATGGTTCGTCGAAACTAATGTAACAGAACTTGACTGACCTGCCCCATGCCCTTTCCGTAACCCCTTCAAATACTGGGAGCCAGGTTGTAGATGGGGTTTAATTGCCCAGCATCACTGCTTGGCATCACTAATGCTTTTACTGCTGGTATTGAAGAAAATCCTGCTGCAGTGTTGTACAATCCAGTATAAAGCTTTCACAGAACATTGAATATGGGATCAACTCCATTTCAGTGCCTGTGATTGCAGAATGAGACGTTACAGGAGTGGTTGTCAACATACTTCTGCTGCTTTTGTGTTTGTGAATATGTTCTTGTCTTTGAGACTATAGTGTTGAACATTTGCAATGAAAATCATGCTTGGCAGAATTCCAGGACCTGGCTGCAATTTGAAAGCCTGGGATGTGTTCCAGGATATATTCACAACAGATAAAAAGATGGTCTAGTTTTGCTTTGATGTGCCCTTTTTGATCTAAGGAAGTGTTGGCAGTTTGAGGAATGTATAATTGCAATTCAAGGATGCTGAATGTAGTTGCAATGAATGTTTGTTATTTTTGTTTGATGATCTTTCACCACCAGATAAAATTTGTCTTGCTTCACATTTTTGATCATTGCTTTTATCACAAATGTCCACAGATGGCATCAGAACACATAGAATGTGGGATCAGCAGAATTAATGTATTTGATCTTTGCAAAAGTCCATGCTCCTTATGTGTAGTATGTTCTGTCCCTCTATGTAAGTAGTGTGGAAACTTTTTTTTTCCCCCATGTCTAGGCTGGTAAACACGTTTTTTCATTCCTGATATTATGGCCATGTCTCCTCTACCCGCAAAAAGTTACCCAATTAATCATCTGATGCACCATGGACTGTCGCAATTTAAATCTCTCCCCAAGTCTGGAATGTGTTCAAGGTTTAAAACATTTTCAGTCTGGAATCCCGGAGGATTGTGGCCAGGACAGGGTATTGGAGATAAAAATTGGACGCCATCCTGACACATTATGACACTGTTGCCTCTTCTGCAGTAATAGTTTCACGTTTGTCCTCCGGAGATATCACAAGAGATATCACAAGAAATAAGCAGAAACAGGTATTTGGTTGCTCTGTCAGTATTTTTGAGGAGCAGTCCATTATAAGGCCAGTGACCACATTTAGGTGCACTCAGTCATGTGATGTCTGTCGATACTGGATTAAGACAACAAAAAATGAATCCCATGAACCCATTCATGCAGAATTGTTCATATTTCCTTGCCAATGATGGTAAATTGAGTAAACGGCAGAATTGGAGGACCAACAAGCTTCAGAGGGTGGCACTAGAAATTATTCTAATTTGTCAAAACAAACAAAACTAACTTTAGCGGATGTCACCCGTGAGTGAACGATAGAGGTGCCACGTCTGCCGCCCCTGACCAATCCATTTGCGACTCTGCTGTTAAAGTTAGTGGCACAGGTGGTAGAAAGCAGCTGCAGTTCTGCTCAGACATGCGCAGTGTAAACCTATGTGGGGAAGTCCAAATCAGGTTCTTTTTGGTCTCAGTGACGATAGCAGCTGTATTGGTGTGGGCAGCAGGATAACCTCTTAGTAGTTTGCTTACTGGTTACTGCAGAGTTGCTGGTTTGAGCCCCTGGTGGATCTTGGGATTCTGACTTGCATCTGGATCTGCAGAAATAAAGTTCGGAGGAACTCTATCCTTGGGCCCTTTAGCAAGACCTTAAGCCCCAAAACTGCTTCAGGGGCCCTTGCCTCTATTTCCTCTCTGTCGCTCCCCCCATGCAACTGTTCACGCCGGCATTTATCTGGGGGCATTCTTGAAAAAGAGCACAGTTCTCAATGCATCCTGCCTGGTTCAATAAAAGCGAAAAAAGTATTTTTGAAAGCGGGGCAATGTGTGAATCTCAGCAACCATATTTGCATATTGAGCTTACATTTATTTATTCATCTTATCTTTGTAGAACATATTTTGGATGAGGATAGTCGGGACTTGAAAAGAAGTAGAGCAGACAGCCGACAGATGGATATTATAAACTTAATCTAATTGAATAAATTGTACCTGCGAGGAAAGGTCAGAACCTTGCCTTATCTTTGAATGCAGGCAAAAGCTAATCATGCTCGAATGCAAATGGATCGCAATCATTATCCCGCCTGCTCCATGAACTCAATTAGAATGTGATGAAGGCGATAGCCTGCCACCAGCACATTTGCATGCCGTCGTCCTGGATTGTCCCTGGATGATAATGTGGTGGGCTGTACATGTGATCCGCTGGCAAAGTTGTGGTGGAGCTGAGTATGCGCTAACTATACACTGTTTGTCCTTTGTGTGCAAGCTCACCTCATCAATCTACAGTAATGTACTGATTACTCTGACACTGACAATTTGATGGAATGTATTTATCATAATGTTGCCATTTAGTTCTGCATATGTTTCATCCGCTGTAATTTATAGCATCCGCTTTCTCCCTGCATATTTCAGTGCATGGATGGATTTATTCATCAGGGAATTTCCTTTTTGCAAAGGGAGTAAAACACTGCAGCTGTCCATCATGTCATGTTGTCCTGTTTTTCTGGAACAGTTTTGATTATTTATATTTTTTTTTTCTGCAGTATGTCACTGAAGTATTTTTTTTTTGGGCGAGGGTATGATGTTATAGCAGACCAGAGGCAGTCAACTTATTTCTGGAAATTTCTGGGAGATTAATTGATCTGTTGCTCATTAGTGCATTGCCTCAGAGCTAATCAGGCTGTTTTGCATAATTTTGGATAAAATGGTTTGTCATTGTGTTTTATGCATGAAAGCGGGCATGAAGTGTTCTCACCGTTTGCACTTCAAAATGACAATTGAATTCGTAGCACTTGAAGGGCAGTACTGATAATAGTACTGGATGAGTGCATCATCTGTGGGGGACTGTAAAATAAAATGATCTCAGAACTTCTACCGTGGCACATTTACGAAATGTACTTTTATTATTAATATTGGTCTTTTGTGGTGTGAGTTAGGTCAGCCCATTAGCATTTCCCATTAGTGGTACCATCGGCAGTCATTGCTGAATTCCTTGCAGGTAAACCAAAAATGAGCATGCTTTGACATCCCTTGGTAAGTTAATCAGTAGGTACAATAGCTGATAAAACCTTAGTAAAGGCCTGTTGTACAGTGACTGAAGCATTTTAATCTGATTAAACTGCAGTTTGTCAGTAATTCTGCCAGTCACCCATACTCTTCTGCTGTGTTTGACATGAGTGTACCTTCATTGAATTTAATTCCCTCTGAAATAGTTGAGAAATTCATTGCACTTCTGTAGTTGTGTGATGAATTCCCCATACGGAGGAGAAAAAATGTGCCCGGGGTTCTTTTGCACTTTCACGTCGTGTACACATGTATTCAAGGTGATGGCATGCAAAGTCACATTATTTGCATTGAAAGCATTGCCTGTGGAATATTGCTTGTATCTCTGCTGAGGAGCAAGTGGACATTATAAATTCATTGATGCGGGGCTTGTTCATGTGGCAGGTGCTGCTAGCTGTGTTAAGAGTGACCACCACGATCTCGGGTCAAATCTGGCCGTGCCAGAGCCAGATGTGACCAGCAGCCTCTCGAAGCAGTGCATAATTGGCTCGACTCTGTTCAGGGATATTGGAGGCATGCCGGTCATCCAGCCGCTCACTCTGTGTCTCAGAACAGGCACGTGCTAAAGTGCCCTCTGTCCTCGTTTGGTGCTCGTTGGGACTGACTGAGTGTGTTAAGAAGCTGTGTGTGACGGACTGGTGTTTCGGAGGAGAACCGCAAGCTGTCAGCACTCTTTCGAGATGGCATTATGAGGCATGTGCAAGCATGCTTCACGCTTGTATGTAGTTTGCTGATTGAACACTCCAGATTCAGGTGGGATTGGAGATGCATAATTCAAGAAAAAACAAAAACTTGAATAAAAGCGTGAACAAACATAACAAATGCAGATGCTTCTGGTCACTTTCCTCGTACGGCTTGGGTCCATTTGTCCTCTAAAGGCTGGAAGAGTCACTGCAAACCCTGTAGTTATTCTGGGGGATCACCTTCATATCTTATGATGAAGCATTCCCACCATGATGGGATTGGTCTACTCCTGGGTGACAATGGCCCAAGCCCCGCAGGGCATAAGGGGTCACTGAATGTTTTCATGAGTATGAAAATGATCCTAAGCATATGCCATCACCTTCACAGTCACCAGATCTCACACCAACTGAACTTATGAGGGAGATTTCAGAACAACGTATTGGACTGCACTCTGTGTCACCATCATCAAAACGCTAAATGAAGGAATATTTCTTGTAAGAAAGTTACCCCATCCCTCGAGTAAATTTTTACAAATGTGAACTCCATGCCAAGGCATGTTAAAGCTGATTTGGTAGCTTAAGGAGGCCCGACAGCCCACTTGAACTCTTCATGTTGACTGTTCCATTAATTTATCATCTGTCTCTGTATGTGAAAATTGTGAGTGATATGGGAAGTTGGCCAGGGCTCTCGGTAATGCATGCTCTTTACGCTGTGTACCATTGTATCTCAAATGATCACAGTGATTTGTCTCAGGTTAATCTAAAACATAGCATATCCTGCTGTAAAGTATGCCTGCTGTTGCACCTGGGCTTTATTTTTCCAATCCAGCCCTTAGACATGCCGTCGCACCGCTACTATTTCCAGCAGCGACATCTCCCAGTAGATGTCCGGTTTCTAATACGAGCCACGCTCAGGCCCTGCGTAACTGTATTACTGCATGGCAGGAAATTGGATTGAACGTAGCATTATGATGTCAGACCGTTTCAGTACCTTTAAACGAAGTTAAAGCTCTTCAGGCCTTGCAGGCACTGTGTATTTAGTTGTTCCTCCATGCTGTCTTCCCACAAATGCAGTCGCCGCTGTTTTTAAGGCCTGTCTGAAGGGCATCTGAGAAGTCGATGACTTCATTTAAGACGGGAGGTGGAAATACAGGAGCTGTGTGAATTAACTACTGATTTGCTGTCCAGTTGGAACAAAGTAAAAACTTTCATGTCTATTTATTCTGCAATCTGATGGTTTCCTGCAGACAAAAAAATAGCTGGAATGTTGGTTGACTTCTGTGAAATAAATCCTAACTTCATTTGTTTGACTTTTTTGTCCCTGCCACTGTATAGTTATACTCTAAGTTCCTGCATCTCTTGCAACCCTTAAGAAGGACCTCTGTAGGTCCTGACACAGGAGTTCAATAGGCTGCTTCATCAGTTAGTCTATTGTTCCTCTGTTTTTCTCTCTTAGTCGTAAAAAACCTTGGCACGTTATACAAGGTCAGTTCCTTGTCCTTTCAGTTGACAGGATGAAATGTGTGCTAAATCCTCCCAGACTATCAGCATCCTCAGCGATGTGGGTCTCTCAGGAACAAGATACCAGCTGTGCTGCTTCAGGGGGGCACAATGTGCCGGAAGAACACTACAAAAGTCCCATCTAGGCTGCACAGTAGATCCAGGAAGGAGTGTGGAGTCATGCTTTGTGTCCTCTCATTAGCTGTGAAGCCAGCGACATTAGCAGATGGTTCCTCTATGTGCCAACACTCAGCGTCCAACAGTAACAATGAAGAGCGTGGGATCTGTAACAGATGAGTCCCAGAGCATCTCGCATTGCATGCAGCATCCAGTCACGTCACATTACAGTTGCACACAGACGCATTGATTTTGTTATTGTGGCGGCTGGGATGTGTAGGTGTGATAAACCTGAAAGGACATTGTGTTGCGATGGGCCTCTCAGTTTACATGTTGATGTGGCTCATGTGTATATCAGCTGAGATCAGGGGTCCAAAGGAGCAGGAACAGGTGATGTTGATATGCGGCTTCTTCTTTGCATTTGATGGTGCCGCAATGAGTCGAGTTCACTGGCACAGGTCTTCTGTTGTATTTACGAGTCCATGTTATTATGTCCATTACAGGAGCGTGACAGTTCTTAATGCAGTGCCGTCTGAGGGCTCGAAGGTCACCCGCTTCCAATATTGGTATTCGGTCTCATCTTTTATGCTCAGAGATTGTTCCGGTTACTCCAGGCTTATAATCTTTTCACTAAATTGTGGACTGTCGATGGTGAGATCCCCAAGTTCCATGCAATCACACATTGAAAAATGGTATTCTTGAACTGTGATTATTTTTTCACGTAGCTTTTGGCAGAGTGCCGAATATCATCTTGCTGAAAAACAACTGTGCCTTTTTGGTGACTGCTCATTTTATACCCAATCATAATTTAATCATGTTACTGATTCACGTGTGTCGCATGTTTCCGACTTGTATTTCCCAAGATTCCACTTCTTTTCCAGTCTTTCTGTTACCCTGTCCCATTTGTCTTTGAATGTGCTGCAGGCATCAAGTAGGGAATTGACAAATATCTACAAAAATCAATACAGTTAAAAGGATAAAAATTAAAATGTTTTTTTTTTCTTTGTGCTGTTTTCAACTAAATGTTGGTGGACAAAGTTTACCAGTCACTCTTTTTGCACCATATTTGCATTTAGCATAGTTTGTATATTCTGTTCAATCTTCAAAATGGTCCCATTTATTTGATAACAGCAATGCAGGTTAACATTGAGTCTATATTTTTCACTGTAGCAGTTGGGCACCTTGAATTAAAAGTCTTCATTTTAATTCAAACTGGCCTGTGTGTCATCCGTGAATTCTATAAACCCCTTGAAATTGGTGGTCCTTTGCGTTCAGGTGGTTTAAGTGTTTTGGTATTTCCCCAGGGACTGTTGGCCCTGGTCAGTCACATGGTTTATCATTAGCTGTACGTTTAGCCGCACATTCATTGAAATCGCCGTGCTCGCTAGAGCACAAAATCGAACCGGGAGTCAGTAGGGGATTCGTTTGTGGAGTATGGCTGAAGTGAGACCATAGGGCATGTTTATGCAATTTTAGAGGGTAAGTGGAGAGCTTGGGGATTCTGGGAGTCGAGAGCTTAGCACCAGGAACCATTAATGGGCTGAGTGGGTATTAGCAGTTCACTTGCTGACCCATGACAAACAAAAAAATGAGTGACCTTAAATCAAGAGTATGAGTTTAAAATGGTGAAAACTTCCGTGCTTCAAGATTAAATATTAGCAGCATATCTTTTTTTTCTTTTTCCGGAATCAGAGGTGCCACTCACCACTTTGTACCTAGTTGTTGTGAATACCTTAGGTCACTTCTCATGTGTTCTCCTGCCTCTGTGTTGAAAAGAACCAGGGGGTGTGTAATCCCACTAAGGCCCCTGTTGGTGATGGCATTTGGGTAGCAGAACACTGGCCAGAATTGTCACTTTGTGAAATAACATGTAGTGTGGAATGTTTGGTTTAGATGAGATGTACAGTAAGTGGAGCCCTGTGTAATATTCTGATAGAGTTCGCTTCACAGACTGCGAGTGCTGTATCCATTTCAGACGTGCATTTTGGTTATGGTTTTTTTTTTTTTTTTTTTTTGGGAATTTTCCCTTTATTCGACAGTTATACAGTGTAGAGAGAGACAGGAAAGTTGGGGAGAAGAATGAGGGAAGACATGCAGCAAATGACCCGAGCCGGATTCGAACCCAGGTCGCTGCGGGAAGGACACAGCCTTTATGGTACGCGCACTTAGACCGATGAGCCACCGGGGCGCCCGGTTATGGTTTATTTTTACCCCTCATTATGCTTTCCTCGTCTTAGTCGCTGCTAAGTGTCTTTTCTTTTTGAAATGGTGTTTTGTTTTATCGTTGTCATGCTTTCTAAATTAGGCTAAATGTACACCTTTTTGGGCACATCATTGAAACAACCTATTTTCGGTTTCCTGCTGCTTGTCATATTTTGTCATCAGAAGTTTGTCCCGGAGAACACAGAATCAATCTTTGAAATTGTTGTCATATTTCAAAATTGAGTTTGTTTTGAAGCATCCGCCAAAGTTTGAATGGGAAGAAAAGCTGACATGCATACATATGATAAAATGAATAATGAACATAGCTGAATAGAGCCATCATAGCTTTCTTGCGGACTGTATGGGCTTGGCCATAATGAATGTTTCAGGGGGAGGGAGTGATTTATTTTAACTCAGAGATCAGTTGAGCTCCTGACTGATGAAATTAGGTGGATTACACGACTACAGTGTGATTCACCTTGGGATGAAAAGGTTCACACTAAATTTAAATCCAGCCACTGGGAAAGGAAAGTCTTAAGATTAGTAAATCTCTTAACAGAAAAGTAGTCATCTTCTCTCACTTTTTGTATGTATACATTAGATCCCCATGGTCCAAAAAATGGCTCGATAAAAGAATTGATTAAGTGCCCTGGGTCATTAATTGTCAGATTGTCCCCCCCCTTTTACTAGCACATCTAAAGCATGTAATTCACATCATTATCATCTGAGTTGTGCCTTTTTTAAAGGACAAATCACTGTATCCATGTTACGTGCAGCAGAGAAGGAACCAGGCACAGATCCACAAAAAATCTGCTTGGGCACGTTTAACAATGAAATTTGGCCGCAAATGGTTCTAACTGAAAATAAGAAGAAAAACAGGCTGCGGAGTTGTCAGGAGAAGAGCAAACAGGATCAATAGGGAGAAGCGAGCCTTGGTCAGAGACAGGCCCGAGATCAGTACCAGGAAGGCTATCCGGGGATGCAGGGTACACTGGACTGCGCACACTCTTGACCATCAAGGCTTTGAGGAGGCAGAAGACTCGCTGCTCTTAAGCTGGCTGGCACAGGGAGATATCCCTAATAAAATCCTAACTTGGTTTCCTTAATAGAATATTACTGCAGAATTAAAGCTCTGGACAGAACAGGCTTAGAACACAATGAAGAGAAGCAATCCAGCAATGGAGTGACAAATACCAGGCGTTTGAATACTGAAAGACAACAATTCTCAAATGGGGTCTGGTATGAGGTACTGCACAAAGGGAGGGGCTAAGCCACAGGACAATAACTGAAATCAATTATGAAATCTGAAACAGACAAAGAATGCCTTATGATGGGGAATTAAGGAGGGGAATGGGATGTGAAAACATGATTTTGCGGCACCACCTTTAAAGGGCATGTTGATTGGTTCACTTGCAGTTCTGTTGGCATGGGCTGAGATGGATCCTTGCTTTGTTTCATGCAAATACTGGAGGGATCGTGGTCGGAATTAGGGCTGGACGTTTAATCAAATCGCTTTTTTTTTTTTTTTTTTTTTTTAAGTCTGATTAGAATAACTGCTGCCATAGGGGGAACAGATGAGTTTGTGCCTTTAGTTTGAATCATACTAATGCAGTCTTAAACAGCAACCAAACTTCAGAGGCCATAATGAGATGCTTCTGGAGAAAACCTATTAATCAGTGACATGCTAATTGGAGGCACGTTAGGGTGGGAAGAATCATCACCTCTTATCTAAAGATTAATTCCAACCAATTGCTATTAACTTTGCTAGATTAACAATGAAACAATTGATTCACACAGATTTGCATGAATGTGTTTGCTAGGTGTTTTGTGAGTTTGTTGGTATCGTAAAATGGAAAATTATTTGTCCCATTCATGTTTGATATGCTGAACAAAATGGTTTCCACTTCAATTGTTATTGGGTGCTTTAGTGCCATCTTAAATTTAACCTCTCATTTTTTTGACTAATCTTTCATTGTCTATGCGAAAAATTCCAAGATTTTGGATGGAATTGAGTGGATGTTTAGATATTTTTCTAGTTATTCAGATTGTTGCCATTCTCGCTATCTCAAATAATAGCCTGGTTAGGCCTATCTGTTTCTCATTATCACTTCTTCATTATTATAGGTTACATATTGGTGTTTAGTTGGTTAATTGCTTGCCTGTTAATCAGGAAAATAATTCAGTATCTTGTTTCGAGTAATCATGAGTTAAATGGTGATAGAAGCTGTGCAACCTTGCTTGTGGTTATGTGACTTAAAGGACTTTTTTCTCAAAAGCATTTCAAATGACGTCTTTTGTTTGATGTCTGTTTATTTTAGACTGCATCTGATAGGATTCAAGAAAGAAAAAAGTTGCGAACTCACCTGCATTCCCCAGGGTAGCAGTTATTTTTATGCACTCAAAAATTCGGAATTAATTTAATTGTGACACTATTGTCTAATTTATGTATTTAGATGGCATTATGCTGTGTTCATAGTACTCTTGGGTTCAGTATCTGTTTTGTTGCCCAGTCAAACGTGATTGTCCAGTTTGAGTCTCTCATCATGGTGCACGAACATTACTTTGTAATTCACTCTTGGGATTCGGCCTAGCGAGCAGTGTATTGAACCATCTGGGGTACAAGACTTTCGTGCTTTTTATTTCAGTGAACCCTGGCCAATGCCAAAACAGTGCGTGTGATCCTGTATTTTCACAAATCACAGCTGTGCAGAATTCTAAGGTAATAGAGTTCGTTAAGCTTGCTTTTCCACCCTGGGACCAATTTAATTCCCTACCAGCATACTGAAGCTACAAAGTGCATTTTTAACTAATGAGCAGTATTCCAAACATTATTTAAGGTTGGATAGTGAGGGAGTATTTTTATTCTGAGAAAGTATATTTTTATATTTATTTAACCAGACATTGGTAACCATTTTATTTATAGTGTAACCTGTACTCAGTATGCCTTCAAACCACTTAACCAGTTAATTCATTGGTTCCCCCCCCCATGGCCATTGAAGAACTTCATGGTGCCCATTACCTTGTTTTCTCTTTATCAGCCAACACGACTGACAACACCGGTGGAGAGAAAATTATTGGAAAATACAAAAGATTGTGCCTTTGCCTTTCCGGAGGAAAAAGAAGTTCTGAAAACCCTTGGGTGTTCACCGAAAAGCATCAGCCTGTAGGTGGTTCCCCTTCGGGCCCAATTAGAAATGCTGAATCATCGGCAGATCTCTACAGCTGCCTTCCTCAGTAACTCAGCACTCTGCCCGCAGTGCGCTCGCTCGTCCCATTTTCACATAGTGTTAATCTGTGTCCTTCGCATGGGAATTACCTGTCACAGTTTCCCTGAGAGTTCACTGTCTGTTCACCTGCCATGTCAGATTAAATGTGCCTTATGTCTTCACATCTCTGAGTACACAGCACCTTCCCTTTTTTCCTTGTGCAAAGATGAACTGAGGTAGGTCTCCAGAGAAGTTGAACACTAATGCATGTGCCTCTCTGTATTCAGTACATCTGTTCTGCGCACTCCTCTGTATAAAATGCCTTTATGTTCATCCAACAGCACAGTGCTGACAAATATCAAGCTAGAACACCATTTTGTTTTGTTCTCCTTTTTTTTTTTAAATTTCACGTGTAATTATGCGTTCTTGATCATGTGCTCTTAGTTATCAATGTCAGAATTTTACTTTAATCCTGTAATTTACCAAAACTCCGTATTATAAATTGCTTGCATAGATTAGGTACGCTGTAGCAGTTGCACAGAAGCCTAAAAAATAAATTGCCCTGGAAGCCTTTCCCGCCAGCAACAACAGGGAATGCAGAAGAAAGTAATGCGCAGTTACAATGCATCATTATCGGAGAGTGAGGCAGCAGGATGTACTGCGTACTACAGAGCCTTGTGCTGAAGGGAAATTCTGTCTTTCCCTTAGTACTGTCTCACCCGAAAATGTACAGCTTCTGAAAGGTGCGCCACTTTTGGAGGCTCTGTTGTTGCATTTTCAGCCCCGTGTGCCAACCTGTGCCTGCACTTCTGTCTCTCGGGTCTGCGGCAGTGTTTGTCATACAGACAGCCAGTAATAACAGAGGGAGCTTCCCTAGTGAGTTTTTTAGGATGTGGCCCAAATGAAAAATGACTTTGTCCTGCTGATTGAACTCCTGATAGGTGATTAATGCTTCTTGTGGTCGGCACGGTCCACACGGCGATATTTGGCGATTGCGGCCTGGGCGACAGCACGCAGAGGGTCCACGGAGGTTCAAATCGCCGAGCCGCGCACCTCGAAGATTTTGTAACGGCGCGAACGGGGTCGCACAGACCACGTTACAATGATTGGCTAGCTAATTTAGCAGCCTTTAAAAATGCTAGGCTTCAAAGAAAAGCTAGCCAAACAAGTTAGAAGATATAAGCTTGTTTACGACCGTTCCAGTTGGGACTATAAGGATGTTCATGTGGCTTCCAACGCATAGACGGCTTTGAACGCGGTCAGTATGAAACGCCCTGACGTTAATGGGGACTGCGCCTGCCGACCGTGCAGGCCACGAGAAGCATGAATCAGGTTTCAGAGAACTGTGAGTGGCTCCACCCGTTATAGGATTTGTGCGAGTGGACTGTTCTGTGACTCATTTTGGATTTTGCCTCGTTTCTTCATCTGAATACCTTTTTCAGTGTATCTCGCAGTCCAAGATGACTATTAATTTAAAACAAGACCAACAAAAACTGTGCTGTAATTTGTTTCCACGATCCTGATCACATTTGGCTTAATGCTTCATAACCCCTGAGCCTGATGGATTGATCCATAATTTACATTCAGACCATCCCTGTCTGCTTTGCGCAGACATTATCGCCACTGTGCTACCATAAGAAAGTATCTCCTTATTTTCAAATACAGATTTTGATGACTTCAAAATGGCTCGCCTTTTTTTCTATGATTTTCATTTTCTGTTATTGACCTTATGCAGACCCGCACTCTTGATTTTGTAACTTCAATTCTGCTTCGACAAAAAGCCGGTTTCGGTAAATTGTCGTCAGTGGCTAGCTTGCTAAGCAGAAATAACTGAAATGAAATGCTGAGTCTGTGTCTTTAGCCACATTTTACGTCCCATAATATTTTGATTTTAAGAATTACCGTTAGACACATCGAACTAGCAGTGAAGAATAGACGACCCAGCCTGTTCTTCTTTACCGCCACTGGACTGCTAGGAGTCACATACTGCAACAGAAGTTTGTTTACGAACTACATTGCTGGGAAACAGTATTTGTCCACTGCATGATTTCTTCTCTTTTGTATATTTGTCAGAGTTTAATGTTTCAGATCATCTAACTGATTTTCATAGTAGACAAAGATAACCCGAGGAAGCACAAAATGCAGTTTTTAAGTGCTGATTTTATTTATTGAAAGAAATAAGCTGTTTAACCCTGCCGCACCCTGTGTGAAAACTTTATGCCCCTCCTCCTTGGTTACTAAATGAACCAATTCAGCAAATTTATTTGATATTTGGGTTCAATTTCACTAGACTAATTCAGGCATGATTCCTGCCGGCCCTGTTGAACTGAAATATCACTTAAATAGAACCTGTAAGGCAATGTGAAATAGGCAGATAGCAGTACATGATGCTGCCATTTAAATGAGAAGCAAAGTGGCATCTATCAGCCTGAAAAAGGGCTACAAAGTCATTTCTAAGGCTCTGGGACCCCAGGGACCCACAGTCAGAGCCTTTATGTATGGATATCTTTATGTATGAGTGTCTGCAGGAAAGGGTTTTGAGGTAGTCTACAGTTCCAGGGTCTCACTTTTGACTACCTCTGTGGAGCTCAAGTACCCTGCCTCTGCCATTTCCTCTGGCATGTGATCTCTAAAATAAATGGTAATATTCTGGGCAATTGTTGGGGTATCATCTGAACTTAAATTAGAAGTCACTCAAATAATGCAGAAACCTTGCCTGAGAGTGAGTGCTCACAGTCTTGGTGATGGAAAGCACTTGTGTGAGGTGAACTGAGGAAATACACAGAAATTGAAATCGAATGCAGTTGTTCATATTTTTAGGGAGCGTTTTGAGAGAATATACAGCAACGGAACGATTTCTCTCTCATTTCATTATGTTTTTATCTGGTCGGAGCGTGATGCATGGTTCAGTTTGTGCTCCCCTGTCCCCATCCCTTTATCCCATTCTTTTTCTATCTTTATCGCAGACTTCTACGAGTTTTGCGGCAGTTTAGCATAATAATAGATCAAAACCAAGGAACAGCCCCATTGAGCTTTGATAAAACTTCCACAATTGATCTTGAAAAACGTTTAAAAATATGCAGACTTTCTATTTAAAGTGGTGCAATTTTTCATGGAGTTCGGCTCATATATTACCCTTCTGAGGTTACCAAGACTATAAGGATGCACTATATCGTTGTAGCCGTGTGGAACTGACATAGAAGACCAACTTGTTAAGAATTTAGTGTATTTGAACAATTAAAAATGCATGAATCAAAGAAAAATGCATGCCGTTTTCAAGACTAAAGACAATGAAGTCATAACAGAGCTAACCCTGGGGTTGCCGCTCAAGAATAATTTAGCCCAGAAGCTCTTCTGAATTAATCACATTCACTATTAAACTTGAATGCTGTGGCCCTGGGATGTCTTTGGCCCTAAACGAATTGATCATTGAAGCATTGCTTTTTTGGTCCTTTTTGTTGATTGAAAAAGTGCTCACAGTAAGATGGTTGCAGCCATCAGTTATATTGTAGTTATTTACAAAATCGTATATGTCAAATACTCAAGAAACTCAATCAAATTCTGAAGTCAAGTAAATGTGCATCATTTTCAGTACACAGGAACACTGTGTGAACACTTCCTTAATGTACTTGGCAGTGTATCACTGGGAAGTAGTGTTGGTTTGCCAGACCTGTACCTGCTTGATGTATGGCATGTTAATAGACAGTGGCAAATTGTTCAATGGCTTTTGGTTGTAGGAACGTACAGTGTATCTTAAACCTAGAAAGATATAGATCACGTAAGCCACTCTAATACGTCAACTTTGTGCCCCTCTCTTTGCATCCATGCGATTTATATCCAATCGCGAAGTTTTGCAATGTATTACAGCCATAACATTGTCATTTTACAGTCAGTGGACACTATTGAACACTAGTGTGTGTTACCAAAGCAATATCACATTACCATTTATGTTGGCAGTTTTATCAGCCACAGTCATAGCCTGATTTGGAGTAAAATTGCCTGCAGGAGATCAATGCTTGACAGTGCTAGTGAAACATTGCCAAAGGCGCAATGGTTTATCTATTTGTTTTGTTGTGTTGTCTCTTTATAACCATAACCATAACCATAACCGTAAACAAATGATTTTGAATACCTGTTTTAGAAGTCCTGTCTGTTTTAAGGGGTTGTAACTACGAAACCGTCAAGATTGGTGTTGCAGCACAGTAGGCAATTGACACTGATCGGACCTCTGGGGAGGCTGAGCTTAACCCCTGGCTAACGGGGCATACGGCAGTGCATTACAAAACAAATCTTCATGGATAATGTTTCAATGTGTAAAACCTAAGGATCTGCCGCAGAGTCTAAATTATACTGCTTATGGGTGGAGTTGCAAGGTTAGTGGTATTGTGGGGGAGATTGACAGTTTCCCTACTCCACACTGATGCTGTATAATATAAGGTTAACAGCTTAAATGGAGTGAACCTTAAACTATCGTACCACCTTGGGCATTGCTACAGTCGAGCCTCCTTCAGCGAGCTTGTTTGTGGGGCCCATGTCTGCTGACATTTTGTCAGGTCAGGCTGACCACATCACTTAGCTGGAAGCGGAGACGGTGCCATATCAAGCGTGGAGCTACCGCGCACCGCTCAGACTCATCGGTGGATTTGATGTCTGTTTGCATCATGAATGCATGAGATAATTCTGCAGTCTCAGTTCTCAGACATCGTTGGCTTCCTTTAATGACTCATAATCAGCCATTCGAGACTTACTTATTTTAGCTCTCTGTCTACATGCTCTGATAATTGTTTTGAATGTTTTTTTTTTTTTTTTTTGTTTTTGTTTTTTTTTTTTCAAATAATTTTTATAATGCTAGACCCAGAAAGCGCTGGGCAAAGATTATTTTCAAAACCCTCATATAAGATCACTCATATCTGGAATTAGTTCGAAGTGGAGAACTGGACTATAATTCCTTTACACTGGGATGGTAATCAGTTGGCTTTGCAAAAATATTAATACATTGGATTTGTAAATACTGATTTTTTTTTTTTTAGGGTTTTCAAAGTACTGTTATTGATGTTGACACATTTGGCTTTATTTATCCATTTGTGCACAATACCATTGAACTGTTGAAAAGATGGCAGTGGGTAGAGTAGCACTTTTTAGGTACTGCGTTCTCCCATCTCATACCCATGCTTATCTGTCTCAGCTTTCATTTCACAGAGGTCCCAAACTCAGGAAAAAAATCTACATGATTAATAATTGCGAATGCTTTACATAATTCATCTCTGCTGCTCACCTGCAGTCAGTTTGTTTGATCCTCTGATGTGATAGTTCTGCCGAGGTAGTATTGACAGCACCATGTGAATTACGGACTGAAGGCAAGATTTATGAGCTGAGATTGGCTGAGCCACCTACTGCAGTCATTAAAAATATGTGTCTCTGTGGATACCACGTGTTTCCTCTGGGTTGTTAGAGTGTGTAGTTGCGGGGCGAAAAGCTTAATCGTAAGAAAGCACACCGTGCCGTGACCAGCTAATTAGGGTAACGACACCATATGAAATAAATATCAGTTTATTTCCTTGTCTCACTTAATATGAGCTAGCATTACCTCAGCAGTCGTGAGATGAAGTTTTTATTTTTTTTTTTCTCCCTGGCATTAATAATGCATGATAGTATATCACAAGCCACGGTGCTTTGCTTTTGCGTTGCACATCAATAGCGCTGTGTGTAAACTTTTACTGCTCTCTCAGATTTCCCCTCTCAGCTAAAAACATAAGTTATTAAAATATGTACCGTGTGGGAAATGAGCTTGGCACGAGAACCAGCGCCCCATTGGCACCTATGGAAAAAGTGCTTGGAATTGTCGCCGGTTCTTTTTAAGCCTTTACTGCTTTCTAATGCGACTGCTGTAGAAACAGGGAGGCAGCAGACATTAAAATTTCAAACTTCATCACAGAGAACCTGCTCGAGCACTCTGAGCTGGAGATTTATGGAAAACAGAGTTGAGCAAAGGGGCTGAGTGTCATCTGTGCTTTTTGCAGGTTGTGAATCTTTTCTTGGGTAGTAAACTTTGGGGCAGTGGAGAGATAAAGCCAGGCCCAGAAAAAAGATAATTCATCTAATTTTGGGCCCAGCCACCCACCCCCCCACCCCCCTTTCTGACAATCTCAAATATTATCATTCCCTATTGTCCTGTGGTGTGAGGTGTGTTTAGAGGATATTTGACATTGCCAGATCAGCCCTGAAGCTGGTCAGGACAAGCGCCAATTTCAAGCCCAAAATATTAAACGTTAAATATTTACAATCTGATATCAGGTCATGTGATAAAGGGGGGGGTGGGCTCTGAGCTCTGCTGATGACGCAGTCTGTGGGTACTCAATGATAGCCCTTCGGGAGCTGAACTGACTGAATCGGAAGACGTCGAACACAAAAACCGTCATGGCCTTATTTGTTTACTCCATAGGTGCGCTTTCTCTCGTACAGTTGTTTATGACATTCGGCTTTGAGAGTGTGCACTGTGGTTGATTTTGAATGGAATCCCTCAGAGTATGGTGAGCTGTTTTGCCCAAATTGCCATACTCCAGAGGATCAAAATGAAACAATGAAATGTGCAATATTACATTATTATGTATGAAGTCTCTCACATCCAAACACATTAGATTTTAAAAATCAGTCATAGTCGGCCAGGCTTAGGAGTATACTGTATAACCTCCAGTTGGTGAGTATGTGCCTCTTTACATTCTTGTGTAGACATTTTGGAATAAGAGACGGCATGGAGGGTCGGCGGTGGAATTTAAGGGGAACTATAATGTGATATTATACAGGTGCACGCTGCCAAACACTTGCTGCGTTGGGAATGAAATGGAAATCTGGCGGAAACTGAATAAACTGTTTTTCAGCCCTTACATCGCTGGAACTTGCCAGGAAATTCTGTACCCTGCTGCAAATGCTGGGATTTTTTTTTTTTTTTTTTTTTTTTTTTGGTGGCGGGTGGTTTGCCTTTTAGCAAAAAATAAAGTAGAAGCACAAGTCTCGCAATAATGTTTTGCTTACTCTCATACTTATGATTTATTTGCTGTATTTAATGTTTGGCTTAAATCTCATGCCTGGGGTCCTCTTCTTGAAGTATGGCTTCATTACAGTGAGACTGTCCTTTCAGGGGGGCAGGGGGTCCTGCGGAGGAATGGATTGCCTAACCCCCCCGCAAACCAAATCCCCCGGTTCTCATCCATTCTCAGTCCAGATCCAGGGCCTATTCCTGTTTGACACGGTCATATCTGATCAAAGTTGGCAATCTTCCAGTGCACCCGCATTAGTATTCTCCACCAAAAAAAAATGTACTGCGAGCAAAATAAATAAATATATCCATCGGCGCACTCCAATGTGAGAAAATTGCTTTGAATTTCATGGATCAGCACACTGGTCACAATCATATGATTGAACAAAAAAGGTCCTCCGTGGAGGAAATAAATGAATGCAGATATTAATAGATGGAGAGGAGAAAGAAAATGCACTGGAGATAAAAGCCAGGGCTGGACCTGCTCCTGAGCTTATTTAAGGGGGAGGCAGGCCTGAGAAAACTCTCATTCTGAAAGGATGTTCATCTTTTACAATTAGACATGCTGATTATTATTCTTTGTTAATTTATCTTACTCTGTCCTCCCATGTCCTGGCATGGGGGAAATGGCAAATAAGTTTTCCTCTCCTAACTCCTCTCTTCAAGGGCTGTCGTATTACCTTCATTGATTGGACTACAATAGGCAGGGGTACTGCAAGGGCAAGTGCTTATTGGACGAAAATTATCACGGGAGAGGAGGCGATAGAAAATGCAGGAGATGACCTCTGAAATTACTTTGCATCTCATTTAGACCAAATTCCTAATGGGAGATAGAGATGTGTACTCCCATGTTACCCTAGCCACTGCGCCTCTCTAGCCGGCTCTGGCCGAGGGGTCACGAACTCGCCTCTACGTGCTAATGGATTCAAATTCATGGACTTGATTAGCATCGTCATTAGCGGCATTCAGGTGACCTCCTGCAGAGGTGGTGTTGAGATGCCCTGTACTGTGCGGTGGCTGCCTCTGGCCCTTGGGGTTTCCAGGACTCTTGAGAGAAACAAACACACACACTCTCTCCTTTTGTCTCTCTCTCTCTCTCTTTCTCTCTCACGCACACACACACACACACACACACACACACCAAGGTCTTCCTAAGCTCACCAGGCGATAACACTTCACCTCCCCGGTTATTCACTTTTCCTGACTAATAGATGTAGTGTCCTCCAAAAGTACGGTTACATTAAAGTCAAATTTGTTATTTTTTGCTGAAAGGCATTTTTTTTCTAAATTAAGCAATGCATATGAGACAAACACACTGACAACTTTTGGGCAATTTTCATACTTAGGCTGTAGTTCTTCCTGCCATCCGAAGTTTAGTGTACGGGTGAACTCCAAAGTACAGCAGGAAGGTGTAATATTAGACTGCATCACCCGTAAATGCACTAACTTTTTATAAGACAGACTGACCCTCAGTCCTTGTACAAGCCCCAGCATGCAGGTAGTAATTCAGTCCCCACCATGTTGCATGTTGTGCACTTGTGAGTACCCTCAGGTTTGGGCCTATAATCATTACTCGCTCGCTTACCTTTTTATCATTCTAAATTGAGATTTTGGTTCTTTCTTTAACAGAACTGTTTCATCTCTTGCTGTTGTTAGACTTGTGTTCATGGTCTTATTGTGTTATTATATCAATATATTATGTATTATATATGAGTAATATTTTTATTGTAACATTGTTATGATTTTATTATATTTATGTAATTACCATTATTTAGCCTTCCTCTGTTTTCAGAAGTCTGCCTTTTTTCCCTCGTAATGACCTGGAAATTGGACTTCTTTCTTTCTGAATATCAGCATCCTGTTTTGCCAATAATCTTGCTTGTAGTCATCGGCTGATTTTTTTTTTTTAATCATTGTTTAAAATGAGGTCCATAAGTATTTGGACCAACCCAATTTCAAATAGATAGACTTAATTGATGGCTTACTCCATATGCATGCACACTGCGGCACAGTTTTTTATTCACTTCATGTGAACTAAGCACAATGCCCTTTAAAATTTTTGCGGTCCAAATACTTGGAACTTGCTCCGTTTTCTTAATTTTTGAAAGTGGGGCTGTGGTGTTGGCTCATATTTGCGTGATTATCGTTTGACTGTAGAGTCTGACTGGCAGTAACAAAAGGAGGTCATCTCATGGGCTGTGATTATCGCATCACTTCGCATTAGACTGTTCTTCACATTTTCTCTTGAGGAAGGATCGCCAACTCTTATTAGTTCTGTGGCTTAATCACATCTTATGTTGCCGTAATCCATCTCTTTGCACATTGTAGATACTTCCCTGCCACTGCAGTAGTGCAGTGTACCATTGACCCTCCCTGTAACCTGCTTTCCGAGCCTTGCAGTAGCTGCTTAAATTTTCGCCCCGAAGGCTTGTGCGTGCATGGAATGTCTGCTGTGATGTGTTATTGACCGGTCTGATTTTCTGTTGCTTTAGGTCTCTCTTACTCCTTTTAGATATGAGCTAAAGAAAAGAATTTTTCATCGTAACATTTTCACAATCTCCACTGGGTCCTCTGTCAGCAGAAAAATTGCATATAACTGTTTTTATTTATTTGTAGAACATCCTGGGTGAAGCTGCTGTTGTGAGTTGGTGTGATTTGTTTTTCTCTGTGTCAATAGACTGGTTATAATCAAATCTCAATGTTGAATCTTTGACACCTAGCTGCGGTTTCAACAGTATAAAATTGCATGACAGATATTGTTTATTTCAACTCCAAATTGAAATAGACAACATAAAGTATTTTAGCCAGGTCTGCATCTCTTTTTATATTTCTTTTGAGACATCACTCTAACTGGATACAGTTTTTGATTCTACTTCTCTGTTTGATGAAAACGTGCCAGCATTTGTGATGATGAGTCCCTACACTTGCTTTCCTAAAACAAGGACTACTTAAGTGGAGTAAAATTATGATTGAGTTTGGGATTTCACTGGACTTACATATATTTCACACACACACACACACACACACACACACACACACACACACACACGCACACACATTCAAAACCACTTACAGGTGACACAGATAACGTTGATTATCTCATAACCATAGTGCATGTCAAGGCCTGCAGACAGAGCTTTAATAGTCAGTGAACAGAGGGCTCTTGTGGTCGATGTGTTAGATGTGGGAGAAATGGGTCCTGAGCAACTTCGACGAAGGCGAAATATTTATAGTCGAACGAAAGGATCAAAGCATCTCTGATGCAGCAAGGCTTCTGAGGTGCTCCCAGCCAGCAGTGGTCAGTGCCTACTGACAGCGGTCCAAGGAAGGACAGTCCATGAGCTGGCAATATGGTGTTGAGCGCCCAAGGCTCTTCAATGGAAACAAAGGCTTATTTGTAATATGTCTTGCTGCGCGAGTTAAAATACTGCTCCGTGATGCAATTAAAGCAATGAAGTGATGAATTTTGCGAAAAGGTGAACTTTCTTGTGATTATTTGGCAAAACTGTCATCGACTGAAGTGTGATTTTAAGTCAAAAGCTAGTAAACATTATTGACGTAAACACGTCCATATTTCCCTAATAATTCATTATACTCCTCACCCTGTAGTATGATGGCCTTTTTGCAAATCTGCCGCTCAATGCGGCCAAAAATTCAGACAGTGGGGAGAAAATGATGTCCGCTGATGGGGAAACGCATTTTCAATGGATAGATTAGGCGATCTTTTTTCCCCATAGAGCGTACAGAGTAGAAATATACACTCGCACTGTATTTTTGTTTTGCCCAAAACAAGAGTTGCTAAACAGTCAGAGCCTGTAGGCAGTGCAGGATACCCTTGGTCAGGTAAAATTTCTTTTTTGAAAAGTGGAAGTAGTATTTTACAGGCAGGACACGTTATCAACCAGCAATTTTTCCTGACTATTACTATGCTTTCTATTATGTGCAGTGAAATTTGTTCTAAACTTATGTTCCATATACATTAAGTGTATTGCATGTTAAGCTATAGAATAGCCTACTCTAATTGTATTTACATTGGCCTGGCACTTTTATTTGCTGGTGTAAACTAGACTAAAGATGATATATTTTGTCATGGTACTCTAGCATACAGAATTGGTGCAAAGGATCAGAGTGCATTTTTTTTGGCAGGAAGGAGACTTCCAAAACACTGTCTACTACTGCTTTCAGTCCTGGTTTGCGAAAGGCACTCGTCCAGCTAATGCCCGTCTGCTTTACGAACGCTCTGGTGGCAATTAAGTTTATTATCTGTGTCTTATTTCACATCTCTGTGTAGGTGAACACTTTATTGCAGATTTTGCATTAGAGTAAGCGGCAGGGTCAATGGAGAAGAGGTATTACACATTGTTTCAAGGTTAATAATCTGTGTTTATTGCTTGCTGCTTCCAAATGAATTTCAAGTGCGCCACTGCTCCGATGACGTTCCCTCACTGATAAATAATGAGTGTAAATAACTTTGCTCTGCAAACGTTTGTGATATAGTGCTTGGACTGGCGAAGAATTTGACCTCAACAAAATTTGCCCCATATCTGTATTTGTTGTGCTGCAATGGCATGCTCATATCGTTTGCCCTGAACTGCATAATAAAGCGAATATTAAAAGGGCAGCTATGTGCTTCAGTGGTTGTATTTATTTGCATCCGAAATTGATCTCTGGATTCATGACAGCAGTCTGGCTTAGAAAGCTCGTTGATTAATACCGCTTATTAAAGTTGATTTTAAATGAACTGTAATTTAGCCTGTTAATGCATATTGCAGACTTAACTTTTTTTAACAACTGCAGATCAGAGGAAAAAAGATTTAATCATGGGAAGAAGCCCTATCAATGTCTGGCTAAATATTTCAATTAATGGGGTAGAAAAAAGATGGATTGTGCATTGTGAATGAGGGCATTGCCATGTGATCATATGCTTGGAGTCATTACTGCTTATCTGATTGGTGGAAATTCAGGCTCTAATGAAGAACCATTCTTGTCTTTCAGGGTCTTTTTGCGGGCAATTAATCAGTATGCTGCTGTGCTCAACAAGAAGTTCCTCGATCAAACCAACTTCGAACTTCAAGTAAATATTGGGCTGTGGGTCATGGAAGTGGTCGGACTGAAACGTGAATGGTGTCAATACTCTCCTTTACGTCAGACCCCTGCAAATGGTTTGATAATTGGTTTTGTGTGAATGTTTGTGTGTGTGTGTGTGTGTGTGTGTGTGTGTGTGTGTGTGTACGTGCATGCTTGTGCGTACAGTAGAGTGCAGTGATGATCACACTCTTAACAAAATGAAGATAAATCAGAAATCAAGTACTGTTCAAGTATTTATTTCATTATTGGACCATATAGATGAAAATGGGTAAACAGATAATCATATATAGTAAAAACAAAAGTAATAATGTCCTTTTGAGTAAAAAATTCTATATCTAGTGTGGCCACCCTTTGCTTTGATAACAGCATTTAATCTTTCAGGCATAGTTTTCACATATTTTTTCATTTCCTCACTCGCTAAACCATACCATATGGTTGGAAGTTTACTCCAAAGAGTTTCTTTCAATGTTAGAACAGATTTGTTTATCTTGGTTCAAGCAAATCCCAGATTTGCTCAATTGGATTAAGGTCTGGACTTTTTAAGCTTGTGAAGTAGTAACTTTTATGTCACCAGATGATTCTTTCTGACTGAGATAATTCTTGCACAACTTAGAAGTGTGTTTAGGGTCATTATCTTGTTGAAAATAAAATCCTCGACCAATCGGTTTCTTTCCAGATGGCAATACGTGCCTCACAAGGATGCTGTAATGCTTCATTTGATCCATGATTCTGTTGATTTTTATTAGATCACCAGCTCCTTTTGAGCAGACTGAACCCCAAGCCATAATATTACCTCCTCCTTGTTTAACTGAAGGGGTTCTTTAGTCATATTTAAAATGTTCTCCAACTCTACAGCGGACATTAGTTCTGCTCTTGGATGAAAAAATTTCAAATTTCATTCATTGATCCAAAGGACTTGATACCAGTCCATTGGTGTCCAATTTTTTAATTTCTTGGCAAACTCCAGTCTTTTTAGGATGTTGCCAGCTTTTGGCAGAAACACGACCAATTAGACCATTATCACATAGGCGCCTGGAAGTAGTAGATCTTGATACTTTCATTTCTTCACTTCTGACACTATCAATATCATCACTGAGTTGCTGTGCTGTCAACCGCCATTTTTTTTTCACTTACGCAGATAACGAACATCAGAGGCACTTCTGTTTTGCACCCCTATTGCCACTAGTTTTCAGCGAACTAGTCTATTTGAAACACTTGATTGCGTTTTTTACAGTGCCATGGCAGCATTTTACGTCTTCAGAAATTTTTTTTGTGACCAACTAGCATCATGTAAGGCCCTAATGTGGCTACAAACAATCTCAGGAAGCTCCTTCCGTCGTGCCATCATGTTAAACACTGTGACACTGCTCAAAGTTAATTTCACCTTATATACTGGAACAACTGACCATCAGAGGTAATTTTGCTGAATCGTGTTGCCTCAAACCAGTTTAAGCTTTTTTTTTTTTTTTTTTTTTAAGTATCAATAGTCATGGAATGAGCCTTCAAACATGCAATCATGCTATGCAAAAAAAAAATAAAAAAAAAAAAAAAATTTGCGACATCTTTCTATTGATATAAAAAAATCGATGTTTTCAGTGTTTTTTGTTTATTAACATGCCCATATTTTTTCCTCAGTATACTTGTGGGAATTACTTTTTTGTTCTCATTGCCTACAATAGTATTTTTCAACACATTTTCACCACACTATGGAGAAGTAATATATTAGGACCCCTTGCAGACAAAAGTGGTGGTGTATAATCATCACTGCGCACTGCTATAAGTGTGAGTGTTTTTGAGTATGAGTGTTTGTGTGTGTGTTTGTGTATGTGTGTGTTTGTGTGTGTGTCTGTGCATTTGCATGTTTGTATGCGGGGTAGAAACTGCTTGTGGTGGGTGAGGGGGCATTTGCAAAAATGCACAGTTGGCAATTTTGATTTTACGGTCAGTGAGTACACACCATAAATCAGTGAAATGGCAGTGCCACCAAGGTTGTAATACACCTCATGGCTGAAGCTGTAAATCCTGAAAACCCCTCACAACACATGCTGAATACTTCTTTCTTTCCCTCTTTCTTTATTTTTTCTCACTCTCTTTCTTTTCTGCTATCCTTCTTGATTCAAGGCCCTTCTCCAGTCCATCTTTAGTGCTTTGAATGATGTGCCACATAATTTTATTCATACAGCAAATATCTGATTAAAAATGTGCCAGTTACTGTTTATGATTTCTTACCGCTGAATCTCAATACCAGATGAACCTGTTAATGGAATAGGGCTTGTTATGACTGCCATTCAGACTTATTCCCTGGTAAAATGGCACTCCATACAGCGATGATCATCATGGCAGTAGCTGATTTATTGCTATTATTTTGTGTATTTTGCTGTCTTAGCACTCATGAGAGGAAGTTTGCTTCATTCGTCGCCAGTGCATTGTAACATCCTCGACTGTGCATGGCAGCCATTTCACTTCAGAAAGCCCACATTAGTTGCATTAGTGGCACGTGGCAGCCCGTTATGTAATTATGTATAAGTGCCTATGGTTCGATGCCTCCCTCATGCATGACCCAACTCTCTTTGTCTCTTTCTCTTACTTCCTCTCATTTACATTCACAGCTATGGAACAACTACTTTCACCTAGCAGTGGCATTCCTCACACAGGAGTCTCTCCAGCTGGAGAATTTCTCCAGCGACAAACGTGCCAAGATCTTCCACAAGTGAGTTGTTTTCACCTCAGGCGAGCACAAAGGTGCACCATGGCTGCTGTTGTACACGGAATCGTCCTTAATAATTCACGGCATTGGGGACCCGAGGGATTCCCCACAGATTTTTATTCTCTCTGCTGTTTGAGCACATTTATCAGCAGTAAATTTAGTTTTGTGCGGTTGAATGCTATTTAAAGTATAATTTGTAATGGCTGTGACAAGAATCTGACAAAAAATGTAACAAAAATGTCATAGTTGTGCTATTTATATAAGATCTCTCTTATATAAAGTCTCCAAAGAGCAATCCTTCTTGGAAGCAGAAGCTAATCATTCCCCCAATTTGACATTGTGTTCTTTTACTTACAAGTTTCAAGATGATCTGCATTGTTTTGTCTGAAATGGTTTAGTCTGATGGCAGCAAAGTCATTTTGTTATCATTAATTAGAAATATTTATCTGGGCTTTTAAATAGATGCAGTTTACAAAAACTGAAATAGATCAATGAAACATGAACCAAAATTTGCTTAGTGAAGTGTTCTGTATTTTGTGAAGTGTAGACAAAGCAGTCACAATTATTGCCATTTTACTCAGTGTATTTAGTATCTACTCGTCTGGCTGCCTTATTGTTTCAAAGGTGCGTTTTTTTTGAGTAATTATTGAGGTTCAGAGTCTGCTGACTCTTTATACCCTAATTTTCTTTCACAGACAACTTTTGCACAAAACCAATGTTAAATTAAAGAATTACCCACATGGAGTCCAGATAGTATCACTTTGATGTTTTGCGATTTTTTTTTTTTTTTACAATGCTTAAAATATCAAGAATGCATCCAAACAATAAAAAACTGAAGGTCGCAGTCTTTCCATCCACTGAAAAGCTTAACCAGTGAGAGGCCAAAGAATGCTTTGGCAGCCATGTGACAGTGACATCGACTGACCATAGCCTAACCAAAGTCTGTTGGCTGAAGTCATTTTGCACTAAATTCCCACTCGTTTTGAGCTGGTTTTTTTTTAGCTTAAATTGGTAGCCAATAGTACCTCCCTTTCTTTGTTGGATGAACAGCAAAGGGAGATTCATTTATGTTCTATTTTTTTTCTGTTGTTAGTTTCTTTGCTACAAAGTATGCGTGAGTGAAACGAGTTGTCGTTTGAATTATTTTGCATTATATTTAGCCGAGGATGTGGCTCCTTTCATAGTTCTGAGATCAGGGAAGATTCCCTGCAGATTTGATTATTACACACAGCTAGCACGCATAGCTAGCTAATTTGTTTTAGCATATGTGGTTAGCCCTGCTGGCATCATTGTAAGATTATTATGCATGTGCAATAGGTTTCTTAACTCACAGTCATGTTTGTTTGGTTATATAGCAGAGCATTTATTGTATTGATGGATATGATTCTTCGCTGATCATTTTTTGGTGTTGTCTTTGGCTGTTGGGTGTCAACACTCGCAAGGAAGCAAGCACTTGGGTCTTCAGCAAAAGCTTTTTTTCCGTCTTGCTGTACAAGTGCTATCGGACATTTGACATTGCTGTTTACGGGAAAATGGCAGATGCTGTGAGTGTTTTGATCGTGATGTTTAAGTATTTATTATCCAATTAAGCTTTGTCTTAAAATTACCGAAAACATTTTTTGTAACACCCAAAGGGCAGTTCTTTCATTTGCTTTGCAATTCAGATGATTGTCATCTTTCACCTTAAGCTATTCAAATAGCTGCTTATACCTGATTGGCTAATAGCAGTAATATTTTTATCCCCCGCCACACGAAGTGGCCGGGGGATATTGATTTGACCTCCGTCCGTCCGTCCGTGCGTCCGTCCGAGATAAAGGGGAACAACTTTTCACAAGAAATATTCGCGATAGGATAACCAAATTTGGTGTGTAGCTTAAGACCATAAAGACCTTGATCGAGTTCGAAAATGAGACACGCGTGATTCTTTTTCCCGGAGTTATTGCCCTTGATTCACTTTTTTTAACTCTGTTCACGGTATGTGTAAAGGGGAACAACTTTTCACGGGAAATATTCCAGATAGGATAACCAAATTTGGTGTGTAGCTTAAGACCATAAAGACCTTGATGGAGTTCGAAAATGAGACACGCGTGATTCTTTTTCCTGGAGTTATTGCCCTTGATTCACTTTTTTCAACTCTGTTCACGGTATATGTAAAGGGGAACAACTTTTCACGGGAAATATTCCAGATAGGATAACCAAATTTGTCGTGTAGCTTAAGACCATAAAGACCCTGATGGAGTTCGAAAATAAGAAGCACACTATTATTTTTCCCACATTTATTGCCCTTGTGGCACTTCTGGGAGCCTCTATTCATAGTATCTTTAAAGAAGACATTTTGGCGGGGGATGTTGTTGACCATGTCTACTTGTTTAAGATATGTCTTGCTCTTTGGAGACTCTATTAGAAGCTTTCTTTTAGATGTAATTTGGAAACTTGGGACCTTGTAAGTCAAATGGTTGAAGAAATATGAGCAATCTTACTTATTGTTGTGCCACCTAGTGGCAAATGTGAGCAAACTTTTGCACGCCTGCTCAGAATTGCCATCTATGTGAGTATATCAGTTTTCATTGAACTTGGACAAGACATTCGTAGGCTTGAGTAAAATTGGTCACGCTAACAACAGTTTTTTTTTGATGGTAGCCATTTTGTTTTTAAAACTTAACATTTTTTCCACCAAGGTTGGGATTGCGTGTTCTCAGAGTCTTGCCTAATTAGGCGAAGGTGAGCCATAAATCCATGGACTAGTTTGCATGAATAGGCCTTGCAGAAAATTCTGAAAGGTGGAAGTCTTTGGCAATCGCAAATTGAATCAGGATTTGAATATTGTTCATCTTCAGCCAGGGAGTTAGTCAAAAAGCGATACCTTGGCTGCACATTTTGGGAGTTAAAGGTCAAAAGTAGTTGGCAGTGCTATCGTGCCATCATCTGGCCAGTGTGTGTAAACACGATAATCTTGGTAGTGAGTGGCATTGGGAGCATGCCTACCAGGTTTCTTAGTTCTATGACTTAGTGTTATTATTTTTTTGCTGACTCAGTGTTAGGGAATAATATTATTATTAATAAATACAAACTAAATTCCAGAACAGGAACAATAGGGTTTCAACAGCTTTGCTGCTTGGACCTTTAATTAGAAACTGCTGCTGCTCTTTTCCACTGCAGATATACTTAAGGTTGTGGTAGCAGGGCTATGTTTGATGCATTTTAAATGACTGATCTGCTTGATGGAAGCTGTGGCACCTTGGGTCAAACTCCCTTTTTTATAAGTGCGTGGGTTTGCATTAATATGCAACAGCAGTGTCCTCTCTGAAATTTGACCCTGTGACTGTCTGGTCGAGAGTAATTTACAGTGTAGGGACAATGGGCCACAGTATGAAACTCAGACCCATCATTTTCAAAATCTGTCAGGCATAATTTGGTTAATGCTTCATTTTGAAGGTATCGACAGTCTTTCTGAGCTTAATGAGTAAAGAGGCCCCACTTCATTTTTGCCGATATCTTGAAATCTGTTGTTGGGCTATTTTATCATATTAACTGTAGTTTAATTAAGTTATCACTTTTTGTTACACTTCTCTTAAGATAAAGCTAATTTCAATTATGGAGTGTAAAATCCATTAGCTGCATATGAAGCTTTCTCACCTTGTCTATATGCCATTTTGTTAAAATGGTCCAGCTCTTGAAATGATGAAATCTGCGATCAATTTGAAACATTTTTTAACAGCCAGCAAAATTGTAGTGAAGGTTTCCAAAGCAGTCAGTAGTATAATGAATGTTTACGCTGAGTGTAATCTTTGTACCGCCCTGAACACAGCTAAATAGGCTTGGCTGCCAGAGTATATGCAATCCTGTTTCACGCTACCCCTTTATTGCTGTGGTATTCCGGGGCTCTAGGGCGGATGTGCAGTAACGCCCCTGCAAGTTTGTATTCAGCTAAGCCTCTTCCACATTTTTTTTCAGCCGAGAGCTGCCTATTTGTTTCCGGGACTCCCCAGAACGGCCTGGTCTACTGCCCAAAAAAAAAGTGATTTCACTCCTTATTGGCCTGACAGGACGGACTGTGGGGTGTGTGTGTTTGCGGGGGGTCGTGGTGCTGGGGTGTGGTGGGGAGGGGCTGTACTATCCGTTCTCTTCATTTGAATTTGGCATTAAAATCCAAGATGTCTTGCAAGGAAGAAAACTTTTTTGTGGGATTTGTTTAAAGAGGAGTTAATCTGTACTTAACCTCGTGATTGTTCAATCTGCTGATACACTCAGATGTCAGTTACAGTTTGCCTCATAGCATGCCCCTGTGTCAATGCAATTTGGAATTTTATTATTTAGATCCACATAGACAAATTTGGATATTTGACCATAGAGAATTCACTCAGGGTGAAGTCTCAAGTGACAGTCTAGAGGCTGTTAGGCTATGTGACCGTTAGCGCTGTTGCGCAGGTGTGTATGGTGTGCAGGTAGCCTCATTCCACTTAAATAAATAATGAATTCCTCAGGTTACCACTGTGTTAGCGAAGGTTAGCGCTCTCAGCACCACTCCAGAGGTGCACAGCTTACCAGTTGTCAAGAAGCGACTCATGCAGTGCGGCTGAGACAGCTGTCAGAGACGGTGAACAAACAATTGGAACTCGTCTGCTTGACGGAGCTTCTCTTCCCCGCTCGATTTAACTGCACTCTTAGCTTTCTGCCTCCGAGTGGTACTGACACTATCAAACAAAACAAAAAAACCACAAAATTCTCAGTTAATGGCCAGCCTGCCAAGACTGATGACCAGAGCCGATCGTCTGCGAGCGCAGTTTGTAAACAGTGAGTTAGGATGACAGAAGGCTCATTATGCTCCACTTTCAGCGAGCAGACATTTGAGCACATTACCCGAGAGAGCTAATGAATTCTAATCTGCTTTTTATTAGGCCGCGTTGAAGATTGTGTTTGGTTTCGAGTCTCTGGTGAGTACACGCATAGATCCAGATGGGCCCTGCATCGACTGCAGCGAGCTCCCTAGTGCTGCTGTGTGGGAGACCCAGTGGTTTGTCATAAGCACATAGGAATACACGATGACTGGCTCATCATTTGTTCGTGCACTGAGTGTGGCCAGCACTGCATCAAAACTTCCCAACAGTCCCAATTTCCCTTGGGTTTTTGGTACTGCTACTCTGCTTTGTTGGCAAGCTGATGCCTGGGTTGTCCTTTCCAGGTCAGGTCCTGGTTTGCCCTTTCCTGGTCACGTCCTGTTTTTCTCTTTCCAGGGTAATGGCTGATCTAGTCTTTCCGTTGGCCCGGCTCATTTGTCATCTTCTGGTCACTTGCTTTTGGCCAGATATGCAGCTCTGTGCTTAGATTGCAGGCTCAATGACTGCCATTGCCATAGACTGTATATAACTGTATTCAATGATACTTAAATATTATGATCCATTGGCAACGCCTGCCATGATCCAATTGAGTTGCCCTGTCTGTCAGCAGAACTCACATTTCCCTGAGTACGACAGGTGTGGCTAAGGCCTCACGACTGACTGAGGCTGTGGTTACTGGGCCTCACTTTTTATCCCCCGCCGGGCGACAGACATAAAGGGGGATCATGTTGTGGCGCAGTCCGTCCAACCGTAAATATCGGAAGGTACTTGGCTTCTGAAATCAACGACTCCTACAGTTTTAAAGGATGTCCCTGAAACTTTACACATAGGCTACAGATAGGCTGATGATACGCATATCGCAACTCCGGCGTGGGATGTTGTGCTCTCAGAGTACTGTTATTGACATGGCAGTGCTGTGGTGACCGATTACGGTAGTGTCATATTGACTGAAACGGAGTTTAAGTTATCTGTTATTTTCTCATACTGAGAATGGAACAGAATGCTGTACCAGTCGAAAGTGTTTGAACAGCAACAATTTTCAAGTTGTCAGAGATGGAAAAAATTATTCTCTATCAATCTTTGTTTTCCAAAAAAATCGTCTCAATCTTCAATTGATCAAAAAGGCCACCTCTTGCCATATATTACTTAGCAGATGCATATTTTTTTTCCCTGTGAGAGTTGTCATACAGTTCTGAAGGATTACATATATCACTACAAATTTTCCCAAAGATGTGCTGTGCTTGTGGTTTGCATCTTCTTGAATGTTTCTGTCCGATCTAGGTTGATTTTACAGCCTTTGTTGGAAAATAGAAATAATTAGTTCCCATGTAAATTTTGCCATTCACAAATATTTTAGTAACTCCAAAATTTTGGACTCCGTCTAGGGAAATAACATTAATTTTGACCTCAAACTATTGCTATTTTTCTTATGCCATTTTAGGGTATTTACATGAGTTAAACTGTTGATATTTTTCTGAAACATGGAACTTACACATGATTAGATTGTTCTTAAACTTTAGAGTGGTAGTGTAGGCAATTGTAGTGGTAAAAACATTAAATAAGTGCTATTGAGTCTCAAGCTTGGACGCATTTCAGAAGTACAGAGAGTGTTTTTCTGTTTTGTATCCAGGCCAGGCTGTCCTGTCATTGTTAATGCATTGTTTGTATTGATTTGTTCTTCTGAAGGTTATTCCTTTAGTATCTTTTTTAAGTATTGAGCATCATGTTACCATTTGACATCGTACAAAAGAATAATGTGTTTCTTGTCTATGAGCGACATCTATTCGTTGACCTTTCGGTGCACACTGCTGATGACTCTAGCACAGTCAGTGGTTTCATGTGCAGAAGATGCGTGAATGCTTTTGTGTTATGCTATGCTTACTGGAAAAAGCCTGGCACAGTAGCTAGTGAAACAGCAGCCAGAGATACTGCTGTTTTTTTTTTTTTTTTTCTTTTGCTTTATAGTTTCCTAATATCCCATCCTTGACATCATTAATTACAGCTGCTCAGAAGCTATTGGCGAGGCAGTCAATAGGGTATAAGAATTCTGCTGCGTGCATCAGGTTCTCTGAAATGTCAGAGCATGACTGAGGCTGTGAATTTATTTTAATTATGGGGTTGTGTAACTCAGAGCATTTCCCCTCCTTCACTCAGCATTACTGGAGAAATGGCCACTCTTAGTAGTGCCACCTGCTGGCAGTTGACTTGGCCACCTGTCCCCAACCCCCCACCCTCAAGGCATTTTTTTTGAATGATAAAAAAATATATGGATAATGTGAAAATAAAGGCTCTCCTACCCACCCCTGTTATTAAGTTTCATAAGTTTGTCTCATGGAGATTATTGGATGAACTAAACAGAGAAATGCAATGGAATCCTCAGAAACTCCGGAAGTCTTTACCAACTTATAACTGCAGACGAGTTTCCTCTGTTCTTGAAGAATCCTCAGTGTGTTCATTGACCATCTTTTTGATTTTAACACAGTGGTAAAATAGATGTAATCTTCAATAATTTTGCCCATTTTCCCCTCTATTTTTTTTCTTTTATCTGTGTTTCAGGTATCAGGATATGAGACGACAGATTGGGTTTGAAATTCGAGACATGTGGTATAATTTAGGTGAGTTACATTTTGGTCTTATGTTTGATGAGTGTTTGCAGTCTATGAAAATGTCATATTCCTGGTCAATACTGTAAAGTGCTCTTGTTTTATTTATATATGTACAAACCCCAATTCCAATGAAGTTGGTTGGTTGTGTAAAACGTGAATAAAAACGGAATACAATGATTTACAAATCCTTTTCGACCTATACTCAATTGAGTGCACTACAAAGACAAGATATTTAACGTTCAAACTGATCAACTTTATTGTTTTTTTTGGAAATATTCACTCATTGTGAATTTGATGCCCGCAACACATTCCAAGAAAAGCTGGGACAGGGGCATGTTTACCACAGTGCGACATCACCTTTCCTTTCAACAACACTCAATAAGTGTGTGGGAACTGAGGACACTAATTGTAGAAGCTTTGTAGGTGGAATTCTTTCCCATTCTTGCTTGATGTACGACTTCAGTTGCTCAGCCTGCGTCTCCGTTGTCGTATTTTGAGCTTCATAATGTGCCACACATTTTCAATGGGAGACAGGTCTGGACTGCTGGCAGGCCAGTCTAATGCCCGCTCTCTTTTACTATGAAGCCATGCTGTTGTAACACGTGCAGAATGTGGCTTGGCACTGTCTTGCTGAAATAAGCAGGGACGTCCCTGAAAAAGACGTCGCTTGAATGGCAGCATATGTTGCTCCAAAACCTGTACGTACCTTTCAGCGTTAATGGTGCCTTCACAGATGTGCAAGTTACCCAAGCCATGGGCACTAATAAATCCCCATACCATCACAGATGCTGGCTTTTGAACTTTGCACTGATAACAATCTGGATGGTCCTTTTCCTCTTTAGCCCAGAGGACACGATGTCCATGATTTCCAAAGACTATTTGAAATGCGGACTCGTCAGCCCACAGCGCACTTTTCCACTTTGCGTCAGTCCATCTCAGATGAGCTCGGGCCCAGAGTAGCCAGCGGCGTTTCTGGGTGTTGTTGGTATATCGAGGGCTGACTGCAATAAACAGTTATGTCCAGATGTTTTACATTGTTTATTGCAGTCAGCCCTCGATACGGCATTCACTTTGCATGGTAGAGTTTTAACTTACACTTGTAGATGTAGCGACAAACTGTGTTAACTGACAATGGTTTTCTGAAGTGTTCCTGAGCCCACATGGTAATATCTTTTACAAACTGATGTCAGTTTTTAATGCGGTGCCGCCTGAGGGACTGACGGTCACAGGCATTCAGTGTCGGTTTTCGGCCTTGCCACTTACGTGTAGCGATTTCTCCGGATTCTCTGAATCTTTTGATGATATTATGGACTGTAGATGATGAAATCCCTAAATTCCTTGCAATTGCATGTTGAGAAACGTTGTTCTTAAACTGTTGGAGTATTTGCTCACGCAGTTGTTCACAAGTTGTTCAGGGATGCTCCTTTTATGCCTAACCATAACACCTGTTTCCAATTAACCTGTTCACCTGAGGAATGTTCCAGACAGGAGTTTTTTGAGCATTCCTCAACTTTCCCAGTCTTTCGTTGCCCCTGTCCCAGCTTTTTTGGAACGTGTTGCAGGCATCAAATTCAAAATGAGTGCATATTTCTAAAAAAACAGTAAATTTATCAGTTTGAGCATTAAATATCTCGTCTTTGTAGTGTTCTCAATCGAATATAGTTTGAAAAGGATTTGCAAATCATTGTATTCTGTTTTTATTCACGTTTTACACAATGTCCCAACTGCATTGGCATTGTGGTTTGTATATTTCCCAATTTCTGCCTGGCATACCTTATTATTTTCCGTGACTTCCTCAAAACTCGACTAAAAATAAGTTTTTGCGAGTATTTTCTTCACTTCATTATCTGGGGTCGCCCGCAATTATTTCTGTGCTGAAAGCCAAGTGTGAGAAATACAGAAATAGAGGTGCAGTGAGAGAATGCACTGAAGTGGAAGAATGATTAAGCGCTTTTGTCATTGTGGGTGTGGAAATGGGGAAAAAAAAAAAAGAAAGACAGAAATCAGGGGTGGCAAGAAGGCTTCTTTTTTTAGCGTGCTCATCAGGAAAAGTGCATTTTTGGATCTCTGCACACTGCCTGCGCACAGAATAATGCAGTCCTTCTTAATTAGTGCTCTCAGTTTGAATTAATAAATTCGCTGTGATTTTCCCCCCTCAAAGCTCCCATGCTCTCCTGAGGTAACAGTAAGAAAATCAGCCACCTAATGAACTCAAGGGGCTTGGAGACGGACGGTGAAATGAGCTCGAAGCGCAGAACTCTGGACTCTCGTTTTGAGGGCCTTTCTTCAACAAAGGGCTTCTGTATTGAGAGCCACTTAATGAATGGATGGCTTGCTTCTTAGGCTGAGCATTCATTTGGCTATGAGTACAGGAAGTGGAAGCTGGGGGAGGCCCTGCCCTTTGAAGTGACAGGGAAGTGTTCCTGGCTTTGCTTCTCAACTGATCCTTGAGTCCTATTGAAGTGGAGCAGGGTTATCTGCCCCCACCGAAGCGCCAACCCCAAACCTAGAAGTTTCCCTTCATTCCTCAGTTAAAACTTAGCGCAGCTGTGCATTCTTGTGGCGGAGCGCTAATTCGATCTGATGAGACTGAGCTCGCATCGTGTGGCTCAGTGCAGCTGGAACAGCAGAGCTGCAGGCATATGCTCACTGATGGCTCACGCTCACACCTGCTGAAGCTTCAGTCGCAGTCAGCAGGAGTCCAGCCAGTGATGCAATTTTCTCACTTTCTTCTCATTTTATGGACTGGTACAGTGAGTCAGAGTCTCCGGTGGGTAACGTGAGCGCTCTCGGTGGATGCAGTGGTTTCTCAGTTTTGTGGGGGAAGAAGTGAGTTACTGATGATTACAGTGGTTCACTTGATTGTCAGTCACTTTTGTGTATTCCCAGTGGATTTTGTGGCGTAGAATTTGGCGCAGAAGGTGCGACTTGACTTACTTGCTGGGAGAAATAAATGAGGAAATCACCTTGGTAATGCTTTACTATCTATTTGAAGCCAGGAAGGACTTTATAGTGCATATTTGGCATTAAAAATAGCTGCCAGATGTGCGCCAAAATGATCACCTGAACAGCCTTTCTATGGCAGGTTGATAAATGATTGTCCTTTGGGGGGTGCTGGTGGGTGGGGGGTTGATTGGGGTTATTTTTCAGAGAACGTCCCAGAATCCAGATGGGAGAAGTGTTGGGGGCCCATTCTTTAGCATGTCTCTGTTTAGAATATGAGGGCAGGGGTGAAGGAGATCTGGTGCCTCTTATCTGTCTGTTCCGCACATCTAATTAGCCTGCTCTACTGGCACTAGAGTGAGGAACCTCATACCCAACAATGACATTAATTTAAGAGTCAGCCAGTAATGTGAGTATTGTTGTTTCACTTTCACCTGAAGTTTAACTGCGGGTATTGGCATGCCTGTACCTGTAAATGTATTGCATTACAAAGGAGTACTTTGGATAATAGAATGTAATCATAATGGATGATAAATGTACGGCCAAAAATGTAAATAGGAGTACACCAGTTAGACCTTCATAGTTTCAGGTGAAGTTTTAGCTCTGGAAGATGGTTTGGAGCCTGTATGAAATTTGAATCCTCTTCAAAAGTTTAGGTTTCACTGAATTCTGGGCATTTCCCTCTGGCAGTCAGTTAAAAGGTTATGTTGTGTTGACAGGTCCTCACAAGATCAAGTTCATCCCTGAGATGGTGGGTCCAATCCTGGAGATGACTCTGGTCCCAGAAATCGAGCTGCGGAAAGCCACCATCCCCATCTTCTTCGACATGATGCAGTGCGAGTTTCACTTCACCAGGAGCTTCCAAAGGGTCTGTGTCTTCTCAGAATCATTCTCTTATTCTGGACCAAGTCTAGTTTTCTAGCTGAGTTCAGCCAGGAACAGTTTAGAGCTGTGTACAAGACAATGGCTCTTTTCAAAGCATGGCTGCAAAGCAGAACATTGAATGATTGATCAATATACAGTACTGGACATAAGTATTCAGCACCCTAGATTTTTAATTCCTCCACCACAACAAAGTAGATGGGGATGTAGGAATGAGTGTTCTCCTCTGTGTGTGTTTCTGTCTTTCTGTTTGTCTGTTCTTCCGTCAAGCTTGTTTTACAGGCCAGAACTCCAAAACCGTTCAATCTTTCTCCCCAAAATTTCATATATGGATACATCTTATTGTTTATTATGTAGATGTGCCTTTTCATATTTCCATCTATCCTGCTGTCTGTCTGTCCATCCCTCCACCGTGTTTTGTTTCCAGGCCAGATATTAACTGTCCTGTGGTGAGGGATCTAAGTATGTCATGTTTGTTCAATTTAAATTTCAGCATGGGCGTTTATTTTTCTTCTTCACATTGGTTTTGCTGTTGATCAGAAGCGCATTGGCTTCTTGTATCAGTCCACATTTACAAATAGACATTTGTATTTCATTAAAGAAAGCTGATACAGATGATATGGCCTTGACAGGGCTGTGATCTGAACATCATCTAGGCTGTCTGGGATTACCTGGAGAGACGGAAGCGAGACAGTTCTTCTGCAAAAGAACTGTGGAATCCTGTCCAGTATTCTTGGAACAGCCATGCACGCAAATTTATTATAAAACTACTGGGCACCGTACTTAATTTTTAGGCAGTGGATAGTCACACAGAGTATAGATTTGATTAAATTTTAAGGAGTTTGTTGCACTTTAAAGCACATTTTTTTAGTCATTTGAGCCTGAAAGATTCATTATGTTGCACAGTAGATTGATACTTACTTTATAGCAGCGGCGTGCCGTCAGGTGTTCTGAGGGCCTTCAGTAACCACACCCTTTACGATTGCCCTCAAGCTCTTCTCGTCTTAGTTCGCCTGATTAACAGTCAAACAATTTATCGACTGAACAACCAAGACCAATATATGACCTATAATAGGAAATGATAATGAAAAAGTGATTGCCTATATTTATACTTATACTTTATATTTATATATACTGCCTATATTTATGTAACTGATGTGGCATTGTAAGGTTGGCAATATAAATGCAAAAAATCCAAAACTTTCGCTGACTTCGCAGCATTTATTTTCGCCATCCTTACCATTGTCACTCAGCTCTGCATCGTGCCTAACAACGCCCTTTAGCCGTGACTTCATTCAGAATATAGAATGGAGTCTCGTGGCTTATTGCTTAATGAGCCTTGCCAACTAATTTACCCAAATCTGAGCCATGTCACGAGCTACATGAGCGCAGAATTTATAAAGGCATATTGATATTTTAAGTCACCATTTACGTGCGGAAGAAAACACCTAATAATTTTGAGGTGTATTGTATAACAATGCTATCGAAATTAAATTTGACTTTCGTTCAAGCAATTAGTCCGAGCAGCTGCTGCAAATCAGGAAAATTAAACTGCGGGAGGTTTAGGTTATTGAGTATTGAAAGGCAAGGTTTCTGAAGGCCTTCGTAACTGCCAACGGACCGCCTCTGCTTTATTGTTCTGCATAACTGGAAAGAAATGTTACGATGTCAAACCAGGTGAGTGATGCAGGCTCCATGGGCCTTTTGTTTTTGGAAGCGTTTTTGCCTTACGGAAATGTTGTAGATGTACCTGAGACTTTTTGCACGCTAGCGTGTATGCAGACCATGTTTTATTGTATGCATTCTAAACACAGTGCTAAGAACCTGTAAATATTAGTGTATGTGAAAATGTATTTCACATTTCTTAGGTTGGAACTTGAGATTAAATCAGTCTGTGATTGATGCGGGGAAAAGGCTGCCTGAACGCACTCTTGATGAAAATCTTGTTGCTGATATGCTTAAATTCAGCTCTGTAGACGCTAATGTGACTGCAGTCTGCATTGAATTTGTAGCATGTGCACAAAATCATCTGAGCCGAAATTCATTTGCTTTCTTATAAAAATCCAGAGCCTCTAGATGAACACCACTCAATGGGCAATGTTTACTTTTAAAACAGTGGCAAGCACAGCTGTGCTCAGTATAAACTCTCTGTTTAGGTCTCCCAGGCTATCTGCGTGCACTGTGCCTTGTGATTGATCCCAGCTGTTCTGTCATTGAAAGTCAGCCCATATTTATGAATATCTGTTCAGGGATTTGCAATTGCTTGAGGACTCAGCTCTTTGCAGAATGGTGTTCAGTGCCAGGCGACCTGGAAAACTACTTAAACTTTGTTGTCTTGTTGTGTGGCTCAGACCCAAAACCGATTCAGTTGGTTTACTTCCAATATTACATTGTTTTTGCAAAAAGGAGGGAATGTGTGCGGAGCAGTGGTGACAGTTCAGCTGAAAACAGAGGAGGAAACCATCCATCCCCATAAACTACGGATTGGGCTTGACCCATTTAAATCATTTTTCATAATGAACAAGTTTTCCAACTATTAAAATAACCCACCTGCAGGAATATATACAGTGCTCTTCTTAATGCAATGTTTCGTCGATACTGAATACTAAATAAAAAATACTAAATTCAACACAGAAAAAATGTTTTATTCACCAAGCACGCTTCAAAAAACAGCACTTAGTGAATACCAATTCCATTTCCTGTTTCGTCTAATTGCAGTTTGAGAACGAGATCATCACCAAGCTGGATCACGAGGTGGAAGGAGGCCGAGGAGATGAACAGTACAAGGTCCTCTTTCAGAAGATGTGAGTGTTTATTCATCGCAAGATAACTGCAAATACAGCACAGTGCATTAACCCAGTGGTTCCCTACCCAGTCCTCAAGGACCCCTTGTCCTGCAGGTTTTTGTTGCAGCTTTACTTTTGCACACCTTATCCATTTACAGCCCAATGCACCTTCATGCACACTCTGTTCAGGTAGATCTTTTTCAACCAATCAGCATGAAGCCCTTAAATGGATCAGGTGTGAAAGGGTAGAGCTGGAGCAAAAACCTACAGGGCAGGGGGTCCTTGAGGACTGGGTTGGGAACCACTGCAATAACCCTTAAAGTGCTAATAATCACTGCTATAGTCACGCAAGGTGCAAGATATACAAAGCAAAATTTCAGATTTCAGCCTTCAAAATGGCAACAATTTTGTCAAATTTTAGTCGGCAAATTAGTTGACAATGACTTTAAGAAGGGTTCACAGGTGCCTGCAAGTCCCTCTGAAGGTCATTTGTTGACTACATGATGAATGATTTAACTTTTGGAGGGATATGGTGAATAAAAATTCAGCACTTCAAGGGTTAAGAGACATGTTTCACAGTCTTGGCCTTGTGAGCGTATTATCTTGTCTCAAAAGGGCATACCCTCTCTCACAGGGGTATTTCGACATGGTTCAGTCTGAGAAATTCATTATTGCTGCTAGTGTTTTCAGCTTCAGCGCCATGAGAGTAGCTTAGGAGTGGCCATAGTCTGCACCTTTAGATGCAGCCGTCTCAAACCTAAGTATCAGAGTCTTGATCATTTTCACCCTCCAGTAAATTACATAATTTGGGGGTTTTATGCACTGAGAACTAATCCAGGATTTTCTGCTGTGCTGCAGTCTGAATCATTTGGTTAGCAAAATCTTTCATTTGATCTGACATGCTTGATGAGATCTTGAGGCTACAGACTGCAGATGCTCTGTATAACTGGGTGTAAAGTGGAACGGTGATGTCGCAAGATTGAAGCAGCGTTGTTTCAATTGCAGCATTGGCTCAGTGTCCTTTCAGGTTAAAAAATTTGCTCTTTTGCGTACATGCTACTCTAGCTCTGTGAATGGGCAGATGAAATGTAAAATATCAAAAGATGGTCCATCTGCCTTTATTTTGATTTCAGCTGAGGTATCTGCAAATTCTGCCATGTGTGTTTTTGTTGCATTATTTGCGCTAACTGTTACTTGTGTGCACGGAGCATGAACTGTGTGGTATAAGGGCAATGTACCTCAATCTCTGCATAGTGAATGTAACTGTCAGCCACAATGACTATATTTTTGCATTGTTTATCTGCTCTGCTAAATGTGCATATTTTTGTCATTAACAGTCCCACTGCAGGCAATACACCTTCTTGACAGGACTGATATATTTGTCTGCTTCTGATTTTGTAAGAGCTTTGGGCTGAGTATTGCTGTGGGCTGAGATAACCAGTGTGTGGGGGATAGAACACTCAGTGTCTGAGAGGCTGCTGTAACAGGATACGGTCTAACTCATGGCAAATGCAATATCAGTAAAGTATTTACAAAAATAAAAAAACAAGTGTTTCCAATTTATCCAATGTATTTATGTGGTTTGTTTGTCTGTTTTAACTTTTGGAACTTAATTGTGACTGTATTGTATTTTTCTTTTTTTATTGTGAACTGTGTGCATGCTGTGATAATATTGTGCCTGATTTTATAAACTATGTGCAGTGCCCATGTCTTGTGCCCATTCTCAACTGTGTGCAGATTGCATGGCATTAACTGCACAGTCTACATCAATTGTGTGTGCACACTGAATTAACAGTTTGCTTTGTAGATTAAGTGCGCTTTCTGTTTTCAGTGCGTAAATGTTCTTCTAACTCACGGCATCCTGTAACAGTGTTTGCACTGCGTTAACTGCATTCTGCATTCTGCTCATGCAGTGGCAGTTGAGCATTCAGAATGAACAGTTGGTCCTGCTGTGTTGACTGTGATTATGCCTTTCCCTAGCCTGCTGGAGCACTGCAGAAAGCACAAGTACCTGGCCAAGAGTGGAGAGAACTTTGTCACTCTGGTGGTGAGGCTGCTGGAGAGACTGTTGGACTACAGGACCATCATGCACGACGAGAACAAGGAGAACCGCATGAGCTGCACCGTCAACGTACTGGTGAGGCGCCGCCCGCAGGACCCCTGAACACTGGCCTCACCCTTCAGTGTGTCTTCCCCACACTTAAAACAGATATGCCCAGCCACCCTGAGCCTCTGCTGCACACAGCCACCCCCGAATCAACCAGACGCACTTCTTCCCTCTTCAGCATCTCTCTCATCTTCCCTTATTCGCTTGTATTAGTTTCAGCAAATAATTTTGAGGTTGCCTTTGGCAGACACATAGAGGAAATGACTACAATAACAATTACGCCTACACATGTATACTGACAGGCATTTGAACTCACCATTGATGATAAACATAACTTCGCTGCTGCAATGAAGTCATTGGCGTAAACTGGAATGTTATTTATTCATTTATTTTGGTGTTTTTTTTTCACCCAAATTAATATTTCTGTGCGAGGAATTTCTTCCAGGAATGAAATATCAAGAAGAAGCAGCTTCCATCATATTCCCTGTGTGGTGTTAGAAAAAGGAAGCCTTCGCTGTGATAATGAACTTGGCATCCCGATAAAAAACATTTAGGCCTATGTATGGAGGTTGGATGTGACTGGGACATTAGGAGTGTAGTAGTAGTAATTTTTGCACTAGTTTTCCAGAATACCTAACACAGGAATTTTTCTGTGAATATTAAATGGTAAAATACGTAAACTCTCTTTCTGACCGAGGGTTTTTAAGATTTCTCAGGCGCTGTGGAGACATTTTTATTTCCCATTTGTTAGTTAGCGCGACATTCTGGAATAGCCTGGATGTGATTTGACTCAAATTTCCATTTTCTAAATAACAAGCACAGAAAGAATGAGAGTACCTGACTATGAATTTTATATATCGAAAGCAATTCTGCATCATATCCGAGAGAATAATATAGGCTGACAGCAGTAATGACACATATGAATGAATATGGGCACTTTGAATTCATATCAGAACGAATGTGTGCACCGCACCCTTGATCAGAGACTCCTCTGTAGTTGTGCGCGTACCGTTTCTCAGAGCAACCTCAAAGAAAAGCGAGGAAAAATGTCTCATAAATTACGAGCATTCGAAAGGTTGCCTCCGAAGACCGAACCAGACGTGACAGTTTTTACAGGCGGCGAGGAAACATCAATGTTCCTGAGAATTCATGAGCTTGTGCTGCGCTTTTGGAAAATAGGTGTCCGTGTTCAGAAAGCTGGCATCTACAATCATAATGTTCCACTCATATCCTCTTGAAGGCTTCTGTATAAATAAGCTGAGTATCATCTAGTGACTGCTGCTGAGCCTGTGCATCTGAATGTGGGCAGTAGACATTTTTTACCCTCTTATCCAGATTTGTCGGGATGTTTTGAATTGCAGGAACTGGGTTTATTGCTCTGAATAAAGATGGCCGCTCTTGTTTTACATGAGTCTGGGGCACAAGAGTGGCCAGGCAAGGATAGTGGGTGCATCTCAAAGCGTAGGCTCATGCTTTGAAGGCTGCATTTTTAGGGGTCGTCACTTAATTCGATCCGCCAAACTGGCATGACGCAATTTCATCTCCGTTAAACAGCTTTGGTTTAAGTGAGTCATCACTGGTTTCCCTAACCCTAACCTTGACTCTTACCCCTAACCCTGAATCTGGCCCCAAACCTAACCCTAACCTTAAATTAATCCTTATCCCTCATCTTAAATGTTATTTTGGCTGATGGAAGTAAGTGACGACCCCTAAAAATGCAGCCTTCAAAGGCTGCAGCTAACGCATTGAGATGCACCCAGTCATTGAATTGTGCAGTGGTTCACTTAGCCTGAGTTGCCTCAGTCGGAATTCAACTATACTGATGGATATTGTCTCGAAATCTAGTGTCAATTGTCCGCGGCAAAAGAATGGTCACTGTTTCAGTGTTCATGCCGTGACTGGTTAGCTGCAAAAATGGTTAGCTGCAAAAAGTGCGCAGCCCTGCGCCTGCTGCCTAAAGAAAATATGCAGCAACAGAAATTTATCATTTATTTGCGTCTTCACAATAATTTTGTGGAGCAAGCATAGAATGGTGAATGCCCTGTGTGTTGCCATGGTGTATGTCATGTGACTACACAAAGTGTACTTCTTGACAACTAATGGTAGGACTCCATCCTAGATTCCTGTGTCAAGTCTCTTACAAAAATCTGTGCAGGTAGTCATCGCAGCGAGTGCTTCTATCAGTGTCTTGTTTTAGGATTGCTATAAATGAGTTATCTTAGTAAAGGTCTGTATTCAAGGCCTTGTTTTAAACTTTGTTAAACCAACTGTTAACCACAAGGTTTCATGCAGGCCTGTTTTCCTTTGTTTTAAAGCCCCTTTCTGTCTCCGCAGTATCCCCTCCCAGTTAATAATGAAAAGCACAAATCCCTGAAAAAATAGTTGGAATACTGTCAAATACGAATAAATTATTCAGAAGAGTACAGATAATGTGTTCGAAATGGATGCGAAAGTCATCTGAATTCGAGCTGTGATATTTGGAATTTTTAATTCTGCACCAACTGATTTAACTGATTAGCACTTCAAAAATTACAAACAAAAACGGCCGCTAGTTGCACTCAGATACTACTCTTGTAAAAGTAAATGCAACCTATTTCTTTCAAATTTTCACTTGAGAAAAAGTAGGCCTTTAAGAGTTCTTACTTTTGAATGGTAGGCCTAGGCTGACTTAATCAAGTGGGCTAGAAGTAGGCTACTGATACATCATAGCTTACTAAATGTAATTTTTAGCTTTTCCAGAGCTGTGAAGAAAATTGCCCATACGTAGGACAGCAACGTTGGAAACATGAAGCCTTACATTGTGTAGTTTAATTATTAGTTGCGCTTAAAGAATTCTAAGAATTGAACATATTTAAATAGGCCCATTAAGAGTAATAATAATCAATATGGTGTTGGAAAACATCACTACACATAGCCTACGTATGGAGTCTATTATAATCTGTTTAGCAACAGTGTCATTTGAATGTGTATAGGATTTTGCCAGCGGAGGACATTTGAAGATGAATCTTATTTTTTACATCCAACTCTGGAAAAACTTTTGCAGTGTCAGTCTCTTGCCATCTTCCACTCGGATCGCTCGACTGCACATCTGAAAATGTGGCTCGGCTATCTTGTCAAGATGAGTCAGCCAATTAAAACATCCACTGGACTCAGATGCTTGCTTCCATTGAAAAATGGCCATTTTTGTATTCACTCTTATTTATATCTTTGCTTTGAGGTACATAAGTACTTGAAAATGGTATACAAGGAGGTCTGCACTGTCAGGGTAAAAAAATATTTATTTCCATTGGGTTCAGTGTAGATATTGGCCAAATTTCCACAAGGGACAAAAAAGTAACATAGAAAGCAAAAAACTCAATTTTCATGAGGCAGGTACTGTAGCTCAAGGCTGATGGTTGATGGCAATTATGCAATTCTTTGTAATAATCTATTTATTTATTTGTTAATTTAAATCTAAATAAAAAACCTAAGTTCATAAAAAAGGTTGAAAATTAACAGTTAAGGGCAAAATAATGATATTTCAGTTCCCTTCTATTACGAGAAATGGGAGTCGTACATCATAGAATGCAGTGTGTGTGTCTTTATCACTTATGTAATTTATTTGTTTATTTATTTATTTTTCCCGCCAAGTCCCCTTGTTATGAGGGCAGTGGAGCAGAGGTTCAAATACTACTCAGGCCTTCTGGTAAATGATTCAGTTGTTGAGTTATACTGATGTGCAATTTCCTATCAGGCTTATCAGGAGAACAGTTAAATCATTGCTCTGCAAATAAAATAATCTAGTTTCCCTCAAGAGATTGTTTTACATTTTTAAATTGTGTCGTTTTTGTCATAGGTTGTGCGCCTATTATTAATTGAAACCCTAAATATGCATCTTAAATGCCATATGCTAATGGGCCCATTTTAAAGGAACAACATGATTTATAGGTGAGACACCCACTTTCCTTATATCGATTTGCCCCTTTGACGCTTGTCTAGTGACCCTTTGACGTAAGTAGGTGGCCCACGTTTTGTGTCTCTGGGGCCCTTGGCCCTGTTCCTTCCAAATCCTGAAAAAACAGTGCTGTGTAACAAGTAAATGATGCAACATAATTATAAAATTTATTTTCAGTCATAACTAGACAGAGAATGCTGAGTAGGGTGCTTTGTAATGTGTTTTTGTTTTCGTTATCATCTTAATACTATCTAAATCCGCTTTATTAATTAAGTAATCACGATTTGGGTGAAAAAAAATCCTTAATCGTTCCTGAGTTCTGAAAAATGTCAAGCCCATTGCATCTAAATGAATATGCGATGAGTGAGCATCTGTCATTATACCATTTGAACGTGTAAGTAAAGACAGTATTGTTCAACCAAGAAATGGAGTTTAAATGTCGGGAATGGATTTTACCCGTGTGTCGTTTATCATTGTGAAACCCTCCATTTAGTTTAACCAAATTTTTTGCAGTGTTTTCTATTGTCAGTATCTGGGTCCATTGGCTCATTTCTTCTCACTCTCACAATGCAAGCACTGTTACTCTGTCTTAAACCTTCAGAATTCAGTTTCAAAGAATGTTATTTTCCCATATGCCTCACAGTGTCTCTTTTATCGTAGAACTTCTACAAGGAGATCGAAAGGGAAGAGATGTACATCCGGTAAGGATTCTTAATGGGTTTTTTTTTTTTTTGTATTTGGGGAAGAGAATTTGATTAAGAAACTGCATTGGACTCCAGAATCTCTTATTCTGAGGTTTGGCAATGTCTGAGTGCCTTTGGGAAATGAGATGTCCATTTCCTAAAATGAACGGCTCTAGGAAGCTGGATAATGTAAATGCCAGCTATGTAACTCTGGTTATGGTTTCTGCTTGATAAAGATGGGTGGATGGCAGATATATGTTTTTTTCATGCAATTATTCATCATTTCTCAATATGGAAATGATCTAATGAAAGCAGCATTCATTTCTAAAGGCACAGGGGCTGATTAAATTGGAGTCTGTCATATGCATGTGTAATTGGTTACTTGCTGAAAGTTGAATTCTCAGCCGCCTCCCGGTGACCTGATGGGTGTGGAAAGGAAGAAAACGCTCCTGCTTTTGAAATTGAAATTACCCGTCAGCAGTGATAAGTCGAACTGCCCGCGTTACGCAGTGATTTTATTCTGAGCATTTTGACTTGGTCTGCATTAAGTATTCTGAAGATTGAAATGCCCTTTAGATTCAAATATCCCTCCTCCTGGTTGTCATAATGGCTTCATTTTCCTAACAAAAAGCACAGCCGCTTCAGTATTCTGAAGGCGGAGTCGTGACAGGAAGGAAAACATTATTAATGGTGGGGAGAAAGGAAAATGCCAGCGAGGGAGGCTGTAATTGTTTGCTTTCGGGATTTTTCCCCTCCTGTGCCTTCATTTTTCTTTTTGCCCCCTCTCCGGTGTTCACTAATGAACATTTCTTCACCTCCAGGTACCTGTACAAGTTGTGTGACCTACACAAGGAGTGCGATAACTACACTGAAGCTGCATACACCCTCCTCCTCCATGCCAAGCTTCTCAAGGTATCTGCACAAATCTCATCCCGTCTTTCAGATGAGATGTTAAACCTGACTTACTGTGACCATTAAAGATCTTTTGAGTCAAGAATAGGGGGTTCCCTGAGGTCCAAGCTAAATTTCAACCTGGCACATGATTATCCTCAGATGTAATTGGCTATGAAAATTATACCCTCCCTCTCCACCTCAGCTGATGTGTAGCAGGGTGCATGATGTTTAATCGCAAATTTTTTTATGAGTGTAATGAGACCAAATGGAGCATGTCGGCAACCGTGCGCCATTTCTTTTTCTTGAAACATACCTTCTTGCCTGAAGTGGGTTTAAACAAACTGCAATCAAACATCAGAGGCCAAGAAAAATGCCTGGAGAGGAGAGAACTTCACTGATACCAGTACGTGTAACCTCACCGGTGATTAGCTGACCTCTCAGCGCAGTTTTTTGTTTATGACCGCTGCAGGTGTGTAGGTATGTCTCTGGAAAAAAAGGAATTTGCATGTTTGCCAGCATCCCTCATAGCAGTGTCTAGTGTTATTACATTACAAAAAAAGATGAAAAAAAAATGATGATTCAGCAGAGTCACACCCTAACTTTGTGTTGAGTGTTCTGCTGCAAAATGGCTGCCATGTATCTCTCAGATGGGCGCTTCACATTCACATTGGTGTTGGTCGAGGAAAGATTTCCTGTATCACTGTGTAGCAATTTGAGTCCCTTTAAGAATGGTACCAATTAATGCAATGTTCATTCTTCACAAAGCTTGTTTGCCCTATTTCAGAACTAGTAGTATTGTCAGAGTGAGCGTGGGCTCCGCAGTGCTTTGCCTCCTTCCCACGGAAACCTAAGTAGTGAGAGATTGTAATTACGGTCCATTTGTTTTTATCATGTTTCTCATCTTGTCAGTGTACCTCTCTTTATTAACCAGAACATCTTTCGAAGACAGTTGTTTTCTGATGATATTTACGTTGATGGATTGACATTCTACTGTGTGCTTATGTTACTCTTTCATTATTGATCCGTAGGTGTGCATACCGTACGTGGTGTTGAGTGCTCTGTTAAGATTTGAGAATAGATCTCTTGACGATTTATAGTGTAGGCTTTGATGATACATATACCTTGATTTATCATGCATACTGTACGTTGACAATTCAATGTGATTAAATTCAGTTCAATTTCATTTTACTTATATTGTGCTTTTCACTGAAGAACAGTTCTGAAGATGCTTTACAGAGTTAAAAAATGGCAGTGCCCAGCCTAAATTACCAAAATGGCAAATAGGTAAAAAACCCCCCAAAAAAAAAAAACCTCCCAGTGGGGAGAAATATCCTCAAACTGGTGAGAAAAAAAAACCTCCCTGTTGGAAGAAATCTCAAGAGGAACCCATAGTGGTGAAAAAACTCCCCAATGGGAAGAAATTTCAGAGGGAACATGGCAGTGTTTGGGGAACCCATCCTCTGGTGGCCAGCTAGTGAATGATCATCTTAGGAAACAGCACAGAGCTTGGTTGGTAAGTTAGAAATACACACAGAAAATTGTAGTGCAGTCAAAAGAAATTATTTCGTCATGGAGGATGCCGGCGTATCTAGAGGTGTGTAGCTTAAACTTCTTAGCTTTGCCTCCAGGTACAGACAGTGAGGCAGAAAACTGAAGTAAATCAGTAAATGCAATAGACCGGCGCCTCCGCAGTTCCCAGATCAGTTTAATTCCCCCGGCACAAGATGGATGGTGAGCGGGAACACTTGCTGAGCCTCTTTTTTCCTCACCTTTTACCATTTACAGTTTGCATATAATCCTCTTCTTTGATCCCCTCAGACGGGCTAAATTAGAAGCTGTACCTTTGAGTCTATTCCTTTAAGTGCTGGGAGAAAGACACTATTCTTCTCGTGTCACTTTGTTCTACTGAGAGACTGCTGATCACTGTCTCCTGTATGATGGTCTCTTGTGTGCCATCTCCGACCATTTTATTGCCCGAGGGCAGATACCCACTGGCACCCCCCCCATGCCTAAAACTGGCTACAACTAAAGATAGAATTTAGAGAGTTTTGTATCCTTTTTCTACCTAATCTAATTCAAACTGTCCTTACGATCTTCAGTTGCGGCCCACCTATATTTTTTCATGATCAAGTTTCATGACCTTGATTGTATGCTACATACTGGTCTTGATTATTCATGAAAGTAACAGTTTGATTATTAATCAGGCAGTGGAAATTGGAACAGGTTGAAAGTCGTCATATTTTAAAAATGGTGGTTTTTTGTGGTCGCAGTATCTTGTAGAGCATATTGTTGCTGTTCGAGTTTGTGTGCACCTGTCCGTATGTAGATGTTGGAAAGGAGAGGAAATTAATCATGCAGCCACATGCTTAGAGTTCCTATGGCATGCCTTTCCTGGGCTCGTCCGTCCACCTTCTGTTGATGAAACTGTTAATGCAGAGTTTTTTCTTATTTTTTGGTCATTCAATGGCTGTCTTACATCATTATTAAAACCTTTTAAAGCTGAAAAACCTGCTCTGTTGGGCCTCTTTTCTGATACACAGACTTGGCTTTCAACTCGTTTCATCATATAATCTCATATAGTATAGGAATGGGTGGGAAGGACATTGGTGTGTTAATCCATATCAGTTTGCCCAGCACTCATACTTGATCTCTTATTTCTACAATTCTGTCCACTGCAAGCTTTTGACAGTCTGACGAAGGGGATTTATACTGAGGAAATATTAAGCGGTCATGTCGACTTCTTATCTACTCGCGTGATAATCTAGTACTGAGAGAGTGGCCCTCACAGATCCAAAATGGCCTCATTCCCAAAAGGTTTCTGGCCAGACTTGAGTAGATAGATGGTGACCTGTCAGAATAACAGCAGACAAACACTTCAACGACTGTGTTTAAGGGGATTTGAAAACTCGGCTGTTTGAATTTTATTCCAAGTGCAGTGGCCCACTTATATTTTTTAGGGAATCGTACGTCTCGCCACTTAAGTCATTGTTAGAGCTCCCACGGGGTTTTGAAACTGTGACGATATTAATTTTTCCACGCAGACGAGAATGCTGAAAGGGAACTATTTATTTTAAAATCCGGTGGCCTCCATGCTGGAATTCCTCACTGAACACTTGACTCCTCAAGAGAACCAGAGCCCATTACACCGTAAAATTTGATTGCTTTAAGTAGAGGCCACTAGGTGAAAACCTTTTCTCATGTAAAAAAGAAAAAAAACCTGTCTACTGAAGTCAGCAAGTGAAACATTCTCTGCACTCAAAATCAATGTCTGCCTGCGCTATTACTGTATATGTATTTTATTTACAATGTAGGTTATGTATGGCTCATATTCCACTCCATTCTGGCAATGCTTTGGTTTATCAAAATTGGCTATTAAGGATTGGCACTCCTTTGCAAAGGTTTCAGAATGTGTCTCTTTCAAAAACGAGACACTCGACTATTTGTCCATTCAGCTGTTCATGTTTACTGACGACAGATGTCGAGTGAGAGTTTTGCATCAGTCCAATCCTTTTTTGCTCTTAGGGGTGCTGATAAAATTTAATTGCTGCCATGGATTTAATATGTTGACACTCGACTGTTCTATGCTAGTTGGTAGACATTGCGCCATCATTTGTTTTGGTCTGCTATAGGACAGTCCCCTTGCGCACATGATTGTTTCACACAAGTGCATGGCCAATGCGTGTCACGCTTCTCCTGATATGATTCCCAGGAGAACTTTTCCGTGTCTGCAGCTGAAAATGGCGTGGAATGCCAATTACTGTTCTCAGGGCAACAAGTCTGTCCTGACAGCCCTTTTTAATGTGGCCAGTAAAGATGCCCATCCTTTTTCCAACTCAGTCCAGCAAACTCTTCCTTGATGTTACCATTATACTGTACAGGGAGCATTAGCAATGAGCACCAGCATTAGGTCAGCAGAAGGACTAAGCCCTTATAATCTTCTCCAGTTGTTCTTTGCTCTCAGCTGTTTACAGAATCAAACAAATTCAGTAATGCGTGCTATAGTACTGAGGTTTAAATCAATATATTTGATGTGTCTCTATGGCAGCCAAGTAATCCCCTCTGCTTTGGACAGCAGTACTTACCTTGAGCCACTGCCAATGAACTGGTGCCGTGATTTGGTGACGCCACCGGGTCTTGTGTTCTTTCACGTACATGCGCAGGAATAAAAAGCAAGCGTGCCTCCGTGTGCATTTCCGTGCTTCTCGCATGTCTGAGTACAGTTGTATGTATTTGCTTTGTGTCTTTTTGTGTGGATACATGATTGCCACGTTGCTTTTCTGTGCTGTAGCATCGGTTTCCTGAGTGGGACACTTTTTTTTTTTTTTTTTTTTTGCTAGCATTCTATTGAAATTTCCCTTTAACTATGAATATAGATTATCATGTAATTTTTCCATCAAATTTATGGTGATAAAGTACATTCCATTTTGTTACCTTTCCAACCAGATATCGTTTTAACCATTTACTTGAGCTTTGTCTTTACTAGAGAGTACACAAAAGGATGCTAACGCTGGACATTTAGCTGTGTGCTTTGTCTGTTTTGGGACTGCTCCTCGTAGAAAACACTGAGCATTGCTAATTTTCAGGTGCAAGAGGAAGGTTGTTCCTGAATTGGCAAAATCAACATCAGTGCTGGGTTCGGCCTATCTTACAAGCTACAATAAAAATATTTGAAGTTGAAAATAATTCTACGTTAAATCGTTGTATGTACTTAACTTTTTTTGACATCCAACATTTCTGCTTCCTTTGTCCATTACGGTGGCCGACAGGGCAAATTCACTGCAACGGCTAAAAACATCTCCAATCGGAAAAATGCGCTGCAAAAATAGAAATTATGCAAATTCAAAAACACTCAAACCGCAAAAGCAAATGCAAAAGAAAAACACGGCATATGGGTCAATGACAAATAAGCCATTTAAAAATTTTTTTTTAATAAATCTTGAAAAATGTACAGAATACATTTATTTGAAGTTGGAAAAGTGTGTTTAAACAAGTCCTAATGGTTGCACAACATTTACAGGGTTTTAGTACAGTTTTAGACTGTATTTGCAATTTCACCAGCCAAAAAATGTCAGGTGGCACAACCAAAAGTTTCTCAAAAAAAAGACACTTCCCTCTTTTTTTTTCTAAGTGATTTTTTTATTTTAGTAAGTATACCTGAGAGTGTCTACTCTGCCTAAAACATCACTATTTTGTAATTGAGCTAGGTATTAAAAGAAACTTATGGATTCTTAATTGTAGGGGGCGGGTATTTTGGTTTTGCAAACAATTTAAGAACAATTAAACTATTAAACTTTGTTTATTTGAAAGGTTTTCAATATAAAATTATGCCCCCATATTAATATTATATTAATTCATATTTTAAATTACATATTTAATACATTTCACATAGTGTTAAACTTGCTCGGACGGTTGCGCCACCTGACATTTTGAAGGTTTGAGATGGCAAAACATAAAATATATATCATTTTTATGATAAACTGGAAATATGTTCAAATTAAACAGGTTTTATAGAATAAAATGATGCTTATTATGAATCATTTAAAATTATTTTAAACCAAAATAGTGCACTCGGACAATGTCACGTCATTGACCCATATCCATGTCAACACATACGCGCTGCAACAGCCCAAAACATCTCCATTTGGAGAAACAGGCTGAAAAAACAGAAATAATGCAAAGCCAAAAACATGCGTTCCAAAAAGCAAATGCATGAGAGAAAAGCGCTGCATTTAGATATCAACACAACAAAAGTGCTCCTAGTCACTTTGGGGAGCGCCAACAAAAACAGCTTTTACTTCTGTCCTAAGCGAGACTAGTCAGCTAAGGTTCTAGCTACCTAGCTAACGTTAGTTCACTTGTTTAGCTAGCAAGTTTGCTAGCCTGGCTGGCCAACAGTTTGGTGCACGGAAGTCAATATAAAATAAATGAATTAAAAAATCTGTTATTTTGCCATCTCACTTAGCTAGAGTTGAACCGCGAGCATTTACGTTATACTAAATATAACTGTCAGCTAGCTAGGCTAGCGAACTAGCTAGCTAAGCAAGCAAACTAACGTTAGATAGCGAAATAATGGATAATTTTTATTCATTTATTTCTATTGAATTCTGTGCATCAAACGGTTGGTTAGCTAGGCTAGCGAACTAGCAAGCTAAGCAAGCAAATTAAGGCTAGGGAGCAGCTATGTTTGGTATAACATAAATTCTTGCGGTTCAGCTTTAGGTGAGTTAGCAAAATAATGGATTTTTTTATTCATTTACTTTCTATTGACATCCGTGCACCAAACTGTTGGCTAGCTAGGCTAGCAAACTTGGCAGCTAAGCAAGCAAACTAATATTAGCTAGGTAGCTGGCTAGCTAGCCAGAAAGTCTTAGCTGGCTAGTCTCGCTCAGGACAGAAGTAAAAACTGTTTTAGTTGGCGCTCCCCATAGCGACTGGGAGCACTTCCGTGGTGTTGATATCTAAATGCAGCGCTTTTCTCTCTTGCATTTGCTTTTAAGGTTTGCGTGTTTTTGGCTTTGCATCATTTCTGTTTCTCCAATTTGAGATGTTTTGGGCCATTGCAGTGCGTATGTGTTGGCACGGATATGCAGCAATTTACTTTTGCATTTACTTTTGCGGTTTGCGTGTTTTTGAATTTGCATGGTTTCTGTTTTTGCAGCACGTTTCTCTGATTGGAGATGTTTTTGGCGTTGCAGCACGTTTGCCCCTGTCGGCCACTGTAGTCCATTGACTGCAGACTATATCACGCCTGATTCTGTGTTTTCATTGGCTCGGCTAAGCGGTGTAAAAAGTCGTGTCTGTAAAGCTAGGCACTAAAAGCTGCAGCTACAGTGAAAATTCAGACACAACTCTAAGTGGGAAAGAACATCACCCAGGCACAGTCTAAGCATTCTCCCAGATTTCTCTAATCAAAGTCCCTTTCCTTTGGTAATTATACATCTAAATATTCATGGATACATTTGAAATTGGACACATAGACTCTAAAACATGAATTAATTACTCCCACTTGTGCCAAGGTGCCAATCATCAATACAGGCCAGTAAAAAGGACTGGAAATTGTGTTAGGCTGGAAGTATCTCACTCAGGAAGCAGTTACTGTACATCCAAGATGAAGAAAAGAAAGCCCTGGGGAATTTTACCATAAATGCCCTCTTCACAAATGGAAATTCTGTATAGAATGCACATTATAATATCTGCTATACCTTCTTGAGATCCTGTCTACCAGGTTGTAAACTCTAGTTTAAGTGTTTTTTAACATTATTATTATTATTTTTTTTTGACTTGAAGCATGGGAATTCATTTGCATTGTCACTTTGTAAAAAAAAAAAAAAATGTTATAGATTGAAATAGAAAATGTAACATTCTAACTAAAACATCTATTGCAGTACCAACAGTTCCAATTTTTTTTTTTTTTTGTTGAATGAAAGAGTTCTTCCATGATTGACCATACCTGCTTCACTTTATCAATGGCTTGATTGCAAGCTTATCAATGGTATCAAGTGAGGCGGAGCCTGAAAAGATTTAGAACACATTGTAATTTGGGTCCCTCAGAAAGGAGCTGAAAAAGGCAAAATGCCATGTGGGGATTGCTGGCCAGACTCATAGCTGGTCTTTGTTTAGTCAAGTATAGGTATTCTGATATTTACAAGAGTGTAAAGGCAAAGAAAAAATCCCTATTTCCCTGACAGAGAATAGGTAAACTTTTTTGAAAAAAATGGTAATGTTGCTAGACGTGCAGGAAGGCCCAAAGCAACTTCAAGCCACTGTTTGACTGGTCCTGAAAGACAGAAAAAAAGCCTGCATAACTCTCGGAAGAATTCAAAACCTGAGACAACAATACTCTTTGTGCAGAGTTTGGAAAGTTTGATGCTGAGCGGTTCAGCAGAGTGGAGTTATAATTGTTTGAGTTGTGCAAAGATCTTCCAGCGGCGTGTCATTGAGTACGTTTACATGTGCACTAATAATACGATTATTATCGGATTACTGGAGTTATCGGTGGTCATGTAAACGGCAAAGTCCGATAATCATTATTGGATAAAGGCCATTGTCGGTTTATGAGAAATCTGGTAAACACACCTAGCTTTTTGCCCAATAATCCGTTTATTCTGTGCATGTATACAGCAAAAGCTGCTTTTCTTTTTTTTTTTTTAATCTGAACACGTGCAACTTGTGGAGGGCAAGCAGCAGCAGCAGAAGAAGATGACCATAATATAAACAAGGTTTTTCCAGATATCGGTTCATTAAAGTGCATGTAAACGCCTCAAATCAGATTATTACCATTTTCGGATTATTCCCAGTTACCGGATTATGATGTGCATGTAAAAGCACTTATTGAGGATGTGGTGAGCAGTATAATTGTGAATGCTTCTCACCCACAATTAAGCATGGACGAAGAGGAGATGGCCCTCTCTGATATGTTGATAAATTTTAGGAACTTACGGCTGCAGCAGAAGTGTCTTTTTTTATTTTTTTTCCCCAACTATACAATGCTTTAGTCCATACTGCGAAGGCGTGAAGTGGCTTGTTAACAAGTCCATCAGTCATGTTTTGGCCCAGTTTAATATAGGTATGTGAACGATGATTCTTCAATTGTCAGTCGTGAACATGTGTGTTCAACGTTAAAGACGATAATTAAAAATAGTTTTTTTACCCTTCGGCCGGAGGGGTGTTGTCGTCACCTGCATGTCTGTCTGTCGTCCGTCTGTCATCTGTCGACTTTGTCCGGGCCAACACTCAGCAACTAATGATTGCAGCTTCACCAAATTTGGTATTGTAACTCACTAAAGCCGCGTTTCCATTGGGTTACTTTCGGTATAGTACCCTTAGAACCGTACTGTTGGTACCAAACCCCTAGATCTGGTTTGCATTTCCACTCCAGACAGTACCTGTAAATGTAGGCGGGGTTTTTTTTTTTTACCGGATGGTAAAGTGCAATGAAAACACGTCAATACACGCGAAACGCATTGACTTTGAATGTAATCTGTCGTTCGAAAAATTCGTCGCGTCCAGTGTGAAAGCGGCTTTAGCTGGCAACCTTTTTATTTGGTGTATTTTAATGCCAGCTAGCGAGCTAAATGCTCGCGGTGCAACTCCAGCCAAATTAGTTCGCATAAAAATGGCTATACGCATTTTAAATTGACTAAATTTAAATGCACGAAATATATATCTGCACCTCCTCGTTGCTCCATGGCGCGTTGTTGCGAACAGACATTTCCAAAAATGTTTTTCTCAGAACGGTAGGCGAGACGGGTGTTTTCCTGCCGTTTCCTTATGGAAGTTGCGCTTGAGTGACGATTCTGTTGGCCAATCAACAGACGGCAGTGATGACGATTCCTGACCAACACAGAAGGCGTGTTTTAGCTCCGCCTCATTAGCATCAGATGGTAACCCTTGGTACCCCAACCGGAGGGGTGACGAAAAATGGGAATGGTTAGGAACGGTTCCAAAGGTACCATCCACAACTTTTGTAATGGAAACGCTCTGAAATGTCACACAACCCGTACCAAACCGAACTGTTCCGCTTGATGGAAACGCGGCATAAGACCCATAGATGTGCAACGTCAGGTTTTTTTGCTGGATTTGACCTTTGACCTTAGCGCTGTGACCTTGACCCTGGAAATCTTGTCCGGGTCAGTACTTGGCAACTAATTATCCCAGCTTCACCAAATTTGGTATGGTAACTCAACATGACCCATAGATGTACAATGTCAGGTTTTTTGCTGGATTTGACCTTTGACCTTAGCTCTGTGACCTTGACCCTGGAAATGAATGAACAGAACAGATGAAATGAATGAATGAACAGATTTAGTGACAATATATCAATTACACAAATTAAGAGCCTACTGATTTTTTTTTTTACCCTTCGGCCGACTTCGGCCGGAGGGGTATTGTCGTCACCTGCGTGTCTGTCTGTCGTCCGTCCATGACTTTGTCCGGGTCAGTACTCGGCAACTAATTATCGCAGCTTTACCAAATTTGGTATGGTAACTCACTGTGACACATAGATGTGCAACGTCACATTTTTTTTTTACTGGATTTGACCTTTGACCTTAGCGCATTGACCTTGAGGCAGGAAATCTTGTATGGGTCAGTACTCAGCAACTACTGATTGCAGCTTCACCAAATTTGGTATGGTAACTCATTGTGACACATAGATGTGTAACGTCACGTTTTTTGCTGGATTTCACCTTTCACTTTAGCACTGTGACCTTGAGGCAGGAAATCTTGTACGGGCGGAGGGGTATTCAGCAACGCGTTATGTTTTTAATTATTATTATTATTTAAAACCATTAAAAATTTATATTTTAAGCTACATGTTAGCTTTTGCTTTAAATGCGTCATAAAAAAGGGCAGGGGTTGCAATCTTTCACTTTACTTTTCGTCATTTTAAAAGACGAAGACGGCCAGCTGGAGAGTGTTGCATGGTGAACCTCGATGAAAAGTGTTCAGTGCAAATTTGTGCTGCTAAATTTGTATACAACATACTATACAACATACTGTCGTATATAATGTTAAAGGGACATAATTAAAAATTTTGGAGATGACCTCACAATTTACTGGCCGTATTTTTTGGTGCAAATATGAAGCAGTTTGTCCAACTGCAATGAAATATGCTCATAACACTCACAGGTTTTGTCTTAATGCGCATTTTTCTGACGTTCAAATACTCTCAACGGTTTGTGTGCCCCACCATGTTTTTGCCTTTCTGCACTTTGCTTCGGATATACACACTAAATAGCCACTTAGCAGTGCAGGAAATGGTGAAATGAAAATTTTGGATTCCAGTAGAAGTCGATGGTGGGATGATTAGTACTCATCCCCTCAAGGATTTAGATGAAAAATGACATGCCAATAGTACATAACATTATTAATTGCGTACTTAAACCTCTGAAATGTCCTGGGTTGAAGTGTATAGCTGCTAACATGAGCAAAAAATGTACATGTTTTTGTATGAATAGTATTATTGCTCATCACTGGCACGAGTGCTACTAACTTCCCAATCTCAGGCTCACCTCGCGTGGCTTTCAGAAGTTAGCGGTGATACACAATTGATTTGCACATGACTGTGACAATTACACGCGACATTACATGAAGCAAAATAGATCTGCATGGAAAATTATCAGCACAGAATTCAGGATCAGTAACTATTTTTGAACTTGGTCATCTTATGTCTTATTCATCATTCTTTTGACACAAATCAGTTGATGGCTCGAGTTTGCCTTAACCTGTGAAGCAAGTGAAGATGCATAAAGTCAAACTGAAAAACATGGCAATACTTAGCTTGGTGGTTTTTATTGATGTTTATAAAGAAGTTTCAGTCTTGTGATTTAGTCTAAATTAAGTAGTTCGTGAGCTTGTTTGGTATTGGAGGTATCCCACATCAACGACGTGAAGGGGTATTGCCATGGTCGAGGATGCACAGTGGATGCTCATTGGTTGACAAATAATGCCAATTTTTGCCTGTTGTTTATGGCCTATTTAAGGCTTTATAACTCAGTATTTGTTTCACAGAGAATGGGGAAAATTATTCCAGTGAAGCAAGACATTTGGACGTTCAGTTACAGAATTATTGAGCAATTAAATTTTGGAATTTACGGACGCCGGCATCTATATTTACGCAATGGGTTAATTTTTCAGCTATCCGCAATCTTTGTTTTAGTAGTTACTTGACTGATTAATTGCAGTATTACTGGTAATGCCTTGGAATACCCACAATTTTGACATTTTAGCTGCCCTTTTGTTTATTTTCTATCATACCGCTTATACTTCAATATTATGGAGAGTCAGGTCAGTAGAGATTCCAGTGAGTGAAGTTACCATACCAAATTTGGTGAAGCTGCGATAATTAGTTGCCAAGAACTGACCGGGACATGATTTCCAGGGTCAAGGTCACAGCGCTAAGGTCAAAGGTCAAATCCAGCAAAAAACCTGACTTTGCACATCTGTGGGTCATAGTGAGTTACCATACCAAATTTGGTGAAGCTGCAATCATGAGTTGCTGAGTACTGGCCCGGACAAAGTCATGGACGGACGACAGACAGACACGCAGGTGACGACAATACCCCTCCGGCCAAAGTCGGCCGAGGGAAAAAAAAAAAAATCAGTGACTCTTAATTTGTGTAATTGAAATATTGTCATTAATACTGTTCTTTCATTAGATAATGAGGAATTCAACGGCAATGCAAGTAACAGTGACTCGTACCTGTTTTGTGTTAATATACCTGTCAACTCTCACACATTTGGTGTGAGTTTTTCCCTTCTCGCGGAAGCCAAATTTGGCTATTTATGGGTTACCCAATTTGATGCTTTATAATTCAAGATTTAAGCTTCATAAAGAGGATGAATGTGGCTCAACTCAGAAAAGACACTTACAGCATTTAGAATTACATCGTATTTCAGTTTATTTTCATGATGTTGGTGGAGAAAATGAGCTGCAAACATAAAAAATCTTCATGAGAATTCACCATTGGAACTGTAAAAAAAAATTCTGAGGATTTATAAATGGCTGGGGGTTAAAACAATACATTTCTGGGATAATAAACTCCTAGACCACAAGTACTCCTCATCTGAAAATGATATATTAAATTATCCACTTTTTATAAGCCAAATAAAATAGCTATCCAGGTGGCTCCCCAAACTCCCAGAGCCTTGAAAATGGCACACTTTCAATTCATAAAATAATCATATTTTTAACGCAAATCAACTTTGTGCTCATGAAGTTCAATATGAATGGATGATTTTCTGGTTGAATTTGGCACGAGTTTATCAATATAGGCGCAGCTGGACATCAATGGTCACCAGTGACCTCTCCAACCAAGAACATGCCTTTTCTCCACGATAAAGTTTAGAGTCTCGTCCATTTATCTACAAAGCCGCGTCAGCAAGCACAGGTACTCATTAGAGGAACTGCTTATTTTACGGTCAGATTGTTCAGTCAGATGGAAAGCTTGCTGTTTACAATTCAGATCATCCCAGCGAAATGCAAGCTTGTAACAACGCTTTTCACACCCTCTATGGAACAAGTATAACTCAGGTCACAGTAAGAGCTGTTCGCACTTTAAAAGAGCAAAAATGCAAGGCATTCCGTTTCATTGAATGTGGTATAAATTCTAAAACTGATTGCCTAGTTAAGAAAAATGCCAGCACACTGCAGTATCGACTACTCTTTTGTTACCCAATGTGACAAACTAGCTCTGTGATCACGGTGGTAAACCAAAAATAAGAAATAGCTGTCTAGTTAGCTAGCAGGCTAAAAGTAAGATAGAGCTACACCATACAAAGACAGCTTTACTCACTTTTCAAGAGAATTATTGAGCTGCTCCTCAAAAGTATCAATGCTGTCAGCCCTCCTGTCTGTTCCATTCAGAATAACTGCTATTTTCCATCTCAGAATCACATGTTCATCCCACAAATAAGCTCAGCTCTCCAGGCTCAGTTCTGGAAGTTTTTTGTTCCCATGCAACCACGTCAGTCTGAGCTGCGTGAAGTTTATTGAATACAATGTAACCCTGTTACGCAAGTATTTTAATATGTTTTTTAAGGTCCAGTCAATGTCTTTCACTTACTGAAGAAAGCTTATACTGTCTGCAATTGGATAAAAATCATATCAACCAACTGGTAATTACCAGGAGAATTTCACGTGGGCATGAACTACAGCTGGGCATTCACGCAGATACCATTGAATCTCCATTAAAGTGATTGGATTTCCGTGAGAGCTTGTATGAGGCTCTAAAAGACAGCTAAATTCTTCAACCGACATGTCTACCCGTTAATCCACGATAGGAAATTGCGCGTTTTTAATATGTGATGACTGAAATTGATAGTAGAATGACATAGTGTCAATATCATGGCAAATTTTTGCCTCAGGAAACTGATTTTTTGGTAACTACTTGGAATACCATTGGGTCACTGTAACTGAAGTGGTTGCTACAGAGGACAACAAATTTTTCTGTTGCAAGGGATCATTTTTTTAAACTGCTGGATAGATACTATGGGCAAGGATATTGATCAGTTTTCCACATCAGGCTTAGCTGAGGAGTTTAATTCATGCAACTCCTGAAAAACAGGGATAGGAGTGAACTCCTCAATATTCTAGACTGTGTTCCAGCTCTGCTTGCTTGTGAATATTCAATAACTGATCCGTGGGTGCCATCTAGTGATAGAGTAGTGCAACTACATCCATAAAAAGAGCTGCTCTATGTCCGCAGGCATCTACATCTGCAGAAAGGGGTTAAGATGCATATTTACGTTCCTCTGCTGTAGTCAGCAATTATTCAATCAACGCGTAGGCTATGTAAGAGATTCTCGCGCGGAATTGAAGTCCTTGTGCATGGAGGGGTTAGAAGCAATGGAAATGCATAAAGACGTTTCAAACGATCTAATTTCATTTAAACGATCGCGAAACACATGCGTTGCTTCCAACCGCTGAGTAAAGAAAAGCGCAACAAGTCCAGAGTCGTAATAGCTATGTGTTATAAATGAAAACTGGCCGCACCTGATAATGTTGAGAGTTTTTGGAGTTTCTGTAATGGTAATTTAAATGAATGATTGAAAACAGGTCATGACTAGTCACAAATTTTAAGGGATTGTTTAGAGCCTCCCCAGTTGCCAGTTCACCAGCTGCCACTGCTCTGGAGTGCACGTACATGTGCGGATGTATGTGTATATCCCTGTACTTGTGCTCTAAGTTTGACTAGTGCCCACCACTGCATTGATATGTTGTTGATGGTGTCTTCCTGCAGTGGTCTGAAGAGGCCTGTGCAGCCCATCTAACCCAGAGAGAAGGCTACCAGGCAGCTACACAAGGACAACTGAAGGATCAGCTCTACCAGGAAATTATCAATTACTTCGACAAGGGCAAGGTAAGGCGCCACGGGCCATTAAAACCACAATATTTTAGATTACATAACTATCTGATCTCTCCACGATACCTTTCTAGATCAATGATAAATCGGTGAAACTGAAGTGCCGTTGTCAGTGGGCCGCCACTGCCACTGCACTCGGGTCAGTTTATTTTCTCTTGGCACATTGTGAATGTTGAGCAGGAACACTCGCTGAGCCTTTTAATTCTCACCTTTCACTGGCCAGGGAATGCATATAATCTTCCGCTTTGATCCCATTAAATGGGCTGAAATAGGCACTGTGAAGGTAGAGAGTGCTGCTGGGAGACCACCTCCACAGTCGCTCTGCTCTGCTCTGCTCGGGCCCAGCTGGGCCGCAGTCTTGCCGGCACGTCTGTGTTAAGCAGGGGAGGAGTAACTGCTCTGGTGCTGCTCCTCATTCTCTAGATTAGGGCTCATTGTAAGCTGCGGGGAGAGAGCAGACGTTTAGAAATGCATCTCAATCTGCGTGAAAAATCTACAACCCAGCCGGGGGATCCCTCGCCTGGAGTCCAGCGTGCCGGCAGTGCGCGGAGCAGTAGAGAAAGCCACTCTGGGCCTGTGCTTTCTTTCAGGCGGGGCAGCAGTCGTTACAGTGTGTGCTGAGTTTTCCTGCTACCAGGGTCCAGTGTATAGATAACAGGCTTATCTTGGCTTTATGAGAGTGGCGGTCCTACAGAGGAGGTCATGCAGTCATAAGGCCAAGAAACAGGACCTGGGCGTCCTTTGGTGCTTGCTAAGAAGAGGATGGTGGGGGGCGCGTTTTGTTGCTAATGATTTATGGACATTCACAGGCCAAATGACACACCCCCGTCAATTAAAAGCCAGTGAAGTAGGAGGGGTAGGCATGATTCAGGACTGGGGATTACATTTATACCTCCATATTTCCATGACTCAAACTGAGAAATGTGGCTGCTTCTGGTTTTCACTCATTTGAGTAGGCATTACAGTGTCATTACAGTGCAGAATAGTGTGAATTATCTTGGTATCGCATCGCTTGTAAGATTACATTTTTCTTGATCAAGTGCTCATCTCTGGAACACTTTCAGAGACCATTTTTCTGACTTAACTGAGCCCTGTCTTTGTCTACTCCTGTATGTCAGTATGTATTTTGGAGAGAGATTATGGTTGATGTACAGCTCCACTATTTTGTATTCTGGAACATTTTGTAATAGCTTCACAGTCTCAAAACATCTTATTTATACTTTCCCCAGAAGAGGACTGCAGTCGTGTTGCTTCGCAATTAATAGTGACGATGGAATATTCCAGCATATTGCGTACACTGATGCAAATACTTTCCTTGGTATTTTTTATTTTTTTGCCACATTCCTCAGTGTTATGGGTCCATTGTAGTGATAATAATGGGGATTTCTGTTATGAGCTTGGCTGCAGCATACCTTTTCTGTCAGTAGTAATGAATTCAGCCTTGACAGGGCTCATGTTATGCAGTCCCCTTGTTTCACTACCATTAGTATACCATTCATTTTACACAGCGTTTTGCTGTCGACAATGGAAGTAGATATTCCCTTGCGCATAAAGCAAAATCTTTTTTCTCTGTGATGTTTTTTTTCCAGTGCTTTCTTTGCTGGGAATGAAACAATATTTTATTTATTTATATATTTATTTTAATTGTAATTTTTTGTGACTGCTGTTTTTACTGTCAGTGCGCTTGTTCTTACTGCTTTTTAGCAGCCAGCAATTGTGAATGGAGTTGATCATCTCTTGGCAGAAAAATAGCAATATCGTTGAAGCAAGAAATTATGTTCTTTTGAGTGATAATGTTGGTATCTTGCTTACATCTTTTTTTTTTTGCATATTAACTAGATGTGGGAAGAGGCCATTATACTGGGTAAAGAACTTGCCGAGCAGTACGAGAACGAAATGTTTGACTTTGAGCAGTTAAGCGCCTCATTAGTAAGTACTCCTTTGCCTTTCAGATTCGTGTATGATATGCAGCACTGTTAAAAAATGAGTCATAAAAAGTTTGTCAAGAAAGATGCTTTCTAATTAAGAAGTACATTCAGCCTGGTTGTGCGTTGTGTCATTTGGAGAGCACAAGATATGTATCTGCTTAGCTTGGTAAGTGTGATGATTTTACTGCAACTTTAATGAACAAGTTTCGTGAACTGGGATTGAATTGTTTAGTTTGTGATGGTTTTTGGTGGACCCCTGGATAAATAGATGATCTCTTAAGAGAGCCAGAGATATCAAATTTATGCGACGAGAGTAATAATTTTCATTTAGTCCTCACCAAGGCTCAGAATAAATTTCAGAATAAATGAAAATTACTGCTCTTGCTGCATAAATTTGATATCTCCGGCTCACAAATTTGAAATCATATTTATTCCATAAATAGGATCTCAAATTTTTTGTATTATTTGGAAAATGGAAAAATGGCATTAACGTTATATTCTGTTGGCATCCTTTCAAGTCAATTGGATGAATAATTTGCTAGCTACCATACTAACGCTTTTCGCCATGAAATTAATAAATTCAAATTCAATACGACAACAGTTACATGAGTACCTTATTACTTTACTGGCCAAAAGTGTTAGCATGCTAGCTAATGAATTATTCATCCCATTGACTTGAATCAACTGTCAACATGAAGCTAACGGCAGCGTTGGTGAACGGTTGCCAGCAGAATTGATAAAGTTACCTTTGCAAACATATTAGTTGACATTTGTCAATGAACAGAATCTGACCAATCGCGAAGCGAGAAAGCTTTATCACACCTGCGTGATACCAAGCCTGTATCTCATGGGTTGTATCACACTGATTTTTAATCATTTATGGGATAAAATGGTGAAACAGTACCTTAGCTTGTGAAATACCATTTCCACTGAATGTCACTGTAGGCCACATTTGCTATGAGCATTTGGCATGTGCACACCTTCATTTTTCACCTTGTGGAAATACATTTGTTAATTCTCTGTCTACTTGTCAGGCAGTATGACAGCTGTAGATCTCAGGAACATTCCCAGTTTTTTTCTGTGTTGTTCACCCTTGAATTCACCTGCTGGAGGCTCACTGTAGTGACATGTTGTTGTTGTTTGACACATTCCCCCTCAGCGCAAACAGGCCCAGTTCTATGAGAACATCGTGAAGGTGATCAGGCCAAAGCCAGACTACTTTGCTGTGGGCTACTACGGGCTGGGCTTCCCCTCCTTTCTCAGGGTAGGTGAAATTTCCCTCTGTTCTTCCACATACACTCACCTGTGTGCAGGCGTATGCTCAGGTGTGCATTTTCACTGGGAACTGAAACTGTTGCTGTAGTGTATTGGTAAGGTTCTGGAAAGCATTGATTTTAAACTGATTTTATTGAATCCTTCTCTCTTCTCTCTATTACTCTCCCCTCTCTCTGGCCGATTCCCTCACTCAGTTTGTCTGCGTAAGCCCCTTTCTTATGAAGGAGCAAAAAAAATGCATGGGTGATTTTTAGCCTTGAAAAGGGTGACCTTGCCTCTCCAGTTACCTTCTTTAACGGAGATGAATGCTGTCTGAATGTAGCCAGTGCACCTGGTTCAGCATTTGCCCAGGAAAGCATTTCAATCTTTTTGTGTTTAAACCATTTCTGAGATTCATTTTTTTCTTCAAATATTTGCGTGACCTTTATTGATAGTCGCATCCTTAGGCTGCCAATAGGTTTTCGTATGGCCATCTTCAGGAATGATTTTTGGTTTGGCACTGTCTCTCTGTCTGTCCGTCCCTCTGTCCATGGAGTTTTTGTAAAACTCATCCTGGAGTTTTTTGTCAATTGGTTCCGAATTAAAGTAGCATAATCATTCATAGGTGAAGGTGCATATGGGCCTTTTTGAGTACTCTGAGATGTTTTTACCAAGAGTTATTCCCCTTTCCAATATTAACCTTTTGATGCTACTAGTCCAAGTCTTCTCCGTGGATGACCGGATGAGCCAATCAAATTTCAGTATGCTGTGTGCATTGGTGGTGGGTGAAAGACAGTTCCATTCGGAAACTGGCAGACTCCCATTTACAATATGGCAGCCACGTTGGCCATATTGACTTTGTTTTCCATCGATTTTGAGGAGCACGAGTGGTCCAATTAAATTCAGATTTGCTGTAAGTGTTGGTGGTGGGGAGAGGAAGGTTCCTTACAAAAATGGGCACACTTCCATTTTCAATATGGCCGCCACTTCAGCCATTTTGAATTTGGGTACGTCAATTTTTAGGAGTACGGATTCGTTGCTGATGATGGGCAAAAGGCAGGGGCACACCCTGTACAGCTTGCCAATCCATGACGGGGTGCAAACTCTATTCACACACTATTCGCTCACATCTGTGGAAAATTTAGAGTCACTAGTTAGCCTGGCATGCATGTCTATGGATTGTGGTTGCAATCTGGAGTACCTGGAGAAAACCCACGCAAACTAGGGGAGAACATGCAAATATCCACACAGAAAGACCACAGGGCGGATTCTGTCTGAGTCGGCAGTGACGCCCACTGCACCACCATGTCATATTACGCACCTAACATGGGATGTCACGGAGTGCAGCCTTACACTTCATAATATAGCAGCAGTCATTCTGTTGTTTTTGCTCTCTCTTTCTCTCCCCCATTCTCCCTCTCTTGCTTTCAGCCACATTCTCTCTCTCCCCCTACTCTCTCTACCTCTGTCTCTCTGTGATACAGGATTATGAGTGATTGGGTGTATTACAGTTATGTTGAATTATTTAAAAGTGCGCTTTGAGTAAACCTTCCTCCCACAGAGAGCAATCATATTTTGAGGCAGCTTGCGCTATTGCGCTTCTAACCGTTTGCACGCTCTGTACTGAGACATTGTTTTCACGACATGGGAGATGCATAGATGCTCTCAAGCTGTGCTTCATTGCCAATATTTGACGGAATCCCTGTACAGATATGGAACAACTCCAATTTAGACTGGAGGCGTCATCACTGCTTAATATTCCCACATGATATATTGAGTGGGTTGCTTATATCAATTCCCTATTATATTGCACGAAATGGCAGCTAGATGATGTCAGCTCCATTCATGGATTGGCTTGGCTCCGTTGCAGAAAATCTGAATTGCAGGAAGTGAGAATGATAAGATGCATTATGCATGTGAACGAGGTGTGTTAGTTATGCAAAGATGCTATTGATTTGGTCTGTCAAACCCTTGTCTTATCAGGGAACTGCTTTGTCAAATATTTTTTTTCTTAAAGGGGAAAAGTGGTGCTTGGGAGTAACACAAGCTTTAATTTGATGTATCATTGTAGCCCCTGGACGAATTCGGGTGGCTACTTTGGATTCATGCTTGTCATTTCCGCCGCCGCCGCCACATCCGTAGACACTTCCTTGTGGATGCTGTACAGGCTGTAATTTTTGACCGATTACTTTTATAATTGGTATGGACATGTGTTATACTTCAGCTAAGACACCTATGGATTTTGGTTGCCATGGCAACAGTATTGGGCAAATAATGCGCAGAGAAGGGGAGAAGTGGGTTTTGGAGGCTAAACCCATGTGGTTGTGGGCGACTGGACTGTCTAGTTTACCTATGAAGCCCTTCCCAATTTCCTAGAACCATTGGGAAGTAGAGCCTATTTGACACAAACAGAAAAGCATTGTCTGCTTCATATAGGAGAGGACATGCTTCCCCTTTTAACACTGAACCCCGCATAGTTGTGACATTTCCGTGGACAAGTTTTCCCGGAAGTCGCGAGACCCGTACGCCATCCCTTATAAATAGCGCACAGGAAAGTTGTGTTTTGCTTGGTTTTCGGCTGCTTGAGCTGTGGTGAAAAGTTCCGTTGGAGGGTATTTCATCCCCCTACCAGACCCGGGAGAAAATTATCTTAAACACTAAAAGAATTCAATACTGTGACACAAGAAAATCAGTATAATTCAAGTTATTGAACACATCAGTGAACCAATGAATATGCAGTTCACAAAAACGTCACAGCTCCCTGGCAATTGTGAATCGATGGAGGCTTGCAGTTTCATGAAGAATAATCTGGTGGTTTCTTTTTTTTTTTTTTTTTTTTTTGTAGTTCTCCTCTAAAGCAGATATCACGTTGGAGAAATTTTGTGGCAAATTCAAGCTCAAAATGTGTTCTTTTCTGGCAAATCTACTTAAAGTCAGACCTGGGTTCCCCTTCATCTGAAGTCCAAGATTCTTTGCAGTTTCATGTAATTACTGGGGCTTTGAAACAGGCAGGCATTTTCACACTATGTCTTGAGAATGGCAGGGGTCCTCTGTGTTATCCTCTACATTTGCCATCATTGTGGGCTTCTCATCTACCGCTTTCCTTGCTAAACCTTTTGCTAGCATTGCAGTCGTGTTGAATTAGAAAGTGTACACCCCTGGAGAGCATTGTCACCCTGTGCATTAGGTGAAGGGTGGTAATTGAAAGGGGCTCATCTCCTTCTCCCCATATATCTTACTCCATTCTGCATCGTATTTGAAGGGACGACAAATGGCTTTCCACAGTGGCACTGCTATGAATGTCCATTTATCTTTCGTCCCAGGGGTGACCAAGAATGTACTTCCTTAGTAAGTGCTAGGAATTACAGGTTCCAGCTCCTACTCTGCACAAAACCCTGAGCTGGTGGCCTTGGCGTCAAATTTCTTTTTTAAAAAGTTGTTAATCTAATTTTGTATTATTCCATTTTTATGTTGGAAGCAATATCAAGTAGTTGGCATCATTGTTCCACCGTGAGGTCATCGTGCTTGTGATCTGGCCTAGCAGGTTCCATACTGTGACTTCATGGCTTTTAAATCCCAGTTTTATTGCAAAGGCATCAGTTGATTTACTCTGAGTTTTTTTTTTTTTTTTTTTTTTGGTGTTCTGAGGTCATGGTATCAGATCAGCATCAGTATTTTTGTCTGAAATTGTGGCTTATATATTGTCTCTACTCGTCATTAGAGGTTTTCTACTTTATGTGCTGTAATAATGTTTTGAATTTCTTATTTAACTTATTACAGTCAATAGTGTTTTAAAGTCTCTTTCCCCCACAAGAAAAGGTAAATCACGCAAACAAATGTTTAGCAGTTTGTAAAGGAACTATTTTTCTTCCCAAAATTGATTTATGTGAAAGTGTTCAGTTCGGCTATGATGTATTAGCTGGTAGTTCGCTCCTGTATTCAACATTCATCAGATAGCCTTTTGGTTTAAAAACAGCATAGTACCACCGTGTAAGTGCATCGAAGTTTAAAAGGGTGGCGGCACTCCATCTTCATAGATCTTGACACCTGATGTTGCTTAACCTCTCCTGCCATTCAGCGTAAATGCGAGGCAGTAGTTTTTCCTTCAGAAGGAAAAGTTAAGTTTGAGTACTTGAAAATGGTATGCTCCCATTTAAAGACTAAATTTCGGGGGCAATTAAAGTCTGTAAAACATTCAGATAGATAAATAACTGCAATTTAAAAATGTGATCGAAGTGATAACTCAATCTTTTATGCCCATGCTAACTTAGATAAAGTCTGTTTAACTACTTTTGTTGTTGGAAATGTATTTTTTTTTCCAACTCTTTTTTGACATTTTTGATATAGTGCCTACTTATGAGGGTCTATTTCCTTGTTGTCTGTCTGCCTAATCACTGGAGTTGACTGCGAAACTTAACCACTGTGCTTTGAGAACACGTTTAATATCAGCATAGTCTGCAGAGGTAGCTTTATGTTGTCTTTAACATTGCCTCCATATGACCCTCATTCATCGAACCACAATAATGTTCCTATTTGAAGAGAACTAATCACCAGCCAGGGTCAATTCCAGCCATGAAGTCAGAAAGCATATTGACACAGAGCTTATGCACTTTAAATGAGTGTTCACTGCAGCTTCAGTTTGATGCAGTGCTGCTTAGCAAGCTAGGCTTGCATTCATAAAAGATGGAGGATTTAGTGTTCAATAAGGTTTAGTAAGGTTGTGTGGTTATACCCTTGGGGCTAAGCTCAATCACTGTTGTAATATCTGGCTGGGGAAGTGTAGGACGAAAATGAAGGTGTGTAGGTCACCTTGGATAGGAGTATCGTATGAGCGAATGCATTACTGTGTTGAATGGAGGCAATTTTTGTAGGCAAGTCGTACTAGCTTTTACATTGATCATTTAGGCATGTCACTGGACTCTTGGGCTTTACTGCTTGGTTGAAATGGTTTCCCCATTTAAGCGTCCTTCAGATCTGACCCCACCAGTTGGTTCACTGTAATGAGTGCTAAGATCAGGTGGACCGTGGCGGGTTTAAATGTCGTCAGACTAAAGCCTGCAGATTCCTAGGGTGTAGGGCAACGGCATTAAAAAGGAGGCTTTTCCTTTAATGAGGTTCGAAAGAGGGGCTGCATCTGCGTGCAGCTGCACTTGGCCGTCCACATCTGCAGTGCGGTCTTGTGCAAATGGCACCATGTGTAAGGCGGCAAAGCGTGCATATGTGCTCAAGTAATGGGCGGTGAGCAGCTCTGTCAGAGAGCACCTGCTTCAGTGCATTGTAAATGAGTGCTCATGGAAAGCGGCGGGAAATAGCAGTGCTACATTTGCAGAGCAGACTCTGCTAAGGACCTCCAAGGTCATCTGGCGGAAGATGTATTGTTAAAGACTCTTCCTACCTCTCTGGTACCAGCAGCTTCACCAGAACCCCTCCCCCAAACTTCAATTAGGCATTAAGCGGAACAGGTACAGATTGTCCTGTTAAAGCTAGAATATTTGTTGGATGGAAATTGATTCCCAAATGGAGAATATTTTGTTACCTTATCAGTCAAAGTGGAGAACAGCTTCAGGAGTATTTCAGCATGACGGCGCATTAGATTAATTTTAGGATTAGGAATTCCACGCGGGAATTCTATATGTGATGGAGAGAAGGGCAATAATGGCTTTGGGATGTTTAGACAGGAACACCATTGCACATTTTCTCTTTATTATTATTATTTTTTTTTGATAAATAGATATATTTTTAATGGCCTTTTACTGAATTTGCAGAGTCTGACAGCAATGGTTAAACCTTGCACAGTGTGCGATTTTTAACTTTCTCAGCTAAACTGCGTATAATCTTTAGTTCTTGGTACTCCTCTGGCAGTGTGAATAGATGTTTGTCTTGGAGCAGTGCTTTCCCTGCATGTTGAGTGAATCCCTGTACTGCAGTGGCTGTGATACATCTCCTGGAATCTCTTTAGAGGCTCTCCGGAAGTTTCTTCATGTAATATGTATTACCCTCTGTTCAAGCACTCCGAAATGTGGGCCTGTTATATTCTTTCATCCTCAGATTTATTTTCTTTTTTGATATTTTAGATATCATGACAAGGAAATACTCTTGTGTTATGTCCTACTTGTTCAGGTGAATAATATTTCCTTCAATTGTGTAACTAGTGTTGTTTAAAAAAAAAAAAATCTCTGCTATATACTAGTCACACATGCCATATTGATATATCTGAAATGCTCTGAAAAATAGTCAACGTTATCATGTTACAACAGATACCTTGTTTTTCAGAAAATGGTTCGCAAACATTATCAATCATATTCCTATGCTAATTTATATGGACCTAGACAAAATTTTGCAAGTATCCCCATTTGAACAATGTTAACTGGGTGGATTGAAATGGCAGATTTTGGGTACATCCACCTCAGCCAGCAGAGTGAGGCCATTGGGTGGGTAGTCTATCTGCGCCTTTCTCTGTACAGCTGTGATGACCTCAGCAGTCTGGTTTAACGTGGAGTCCACATAGGAGGGAATTTATATCAGCAAGAGGGAGAATATGATAATTCATTGGAAAAATCCTGGCTGGTCCATCTGGAAAATGAGAACATTTTTAATTTTGTTTTATTTTAATGGAGGGGAAAAAAACAGATTTTCTGAATTTTTTATAGTTTGAAACAGTGACCCCGGCATGAACCAAAACAAAGTTGACTTTTATGTCTGGCTTCCTTATTGTTTACGAGTCATGATATTTATACAACCTTAAAGGATAGCTAGACTCAAAGAGAAAGTGCATCACTATGAAGGTGAATTTGAACATGAGAAGTCGCATTTGTACAATCTGGAGTGTTCATTCGGCGTGTTGTGAGCAAGCTTGCGACTACTGCTACCATCTCGGGAGAAGAGCGCGGACAGGTCACTGATTCTCCTCCAAAACGCGTGCCTGTCAGCAGCTGCTGCTCCTCACTCATGGTCACAGCCCTAGTTTGCTGAGAACGAGAGCAGAGGAAGCCCTAACCTGTGACTGCTCAAAAAGCAACAGACGGCCGCCCAAGTGGGTCAGCAGGAGGCATTTGAGCAGCAAACAGTTACAACCCAGACCAAATGTGTATCCCTCCCATATCTCCGAGCAGTGCAAAGCTGGCCTCTGGAGGCAGCTCTTCATAGTCAGCCCTAGTAGGGCCGGATTGGATCTGGGATTGTGGTGTTTCTCCCTTGCAGTGCATGCAGCCCCTTTCCCGAGTGAGCGAACCCAGCAACTACTATTGCGTGTGTGTGTGTGTGTGTGTGTGTGTGTGTGTGTGTCAATTTTGTACTGAAACCAGTTAAAACTTAATCAGAAAACAACAACAACAAGCATCTGAAAGTATATAAACTGAATTTCCAAGTAGCTAGGGTCACATTACCTCTCTCACAACAAGCAGTCAGTGGTAATTACACATCACTCAGTTTTCCATGCCCTCCATGGCAACAACATTGCCGCAATGTCTGCTGTCCTATTTTAGTTCTCGCTTCCACTTAATTAAAGCTAAGAAGTTGAACATGCCACCCGTTGTGTTTAAAACAGTTTCAATTCAATAACAGGAATCGTGTCATAAGATTTCTTTACTGTTAGTCCTTGGAATTTATCCATTCTTCATAAAGGACAGTCTCCAGTTCTTTAAGGATAAAGCAGCTTGAAATCTGGTCTGCATGCTGCACTCCAGAACTTCCCCTTAAAGCTTCTAATATGTTTAGATCTGGTGATTTTTGCAGGCTATGCAGGTCATTTGACTTCATCCTTGTATCAGTAGAACCATTCTTTGATGCTATTAGCTGTGTGTTTGGGGGCGTCATCATGTTGGAATATGGGGACATCTTTAGGAAACAGTGTTTGCATAATAGGATGCACTTGGTCTTGTTATTTTTATTTATTAATTTTTTTTTTTTTTTTTTGTATTTTGCTCATCATTCATCCTGGAAAAACCATAATTAAACCCAATGAGACCCACTAGGTGACTGTCCATACCATTACAGTAGTGCCAGTACATTTTATGTTGGCAACAGACTTTGACTGAAGGCCTCCTTTGGCTTCTGCTGATCATAAACCTTTTCAAATGTACTGTATGAAAACAGTAAATGATGACTCATCAGACAATATTACTTCCAGGTCCAGGTTTTGTGTTGTATTGGATGGATTTGCCTTGGATGCAATTAGTTTTATTTTCCAAATGGTGGAGTCTGGTTCAAATGTAAGTTGATTTTACTCTGTGGCTGTTGGCCATCATACCAAGCGTCCATCGTTCTCTATCAAGGTGATTTGACTTGTTTACTAAATAAATAATTTTGCCATTTTTGTGACTGGTACTCCTGTTATTCGGGCACCCACTATTTTGCTCCATTGCATCTATTCATCTTGCCGAGGAGACTAACCGAATTTGCTAAATGCTGCTGGCCTATTTTGAGCAGTCACGTGAATTAGAATCACCAGTTTAGATGCTTTTGTAATTGTCATTTAGATACTTCAAAGTTGAAGCGGTGTCTCAGCTATTTCCGATGTGTTGTATTTGTTGTACAACGCTGTATGTTTACTGGTGGAAAAAGGATTGTACATGAATGCAAAGGCAGTATTATGCTAATAAAGCCTTATTAATGCCGCTAGTATACTGTCTACTAGACATGTAGAATGATGATGAGCCCAATTACACACTTTTAAAAATGCGTTTTTGGATGAATAATGTATTTACAGAATTCAAGGGATTACCATGGTTTTCAAAAGTACTTATAAACTCATGTGAATTAATACCAATAACACTATTTAACAGTCAGCCCATGAAATATCAGGATTTGTAGCGTAGAATATCTGGATTAATGCTGTTTTTCATTTATGCTGTGGTTTTTCACTGGCAACAGGCTGCCCATCATTTCAGTTTTTATGAGATTTCTTTTCTTTTTCCTTCCAGTTATTTCTGAGCTTGAGCTGAAAAGGTGAAGGGAAGTTCACAGCAGTACATGACAGATACTTTCCCATCACGGCCAGATAAAATTGTTTAAAATTCTAGTAGCGTGCATGACCCCTGTGATTAGTTTTAAAGAAGGGAGAATATGCGACAATGGACTGGCATTACTATAATTATAGGTTAAATTAAGTGGGCTGAGAGCTTCACCATCAATTTTTGTGGCATGTCGTACATTTCTTTGCCTCTCAATGACTGGCAAGGTTTGTTGAGTCATCACTGGCCAAAGGGGATGATGTAGCCAGAGGTAATTATGGGTAGTAAGTGATGTTAGATGGTAAGGGGGATTTCCACAGGTCAAACGCGAGCCTTCTTGATGACACCCTCCCTCTTGTTCCTCCTTTTTATGGTGGGGAGGGAACTCTGGCACCTCATCAGGGTTTAGGCAGGTGTTTGGCTGGCTGTCGGGACACCATCTGCTAAGACTGCGTATTCAACCATGTCAGTGAGGGGAAGTTTGTTAATCGTGTTGTTTTCCAGGGCCTCATTTGCCAAAAACTCTAGCCATGCCCTCCATCTCTTTTCATTTTCAGAACAAGATGTTCATCTACAGAGGGAAGGAGTATGAGCGCAGGGAGGATTTTGAGGCCAGGCTGCTCACCCAGTTCCCCAATGCAGAGAAAATGAAGACCACCACTCCACCAGGCGAAGACATTAAAAACTCCTCTGGACAGTGTATCCTTGACAATCTTCTGCTCTCAGTATATTTTCATTCAAGCTACGACTTTGTTTGCATTACTTTTTCATTTTCAGCTCACCAGATATCAAATTTGTGCTAATTCTCATTTTGAATGCTCTATTGTTCTGCCTGTAGATGCTGCTTAATGAGTCAATCTGTCATTTTTCTTAAACATTTTCCAAAGATGTTCAGTGTTTTACTGTAAAGCCAATCCTGGAGCTTCCACCAAAGTTTCAGAACAAACCAGTATCGGAGCAAATCATGAGGTAGGGAAACCTTATGCCCGTCTTTCCACGGGACAACAAATGCCCCATGTTTATATATGTCATTATACCTCTGCACATATTACTGCAGTACTCATGCTTCTTGTACTGGTGCAGGCATTCTTATAGAATGTGGCTTCAAGTTTTTCCCTTATTGTTGTCATTTTAATTCAGTGAAGTTCAACTGTAGGTAGGGGAAATGCAGTTCTAATCTTTAGAAAACATTAAAAACTCTTTCCTTCAAAATCAAAATTAAAATTTTCCATATTAGCTAATTTGGCAGAAAAGATAAACACTGTAATTTTTTTATTTTTGATTTTTTTTTTAATCTTCAAGCTAATTTTAAGCATGAAAAAAGTTGAAATTGTAGTCAATCAACCACCTTCTAACACTCAAGAGCTCACACAGATCAGTTAACAAATTAGCTAGGCTACCATGTGACTCACTTTATGCGTCTTATCTGAGTTGAGGCTCTGGCATAAACAGAGTTCTTTCACAGTGCACTGCTTCACCGTGAGCAATTGGAAGATGGGGGGAGATGCCGAAAATCTTGTCAGGCTGGTCAGATTCTGTTCTGTTTACTGTGCTGCAGTCTTAATCCCCCTTCCACAGTTGAACCAGACAACCTGACTTGTTCAGTTAGTGCTGCACCATCTGTGATAGAAGGTCAATGTGGACACATTTACGAGCTGTCCATTAGTGCTTATAGGATTATATTAATTAGGAGGGAACTCTTCCCATAGAAACTGGCTTATACCCTAAAACTGGCCTAGTTCCATGGATATCCTCGGAGCTTGTCCTGTGCTTCTCGTATTCAGTGAATGAATCTAGTTAATGAATTAGCTATATTTCCTTATTCGCTTCATACTTTTCCAGAGCAAAAACATTTGATTCCTCTGCATTGTGAAATGTCTTTAAAATATTTTGGTTTTAAGAGGGATGAAGTGAGTATTGCCTCGGCCCACATGGCATACAAATGTTGGGGGTGCCATTGGTAGTTTGTACACCGTCCTTATCTATCCTTGTCTGAGTAGTGTAAGCCCGTCTGTATGCTTTAAGTAGTGTAATGAAAGCATATTCAGTGAGACATATTCAAAGCCAATACCTCATTTTTTGTGTTCACATTTAGAGCAAGATGGAGCAAAAAGAAAGTTTTTTTTTCCACATTTATTTGTTAGTGACATCTAACTGTGATGTGAACCATTGGGCGAAACATCAGTGGATTCTGTTATGAAAACAGCGGGTGAGGGGTGAGGGTGAGAGGGTGGCAGGGGTTGGGTTTGTGTTGTGTCTGTGTAAACTGGTGATTATGTAAATGTTGACTGAGTACACAGCCGATGACCTTACTTTGTTCTGCCTGTTGATGTCTCTAGCCGCAGTAGTCACAGACCCTCGTAGCTGAAACATTATTGCAGGCTTGGCGAAGGGAAGTGATGGAGAGCAAACAGACACGCCACATGTGCCTAGAATAATAGCCACAGAGCTCCAGCAAGAGCCATGCACACAGCATACCAATTCACTCCTGAGTCGGCCGAGAAAATCAGACATCATTTACATGGATTCGATCAGATACAATTTTACGCATGACCAATATTTTTGTGGCTTCAGTGTTTTTTGTATTTTTTTTTTTTTTTTCAGATTTTGCTTTTGTTTTTCCTTTTAATTTCTTTTTATGTATGAATTTGTGCCTCCTTAAGTATAATCTTGCTAAAATAACTAGTGGTCGCGCCCTCTCACAGAACTGTAGTCTTATACATGACTTCCCCCTTCTTTTTTGTGCGTCAGTTTATTTAAATATGTAATTCTGCTAATAGCCTGGATTAACAAAGTCTGCGCTACCAGATAGAAAAGCAATCCGGCTGAATTGTTTACTCTTTGCATGAGCGCAGTGGCGCATAGCAATGAGGTTAAACCTCTTGTCCCTGTTGTATAAATACAATTTTTGCCAGCCTCTCCTCTTTTCGCCCTCGTGGTTTTAACCTAACCGCTAATCAGCCGTAAATGACTAATGTATGGGGCATTGATTTCAAAAAAACAGTTTATAAGTCAGCCTGTTTGATCAAAGGCTCAGATGAGCTGATCCGCCTTTCTCTCTCCGCACAGCAAATTAGTTGTTGGTTCCTGGGTAAGTCAAAAGAATGGTGTCAAAGAATTGAAAAATCCTGTCTGCTGTTGGTAGTTTGTGGGGTTAAGAATAAAAGCTGTTGTTTTGAAGACCGGCCTAGAATTTTAAGATGAAGATTTGTTTTTCCTGCAACCACATGCAGACATTTCAAGCATTATAGCCCATCGGTCTGTTTCTTTTGTCACCCACGCAAACAGACTGATCGCTGTTCGTGGGCAAGACAAGAGTGCATTTGCCAACTTCAAATATGCTTACTTTGTTGTCAGAATTGGCCGCACTTTAAAAACGTTAGCGGAGCTGCGCTTGATCTATTATAGAAATGATCCAATATTTATGGAGCCAGCCTTAAAAGCTTCATGAACCATAAGGCTTATTTTGCAAATGGCATTTTTAGCATTAGCGGGCTCCTCTCACCACATACAGCTCAGGCTGTCAGCTCTCTCTCCCAGACAGGCTGCCTGATCAGTAAAGAGGAAGCTGGCTTCATGGAACACCAGTCAGAGTATCATTCTCTGAGTGCGAAAAGTTTATTAACCTCAAGTTGTGGGTTCACGCTAGGCAGTAATATGCTTTCTGCCACACACGCTGTGGCTCTCGCACTGTCCTGTCAGAAGTGCACTGAATGCTGTAAGCATGAAATGAATTTTAAATCTATAGTTTTTCTCTGACTCATGTTTTTTTTTTTTTTTTTTTTTTCCCCCTCACCCTCTGATCGCTCCTCATTTAAAACTCAATAGCTAATGGATTACCAGCCGCAATAGCGGTGCTGGTTTTGTCTTTTGTCCATTCGTGTTAATATGTATGTGGGTGTGTCTGTTTGTGGACAATTGTTGCAAACATGACAGCAGTGTGACCTTTTAAGATGCGGTTACGAAAAATTACAGGTGAGTAGTAGGGTTTAAAAAAGAGGCCGGAATTTGAAGATGCATGTGGTCTCAATATGCACTCAGTGAATGCATTGTAATGAGGACTGCCATGCTGAAAATAATGCCAGCATCACTGTCGCAGCTGGTGCAATCCCAGATGGGCTCTGGTTATTTTCAGTGCAGTACAGTTGGAAAGACGTTGATGAACACTGACAGATTGTTAGTTCACCTTGCCCCACAGTAAAAAGTCAATGTACATTTTCCATGATGATGATGTGTTTGCATAGAGACGCTAATTAAGTTGTGCAATCATGGTGAAGAACACTTATTTGCAGAATGCTTTTCTTTTTTAGTGATTTTTTTTTTTTTGCACTGGTATATCCCCTGTGTGTCTCCCTTTTCTAGCTTTTACACAGTTAATGAAGTCCACAAATTCCAGTATTCCAGACCAGTTCGGAAGGGAGAGAAGGACCCGGACAATGAATTTTCGGTAATTATGAATACCAAGTTTACTACTCCTTGACTCTGGTTTCACACCGACTGCATATTTTAAAAAATTTGTGCTGGTTTTATGATATATGTTGAGTAAAAAATATCAGCAGTTGTGTTTCTTCTCATTGTGATTCCAGTGTCTGTAGATTCCCTCCCCTGTGATCCCACATGTTAGTTTCTCAAATGCTGTTGCTTTATTTAAACCTGTGGAACTGTAGGCCTGTTTTAAATTCTAGCGAAATTCCCAAAATTTCCAAACATCCAATCATGTTCTGCTGAATTATGGGGAAATGTGTATAAAATGATGTATAAGATCTCTATTTTTTATTTTTAATGTAACACAGCGGCCGTAAAAGCATGGCATGCTGGGTTTGAGTATTTCACTCAGTACATGTGTGATGAAGCATCAGTAAAACCCTGCAACCAGCAGATAAAGAATATGTATGTGCCATCCTCCAACAATATTGAGGAAAAAAAGTCTTGAGTATTTTCTTGCTAAAATCAGGGTTAAAGGGGTTCAAAAGGGTGAGCTTCTTTGGCCACATTTCAGTGGGTAACAATGAAAATGGACAGTATACCACTATGGGCAGGATTTACATATATTACATATGATTTTATTTGAATATCACTCTAAAAAGTTGTAGCCTAAAATGCAGAGGTGTAAAGTATAAATAAATCTGCTGACCTTCGGGACCCTTTGTCTTTCCTAAATATGTCACATCGCGAGGCCATAGGGCCTTGGCAACCGGAATAGGCTTCTGTTGGTGCGTACATGCGCATGTATGTGCTGGCATGGGAATGTAAACACGGGCATTTGTCTGCTAATGTGGGCACTTGTCTGTAACTTCTCTATCTGTCCTCTTCGACAAAACCAAGCTCTTCAGGAGCTGCTCCAACCCAGTTTTTCCTCTCTTCTCCCTCACTTGCCTTGACTGATGCCTGCGCGGCGATCAATATCACTCATTTTACACTTCCAGCGAGGAAATGAAAGTTGCTCCAGTGTGAGCCGCAGGGAGAATCTCAACACGCTCCCACATGTGACGCAGTTTTCAATTCACTCACTAGAACTCACACCGGTAGCTCAAAAGCGTACTGGGAATAGATTACCATGTGCCTTTGGACCCAGCTGTGTGAAATACCACACTGACTATGTTTTGAATGTGTGAGGGAGAGCATTTGCCCAGTTTGATTATTAAAAAACAGCATCAAGTTCTTTTCAGTTCAGCGGGGGCAATATGTGTCTTTTGATTGCTTTTGAGTTTTGGCGCATCTCAGGCATGCCTTTAATCAGACAAAATTGGCACCTTATCCCCCGAAGGTAAATAACAAGAGTTTTTATTGCGTGAGAATATAGAAATAATTTCAAAATGATTTTTTTTTTAAGCACCCCGGGGGTAAAAAAAAAAATCATTTTTCGTTTATTCTCCCTTCGAGTCATTATTTCAAATTCTTAGTGTCTTTGCACTATTACTGGAAAGTCCCTCTCATTTGCCGTGTCTGTGAACAAGCTTTAATGAGCTGTCAGCTGCAGCTGCCGACTTCTTTAATAACGAGAGAGAGAGCCTCACGCAAAATTAATACGAATACTTTTTTTTCTTTTTCCCTCTCAAACTCCCCCACCAGCCAAGCTGTATAAGTGCTCTGTTATTCAGAAAAACTTTGAGCATCGCTCTTTTGAATTCCACTGAATAAACAAGAAGAGACTTTTCGGCGGTTTTTGCAGAAAGCTAAATGAAGAACAAACGGCTCACCCACTTGGGCAGATAAAAGGACTTGCACACCACCTGGTGCTCTCCATTTCGGCAAATCCCGCTTTCATTCATATCCCCCATTCTCCCCCTTCTCCCCCCCCCACAGAATATGTGGATCGAGAGGACCACGTATGCAACCGCCTACAAGCTCCCCGGAATACTACGGTGGTTTGAAGTCGTATCATTCTCGACGGTAAGTACAATGTGCTACAATTAGTCATGTTCTCACTATCCATCAGCTTCAGGTAGTGCAAGGGGCATGGTAAGGGTGCCAGGGGACTTGCAATGATTCCAAGGCCCTGACTGGCTGGAGCTCTAAGGATCTTTGAATATAACATGGAGAGGGTGTTGGGGCCCAATGGTAGATCTTTTCCTGGGACCCTGGTTCTTCCCATGAAGTGGGAGTGACGTGTCTCCTCTTGGCTTTTTCGGACAACCCTATTGATAAGGATGCTCATACCATAGCGTCTCTTAGTAAACACATTGAGCAGTCAGAGCAAATATCTCCTAATAGCTCTCGCTTATTTTTGGCTGACACTGCTGCATACTCTGCTGAATGTATATTATGACAATTTTATCATAAACCGGTACTGACTCGAATGTAATCATTTGGGGAAAATATGCTGAGTGTATTAGTTTACTGTGCACTCATTTTGTCCTTTTACTTCAATTTTCAGTCATTTTGGAAAAGCTTATTTGGAAAAAAGCTAATAAATCACTTTCCCTTTTTTTGAAAAGTTTGTATGTTTTGCTTATAATTTACCTATTGTAATTCATTTGGTTTGCCGATTTCACATGCAGTTATTTTTATTACAAGCACTGAATTGATAAATGGTAAATAAGTGGACTGCCGTGTTAACTTGTCTTTGGAATTTTGCATTTACTGGACATCTGTAAAATGTCTTCACTCCCATATACCTCAGTGTGTGGCCAGTACACTGCCATGCTGTCGGGTACTCAATGCATATCTGGAGGTCAGCATAAATAATAAATGCCTTGTGCTTGGTACAGTGACACGTCCAGTATTCAGAATTTAATCTTGGCTGTTCCAGTTCTGTCTTGGGCCAGCACTGAAAAAAAAATCAGTGGACACGGTGTTTCCCGGAAAATTCTCAACCCACTGAATATTCTCCACCACTTCACACTCTGAGTCTCTGAAGCAGGTGCACAGCGGATATGGTCCTTGAGAAGAAATGGGCGTACTTCTACGCTGGTTGACTCTAGTATAAAAAGACATGACTTTCCAGTGACAGAGCAGCATTACTTCCTTTAAATTCTGGAATGGTAAAAGATGCATGATTCACATAAACACTGTAGATTGATTGATTTATAGCACTGCTATTCATACCCCCCTCTGGGCCGTTTAAGCTCAGAAGTAAGATTTTCTCTCCCAACTCCTCGATCCAAGGGTGGGAGCCAATCTGTAAAGGGCTAAGCCAGGAAGCGGGCCTCCGTAGTCATCAGTTACTCTGTGCGTTCGCAGTATACTTGTGTAAAGACTTCAAGTGCCTTGCACTGAGTACAATGATGGCAAAAAATATTAAATTACCAATTTTGCGAAAGCCAAAAACCATGAATGCCTTTAATTAGCCAGAGCTCGGGAAGACTGCTGAAGAAAAGCAAGTTTTTAGAAAGAATTGATCAAAGTGGTGTTAACCAAGCTAGCTAGCTTTGTACCTGCCACTCATCTCTTTGGTTGGGCCTTAGTTTGCTACCGTTAGCGCACACTCCATCCAGCGTTAATTTGCTTATTAGCCAGCATTACATTCCATGTGACAGTAGGGTAACAAAGTGTATTGTTGGTTAGCTAGCTAGCTAGGTAAGCAAGCCAGTTTTGTTTTTTGTTAATTTATAAAACTGTGATGTGCTTACCGATATCGTCCTCAAGTGTGTGACCAAGAAAACGTATACTTTAGTCAGTAAATTTCATCCTCTCTGAAGCACCCTGGCAGACTCTGGTAGTTCAACGGTTTTAACATTCAATATTTTAAACAAAAAAGCATATTATATTTCTTTGTGAAGAACTTTGACTAACACAAAGAATTTAGACAACACTGTTATTCTTAGGCGATGAGGGAATGAGGCTAAAATGTATCTTTTGTAGACAAGAAGCTTACGAACAAAATAAAAAAGACCTTGTAGCAAATTAAAAAAAAAAAAAATCGGGGAAATAAACAGAACCAAGTGTAGTCCGGTTTCAGAGATTTTGCCAACAAAAATATAATCAGAATAAGATATTGTCAGAATGGGAATTCATGGTTAATTACTGGCATATTACACAATAGCCAGCAATAAATTTAGGGAAGGCATAGTCTTCTCTAGCCTTCATGACCCACTGCCCTTGACCTTAAGGTTGAGATGTATTTTTTCAGCACTGTTCTGGCTATAATGTTGAATTCTACTCATTCTTTTATTCTTTTTTAAAGCCAGAAATATGTTTATCTCTAAGCTGGTATTATTGGTTATGGACATGGAGTTGAAACTGACATCTCAAGTAGACACTTGGCATGGAGGTTATCATTTGCCTTTTAGCCTCATATTGTCAGCGAATTTGTGCCAAAATATCTTCAGACATTTTAAGTTTTCCCACCCTGAGGAAAATATACCCTGTGTCAATTTGAGTTTCATTACAATATATACTGCATTTCAAACCTTTTTTTGGGTTGAGATGCATGAATATGCCAGAATAAGGTGGAGTATATATTTCTAGGGAATCATTGAAACTTTTCGCACATCTTTCCGGCAGCTCTGACTAATTTATAGACCAGGAGGCTTGGTAACGAGCTTTTCAGTGCTATTGTGCGTAGGTGCTCCGACAAGCTTGACTTCACACGTCATAACGCATAGCATCTCCTGCAGCCCACGGTTTACTCAGACTCGCACGGCATAGTGAAAAACAATTCAGAACTCCCCTATTGTCCATTCATACTGTTGATGCTGTTTATAGTGCTGGAGGGCCTAGTGTACATGAGGCATAATGGACCTGTCGGTTCCGGAATTTTCTTCATTCTGCATCATAGAACGACGGTTTTCTCAGCCTTGCGTAGGAGTAACTTGCTGCTGTGGGCTGGAGGCTGCACTCTGACGCGGTTTCTGTGCAGGTGATCGGCTTTTAACACAGAACTGTTCGTACAGACATTTTTAGCAACATGCTTTTGTGCTGAGTGCCAGCTGCTGTGCTCTGCTATTAACAGTTGTGCACAATGCATTTGGTCCTCTCGCTTCATTTGGCCCTATGCCAGGACTGGAACCTAGCCTGATTGTCTGGGACTCCAGGTTCTATGTTCAAGGCTTTTGGAAACCATTGATCTTTCTGTCTGTCTTTTTGGCTGTCCCCGTCTCCCCCTTTTTCTCTCCATTTTCTCCCTTCTCTCTTTCTCAGTCTCTTCCTCTCTTTATCTCCTTCCCCACCCCTCTCTGACTCAGTAGCTGCTGTCTGAGGACTCAGTATAAGGTAATTTGAGTCCCGTAGTCCCACCGTGACACAGATAAGATCACGTCAGCACGACGGTTTAAGAGAACTCCTGAGGGAACCCCTTACCTGTATCTTCTCCTGAGTGGCTCGCACCCCGCTCCCCTCCTCTCCGATTCCCCCTGAAGCCGCCACTCCAACTGTTAATAGACCGTGGAGTTTTAGCGAGCGCTTGCATTTGCTGACGAAAGGGGGGCGATTTTCAGGGGCAAGATGAGGCGAACTGAGGAAAGCGAAAGTCGGGAAGAAGGCGAAACACTGAGCTTAAGCCTCGCCACGTATTCGCCGTTTCAATCTGTGCACTGCCGTGAGCCGCGTCCCTATTATGCCCCATTATTTTGTTGAATAAAGGAGGGGGACAAACAAAAGGCGGTACTTAGTGCAATTAAATATTCTGCAGTCAATTACTCTACTTATGGCTTCAATTAGCCTGTCTCATGTCGCGAGTGTGGAGTTATTGTCAGAAAAGCCTTCACACTCCACGGCTTCTCACGGTATTACAGTTTACCTGCAATTTGTCTCTTGCTTTTTGCTTTCATCCGTCTCCATTTGTCAGTGGATTGGTTGTGCCTGATGGGTAATACTCTAATCAGTGTATTACTAGTCCAGCCCCCCCTCCTCCCACCAACCTTGTGATCTGTAATACAGCACACTTCTGTGCACAGGACTACTGTTCATTCTGGCCTTGTCTGCATTCCTCATGGCTTCTTAGTAGAAGAAGCAGTGACTACGGACAGTGGCTAGGCGGTGAATTTTGCCATGGATCATTGAGTGGGTTTTTTTCGTTTTAACATCTTTTCCTCTTATCAACTGCCAGAACTGAACGAGAAGTTGAAAATAAAATTTAAATCTTCCTGCTTTTCAATAATAGTATTCACTATTTATACTTAGAGTCGTGTGCAGTGATGATTATACACCACCACTTCTGTCTAAAATGGGTGCTAATATATTACTTCTCTATAATTTTTTTGGTGAAATTGTATTGAAAAATACTGTTTTAGGTAATGGGAAAAAAAAAAAAAAAAATCATTCCCACGAATATATTGAGGTAAAAATATGGGTAATAAACAAAAAACACTGAAAACATCAGTTTTTTATAACAATTGAAAGGTGTCGCAAATTGTATTATTTTGACTCTTGCATAGCCTTTATGCATGTTTGAAGGCTAATACCATGATTATGAATGCTAAAAAATTTGTTTAAACTGATTGAGGCAACGCTATTCTGTAAAATTACCTCTGATGGTCAGTTGTTCCAGTATGTAAGGTGACATGAATGGAAGTTAAGCGCCTCTGATGTCCATTATCTGTGTATGACAAGTAAAAAATTGGCGGTTGACAACACAACAACTCCTTGATGATATTAATAGTGCCAGAAGTGAAGAGATGAAAGTATCAAGATCTACTATTTCCAGACACCTGCGTTAAAATGGTCTGATTGGTCATGTTGCTGCCAAGAGTTGGCAACATCAAAAAAAAAAAACTTGAGTTTGCCAAAAAAAATTCAAGGGTTGGACACCATTGGTCCTTTGGACCAATGAATCAAAATTAGAAATTTTCTCACCCAAATGCAGAACTTATGTGAACCATAAATTTGGAGAACCTTTAAAAAATGACTGTTTAACCCCTTCAGTAAAACAAGGAGGTGGTAATATTATGGTTTGGGGTTCTGTCTGCTCAAAAGGAGCCGGTGATCTCATAAAAATCAACAGAATCATGGATCAACAGAAGTATCGCAACATCCTTGTGAGGCACGCATTGCCATCTGGAAAGAGACTGATTGAACACGGATTTTATTTTCAACAAGATAATTACCCAAAACAAACTTCTGAGTGGTGCAAGAGTTATCACAGTCGGAAATTAAAAATCTGGTGACATAAAAGTTACAACTTGGAATGCTCAATGTTCAGATCTTAATCCAACTGAGCAAACCTGTTGTAATATCGAAAGAATCTCTTGAGAATTAACTTCAAACCATATGGAATGGTTTAGCAAGTGAGGAAATTAAAAAAATGTGAAAACTATGCCTGAAAGATAAAATGCTATAATCAAAGCGAAGGGGTGGCCACACTAGATATTTACTTTCTCCTGCAAAAAGACATTATTATTTTAGTTTTTACTATATATTGTTATATGTTTACTTATTTTCACCTATGTGATCTTATATTACATGAAATAAATACTTGGTTAGTACTTGGTTTCTGATTTATTTTCATTTTGTGTAAAATCATCACTGCACACTACTGTATTATTATTATCACTAAGAGAATAATGCTGATTTTAGAAGTCATTTTAATGCCTTTACATTTCATCGTATTGCAATAATAATGAATTTATACCTGCGCAACTACAAATATTAATTGTGCATTAAACAGCGCTCAAAAGCCTGACCTCCACAAACAAATCATTCATCATTTCATTAGCTGTCCTGCTGCCACTCAACAGCTGAATACTTTGCTTTGTATTTTGCTCGGCTGATGGTGTGCTTGCAGAATGTTGTATTTTTCCTTATCAAGATCTATTAACCCTTTGAGCGCCAAATAAATTTTCAAGGAATTAAGAATGTAATTATCCTGAGCTGTTGAAAACCTATCGTGTCAACTTGTTTAAAAGAGCTCATGATAGGTTTTCAACAGCATCTGACTTTGATATCTTACACCATTGAGCAAACATAGTTGCCTATGGCGCTCAGAGGGTTAACAGATTATTAAGTGTCACATTAGAGGAGGCATCAGCTTTACTAAGATTATATGAATATGGTAGCATTTACTTTTTGGGTGCACTTCTTGTCACTGATTCCCTCGTATAAACCTGGCAGTCATTGTACAAAGGTACTCCTTTCGCTGTTGCTTGGGTTCTTTGTGAAACTGATACCTAGACTGTTCAATCCTGGTAATTCAAAAGATTAGAATCTACTGGGTGGCGCATCCTGGTCAGGTGCTGTTATAGTATGTGAGTCAGTTTGGTATTGAACCTGCTCTGGGAAGAGTGGAATCCATAGTTGGTAACCTCATGGGTTGACACCCAGTAGCCCGCGGAGGGTCTGTATTCGGCCACAAACCAATAGACTCAATTTAGAGTTGGCTCCGCAGTGAAGCTACAGTATAGGGTTATTCCATCCCAAATCAACCAGAGGACCCCAGGTCACTGTCTCAGAAAAGTCTGAAAAAAAATCACAATTGAAGTACTATCTAAGGAATGAATGTGTGCAAAATTTCAGGTCTGTAAGTGCAGTAATTGCTGAGATATGGCCATTTATATTTTAAGGCTTTTTTTTTTTTTCCGATTTTCGCAAAATGCATTTTTGACCAAATTTGAATGCTTATTTACAGCAAAGTCATGACGCTGCAGGGTTGTAATCATGCATATAGGGTTAATTTTTCCCAAATTTTTCGTTTTCGGCTTTATAAAAGGTGTATCTTCAGTCTCTGATCATCTGCGGCCCCCTCAAATATTTTATAGCTTTAAAAATAGAACCAATCTGATACTATGGGTGAAACTTGGTATGTGTTATCCTTAAATATGTGCCAATACATGGTAAAAATTTCAAGGCTGTCATTCACTGTCATCCAGTAGTTTTTGTGGTAAAATATGGGCTAGTTTTTGGAAAAATGTAATGTTCTATTGCAAATGTTCTAATACAAATAGGCCACTGGAGCTGGAAGAAATGGTTATTTAAAACTTCTGACTGCTTGCACACATGCATAAACATCAGTTTAAACATCGTGAAAAATTTCAGGTCTAGAAAATGAGCCATTCTCCCTCAGCAGTACTGCAAAGGTACAGCATAATTTCGCAAAATCAGCTTTCTCTCTATTTTGGGTAGTCAGTAGATGACACGGGACTGAAGATACACCTTTTATAAAGCCAAAATGAAAAATTCAGGAAAAATTTGCCCGATATGCAAGATTACAACCCTGCAGCATCAATACTTTGCTGTAAATAAGCATTCAAATTTGGTCAAAAATGCATTTTGCAAAAACTGAAAAAAAAGCCTTAAAATAAGAATGGCCATATCTCAGCAACTACTGCACTTACAGACCTGAAATTTTGCAAACATTCATTCCTTGGGTAGTGCTTCAACTGTGATTTTTTTCAGAATTTTCTGAGACAGTGACCTAGGGCACTTCTCACATTCTGGTTGATTTGAGATGGAATTACCCTATATACACTACAGGCCAGAAGTTTGGAAGCAAGGCCAATACAGGTCAAAAATTTTGAAGCAACCTCAAGTTTTTGTTCACAATGCCTTTCTTAAAAACAGTCTGAAATCTATGGATTTTTGGATGTATTTACTGCATGATTAGACTTTTCTTTCATTGATATGATGTTGATATTTTCCTCTATTTGCCTTTAGGTACTGTATACATTGATGTTACCGGACCATTGCTGAATAAATGTTAACAAAAGAAAGGAGGGGATTAGTTTTTGGGTTGAGAAGATTTGCAAGAGTCACAACTTCAGTGAAAAAGTAAAAAACAAATCACAGTTTGCATTATTCACTTTATATCATGGTTTACAGCCCACCAGATGCCAACGGCAATCCGGTGGGCACTAGGACCATGGGCCTAGTAATATGGGCCTGATAATTTGAGTAAAAATTATTCTAATTAGTGACTCTTTATATAATAATCATGTTTATTTTGTTGCAAAGTATGCCAATGAAACTATGATCTTTTTTTGTACAAATTTGATCTTGCTTCCAAACTTTTGGCCTGTAGTGTATTTATCTTAGAAAAATGTATTATTCCTTCAGAAAAAAGTTGTAGTGATTTCTTAGCAATTTGTAAAGCCATCAGGTGTGTGTTGTGGTTTCTTGGTAGCATCCTCCCTCTTTATTTTTTAAATTTTTTGACTTATTTATTTTTGTGGTGAACTATTGACTGGCAGCTAGTGTGTTTGGTTAATATTGCTCACTTTAGTCAGCAAACTTGCCTTGCCTAGGGTACTTACTTTCTGTAAGCTTTGTAAACTGGTTTCTTTAACCTTCATGTCAACCATGTGCTCATTCAATATTGGACTGAATTAGAAGTTTCTGGAAATGTGAAAGAAATACTTTTTCCTCCGCTTTTCTCACAGGAGGAGATCAGCCCTCTAGAGAACGCCATAGAGACCATGCAGCTTACCAATGAGAAAATCAACAATATGGTGCAGCGACATCTGAATGACCCCAATCTTCCCATCAACCCCCTCTCCATGTTGTTGAATGGCATAGTCGACCCAGCTGTAATGGGCGGCTTCACCAACTATGAGAAGGTACAAAATGTTCTTTCTGCTAACTTAACAAAATTTCATTCATTTTCTTGACTGGGCTGGAGAGAGTTTATCATGCCTACTACCTATTGTTCTGTTCATTTCAAAATTGTACTCTCTGCCTTTGTGTTTCTATGATAATCTTTTTAAGTTATCATCCTCAATACTCAATGTTTTTCACTTGCTATTTCCATATAGTCCCATTTAGTAGAAGAGCAACTCAAAAATATGCTTCCCAGGTGATTATACATGAATATCTTGTATGTATATTGCTATCTTCTTCTTCTGTTCATAAGTATTTGTAGATACTCCTGTTTTCATTTTCTCTTTTCTGTACAAATTTAAGCTCTTGTACAATCTAATCCCCACAAATCATTCCTACGTGTTTATGCATACAAAACCTCACCTCACCGCCTTCACAAATGCATTTGATTTAGGGAACTGCTTGATACTGCGACAAAGCTTGATTAAAGCATTGACATATAAAATAACAAGACTAGGAGCAACCTAGTATATGGCTGGGCCGCCAAGTGCTGTATGAGAATGTGGGCCTCAGAAAAGGGTGCTAAATGGGGCAAAGCTCATGCAATTACATGAAGTTCAAGTTTAGTAATGAGCTGGAGCTGATAAATTATTTACGAAGTGGGTGGGGAGAGTATGAGAGTGAGAGTGTGAGTAAGTGTGAGAGTGAGTGTGAGTGAGGGAGTGGGAGTGAGTGAGAGTGTGAGGTAGTGGGAGTGGGAGGTGGGGGGGTTTAAGGAAGGAAAACAAATCGCAAGTTATAAATTTGAATAGACAAAGAGCTAGTGTAAGGGTAGCAGTTATTGATTTTGTGAATGTGAATTTGAGAAAGACAGCAGCAACAGATGTAGATAGCAGATAAAGTATGTATGTATGTTCCTGAATCGTAATGAAACAATAAAGTTATTGTTACAGTTGTGCTAACGGGGAACGTGACGTCACTTTTGTGAACACATGGCAGTTCCTATATAATGAGGGTGTAAGAACGAACTTCAAAGATTCCTTTTTTTTCCATGTTTTGTCTTTGGGCATGTTATGGACAAAGAATCTACAGTTTCGAGTAAAACCGCTTAATAAACATGTTCAAGTGAAGGAGCTGCCATGTGTTTACAGAAAGCGTTATTTGATATTGGTGATGAATGAATATGGCTAACTATGTGACAAAAAAATTGAAATGCAATTAATTTTAATGAATTTATGAGCTCTCGAAAAGGCCTTGTAGTTAACAGCAAGATCATGAGAATTGGCTGAGAAATAAGAAAGTTCATTCTATAATTTAATTTCATTTTGTTTGATTTGGCTGAGAAACTGATGTGATTTCCACTAGTCCTTCATCAGAGGACTTACGGTCAGCAATTTTCCACCAGAATTCCTCTCTGGCCTTATTAGCAGCAACAGTGTTGCTTTTTGCTGTTTTTAGGTTGCCAGCCGTAGGCCAGTAACCTATTGTCGTCACTTTGCGTCCGGCGTCGGCGTAGTCCGTTTAAAGCCGTATCTCAAAAACGGTCTGATTAATTTTTTTTAAATTTGGGGATGTGATCAAATCGTTCATCGAGTTAATGGCCAAGAAAAAATTTTTTTGATTGAATCGTTCGTGTAGACTTGGCGGCCATTTTTATGTCGAAAATGGCCATTTTTGGCACTTAGGTGCAATTTTCTCAAAAACTATCCGATGATTTTTTTTTTTGTTCACAGCAATGGAATCAGTATCATGACCTGCTTCAACGGTGTAAACGGCGTTTTGATTGAATCGCTCCTTCATAGCGCCACCTAGGCAACGTGTCTGGACTTCATCATTTTTTGGAGTGTTTTGTGCTATAACTCTCTTAATATGGCATTTAGAGCTTGGGTACGTAAGAAGCACCTGCAGGGATTCAGGTATGCCAAACGTTGTGAGTCAGTCACATTTGACTTTGGGCCTCCAGGTCAAGGTCAAATGGCAAAAATGTGCTATAACTCTCTTCATATAGCATTTAGAGCTTAGGTATGTATGAGGCACCTCCAGGGAATCAGGTATGCCGAACATTGTGAGTCAGTCACATTTGACCTTGGGCCTCAAGGTCAAATGGCAAAAATGTGCTATAACTCTTTTAAGATAGCATTTAGAGCTTAGGTATGTATGAGGCACCTCTAGGGAATCAGGTATGCCGAACATTGTGAGTCAGTCACATTTGACCTTGGGCCTCAAGGTCAAGGCCAAATGGCAAAAATGTGCTATAACCTGCTTAATATGACATTTAGAGCTTAGATATGTATGAGGCACCTAAAGGGAATCATGTATGCCAAACATTCTCGGTTGTTCGAATTTCACCTTGATCCTCAAGGTGAAGGTCAAATGGCAAAATAGTGTTATAACAGCTTAATGTGGCACCTATAGGGAATCATGTAAGCCAAACATTCTCTGTAAGTTGAATATGATATTGGGCGCCAAGATCAAATGGCAAAAATTGCTATAACTTGCTGAATATGGCAATTAGAGCTCAGCTACGTTTGCGGTATCTATAGGAAACCATGTACGCTGAAAATTCTTAGGCAGTCAGTCAAATTTGATGTTGGGCCTCAAGGTCAAGGTTATATGACGAAAATGGCCCATATTTGTTTAATATTGCTTGTAGAGCTTAGGTATGTATTGGGCACTAATGGCAAATCATGTATGCTGGTTGTTTTTGACATATCGGATTTGACCTTAGGCAACAAGGTCCAGGTAATGACAAAACAGCCTAAAAATCCTTTAATGTTGGCTTTAGATCTTCGGTATGTATTGGATACTAATGACAAATCATGTATGGTGATCAAACACACCATATTGTATTTGACTTTGGTCTTCAAGGTCAAGGTCATGTGACAAAATCAATCTCTTTATTTCCTCGTTTAATGATGTATTTAGAAATTAGTATGTATTTGGCACTAACCTATATATAATAAAAATTTTTACAGGCATTGTAACCGCATGGTCGACCTTTTTCACGATCAATTGCGGCAATAAAAACTGGTCAAAACCCATTTTTGGATGTTTGTTCCTATTAGCATCATGGAATAGAAAGAATAATACTAATTAGACCCACTCGGTGGCAGTGTTGTGTAAAAAAAATCATTGTCTGAAAGCAGAGCAAGAACCAGAAGTGAATTGGGAAGAGGGTGCACTACACAAATTGACAGCAGACGACAGTGAAAGTTCAGGTTAGAAAAAAATCTATTCGGATTTCATGATCTAGACATCTGAAAGATTATATTTTTGCTAAATGGCAGAAATGTTGCTGTGAGTCACTCATGAAAAAGTGTTACCGCTCAGTCGAGTTGCCCGATAATGGTAACTAAAACCCCCTTCTCACTGAGCTGCGTTGCCCCGTGGAAGTGTGCGGATGAAACAGTTCTCTTCTTTCGCAGAGACGAATTGATTCGAAGAACCGTGAATTGATTCGCAGTGGTACGGGACCATTCGCCATCACCGCCGAAATTAAACAGGTTTAATTTTTTCGCGGATGTCCGAGCTAGAGCTTTTTAACGCCAATATCGAGTAGACAATGTGTTGCTTTCGCAAGAATTCGTGTTGGCTTGCTGTTGAATCCACGGACTGATGCTAGTTACTTTTCTCCTGTTGGAGCTGTAACTGCCGGCAACCTTCAGGGCCCTTGGCACTCTAGTTTATATATATCCATTCTTCATAACTGTCCATAATCACGACCCACTCCTCCTAGGAGATTTTCTTTTTTTGTTTTTTGAAGGTTTTATTAATCACCCAGCAACCACTTACATTACATCCAACAAACAAGTGCATACATCAACCAACATGAATGCACTAACATAAATCTCAATTATAATTTCCCAAGTGTCCACCTGAGTATGCGCATGCATAATCATGCAGTCTTTCACGTGTCCAACCAATGAGTGTCAAACTTCATATGGGTCTCCCATTAAGCCGCTGGCGGCGCCCCCTGATGGTGCGGGGGGAGATAACCCGCAGTGTTACTGATTCTGGATCAGGGATAGCTTCCTCGGAGAAACATACAGAACGCGATCGGTCATTTTATGAACGGAAATAGGGTCAATTGCCGCATGAAACGCTCTTTTTTTGAGAGCGCGTACAGTGTTGAAAGCACAAAACCGACATTAACCAAGAAAGATTACGACCACCATTGTGGTACCAATTATCTCTGCGAGTTCAGGGTTTGTTGAGCCGGCTCACTGAAATATATCCTGTCTATGTGTGTCTCCCATTAAGCCGCTGGCGGCGCCCCCTGGTGCCGCGGGGGGGAGATAACCCACAGTTACTGATTCTGGATCAGGGATAATGTCCTCAGGGAACGTACAGCGTGCGATCAGTCATTTTGTGAACAGATATAGCGTCAATTGACGCATGAAACGGTTTTTTCTTGAGAGCGCCTACAATATTGAAAACATGAAAAGGAGATTAACAAAGAAAGATTACAACCACCGTTGTGGTACCAATTATCTCTGATTGCGAGCTCAGGGTTTGTTGAGCCGGCTCACTCAAATATAGCCTGTCTATGTTGAACTTGCTTCGTAGTATACCCCCCAGGAGATACGAGTGACAAACGCCCGGCCAGCCGGCCAGCTAATCATCGGCCAACCAATCATTGAAGTTCTTGCCCGCCGGCCGACCAATCGCTGAAGTCAGTCGTCGGGCAACCAATCGTTGAAGTTCTTCCCTGCCGGCCGACCAATCGCTGAACTTCTTCCCCGCCGGCCAGCCAGTCGTTGAACTTGATCACCCAGGCAGTCAGTCAGTCACTCAGATACTCAGCGACATTCGCGTTTATAGGGGCCTGGCCGCTATTCATGGCCCAGCCCAAAAATACAAGGACCACTATGACTGGTATTCCTTTCAGGACCTTGTTTTTCAGCTCATAGAGATAGGCACCAGTGAAGCATTCCACCAGAAAAAATACGATGAAAACAATAGTGCAAACACTAATGTAATGAGAATGTTGCAACCCCCCGAATAATGAAAGTGAAAATAGATTTTGCGAACCGCAAAAGCTCTCCGCGCCATTTGAAATACCTCATTAGTATTCTTGAGTCTGCTAAAATGATGTCACGCGAAAGCGGATGTGGGTGATGGGCGCAAAAATGAAGAGAAGTTTGCCAACAGCAACATGCCGCGACCAAAGAAATATCTGAAATATCTGAAAAACTGATTCGGCCCGTAAAAGAGCAAGAAAAAGCCAGAAAGAAGATTGATTGAAGGCCAGGATAAATATAAAAGGCCAAAGTGATCGCTGGCAAACTTTTAAAGCCAGGTTTGGAGATATTTCCAATGAAGATGTGGCCAAACTTTTGCTGGATACATAAGTAAATTTGATGCCTGATGCAAAATACCCAATTTCCCTGTTTCCTAGCACTTTCAGATCGTTAATGTACTTGAAATCGTCCCATATTTGTAACTAGACGTATTTATAGTAATGAATTTTTAATGCTTAAACGTAATTTATTTACTAGCAGTCGAATCTGATGACTGATCTCACGTGACTTTTCATGCAAATCGCTCATGCATATTAAGTACTAGGCACATCGAATTGGCTGCGGTCCAGGAGCCATAATGGCTGGTCGTAACAGTGGAGTGATTGTGCTCCTTCGGAGTTAATCCTTGTTAGGGGTCGAGGACGACATTAAAACTTAAACACAAATCTTTTTATTGGAACAGCCTGGCAAATTATGCGAAAAAAGGTTAGAAGTTAAGGAACTTTAATGCAATGTTCAATCATTACCAAACTTGAGATCACACATCTACCGGCCATTTAACTTCATCACGCTAAATTTGATTTAAATTCATGCATAGGTGGCGCTTTAGCAAACAAATGGTCGGAACTCTTAAACCAATTGTGCAAGCAACTTTAAATTTTGCATGCTTCTTAATGGTGAAGATTGCCATAAAACCCTATGGGAACAAAGTGATAGCTCAAACTAGATGGCCAACATCATCCAATTAAATTTAATTAGCCCCCGCACTCACTTTAACTGTCATCAGTTTTGAAAGTTTATACTATTGTTCAGGATAAAAGCACAGTCTTAATACAAATTACTTTGATTGGCCAGATGGCGGCACTTCAGAGGGGTGCAACAAATTTGATTCCCATAGGCCAATATGTGGCCTGTCGTAAGAAAAACAATGTAAAATTGCATATTTGTTTTCATCCATTTGACTCAATGGTTATAATTTTGCATATTGCATCTCTGTATGAGGATAAAATAGTCTTTCCAATGAGCAAAATAAATCTTTAATTATCTGTAATTATATGGCTGCAATTTGTCAATTTAGGTAAAAGCTGCTATTTCAAAGACATGGCATTGACTAATCAACCTGAAATTTGCAGGGCACACCATGCACAGTTATGTGCCATGAACTGGAAATTGTTTGGAAAAACTTATGCAGTTGTGTCCTCACTGCTTAAAAACTGATGATTACCTCATTTTACTTGGACCCCATAATTACCGCTCGCAGTTATAGTCAGTTTTTTTTTCCTACACAAATTACAAACGTTGTCTTCATTGCTCCAGTGTTGAACCCAAACATAAAAAATACTATTGTTTGTGAGCTAACATTAGACTAAAGCCTGAAATAAACCAAGTGAGCTACAGTGCCCATGGCACTATTTTTTTGCATTTTTGTAGTATGTGTAAATGTGGAAATACCATGTTGTAATTATAATAAATTTTGGTTTACGGTAGATCTGTGTGCTATTTATGTATACTAGCAATTATGTCTGTATTTTGAAATTATGTGTGAATCTGCTGCTTGTTTTTGTAAATTAATGATTTTTTTTTCCTCAGAATATTCTCCTGACATCTTCACATCGGTGATTTTTTCTTGGATAAATCATCTGACAGTATGAGTTGGCTTTTGAGCAATGACTTCTGCCCCAGAGCGCATAATTTCAGGGCCATGAAGTTTGCAAATCTCTTTCACTCAACGCTGGAAACACGGAATCCCCGTACACTTAACTTTCTAATCATTACTGTCCTGCAGGCAGCTCTACGCAGTTGTGAAATATAACATGCCTGCAGATGTTTTATTTTTAATACATCAGGCATGATTGCCCATGTGTGCTTGACTTAAAATTGGTTGGGCTCCACACTCGTTATTAATGGCAACCTATATATTTTTCTCATTTGCCTTCTGAGCTGCCATATCGTGGCCACCGGTGAAAAAAGGCCCTTTCATCTGGCATCGTATGAAAAACATGGAACGAAAATGTGTAACCAATGCCCTCATGTAAGAAATCACCTCCCAACTGATGCAGAAATATCAGATGAAAATATTTTTTCCTCATACAGCTGTAGAAGATGGGCACAAACTACTCCCTCCAGGGTCAACTTCTATTTTAATAGGTGCTAATGAGTAAATTAAAACTTGTTGGGGGAGAGAGCACTCATGTGATATGCATCCCCTGTTTTTTGTCTTTCCCAGGCCTTCTTCACAGAGAAGTACGCTCAGGAACACCCTACGGATCTGGAGAAGATTGAGAAGCTGAAGGACCTGATCGCCTGGCAGGTGCGTCCCGAATCCTTCCCCCACCCGCTCCCCATCAGTGCCCACATGCCATAATCCTCACTTGGCCCTGTCTCATGTCCTGAGGGACAGCCGCGACAGGCCTGCTACGGTAACTGCTCTGCGGAGATCCAGCTGCTGCCTTTATCGTTTCATGTTTTATGTTGAATAACCTCGCTGGCCACTCCAGACGATCGTAGGGAACCCTTGCAGATGGCCTGTACTGCCGAGGCACCATCATGAGCGCGTGCAGTAGGGTGTGAGGGCATCTTTTGCTTCGTTCATGATTGAGCATTGATACAATGACTGCTCTGTCCCCACCTCTTGCAAGATGAAGATTTGAAAGGCCCTTTTTCATTCTTTCTTTCTGTCTTTCTTTTGTTCTTCTTTCTTTCTGTTTTATACTCATGGATACATATAAAATACGAAGAATAACAATAAAAAAAATTTCCTCAGGAAATTAGAAATATTAGAAATATTTGGACACAGACACAGTTCTCATTGTTTTAGTTTTGTATGCCACCACGATGGATTTTAAAAGAAAAAATCAAGATGTGCAAACTTTGAGCTTCAATAATAGTTTTTCAGAAATATTGCCTGAACCATGTATGAATTTCATCCATTTTATGAACAGCCCCCATCAGTTTTAGGGGTTCGAAAGCAATTGGACAAATTGACATCATCAGTAATTAATACTTAGTGGTGAAACCTTTGCAGTCAATGACTGTCTAAAGTTTGGATCCCATAGACATCACTAGACAGTGGTTTTGCGCCCTGCTGATGCTCTGTCTGGCCTTGACTGCAACTGTCTTCAGTTCCTGCCTTGCTGTTAGGCTGTTATGCCTTCAGCAAGTGAAATAATACATGCTTAATTGGATTCCGGTCATATAATTGACTTGTTTTTGTTAGAGCATTCACTTCTTGGCAAAAAAATTAAAAAAAAATCTTGGGTGGTTTTTACAGTATGCTGCTAAGTCACTGTCCACCTGCATTGTAAAGCATTTTTCAGTTAGTTCTGATGCATTGGGTAGAGCCTTTAGAATGCAAGATGGCCCTATACCATTCAGCATTCATCCTGTTTTTGTCAGCAGCCTTATCACCAGTAGATATAAGGGAACCAACTCAATTAGCAGCCATATACACCCATACATAACCACTTCACAGATGAGGTGGTGTGCCTCAGATCATGAGCCGTTCCTTCCCTACTTAACATCCTTCTTTTCTTAGCTTTCTGTTCTAAGTTTATCATTGTCTCGTTTGTTTATAGGATGTTGTTCCAGCACTATGCACGCTTTTTAAAAATTTTTTGGCAAGTTTCCTTTTTTGAGTCTTATCAACAGTTTACATTTGAAAATCAACCGTCTGTATTTACTTTGGTTAAGTCTTGGCATGGATATGCCTGCCTCCTCGAGAATGTTCATGATCTGGTGGACTGTTGAGAAGGGGTTTTTCTGAACCAGGCAAAGAATTCTTCGTCATCCATTTGAGTGGTTTTCTTCCATCCTCCTGGCTTTTTTGGATTCCTTAACTTATCGGCGCTGTCTTTTTTCAAGAATACACCAAGAAGTTCAGTTGGCCTCACCTCACGGTTTCTCTTGTTCTCTGATGAGCTTGTTTTGATTTTTCAGCCCAATAATAACTTGCTTTACGGCACTGACAGCTCTCTTATTTCATTTTGGAAGTTAACAGCAACAGATTCAAATGAAATGTAATTCTTGAAATCAACTGTAGACCTTTTATGTGTGCACTTTTAAATGAATTTATTTGTTATAAAATGCAGCTGGCCATGGAACTGCTGAGCATCTAATTTTCCAAATATTCCTGGTCCCTAAAAAAGGAAAACATCTTTTTAAAAATGCTGTAGTTCCTACACCGTCCACTCAATTTCTAATCCGTCAAACTGAAGCAGCATGTCCTCATTTTAAACTCAAATTTTTTAAATTTCAATAACCAATATTCTATGGTCGACAGCTGAAATGTTGTTGTCAATGTCCAAATATATGTGGACCTAACTGTAGATACAATAAATATTGGTACCAACGAACAAAAATCTAGTTTAAGCGCTTCCCCTTGTCACATTTTAAATTTTTACCATGCACAGCTTTTCACTGGGTTCATTAGAAACTTAAGTATACTGTCCGTATCACCACTTGTCGCCTGATGTATTCCCTCATCATTTCAGACTGTGCTCCAGAGAAAAATGATTTTAAGAAGTGCATATGGTTAGAAATGCACATTGAGTGTACAACAAACAAGGTGCACAGTGCCCTAGTACATTTTGTCTCAGTGTTCAGATAAAAGCCGCGTCTGACCCTGTCCACCCCCATAGTAACAGCTTTTTACTGTAGTAACCTTTTTCCTCAAAGGATCAGATCTTGTCATCGAGCTGCATTTTGACTGATAACCCAGCATGACAGCAAAAATCCATATTAGGAGGGCCTTTCTTCTAGATCTGTAAAGATGGGATCCTCTGTTTCCCTTCACATTTTCTAGAAGAAGCATTTCTTGTGCTTATCTTTGCCTGTTTCTATATATTTTGGTTGTTGTTGCTAAAAATATAGGCAATGCACATGGTATATCCAAAACTGCAGTGCTGTGAAACTTCCCTCTTGCAGATTTCTTTGATATTTAATTAATATCATGCTTAGTAAATGTTTCAAATTATTAAACTAATTTTTCTATTACGGAACAGAGATAACTTAATGCTAAACGTGGTCTTTAATTATGATTTCATTTATTGAAGCAAAAAGCTTTGCAGCCCTGCTTTGCCCGATGTGAGCAGTAATTGCCCCTATAGTTATGAAATCAACCTATTAACCCCTTAACTTTCTCTCCTTTTGTGAGCCCATTTCAACCCAAAATGAACTGCTTACTGTTCTTGTAGCACTTTGACTGCAAGCATAATCAGGAGCTGCGTTTGAATAGTCTTTTTTTTGCTTACGAAATTCCCTATCTCCTAGAAATTGACCCCAAAAATTATTTACTTGGGGTTATTATTGTAAAATTAGTAGGATGATCTGAAACATTTAAATATGACAAGGAAATATGGAAGAACTCAGGAAGGAGGCAAATACTTTCTCACAGCACACTCACTAGCTCTTCCATCCGACAGGAATTAGTAATGTGCCATATCCTTAAATCTGAAAGTAATTAATTAGCTTACTATGGAAACCTTTCATCTGTGGTGTGTGTGTGCGTATGTGTCTGCTTTTGAGTCTGTCTCTCTCAGGGCTTTTCAAATGGCAACATTGCACAGAGGCACTGTAAAGAGAGGCTGAACAAAAATCGTATTCATTTGTCAATTCTCCTCAAAACAGTAACTCGGGTGTGTATGTGTATGTATGTATGTGTAATGAAAGGCATTGGTGCTGAAGCGGGCCTGTCAGTCCCAGCTTTCCGGCTTCATAAAGGCTCCCTGCTGAAGGCAGAAGAGCCTCACTGACAGACACACTCAGGTGTAGGAGACTGCATGAGGTGGGCTTGCAGCTGGCTCACAGCCTCAAAGTGGCAGCATACTTCTTGCAGAAACGAGCTTTGTAGCAGTCGCAAAAACAAAATGACGTGATTGCGGGGGAAAAAAACAAACACTTTTCCTTGCCGAAGATTTTCTTACTCGCTGAAATCACTGCAGATGACCCCAGCGCGAACGTCGCATGTGATTGGTCAGAAATTTAAGGTACAGTGTAAACCCTGGTAAGTGTGGTGCACTCAATCGTTTTGAGGAAACCGATTACCTCAAAAATATTGTGTATGCCAACTGAGTGATCTTGTGTTCACGGCATTTAAAAACATTTTAAAAATAACTTTACCTTGATTTCTTTAAGTTCCCTCCACACTATGCAATTAAGTTGGCCTACACAATTTTTTTGAGGTCATAGGTTTCCACAAAACATTTGAGTTCACCGCACTATCAGGATTTACAATGTAGGCATGAGTAGTTGTATTGTTATTCTGTTGTTACGCGCAGTTGCAACTGATTCAACGACCCTATTTGGGCGGGGGCGTGGTCTAACATTCAGTGCTCAAAGCAGAACCACATCAAGTAAAGATTTTTGTTCACAGAGAGCTTCTTCGGTTTCAGTAAGCAGAAAAAAGTTTGACTTTGTTTGAGGTGTGCTGCCACCTTTAGTCACGTCACTGTCGGTGTAAGGTTGCCTTCTGATAGATTCACTCGAACTCACTCTGTCCGCTTGAATTTTGGGATGCTTAAGGGGGATTTTTTTTCTGCTTTAGCAGAATGTGTCTTGAAGGCGCTTGCTCACTCACACACTTAGCATGCACTGTAGGAAAAATCCAGTCTGCCATGTGACGGAGAGTTTACAGTGCACTGCGAATTGGCGTGGTTTATGATTTGTGCAGCTGATAGAATTTAAGCTGAATGAAAATTTATGCTTAGGCAAGAAAATTGTCCGTTGCAGCCAGGAAAATAAGGCAAAGCCAATGGCTTTTTCGAAACTTGGCAATGGTGGCAGTGAAATTTGATCTAGTTATCCTCAGGCCTTGTTAGATTGAAAATCTGTTTTAGATGCATGTATTCAGAGCATTGGATGAGCTATTTTATTGGCTTGGCTATGTCGATGGATCGTCAGTGAGTTTTTATTGCCAGGACTAATCCAGGATTTTCTCCAATACTAAGTATAAATCTCTATGGGCTACTTCATCCACTTCCTGGTCATAATGATGTGTTAAATGATTAAAGGAATGTCATACCTATGGTATTTAGCATTTTCACATGTAAACAAAGGCGCTATTTCATGTAAGCTGTATGAATATATCGATCTGTATTGGCCTATTATTCTGTGGGTTTTACCTTTTATTTTGCTTCTCCTTATCAGATGACAAAACTTCACTCATTCCACAAGTGTGCAGTCTTGTCTGTATTTATTTTATATTTTTCTGTGGAAAATGTTATTGTCTGTGTTCTGTTCATAATTATGTGGGAAAGTGCATATGTAAAAAGGCCCATTTCCTTACCTGGATTTTATGGTGGCTAAAATACTGAGTTACATTAAATGCAATTAATCGTATGGCGTGTCCGAGCAACTTTTATTTCGGGAAATAAAAATGCACTCAACTTTATCCAATGCCCTCCTTTTATTAAACCCTTTAAAGAGCTTATTAATATGTAATTTGGTAACATATGTCCACTGTAACGGTAGGTACTGGAGTACAATAATATGCTTTTAGTGGCGTTAATATCTTTTTACTGCCAATCATGGCAATAAGGAATTCATAGTCAGAGCATTTACGGGTGGCATTTTTAATGCGACGGAATATTTATTCAGCTTACAACCTCCATCGCCCTAAATGCTTGGTATTTGATTAGCCTTCCAGTGCTTTCCATGGCAGACCCACGACTTGCTTAAAAATGCATTTTGTTTGAACTGGACATCTAAACAGATTTGATATTGCAAAGCAGTTGCAGGTAAGATGATGTTTGGAGACATGTGGGGAACTAGGAGGAACATGGCTGCCTCACTTTATGTTTTTTATAGCGTCCTCAGCATTTGTCATTATGTCAAAGGTTCCCTCCGTCTAGCTGTTTATGTTGCCTGTGCTAGCATCCCTACTCTCAGATGTGCTCTATGGGTTTATGTTGCCTGTGCTAGCATTCCTACGCTCAGATGTGCTCTATGGGTTTATGTTGCCTGTGTTAGCATCCCTACGCTCAGATGTGCTCTATGGGTTTATGTTGTCTGTGCTAGCATCCCTATGCTCAGATGTGCTCTATGGGTTTATGTTGCCTGTGCTAGCATTCCTACGCTCAGATGTGCTCTATAGGTTTATGTTGTCTGTGCTAGCATCCCTACGCTCAGATGTGCTCTATGGGTTTATGTTGTCTGTGCTAGCATCCCTACGCTCAGATGTGCTCTTTGGCAGCTTGTCACTCCCAGCATAATAAAATTGTTATGTCGGGTTTCCGACACCCTTCAAGAGGCGGCATGTATTGAAAGCAAACCATTGTTTTTTTTTTTTGTTTGTTTTTTTTTCCCCTTGTGCTGTTTCTGAAGAAATCACTCATCACTAGACATTTAATGTTATATTGATTTGAGATAGTGAAGTAGAGCTCTGACAAAAAATGTTAGGGAAAAGTCTCCTTTTTTGAAATCGCGACTGAATTATTGTGCTTTTAAATGCTTTTGGGATATTTTGCGGCTCTCTCAGTTCCTCTCAGAGCCGTTTAAACTCTTTAGAGTTAGATTATTTCTCCTGCATTCAGATGCTTCATCTGTTCAACAATACAGTGGAGCCTCAAAGCAAAACACACGCATTATAAAGTTTTACAGAACCCCTTAGCCTAGCTGCTGATTCAGAGGGCTGCTGTGTAAAGCTGCCAGGCATCAACACAGTGGTGGTTTTCCTGCAAGGAGAACTTTGCTGTAGGAGGAATGATGACTTTTAGATCTCCCTTTCAAGCTTCTGCCAGGATAGACAACTGTCCTTTATGGTAGAGTGGCCTTCAGTCTTTGATAACCCTCCTTTTACCCTTGTGCTGGCAGCCCCGTCAGTCAGATGGATATCATTTGTACATACGATCATCCATCGAGCAGTAACAGCATTCGAAGGACTTGCACCCCGTAAAACTGTCGAGCACATGTGAGAGTAAAGTGTGAGGGTGTCGCTATTAAAGCTAGCAGTCTCCAGTGCGGCGCACTGCGCTCATTCTGTTTTCCTCTTGACAGGCAGGTACTTGTTTTGATGCTTTATTTTTCCTCTCTGGGAAGTGTTTTACGATTTTGAGAGAAGTGCAAACGGGGTCTGTCAAGACAATTTCTGCAAATGGAAGGAAAGCACGTCCCCCGCTCTTCCCCAGCAGCTCCTGTTAAAGGTGGGCAAATGAATGTGGAGAAAGATGGTGTTTAAAGGCTGGGGGAACAAGAGGAGGTAATGCCTGGCAGCCAGCTGAAATAAGAGCCCAGCTTTGTCTCACGCCTCTGCCACTGCTTGTAATTTGTCTGCTTGAGCGACCAAAGCCCTCTGAATGGCCCAGAGCACGTTTGACGCAAAAGTCGAAAAGGGGGTACAACGTGGTGCTTTTAAATAGGGATTTACACTCCTCTAATAATTCTTCTGTCTGCTAATGCTGGAGTTATTTCTGAATTGGCTTGGAAGGTAGAAGTGAAGACACCCCGGCACCCCATGTAGTGACCAGTGTGAATGGCGCTCATGTCCATAGTGTTCCTCTGCATAAGCTTCATTCTTGCCTTTCTTAACTGTGCAACGTGTGAAAATTGAGAGTGCTTGGCAATTATTATTGCAAATAGAAATGATTTTGATTTATGTGATTTACGCGACATATTTTTTTGAAAAATTGAAGGTGATCATCTTCTTAATTCTCCAATTGCAATAAAATTGTGGTACTCCATCTAAAGTAGATAAGGTAGATAAATGGGGATAGATAAACTTTATTAAACCCCTTGGGGTAATGTGTCCTCTGCATTTAACCCATCCTAGTTATTCTGGCAACAGTGCGCAGCCACTGTGCATCGTATGACTGCCTCTCATTTTTGTTTGCTCAAGTTTTTAGAACTAAATAAGTGCACCTGCCACGCCACCTCAAGCCCAGTCCAGCGGGATGTTAAATGAGAATCGACTGCACTCCTTAAATTTGACAGGTGCTTAGTAAAACAAGCCTTCCTTTGTGCTGATTTTTGAAATGTGAATAGGAGACTGATATTTGTGCTGAGCTGTGGTGAGAATGATAGAAGTTTACTTCTGGCCCATCTGTCACAGGAATGTGTTGGAGTAAATCTAAAGGAAGAGTGTGCACATCAGGCTTAAAGCGGCTTTCACACCGGACACGAAACGAATTTTTCGTGCGAGAGATTACATTCAAAGTCGATGCAAAACGCGAATATGCGCAAAACGTGCATATTCGCATCTTTGCATTGATTTTGAATCTAATCTGTCGTGCGAAAAATTTGTTTCGCATCTGGTGTGAAAGCAGCTTAAACCAGAGAAGTTTTCTTGCGAGGGAGGAAGCTGAAATGAGAAAGGCAGCGCTAAAATACTGTTTCTCCTTTTCTGGCGCTCTCATCCATTCTCCTTCAGCTTTGTTCTATTCTTCTATCGTTGCTCTCTTTTATTTTCCAGCTCCTTCTATCTCTTATACTTCCCCTTCATCTTCCCCCTCTCATCCTGTTTTCCTGACATTCTTCCTCTTCGCCTCCACAACGCTTTTAAAACAAAACCAGCCGGGGAAAAAGAAATGAACTTCTCTCGTTCCGGTTCCTCCTTATGATCATTCTTCATAAAGCTCGATGTTATTACCCTGGCCGCTAGTTTGGAGAGTACTGTTGCTTTTGAATAGCTTCGTAATAAATGAACTTAATCCCTCAATGGAGCCTGAATTTCAGGCACCTAAATGCTGAGTGTCTGCTTATTTCCTTCTGGCTTTGACTGCAGCACCCAGCCCAACCGGTAATTATCGTTTTCCTTATTTAACAGATTTCAAAACCACGCCTTCATAGGCCAGTGTTCATTGGACTTATGAACTGTAATTGCTGATGGAGGGTCGATTTTGTCTGCTTTTGCATTACACATAATGTTAGGCTATGTAGCAGGGATCTTGGATAACACTTTCTTCTCTGCAAAGTCTTATTGAGAATGGCCCATTAGGTGCCTGACAACGATACACAATCTCAATTTTAGGGCTATTTTATACTTGTAAGACTTATCTGTTGACATTGTCTGACGCACAAAATGACGTCAGGGGACAGAAAAAAGTGTCGTCTGGACAGGGTGCTGCACCTGTGGAATATTTGCAACATTGTAGACACTGTCGTTGGTTGTCTTGTATTTTGATCGGCTGGATCGACTAAGAATTTGGTGATTGTCATGGATATGGAATGTCAGGACAGTAGTATTTGCAAAAAAATTGGTTGGTTATGAAACTATAAATATATAATCACCATGGAGATGACATTTTGCGCGAGACGCCATCTGACGCTTTGTTTAAGCACATAAACACGTGTCATTTTACACAATTTTTTTTCAGAAGTCTGTCGATATGTCTTGTAAGTATAAAACAGTCTTTAGTCAGCTGTGAACCAGACAAACACTGCATGGCTGAGACCTCATGCAGGTCAGTGTACTGGTGTAAGCAACTGGTTAATCTCCCTTATCCCAATCACTTTATTAATAATGCCACTTAAATGTGGCTCAGGTTTCTGTACTGTGGTCTGGACAGCATGTTACATAGTCTTCAAACTCCAGCCCTGGAGGACGGCAGTATCTGCTGCTTTTCGGGGTGTTTGCTGCGCTCGTGGTTTAAAGTAGTCATTGATTGTTTATAGGGTTAACTAACCTTCTTCCCAAGGCCTTGACAGCTACACGATGGTGCTGTGGGTTGCACTATTAGCTCACAGCGATGGTTTGAATCTGGTCTGGGCACTCTCTGTGTAGAGTTTGTATGTGGTTTCTGTGTTCATAAGGGTTTCCTCCACAGTCCAAATTCATGTGTGCCAGGCTAATTTGAGACTCTAAAATTGCCCATGGGTATGAGTGTGAGAGTGAATGGTATGTGATCCCCACATTTCTTTGATAAGAGTATGAAGACTGGCACGATAGAAGGTTAAAACAGAAAGATGTTAAAGTGCTGTTAAAACATAATCAATCAATCTCAAGGCCTTGACTGCTGATTGCAAGGAAACATGCAAAAACCTGCACCTACGGCTGCCCCTGGGAATTTGCTTTGATATTACTGACTCAGAAGATAATTTGATTCTTGCATCAAAAGCACAATCTTTTGTATCTAACCACAGCCATGTCCTGATTTATTCAGCCAAGAAAATGTACATTCTGCACATGCATTTTAACAAATAATCTTGCTGTAGGAAATACCCTACCATGGTCATGCATTTGTGAGGTTTTTTTTTTTTTTTTTTGATTTCTATACCCATGAAAGCTTTTTTTTTTTTTTTTGCTTGCATCCCTGCCCACACAACATTTGCACTGTGCCTATTGCAGTGCAATTAATGGGTTTCCTGTGGGTGCTTATTAAAACATTGTTTTCTGGCCTATGTTTTAGTAATGCATTCCCAACTCTCTGATGCCCTTATAAAGCTGGTCTCCCTGGAAACCAGAGCTACTGCCTCAATGTTTCATAGACTCAGTCTAAGGGTATTGCCCATTTGCAAGTGAAGAATGGTCTGGTTTATTATGGGCAAAAGTGGCCTTTTCTGCTGCAATTTAAAATTAAAATAAACCATTTCGGCACTGCATTTGGAGCCAAGGCCCTAGTAATATAGAACATTATGTGCACCAGATATTGATACAGTTGCTCTCAGCCATATTCTCATTAACTCTTTGAAGTCGTTTGTGCGTGCGTGCGTGCGTGCGTGTGTGTGTTTGTTTGTTCATCTGTCGGTTCGTGTTTGTCTCTCTTGCTTGTGTCTGTCTGTTTTGTTATCGCGGGATTGTCTTGAATTTTAGAAGTGATTCCACTAGACCATAATCGCTCATTTGTTTTGTTTTAAGGTCAGTATCTATGACACAACTCAGTGCATTTACTATTTCAAGGAGAATAAGTGATTCATTTGTTCTTTTTTTGGGGAGGGTTTTTTGCATTAAGTGGCATAAATTGAGACAAGACTTTTGCAAGCAAGAACTTGGACTAAAATATGTTCCCTGCCTTCCATCTTTCTATCTGTATTCACCTCAGACTCCTAATGTGTCCACTGAAGTTGCTGTAGTCTGCTGTTCACTAAGTACCTTAAATCTCTGAGTCTGCGATCAGTACACATCCTTTGCCTGACCTGGTACAGTTTCACTCAGTTTCTGTCCCCAATAATCCCTGCCTGGTGTCCTTTAAAGTTTGCAGGACAAAAACATAGAAGCACAGAACTGATACTTGCACTCCTGCACGCTCATGCCAACATTCTCTGGGAAACTCTATCTATTTTGTCCCAATTTTTCATTACATTGCATTTGTTTTTCCTACTTGAAAACATGGAAGATTCAAACACATTATGACTCAGGAATACAAAATCGTAAAGCACTCACAAAGACAGTGTAGGCCCAGCTATATCCAGTGAGCACAATCTTGGCCCGACTAATAACGGTTTCTTCTGTCATAAAAAATACCTGGAGGCTGGTAACTCATCTTTACATAGCATCATATAATGGCATTTTCTAAAAGAAAATTGAAAGGAACAAACTACTATGTTTGGAAACTGTCCAAATTTGTGATTAATCACTCAGGACAGAAGATGAGCAGGGAATAGGCTGTCCAGATAGTTTATTTCAACACAATTACAGCACTTTTAAGCCTGGAGTGAGTTACGCAGGAGAAACAGATAAGCTACGCGCAGGGTGACGTATTATGTGGTAGTGAGGTTTTTGAAAAGGAGATTGATAGTTCTTTGGTTCTGTTAGTTTTGGACTGGGGTAGGTTTTCTTTCCAGATGATCTTTATTGAAGATGTGAGGAACATTTCATGGGCATGTTCTGACTGTGACACAGCCACACATTACCGCTGTATTATTGGTATTATGATTAATTTTTTACTTCTTTGGTTTTCCTGCCATTTGTGTTCATTTATGTCATTACCAAATTCGGGTAAAGCAGACAATCTTTTTTTTTTCCTGTTGATTACATGTAACTGTCTTTCTCACAGGAGAATCCACCCTTATTACTGATCTTTCTCGAGATCTGGCATTCAGTTACAGCTGCCCTTTGGGAATTAAACCTGTAATCAGTTGGTTTATAACTTATTTGAATGCAGCTAAAATAAAGGCAATCCTTTTTGTAAACTAAGACCAAGGTTTTATAAAGGAAACATCGGAATTTGAGAATCCCGTTGCTGTCAAGGCGTTTCAGCCATTTGACTATTTGTTTTGGTTGATTTTCAGTTTGTCAGATATTATTTTCAAACAGTGTAGAGCATGCTTCAAAACTGATTGCTCCGCCAGCTTGTTATTTAGTACTGTGATCCTTTGGTGCTAAACTCAATACTCCCTGACTGAGCTGTGCGCATAAACAAGGGTATTTTTCTTCCCTGGAACATTCAAGCCTGCCCTTCACTAGCATTCATACCCTTCACTTCATGCTAGAAATAAACCTGCATTCTGTTAAAGAAATACACAGGACAAAAAGAGCAGATGGATGCCTGAAGGTGTCTTTATCCTCATGGGCTTGTGATAAACTAGGCATGATGCCGTCTGTTGATTCACCATCATAAAGAACAAAGAAACGCATTAAACCACCCGCGATTCAGGCGTCGGGGAGATCAACTCTTGACCCTATTTTGTGTGACTGATGTAAGATGACACAGGGACACAGCTCGTGTCCCACGGTTGTGAATTAGATTTATTTGACAGTGCTGCTTTCCATCGAGCCGTTGGAACAGCTGTTAATTGTGTTTAATCAGTTCCTCTGCATGGAGGAATTCTGATCCCCCCTCAGCTTGATCTTCATCTGGAATCCTTTTCCTGATAGCTGAACAAGTGAGGAAGGGTTCTCCGGTAATGACAGCTGCCATATTGCAAGTAGTTTAATTACACCCTCACAAAGAAACATATTGATTGTTATCAGACATTGAGAAATAAAATCATCTCTGAACTATATCAGGCCCTTCAAGAAATCAAGGCATGTAATACTTTATATTATATATATATATATTATATTATATATTATTTAGCAAAAATAGGGAAGATTATCTTAAAATCATAGAGGTGGAATGGGTCCGCTACAGTGATTTGCATTGGAAACTTCATGCTCAGCTTCATGGAGGGAGTTCTGTTGGAAGAACCGCGCTGTGAATTTTATTACGCCTGTTCAAAAAATCCATCACACCGACATCTCTAATCACTGAGGACACTGTCACTCAAGGGAAACTAACCTCTATAATATGTTCTGTTCTTGCCCTCTGATTACATTTTGGACAAAGATTCACAAAATACTGCTAGAGGTGTCTGGAGAGGAAACCCCATATAAGTGGGAAATACTCAATGTGTGGGATCCTGCTTCAGAACATGTAAATGCAAAGTGTAAGTATCTGTTCAGAATCATGTCTGCAGCAAGTAAGAAAGCTTTGAAGGTGTTTAAAGCCAGGAATACCCTCCATTGAGGACTGGGTTTATATCATCCATGAGATTTTCACTGCAGTGAGACTGACTATTTTAGTGTGGATGGATCTCCACAAAATCGTAAAAATTTGGGAAAATTGACTTGTTATAGAAATCTCTTACCTCCTGTAAATGCCACACGGCCCTCTTGTGTTTAGACCAATCAAAACATTTGTTTTATATTTCAACTGGTTGCTATTCTGTCTTAATCAATCAGAGCAAGGCTTAGTGATGACATCTGCACTATCGCATGGCATAGCTGCAATCAAAAATTTTTGGATTTTTGCCCACTATTTTCAATGATCAAAATGGTTGAAAGTATATTTGACAGTGACGCATTGGACTATGAAGGATTCTTGGCAAGTATTTTTGTAAATTAGCGAGTTCTCTGGAGTCACAACAGAGCTTTTATGATCTTTTTATGATTTTTTTTATCAATTAAAACTGACTAGATGCAAGTCTAGTATGTGTCCAACATCTCTTTTTGTAACATGTTTTTTGGTTTTTAGTTTTTGCTGTGCAGAGATTTTTTTTTTTTTTTTTTTTTTTGAGGGTACCATAAAAAGTTGCTTACTGGCTGAAACTGCCGTAGGAAGGAGGGGCCTGGTATGTGTTTCACGTTTGGGAGGTAAAGGGTTAAAGTCATACTTCCATCTTTTTTTTCTTTTTTTTTTACATTGCTGATCAATGTGTATGGTGTAATATAGTGCCTCACCACTGGCACATCCCAGGTTTCTGTTTTGTACTTGATCCTTATGTTTGTTTTAGAGCAATTTTAAAAAGAGATACTCAGCATTTTCTGATTGTTTGTTATCTCCGTTTTCTTTCTCAAGTGAAATATGTACTTGTAATATTGTAATATGTAAATGAAACTCTGGTGGTCCCAAATAAAAAGAGAATTATTTTTTTAAAAATAGAGGTGATTGCACGACACACTTGGTATATGCCCGGGTGTGCCCCATGTATCTGGCCTGCCAATCCAAATATGACAATTGAGCATTTAGCTCCTTCATGCACCCAGTCACTAGCCTGTTTTCCTTTTCTGCCGGCCCCATTGACCATTCCTAATTTCACCCAAGATTTATTCTGTTACTTCGCATGTAAACAGCTTATAATTAGAGATCAACTCTTGAATTTTTCTATCGTCAGATAATGAAGGCAATTTCATGCATGGATATTTCTAGACCACCCCAGGCTGTTCTGTGAAGAGTGATAAGTAATTTAGGTGACAATTATCATTTAGCGTGTTTATAGCATTGGGCATTTAAATGAATTCCTGATTCTCTGAGTCACTAACTGGAAAAATGAACTTCAGGGAAAGTTGCTGATTTCACGTACAGTATCTGGCAAACTGAAGTTCAGTGGAAAGGTCAATGGAAAAGTCTTCCCATTTACAGTCAGTTTTTCCTGGCTGTTTATTCTGTTCTGAGACATTCTAGGAGTTATTCCTGGGTAAATTTGTGTTTTATCCTCAGAATATAAAAGTCCATGATATTTCTTGACCTAGGACTTAAGAGGACATTATTATGGCGATAATTTACATTGCCGCAGTATTTTATATAATCAAATAATTGCTTGGGAATATGCAGTAGCTGCATTATGGCTTATGAGTAAGGTCTGAATAATCACCTCTGTCTTTCATGTTAATTGTAACGTAAATAAATTAAGGCAGAGTTTTGTTTCACCACTTTGGAGTCCCACTGCTCTGTCATCATGTGTCAGTATTATGACTAGTTGTGTAATCTGGTCCTCTGTACATCTGCTCAAAGGCAGCTTTAAGATTGAGTTCAGAAGCAGGTCCTTCTCTATTGACTAAACTCCACATCTGCAGTGAGCTGAGCTAGCGGACGAGGCTACTGCAGAGCTGTTTCTTCTAATTGCCAGTTTCCCCATTTTAAGCTCCTGTCCCCAGCTGTCCGCTGCGCGCCGTGACGTACAGGTGATTGGCGCGCTCTGTAAGCGGCCTCTCGTGTCAGCTCAGTTAACCACTCCCATCCCTCACCATCAGATCATCCTGTCACTCACAGCTTCAGCGTTCTCCAGCTCCCAGAAGAACACTTAGGCAGAGTACGGGGTTTTAGAAACCTGCATCAGTGTGCTTACAGAAATTACCTGTGAAAACCATCAGAATAAATATCCTGTCTGCTGAAAGGGGTCCATGTTGCTCAGTGAAAATTTCTGCTGTTTCTAGTTTGCTTTGTAGAGAATTGTGAGCGATTCATCTCAAAGGATTCATGAACTCCTTCCTGCAGCCTACTCCCATTCCTGGAGCTATTGTATGTGCAGGGGGAGAATTCCAAAAAACATGCAATTTAATGAGATCTTGCCTCACTAGAAATCAATCGTTTCTCTAAAGCTGGACACTTGTCACAGAGGAATTGGCCTGAATTTGAACCACAACAATGAAAGCTTCTTCAAGAGAGCAAGCAGGATGTCGAAGGTCACAATCTTTTATATCGTCACAGTAACATCCCCTGGGGCTGTTTGTAGATGATGGACAATGGGCTGACCGGCTCCCTGACCTTATTGTCATGGTGCAGCCAAGGTAGAGGATGACCTCCATGTAACCCCGGCTGTCTTTGCATTTTCTGTGTGTGTGTGTGTGTGTGTGTGTGTGTGTGCGCGCGCGTGCGCGTGCGTGCGTGTGTGTGCGCTTGGGTGTGTGTGTGTGTGAAGAAAAATTAAGATTGTCGCTGACTCGTGCTATGTAAATTTCTTAAAGAGCTTTTATCTACATTTTGCATAAATATTCAAGGTCAGAAGCAATTTCCCTATTTTTTACATACATTATCGGGACTACGATCTTACTATCTGGGCTTTAAGATTACAGGCTTAATTATAAGTACAAATATGTGCATAACACACATCATTTCAGGATTTTTTTTTTTTTTACACAAGTTGAGTAAATGTTTTAAGCTTTTCCCAATGGATATCCCGGCAACTACAAATGTCGCTTGTTGTTGGGCTGGTCTGACCTCCCCTCTGTGCCGCTGTCTCATGCTCAGATCCCGTACTTGGCGGAGGGGGTGCGCATCCATGGGGAAAAGGTGACGGAGGCACTGAGACCCTTCCATGAGAGGTTGGATGCCTGTTTCAAGCAGCTACGTGAGAAGGTGGAGAAGCAGTATGGAGCGAAGACACTGGTAAGAGCCTATCACAGACCCCCCCCATACCCTCTGAAGAAGGCCTACAACAGGATGGAAGGCGGTCAGTAGTAGGTTTAAATTTCAGTTTTAATTAAGCCTCTGTAGAAGACTAGATTTGGGGTTTTGTGGTGGGCAAAAAACTTACCTTTGCACTTTTCTTGAATCCCTTGACTTAAAACTCTGATTACATTTGTAAACATGCTGCCCTAACAGATACTGATAAATGCAATGGCAGTTTGATGACCTTTGGCGTGAACTTAACTTGTTACGCCATTTTGTGACTGCTCTTACATGTGTATAACCCTTATGTCACCCTTAAGTAGTGACAGTGTTACCAGAAAAACAGTTTTCTCCTTATGTGGCTGGAACTACTGTGTCATGTCAATCAGTGATGCGGACTGTGCAGTTTAGAAAGCAACTAGTTGCAACTCTCCCAAGGTAGAGTGTTCTCTGGAGTCTGGTAGTGACTGTCGTGTCATATTTCTGCCAGCACCAGAGTACGTGAATGCAATATGCTGCAGTATGTCTTCTTTCCTCTGCTTGTTTGGTATACGCTTTGCATGCAAGTCAAGGCTCAATGTCTGATGCGCATTTGCCTTACAGACCCAGTCCCAGCAATCTCAGTTACCATTTCAATTAGCAAACGATTTGCAGTGCATCACTTGATATGACTTCTTCCTCGAGTAATGACTTTAATTAATGAGGAGAGGAGAGAATAAAAATCCAGATGACAGGAGCTGCTTTTATATACGCCTCACAGAGCTTGCAGTGCGAGCTCTAGATTTACCTCCGTTTGCCCTCATAATTCACTGCAGAATCGTCTTGTGCATTTTCACCCGACTGTGTTTTGCGTTCCTGGCTGTTTTGGTGGGGGGGTTTTTTCCAGCATCATGAATTTGCAATTAGTAGAATCCAAACCCTCATTGTTGGGCATTAGAAAGAAACTGGCTTCTTTCGAGCTTCAGCAGAGAGACTGATTATTTATAAGGACCAGCATGGGACAACTTCTAGATCACCTGAGGCTCCAGGTGCTTTCATAGTTCAATGAAGACTAGGTGCAAGAATTCATCATTTGATATTTTCAAAAAATGAATTATTAAACGTGAATGATCCACAGGAAAGAAATGTTGACATGAGGAGCATGCTGGTTTTTCTGTCTCATTTCCCATCTCAACAGTAAATAATCACTCAAGTATCTTGTTTTCATTAAAAAGCACATCATAATATGGCTTAATTAATTCTCAATGGAATTTTCATTTTTTTGGCTTTTCAGCTCTTTATATTTTCTGCTTTTGCAGTTAGTTTTGCGAGAGAATTCTTTGTTTTGTTGCGTTTATTGGTTTTTCTGCTTAGCACATCCCACTGTACATCGCAGAAACAGCAGAGTTTAGGCTCGCTCTTTGAGCAGCTGCCGGGAGAAACTGCCTCCCGTGGGCTTGCTTGCCCTTTTCTGTTATCTTCGCCTGAGGTGAAGGGTCTTTAATTGCCACAAAGCAACGATTTTGACCTTTCCCAGCTGATGAGTAAAATACTCTGAGGTAGAAAGTGATTGATACATTTTTCTGCTCATTCAATGTTCATTTTCCACATACTGACGTGCAATACGTTTACTATCCTGGGCCCTTTATAAAATAATCCATCCTGCCTCTGCTTCCTGTGTGTGTGTGTGTGTGTGTACAGTCAGTTGCAGAATCATTCTTAACTCTTCATATAAAAAACTGTACATCTCTATGTTAAGTTCAAAGATATGGGATCTTTTTTTTTTATCCCTCAGCCCTGAAAGAGGCTGTTGGGTATTGTCATCACGCATGATGTTCGTCTGTCTGTCCATCCACATTTGATTCCGTGCGATAACTGAAAAACGCCATCACCAATCATCACGATTTTTGATGAGGACATCGGGGTACGGTTACTTCACAAGCCTACCAATTTTGTTCGCGATTTGAAATCAAATATGGCTGCCAGAGCCACCATCTTGAATTTATATTGTATGCGATATCTGAAAAACGCCGTCACCGATCATTATGATTTTTGGTGAAGACATCAGGGTCCAGTTACTACACAAGCCTATTGATTTCGGTTGTAATCCGAAATCAAGTATGGCTGCCACTGCCGCCATCTTGAATTTCCATTCCGCATGATAACTCAAAAATGCCTCCGTCAGTCAAAGCCATTTTTGCTATGTTGCTTAGGTCTTGTGTACCTACAGAATCCGATCGGTTTTGACAGCGCTTGGATGTTCAGTATGGCCCCCACAGCCGCCATCTTGAATTTTGTATTCTGCACGATAACTTGGAAATGCCCTTGTCAATCTACGCCATTTTTGCTCTGTTGCTTGGTCTTGTGTACTTACGGAAGCCTGTCGAATTTGACGGCACTTGGTTGTCCAGTATGGCTGCCACAGCCGCCATCTTGTATTTTGTATTCCATAGGATAACTTGAAAACACCTTCGTCAATTTATATTAATTCCAAATAATCCAGGGGCTGAGGGGTAACGCCTGCTTTGCGGGGCGATTTTTTTACAGTACTGTTTGCGAAAATTTGGAAATCTAACTAGTTACAAGGCCATGAGGATAAAGTGAGAAAGACGGTAGTAACTGGTTAGGGACTGGTTGGCTGAGCAGCTCATGTGTACATATTATTGGTAAATGTAGTCCGGTGTAAGGCTCGCCGTCTGTTGTCTGCATGAGTATAACCATGTGTTAGTCGACCATGCAGCTCAATAGCTACATGTATTGTAATGTTATGTAGCCTTACAGGGCCAGATACTGGCCTTGGTAAACACTGGTCCCCGGCAACGAAAACAGATGAACGGAAAAAACGCCCAAATTATGAACCCCAGAAACATGCAATTACAGCGAGAACAATCCTAAATATTAATATAAATAGGTGTACAGCAAGCTTAAATTTACTATTTCACTTCGAGATGGCACTCTTTACATTTGCATTTCTAACATAAACCAGTACCGTCAAAAGCACAATGTTATTAAATGTCTGACCGATACTTTTCCAATAGGCTACTTATGGATTCCGTGTTATTATATTTTGTGTCAAGAAAATTGGTATATATTTTACATGTGTATTCCGTAATAAGTGTTTTTCTCTCATTTAGGATATATAAAGCAGAATCACTGACATGTTGTCACTTCATCTTTCACTTCTTGAATCTTTACGTCAGTTTACACATTCCACTTGCTATTTCATACACCAACCCAGTTTTCTAAGTCTTTGAAGTTTTGCTTGGTCTTGCAAGATGTCTCAACGTAATGAACTTAGAGGTATGTTTAATTTTTTTTGATAATTTTTTCTCCAATTAATTCCTGCTTTAATTTGTATATATTTTGATAGTCCTAATATAAATGGTAATATTGTGCGGTAATATCGCCCAAAGAGGAAGACAAGTTCCGTGAAAAATCCGTCACTGTAAGCAGACCCCCCTTGGTGAAAATCCAGTTAGCCAAATTTACTAACCTGATAGGATATCTAAACAATACCGCTAGCTAACTGGTAAATCTTCCGTCTTTTCACGAACAGTACTGTAAATACATTTAGTCTCATTGTCCAATGTTTTCATTCTTGTAAATTTTTTGTTAAAATTTTTTGAATTGCTGGTTTAATACTTGGTATACCCCAAACAAGGGTGGCTGCTGTTTTTATTTTCCTTTGATTCAGAAGCAAAATAACATGTTTGGAAGAAATTTTTACTACTCCTTCATGCAGATATTCCCAAGATCAGGGCTATACAGGGGTTTGCTCTTATTGTTTACCATTGCCCATTTAGACCTCCAGTTTCCAATGGGATTTAAGTCCAGATATGTTGATCACAGAATTTGGATGTTGTTTTTCTTTAATCATCTCTCTGTGGATTTTGAAGTATGTCTGCGGTTTTAGCACTGCTGGAAAATCCACCTACAGCTTTCTGTTAGAGACAATCTGATTTTCTGCTAAAATTCATCATGCCTGTGATCTCAGTCAGCGCCTCTGTACCACTGGCAGCAAAACATGCCCAAAACATCAACTGCCTTCCCCTTATTTTACTGTACATATGATATTCTTCTCCTTTAACCCTTAGAGCGCTGAATAAATTTTCAAGGAATTAAAAATGTCATTATCCTGAGCTGTGGAAAATTTATCATGTGGCAACTTGTGTAAAAGAGCTCCGGGCAGCTGTTTTAACCAAGGTGCCACAAGATTGGTTTTCAGCAGCATCTGATTTGGTATCTTACATCATTTGGCTGCTGAAGTTGCCTGTAGCGCTCTAAGGGTTAGTATGTTCCTCTGTTGACGTCAACCGGGCTGATAGTGTGTATGGCCACTATCTGTAGTCTCATCTATCTACAGCACATTCATTCTGTCATAGGCAGTGTTCAGAATTGCGTACTTGTTTACGACTCACTACATATTTTACTAGTACATACTGGATAGTACATGCTAATTTGCATGGTAGTATATAGTGTAGTGGCCAGTGCATGTCATTTACTATGTCATATATCTCACACTTAAACGGCTGTCAGGCTATGAAGGACACCTGGGTCTCCATGTGATATTACCATTGACAGCATTTGATGTACAATACAGGGTTGCAGTTCACCATGAAGACAGGCCTGGCTGCATACCGAGAAACTGGACCATTATAGTATGTCATCTTTGGTATACTGGAAAATTTACCATTAGTCACATAGTGTATTATATTTTTGGACACGATTAGTGCTGGAGTGGTAATAGTAGGCAATTCCAGTGATCTTTAGCAAACAGCGGATTCTTTTTTGCCTCTTGTTCTCAGTAGAGGCCTTGTTCGTGGAACCCTTCCAAAAAGTTTGCTGCAGAGTTGGCAAACCTGATGAGATCAGGGATTTCGAAAAGTTCTGCACAAAGGATTTGTTGAGAATCTCTGCAAATCTCTATCACAAATTGTGGGGAAAAGACAAAAGGCTGTCATCTTCTCCGGGAGTTTTAGCACAAAATATTAAACTTGTGGTGCCAAAAATCTTGTAAAATGAAAACAAGATTACTTCTCTAAAACATTGACATGTGGGAATGAGTGTATTCAAATGAAGTTTTCCTCAATTTTCTTTTTTTAAAGGGGCAATAAGCGAAATCGTTTCACCGCTAGGTTTGCTGTTGTGCACTGCCTGTAGACGAAAACAAAGTGTGTCATGAGCCACACCTCCCTCTACCTCTGCTATTCGGCAGAATGACGGTCCAGTTTAAGTTTCCGCGGCATAATTACTCAGTACATCGAACCTGAAATGGTCTCGAAACTGCAGATTTGCGCTAATTGCAAATGTTAGCTGGCTGCCGGGCTACTCACCTAACACAACCGTAACGCCTGGCCCATTGCTGGGACCGAGCCGCTAACAACTCAAGCTCCAGACATTAACCCATGCTACAATTGTAACATTAAATTTAATTGAATCAACATAGCGACATGTGCCTAACGTTACTGTAACACTAATTAAAGGAGACATTTGACTTTATATTTATACTTACCTGTCCCGGAGAAGAGCTAGCTCTGAGTCAAACTGTAGCCCCTTTAGCTCTCACAGTGCTCTCCTCCTTGGAAATGCAAGGCCAATATTAATCCGGGTTCTGTCCCTTTCTTTATCCGACAACTTCTTCGCCAACGACCATTTGTTTCTTTAGAAGTAATTTCGGATCCTGCTCGTCTTCAGGTGAACGTTTTGTTCCGCTCTCCGCCATTTCGCTTTTTAAAAAATACGTGCTGCCACTGCTCACTGGCTCTATGAATGCATTCTCGGGAAGTAGGAGGCGGCAATTCACATGAACGTACATGAACAAGCAGCCGGACCGGGCTTGTAAACAAGGGGCTGGAGATCAACACAGAGAGCAAGTGTGTGACGTCCTGCTATACTCCAGATGAAATTACACCTCTCGTTCTTCACATAGCGATTTTTAATTCCTTCAATCTAGAAATGAAGCATTTCCGTTTATTGCCCCTTTAAATTTGACATACGGAATTCTTCTTGGCTGTGTAGTCCATGCCATATCGCCCATTTCTTAATTTTGGTCATGGGTGCCGATAGTTTTACACCTGAATATACTATACATGGGTACATACATGCATGCATACACACACACACACACACATATATATATACATATATTTCTTATACATATAAATGTGCACAAGGTTTGTGAGGTGGTTTGGATTACCTCCACCCTGACATTCGTCCACAATACCTGAACAGCCGATTTCAGTTTACCTATCCCTTCAGTTAGTGACACTTCTGTAGTCCACAGTGGCATGTTCATCACTGTTTAAGACACTCTGGCTGAATTAGTGGGCAGAGAACCCATAGAGCAGCCTTCGATTGACTGCCAGTGTGAGACAGGGACCTGGGGCAGTAGCTATCGATCACGCAGAAGGAAAATTTACATGAGGTAAATCAAGATGACCGCTTACTGCTGCTTTCAGGTCTGCTTGGAGGACCTTGTGATGAATTAGTTCTGCCATTCAATCCCAAGGACGGCCGAGCGAGACTACAGAGGGGGCGGAGATGCGACTGGCCTACTCCAGTCCCTCTAAGGGGGGTAGTGTACAACTTGGCACATGAAATTGTGCGAGTGGCTTCTGCTTGCTCTGTGGCTGTAAGATTAAACTAGGTTGGTTCGCATGAATGTCAGGCTTTACTGTTTCATGAAAGTTAATCTGTTTTGCAGGCATTGTTTATTATGAAGAGGATATTAGCCTGCACATTTCATTTTGATTTTAGTTTGCAAATCTCATGTTAATGTAATGCAAATGTGAAACCTAGTTTGTTTTCAAGACAGCTTGATGTGAGTGTCTAGTGGTGTTTGTTTTTGCTTCAGTCCGAAAAGCAGAAGGTTATCTTTTCAGTTACAGCTCCCAAACTCTGGAATAATTTACCTCTTGAAATCAGGTCTTCATTTTCCATTGCCACTTTTAAATCATGATTAAAAACTTATTTGTTCTCCCTTTCTTTACAACCCGCTTGATCTGTTATTTTTAGTCTTATCAAGTTTTTATTGTGCCGTCTTCCTGTTTTCTGTTCTGTTTATGTGATTCGGTTTCTTTCATCTGTTGCTTTTAATTGCCTGCATTTTGTGTTGTTTTTATTTGTCTGCTTGCTTTTTCATATAAACTCTCTCTGCATTGATGTTTCATCTATTTTGTTTTACAGATTTATAGATTTTATGGATGATTTTTGCTTCCCCATTTTTTTATCATTCACTAATTATCATTGTACACCACTTTGGTGAAACGTGTTGTTTTTAAATGTGTTTTGTAAATAAACTTCACTTGATTTCAGTTCCTGACCAGCCTGCAGCAGCAGGGTGTGCAGGCTGGCTGCTAGAAGTGGTGCTCTGTACAACGGTTGTTGATGTGGCCTCCAGACAATAGGAGGCAGTGTTTCTGAAGCACTAAGTGTGTGTCTGTACGTCTGCAGCCAAGGGCTGACGAGCAGCGGGGCATTCGTCCTCGCTCCATGGTGCGCTCCTTCACCATGCCCTCCTCCCAGAGACCTCTCTCCGTCGCTTCTGTCACCTCCATCTCCTCCGACAACTCACCCTCCAGGCCAGGCTCCGATGGGTATGTGCCAGCCTCACCGCTACAACACTTTGCAACTACAAAGCATTCATAAGCCCACACGTAATCAGGGTTTACTGTTGTTGATTAAAATTAGCAATACCGCTTGCCTCTGTTCCTGAAAAAAATACATTAGTTTTTACAGTAAACTAAATAGATATCTAGTTTGAACGCTTTTTCCAGTTTTTACGAGATCCTTGTTTTAAGTATGAGGTGATAACGGAATGTTAGTGATCACTGTATAATGGTAGCGCTGGACAAGTAAACGCTATGTTAGTTTGTTCCATTAGAAAGTGACATTAACGTGATTACTGGCAGGTTAGTTGGCCAGTTCAGTGAAACCTCATCTAGATTTACAGAAATTAAAGAGGAAACAGCCCACTTTTCAATAGTAACCCTGACCCAGGCCTTTCCAAGTGGTAATATTGTTTGTGCCGCTTTCTCAAAGATAAACGCATGGTTTTCCATTTTCCTCAGAGCTGGCTGCTGTGTCCAAAGCAAGAAACAACTGTTAGAATCCCAATTTGAACTCAGAACCCCGATCTCAGTGCAATGATAGGGGCAGTGTAAAACAGCTGGTAGCATGAATAATTTGGCAGGTTTTCTCGCTTACAGATTTAGTTGAAAGAACCCTCTCCAGTCCCGGAGCTCTCTCCATCCAGCGAATGCCCGTCTGAAGTTCACTCCTGTTTTACCTCTCTTTTTATCTCTCTCCCCTCTTCACCTGCTCTGTCTTCTCCGGCGACGGGGTTCTTTTCTTCTCTTGCCGAGTGCAGTTTCCACTGTCACTTTGGTTGTTCCACCGTCCCCTATTTCTGCTACTGTGGATAGCTGCCGATGGCTAAGGAGTAAAGCAAAAGCGCTGGCCTCTACATCATTTGGTTGCACAATGGTTGACGGGCTTCCTTTGTACTACAAGTCAAGCCTTCATTTTCCTGGGAGATCTTACACAGTGACAGATAGAACTGCTTAGTGAAATTGAGGCTTATAGGGAACCAGTTTAAATACAGATGGTGTCATTATTCTACAGGCATTACACTGCGCAATCAACATTTATTTCATAATTATAAATTACATCATAAAGTTGTCTATTTCCTCTGTTAATACGTTAGTTCAGTTTATTACATAATAAACACATATTGTGGATGTAACTGCTGCATTTTATCTACATATCGACTTCACTGTATTATAATTGTAAACAGAATTCTCTCCTTCCTTTCGCTTTGCTCTGCCAATTTCAAAAAACCCATTTAATACCAGCAAGCTTTTTAGGAAGTTACAGGCTTAAGATGTTCCCTAGTGAGGATCTTATGAATTGCTTGCCCAGTTGCCTAAGAATACCATCTTGCAGTGCAATGCCGATGTATAAATACACATTGCCGTGCCTCAAAAAATGTCTTCGCTCGGTCCTGATTTCATTTTTGAACACACAGTCATCATGCTGAATTGTCTTGGGTCCTAAGATAAAATGTAATACGAAAAAAAAAAAACTGAGAAACTGAGTGAACACAAATGTGAAAAAGCAATTTCTGAAAAAATATTGCCTAATCTTTAAACTTGACACTCGTAAAAATTAATGATACCTGCAATTTGTCACCAAGTACTTGTGGACATTTCTATCAGGGCTTGTTGATCAGTGACAGAAGCAACAAGCTATTTTATTCGTACTAATTACTATGAATTAGCTCACTAAATAGTATTAAAATTTGAGGCAAAAAACTGAAACTTCCTCTGCAGCATTTCAAAACATGCCATGTATCAGATGCTTATTACAAGTGAATATCTGAAAATCGCTGTCAGTCATCATCAGTTCTTAATTAGTGATAAAGGCTTAACGTGACTGGGCTAGTTCAGTCTTGATAACTGTTAGACGTGCGCTTTCACTGAAAGGCTATCGCCCTCTTGTTTGTGAAGGGCTAAGGTACGTTTGAGAAAACAAGTGGCGTCGAACTCTGTGTAATGCGCTTGCCCTACTTGCAACCCAAAAAAATGCACATCCTTGGATCATACCAAGTTGCAAAATCGCAATATTATGTGGGCTTCGTACCGAAAGGTGGGCTGAAATGGGCTTACCCGCAAGGGTGTTAAGTTCCCTCTGGATAAACTCCTGCACACCATCTGCATGCTCACTGCAGGGCTGCAGTCGGGAAATTGTCACTGGCTCACAATTCGGCAGCAGGCACTAGCTCGCTGTTTGGGGGGGTCACTACCACATACTTTGTAAATACTCTTGTAAATACTCACTTGGTTGCGTTTGGGACTGTTTCTTAGCTACAATGTAAACTGCAGCAGCGCTGCTGGGAAAATGGTGACATAATTAGGGACTCTGAACTGCAGAGCGAGAGAGAGAGTCACGCTCTGTCTCTTTTATATGGTAGTCGATAGAGATGAAGCCAGCCTTTCACTGGGGACAGCTGTAATGTGCTTTAATGGAGCTCTTTATGAAAGCTTGGAGCTTCAGATCACCTGGGTTCTGTGCATTTCATTTATAAAATGCAATGGATAGAGTTGCTTTTAAATCTGCAATATGGATGATATTAAAGTCCATTTCAAAGAGTGCCTTGAAGACCTATCATTGCTTAAATTGACCAAAGGAGAAAATAAAAAGCCCATGTAACTTGAGGACTGAGTCTTGTTTATACCCACTGAATAATTTGTCTAAATTTAATAATGTACAGACTAACCATCTGTTTATATGACCATGTGGATTTTAATGGATGTGGGACCACCTTCCATATAATTGCCAGTGGGCACCAACAAAGATTTAAGATGGAACTGTTTTAGACGTCATGTATAGAAATGTTTATAAATTATGGTTTAAATTGAATTTTTCTTCCTCTCCTCCAAGCTTTGCTCTGGAGCCCCTCTTGCCGAAGAAGCTGCACTGCAAGTCTCAGGACAAGCTGGACCGCGAGGAGCCGGAGAAGGAGAGGAAGGAGAAGAAGAAGGAGAAGAGGAACAGCAAACACCAAGAGATTTTCGACAAGGAGCTGAAGGCTGCGGAGATCCCCCTGCAGCCCGCTGAGGCTGTGATTCTGTCAGAGACGGTGAGGGGAAGTCGAGTATTACTGTACATCCCTCAGTTTGCAATGTCATACTACTCCTTAGACTCCTACTTCTTCTGTGTTGTTTCTGTTGTAGTATTTTGACAAGGATTATTTCTCTTGATTCCACTGTTATGCATGATGAATAATTCATCCAAAATCATACTCATAATCTACAAACCTAGGCTCTTTGCATGATCCTGAAAATTCTCCAGTGTTCATCTAGTTCGGGATCATTTGCTTGAAGTGCATTTATCAACATTTTGTTGCGCAAATAACGGCCAGCAATCAAGGTAATCGTGTGGCATGGCAGGCTTGAAAATTCTTAACAATCACATGGTAACTACTGCTGGTTGATCACTTTTTCACAGTAATCAACTCAAGAATTAAACCACGCTCTACAGTAAGCTGTATTGCTAATGCTAGCGCAGATTACACTGAGGATGATTTAACCACAGTTCTCTGAGTAAAGATACTGGTTATTAATATTCCACAAGTATCAGGAAATTATCCCCATGGTCATGTGACCAGGACGCTCTCTGAGACACACTGGCACAGTCATACCTTAACTAGTGCTCTTTAACATTGCTTTTCATAGCCTAGGTCACCAGAGATATTTATTGGGCTGCCAAAGGGTCAGCAACATGCAAAAAAATTTTTTTTTTTTTTTTTTTTTTGTTTTGTTTTTTTTTTTTTTTTGCTTGACTGCGTAAGTTGATTATCCACAGTTGTGGATATATCATTGTCTACCAGATAATGCATGATTATTCATAACATATGAGTTCAGTTTTATATAACTGCATTCAGATATGTTATAACTCATTATGCATAGCCAGCTATAAAGAGCCAGTGATAATCAGTGTAAATAGATCTGCAAGGGGACTAGTGCTCTTCTGTCAGGGAGCCATGGTTACACTGCAACCAATACATCATACAACCAATCCTGTCTTTCACCTTTTCTGGGCCATCTCTCTGTTGTATTGCATATTCCACATATATGCTGGAAACTAAGAAAGACTTAAGGTCAGGAAAAAAGAAGAACCAACACTGACCGCTCAACCCGCTAACACTAAACTGACAAAGGAAACAAATTGCTTCGATTAAAGGCAATAACCTATAACAGGCCTGAACGCCACTTTTGTGCTTGAGAATCATTGACTAAAGGCGATAGTCTCTTCAGAGGAAGAAGAAAGAACGCCTCCCTTTGTCGAAGCAGGCGCCAGATTTCCCACACCACCTGAGCAGCAGACCTGTGGTAATATTCAGCTATGAAACGCCATGACTGGTGGCGTATGAAGCTCCTTCTCAGGTGGTCATGTGGTTGAGTCAGTGGCGAGGGGATCTCCTCCGCTGAAGGCCTCTCAGCCTGAGATGGTGATGAAGGGAGCTTCTTCTCTGGGGCGACTATCAACCTTTTGCTTGTGCAAAACTTTTACGTCTGTTCAAAACCTACCAATTTGTTTTGCACTAATCACTGCTCATGTTATTAGTTTTCCACGTGATAAAGGCTTGTACATGTGCGAAAAGGTTTTTGCACATGCAGTAGGTATTTGCTGAGTACGCCGAAAAATACGCTGATTTATAGATTTAATGCCAGTGCAGTCTCAGTTGCTCAAACAAAAGCTTTGCAAAGATCCCAGAAAAACTGTTTTGCTGTCAATTTTAAGAGCTCTCATGACCCTAATGCTGTCAAAATAGACTGAAAACTGGACCTAAATGAACAATAATAAGGTATGCTTTAAAATTATATCAAATATATGCATACGCACTTCACATAAAATAGGTTTCTGAAACTGAACCAGATGTAGCCTACGCACCTGTGCATGAAATTCAGCTTATTGTAGAGCGTGGATCGTTGACTGTGTCAAAGTTAAGACTCTGCAGTGGACATTATACCTTTCATATCATTTAGAGACCTTTAGCTTTTTTAACTAAATTTGCCCAGATTAGGGTAAGGCTGTGAGCTTTGGCCCAAGAGCTGAAGAGTATATGCTATATGTGTGGTACTTCACATACAGATCAGAGTGTGGAGCTCAGGCCTCCAGTGAGCTACAACACCCTCAAGCCCCTTTTCAGCCCCTCCCTGGGGTGAACAGCCGGTCCCTCTGGCAAATAATGTGCAAGGATTATGTACATCCTCGAGGAGCTCTCTTGCCAAACCAGGGAAATTTAATGGAAATGGAAGAGAAATAATGCACATTTACAGGCTTTTGTTACCCTTACGGGACTAAATTTTTGGCTTAAAAGTATTGTTGTCAACTTAGAGAAGAAAAAAGAGCTTTCAGCGTCATATATAATACTTGCCTGCTTCTGTCACATTTTGTTTTCTGTTCTCTGGATACCCATTCCACACCCCTGTGTTGGGTACTGCTGTTTGCGCCTTTGAACACACGAGAGTAAAGCTAACTCGGGCACTGAGCTACAGGCTCCTGCCTCTGCTTCTCAAAGTAGTTTTGTGGGAATAGATGGGTATGCGGTGTTCTGTTTGCACACATTAATGCAGCATTCCACTGTGATGGTTTCTAGGCCTGCGTATAATCAGTTATAGCTTCCCTTAGGGCTGGATGTGACAGCCTGCTCTTCTAACAGGCGCCATCGCACACAACAGCCTTGCAGCTATGCCACTTCTAGGAATATCTCTGTTGTTGGAGTCTTTGCAAAAAAAGTGTAGAGGAAGTTTGGTTTAATTGAGTGCATGTGCTCCCTCTTAGCTGGGGTCTGTCAGAACACTTTGAGTTAGCACTGGCAAGAAACTTCACTTGAAAAGCATTGCTTGGTAAAGTCTTCCTTGAGTCTGAGGGAAAGCTACAAAATATACTAAAATGGAAGATCAAGCTTCCAAAGTATCTTTATCCTCTACATATATTTATATTTTACTATACATACTTATACATACATCCTTGGTAGGGAAGGTGTTACCAGATAATGCGCGCTTGCTTATCCTGGGGCCTCAATTTCATATATACATTATAAATAATAAAAATGTATAAAAACTTTGATTATAAAATTGCTTACCGGTACCTGCAGTATAGCTGACACTCTTATTTGTGAGATATTTTCAAAAACAGGACTGTCTATACAGGCAGATACATTCTGAACCAGTTCAATGGCAGCATCCTAAATTGGAATCAAACCTTCTATTTTGGAGTTGCAAACCCTACTGCAACTGATTATATCACATAACTGTAGTAGTTTTAATACATCCCCAGCTCATTACAGAACAAGCAAAATGCACTCTTACAGGATTGTACAGGACTCGGCGATGCGGTTTCTTTTTGCATATTAATTAAGTATGATGCAACAAGGCTGAAGTGGTGCTTGTGAACTCAGGATCTGTTCAGCGAATGTAGCTACCCAGTAAAGGTAACGCCTAAATTCTTCCTACCCAGCCAGCATAATCTGTCTTGTACGGTAGTCAGCTAGCTGCAGAGCAACATGAAAAACTGGCTGCTTAACACCATGGTTTTCATGTAGCTCGGTGGGTAGATCACTGGTTTAGTGTAGCCATGAAATGAAGGTAAGAGCAAGTAACAGTGCAGTACACTTCAACTGAGCCAGAAAGACAAAACAAACATGGCTAGCATAACTATTGGTGAAATCCAGTCTTTATCAGGCTTTGACTGAATCGCTAATAATTTTATTAATGTGCTAGCTAGCTTGGTTAGCAAGCTAACTGGTAGAAGCGATGTGCCATCCTACCAGATTGTGCAGGACTGTGCAATGCAGTGCATTTTTGCATGTTAATTTAGCATGCAACTTCATAGATTCAAACAAACTTTCATCAGCTCATCTGCTGCAGTATATCTGTTTCTGTGCAAAGTCAGGGATTATGGTTTGTACCATCTGTGAGATATTCAGTGTGAAAGGATCCTGACTCACTGCCTCACTTCCATAATGGCCATATTAGCCTGCTATTGCATTGAATTTAGATATTACCTTAGATACATAACACTTTGTGAAAATTTAATTGACTCAGAGTCAAAGAAAAAAATCACTCCACGGAGCGATACACTGTTAATACTTAGCTAGACTGAATACCAAGTGTAATGTTCATTAAATTGGTATGACTTAGCACCGTGGCAAGCTAGCTAAGTGCCACTCGTATAATTAAGTTAACATTGCTTAGCTAGTTAGCTGTTGTGCTCGTAGTACCTTTCCATAACCATTATGTAACATTGTTTTGTCAGCTAGCTTGCTAATGAGCTAACATTGGCTAGCTACGCAGTTGACAGTGAATTTATAAACCGTTGCTAGTTCAAACATGAATGTCTGTGACTCACTGACTGACTGAGTAGCAAAGTGATGGTGTTAGCTCAATGCTGACATATAATGGGTATTACCATTAACGCAATAACTGGAATTATGTTTGTTTTCTATTATTTTGCGTGATTCAGTTTTGTAATAAATGGAATTTAATACTCTTGGTCGTCTCATATGAAACTTATGGAACTCATTGAGTACATTTTGGGTTTGTTGCTTGCAAATAGTCTCATCTCATTTCTAGGTTTCTTCTTCCTCACCAAAATATGAAGGCCTAAGCAAATTAACTGTGACTGAAGGTTGGCTAGATAAACTGCTTTAGATGCTGTGACCAGAGGTCATGTAACCGAATATTTTCTGTCATTGACAGATTTTTTTTAACAATGACGGAAAATTTTGAAGGCCGTCCGTCATTTTGACAGGTGTCATACTGTCTCGAGCATTGTCTTTGATTAGTATGACAGAGATGCCAAGTCTCACGCATTCGGCGTAGGTCTCACACATTTTTTAGGCGTATTCGCTGTAGTCCGCAATTATTCAATGAAGGCTTATTTATGAGATTGTCACTTGGAATCTAAATCCTTCTGCATTGAAGTTTCAGTTTCACTTGCGTGAAGGTGGACCTCGCCATGGAAAGCGATTATGACTCCGGACTTCTCGTGCTTCTCTTTACTCAGGGATTGGAAACAATGCATGTGTTTCATGATCGTTTAAATTGTTTAAATGGAATAAGACCATTTGAAACATTTTTATGCAATTTCATTGCTTTCAATCCCTCAGTAAAGACAAGCGTGAGAATTCCTGAGTCATAATCAATTTCCGTGTCACTAGTGGGGAAAAACTACCATAATGCACGTGAAACTGATTAACTTAATGCACAATGACTTGAATTCTGTGAGTGAATTTCTTCAGTTCGCGTTGATTAAATAATTGTTGACTCTGGCACAGGAACGTGAATGCCCCTAAGAGGCGAGAGACTCACGCTTAAAATGCGTGAGACTTGGCATTTCTGGATTATGATCCTGTATCCTCATATTTTTATCCCCCGCCACACGAAGTGGACGGGGGATATTGATTTGACCTCCGTCTGTCCGTCCGTGCGTCCGTCCGGGATAAAGGGGAACAACTTTTCACAAGAAATATTCGCGATAGGATAACCAAATTTGGTGTGTAGCTTAAGACCATAAAGACCTTTGATCGAGTTCGAAAATGAGACACGCTGCGGATTATTTTTTCCGGAGTTATTGCCCTTGATTCACTTTTTTTTTTAAACTCTGTTCACGGTATATGTAAAGGGAACAACTTTTCACGGGAAATATTCCAGATAGGATGACCAAATTTGGTGTGTAGCTTAAGACCATAAAGACCTTGATCGAATTCGAAAATGAGACACTCGTGATTATTTTCCCCGGAGTTATTGCCCTTGATTCACTTTTTTCAACTCTGTTCACGGTATATGTAAAGGGGAACAACTTTTCACGGGAAATATTCCAGATAGGATAACCAAATTTGGTGTGTAGCTTAAGACCATAAAGACCCTGATGGAGTTCGAAAATAAGAAGCACACTATTATTTTTCCCACAGTTATTGCCCTTGTGGCACTTCTGGGAGCCTCTGTTCATAGTATCTTTAAAGAAGACATTTTGGCGGGGGATGTTGTTGACCATGTCTACTTGTTGTAATATGATCATTTGCTCTTCATTTGTAAAATATGCTGCTCTGCTGCCGGTAGATGATTGGTCATATGCTACAAACGCCGTCTCTGTTATGTGAACATGCAGACAATGACGGACAATCAGAAAGTGTAACGCGACCTCTGGCTGTGACGTGTGAAGGCTGAGACTAAGGGCAAGTCCGCCATGGGTTTGGTCTTTGACTGATTTTATTCTCTTGTCATGAACAATCTCCATTTCTGCACTTCCAGATCAGCCCCCTCAGGCCCCAGAGACCAAAGAGTCAGGTGATTAACGTGGTGGCTGGAGACCGCCGGCTCTCTGCATCCCCAGGGCCCTCCACGCCCACGTCGGGCCCTCCTCCCATCACCCCCCGGGCCAAGCTGTCCTTCAGCCTGCTCTCGAGCTCCAGTGAGCTACTGCGGCCACACACCAACGAGCACCTACAGACAACACAAGCACACAGAAACACATGCCTACATACACGTGCTCACAAACACGCATATATACACGCTGTGTACTGTTCTCCCTCGGACTTCTTCTCATCCTACCGCTTCTGGTTCTAGTTTTCTAGTTTGCCCTGGTTCATAGCATGTGCGTTCGAACCAATAGCAGAAAAGCTGCGAGGTGCTCCACTATGCCTGGAAATCCCCCTCTTCTGCCCTCAATCTCCTCTTTTCCCCACACCCTCCTTTATCCCAGTTCCCTTTCTCTCCACACTTGTTTCATCTTCGTCATTTCACTTTCTGGCTCCCTCATGTACATATTGCTCACAATTTCATCATCGGCTTTGCCTTGAATTTCTAAGCAGAGCTGCTCCATAGTAAAATGGGCTAGCAGGAAGCAACTGTAAGCATTGCAGCTTCTGGATCTTAGAACGAGAAAAGCTTGTTTGTGTGCGTTGGCGCGATGTGATGTCGTTAGTTTTGTCTGTGTGTGTAGTGCTGTTATGCGGACAGGGAAACAGTTCTGAAGAGCGCTGTCTTTTGGCCACAGGTCTGGAGCTGAACGGCATGGGCTGCCAAGAGAAGGGCGAAACCCCACCCCCACTGCCCGTTAAAGGCAGCATGGCCGATTACGGGAACCTGGTGGATAATCAAGATCTGATGACTCCGACGACGCCCCCCCCACCCCCTCCACATCAAAGGGTACGCCATTTAATTAGGTGTGGAGGAGCCCGATAACGACTCTCCGCCTCGCTAATGAAATGTTTGGAGAGAGGCAAGAAGCGCGCAGGAGTTGGACGCTGTTTCGAATTCCTCGAGACCGAGGGTGGGCAGAACTCCCCAAACAGCGAGCATTAGCCCTGGGGAGCCACATGAAACGGGCAGCTGCGGTGTTATTTATGAGACTTTAACTCTCGTGGCAGCCGAGGATGGTGATTAATGGGATGATTACGTGGCCTCTCGCATACATCAGGCCTATCCTGGTGTTAATCAGCTTGTTCAAATGAGTCTCTGAAAGGAGACAGGCCAATTCTGTTTTTCTCTCTCTATTCCGCTCTCCCAGCCTGTCTGGTGCCCAATCTTATTTATCTCCCACCACCGGTCTGCTGGCGGATAGTAAAATTGTGGCCGAGCAGATAACTGGCAGTCTGGTGACAGTGATGTAGTGGGACCCCCCCGCCTCCCGCGACCAAGTTCTTCTGAGCTCTAAAGCGCATTGCCGCTGACCGATTGTAAATGCATCGTACCAGTTTTTGGGCTCCTCTCAACCGGTAGTTTTTCAATTCATCTCCGCATGGCAGGAGCAATGAGCGAGAGTGTACGCATTTGAGCGAGCGTACGTGTCAATGGCTTCCCTGCGGCCATACTGCCTGCCCCTGCCTTAGACTGACACCACAGACCCACAATGTACCTGTCACATTCGATTGCCCAGCCGATTGTTACAAAGGCTTTGAAAACTGAGCCTGTCTCCAGTCGTCCCTGACTGTTAATCCCTGTTTATTTGTGACCTACCGGGCAGTTCTGGCATATAGTTTGTAGATATCACTCTGCATGTATTTTACATTATTCTGTTTCTCACTGTTTTTTTTTCAGCACTTGCCGCCCCCATTACCCAGCAAGACTCCGCCTCCGCCCCCTCCGAAGACAACGAGGAAGCAGACGTCTGTCGATTCAGGGATCGTGCAATGAGCAAGGACTACAGAATTTGAAGAAGCCAGCCCCCCATCTCTTCCGAAAATCTTAGTGATATTTTATATCTGCAGTTCTCACCTCCAGCCTCCCTCCTCACATCTCAACAAGATGAATACCTCATACGGGCCCCTTAAATTCTCCTCGCTCTTTTCTGTAGTTCTTTAGATGTGAGGATGCTGCCAGCCAAAGTGAGTCTCTCCCTTAGCACAGAGTATTAGTCTGTCTTCGTCATTCAACTCCAAACCCTCAGTGCAAAAGATATTAGCTGACTGTTTATATATGCACTGAGCAAGGAGCTAATGAACAGGGCCGGCTAGGAAATTATCACTTTTGACTGAATCATGATTGAATGCTCATTTTTAGCATATGTCGTCCCCAAATGCCCAGTTTGTATAGAGGTTTGTATATATGATTTTATGGCCTTTTTGAATTGAAGTTTTATGAAGCATTTTGTATTAACATGACCGAAGATTAACTGGCAGATGTTTTCCAAAAAGGGCTTCTAGTGTTCTAAACGACAGGGATTGTAAAGAACTGGTATACGCCTTTACTATGGATTCTATTTAATAATGGGGTTTTGGAGTATATACAGCTAACTCCGTTCGCATTAATTCTGTATAGGACTTGTACTAGATGCTGTAACCATGGACTCCAATTATATTGACCATTCCAAATTCACTACTGACTTCTGAATAAAATGTTAAAATGTATGTATTTTTTAAAAAAATTTTGATTGTGTGATTTATTCTGTGTGTAGATTGTCAGTCCAAATCTAATAAAAGCCAGTGACACAGTCTGAAATGGCAGGATTATTCACTTGTCAGGAACCGAGACATTTTCTATACATCTTACTTTGGCTAGATGGCATGCTGTTTACTGCGTATAAATGTTTTCTGTCATAGTTCAAAAATCTTCTTAATATCTGCAAAGATGAGAGAGGATGGTCAAGGTTCTTTGCAAATGTGCATCCATTTTTATTTTTGTCTCACTCTCCCACCCACTACCCATTTTTCTTTTTCTCATTTCACCCCCTCCCCCTCTCCTTCCCCTACTGTTGTCTTTATCATAAGGTTCACAGGCTTTAAAATTAATGAACAATATGAGCCAATAGATTAAAATTTTAGCAAAGAAAATAGCCTGTAATATCCTTTCAGAAAGTTTTACGACACTGTCCTCTGAATGTGTTGTACCTGAGTCTGTTCATCCCCGAAACTGCTCGTTTCATCAGGAGAATATATGGTTATTATTGGTCGTGGTTATATGGTACATTTTGGAGGTTGGTGCGATGGAACCCATAGTCAGGAACACAGTGCTATTTATCGAGTGTCCCAGGTACAGTTTTTAATGGGCTTCTGCGAGCAATCATTTGTGGCAGCACTGCCAGCTAATAGAGTGAGGATTCCGTAGGTACTGGATAGAGTTCACAACAGCATTGCAGTTTCCATGGCCCAGCTCTCATTGGCAGCCTCCTCCATGAAGTTTATCTAGAGCTTCGATGTTTTAATGTGAATTCCGCTATGTTGAGCCCAGTCATACAAGTGGCCTGCTAGCCTGCTGTACCTCAGTGTGCTAATTGCTAATTGAAAACTCGTCTCTCTGGAGGTGGATGGAAAGGAAGTAATGGATCACCTAATTCCTACTACAGTATGTGTTACTTCACACACTGGCATCAATAAAATAAACACTTACATCCCTGCATTCAGTCGTTGCCAGCGGCAGGCTATTCTGTTTTCTTTGGCCAACTCTCATCTGGAGTGTCGGCGCACAGGAGAGCCTCTTAGAGCAGTAGCGTGTTGTCTTAAAGGGATATTTCAACATTTTGGCAAATTGGCCTATTGCCATAATCCCTATAGTCACATGAGTAGGTACATTACCTTTAGTTATCCGTGCCTGTTGTTGTGAGATTCGGGGGAGGGAGACGCGAGCTGCTCAGCGAACATAACGAAAGTGAATGGTACAGGTCCCTCGCTCCTTCAAACTCATCAAATACGCAATCCAACTGCTCCAAAACGCTCTCGTGAACAAGTTGTGACCTGCACATTCACCACGCTATAAAATAATAATGTATAATTACGAGAGAGTTATTTTCAAGGCAAATGCATAACTGGAACTACATTCCAGACATACCGGCTGGGCGGAGTGATTTCAGAAGTGTATGTTTACTGAAGCTACTCCGGAACTCAAAAAACAAAACTTTTTTCCTGAATAAGAAAGTAGTTCCGAGTATTGGCTTCATGTGTTGTAATGTTACATATTTATACATTATTATTTCATAGCGTGGTGAATGTGCAGGTCACAACTTGTCCACGAGAGCGTTTTGGAGCAGTTGAATTGTGTATTTGATGAGTTTTGAAAGAGCGAGGGACTTGTACCGTTCACTTCCGTTATGTTCAATGAGCAGCTCGCGTCTCCCCCACCCCCGAATCTCAAAACAACGGGCACGGGTAACTAACGGTAATGTACCTACTCATATGACTATGATTATGGCTATAGGCCAATTTGCCAAAATGTTGAACTATCCCTTTAAGGCTCTTGTGCAATACAAGTCACACAATTGATCAATTTTATTCAATCAACCAAAGGCCACATTGTCAAGCACAGTCTAAACAAGTGCCAATGCACATTTGAATCCCCATGGCTAACACTGGGGCACAGACTGCAAATGCTCCCTGGAATTTCTTCTGGTGCTCTCACCAATATAGACTTTGAAATCTTGCTACAGTTGGCAGTTGTAATTGCACATGTAAGTACAATTGGCATATTTTGTTCTGACCAAAATATTCCCTTTTTGGGCTCAAAAAAGTCCCTGTGCAGAAGAACTTGTTTGAATGTACTTAACCAGGATTTTCTCAAGCAGACCCTTGTTCCAGAAGCTTCTGCTATGGTGCTTGCACTGACTGGGCAAATTGAAAGGGGATATTGAGATCCCAATGGGCTTTTCTTGTGAACAGGGTGATCAATGGGGTTTTCAAGGTGAATGTAGCATGAAAGTTTTAAAATGTTCCACTCAACCAAATACAGAAAACCAGCCAACCTGTTGAATAAACATAAGAAGCAGTCTGGCTGTCGCATCTTGGTTTTTATTTCTTGCTTTTGAACCACACTATGAATTTCCTAGTTGTTCACTGGCTGACATTGCAACTGTTCAGCCAGGGTAAATTGTCACTGATATTTTGCTGACTTGTGATACTGTGAAAGCAACTGTGAAATTTTTCTATATGTGTGCGCTTTTTCTCCTATATACGATGCTGATTGGCTTAAGAGGATGAACAGTTCTTTTTTATTCTCAGATAAGCATATAAGCTAAGGACAGCTAATCTTCTTTTGGTAAGATTTGCACCAATCCAGGCAATATTATCAAATTACCCAATAGTACTGATTGGTTACTTTTGGGGTACTCTCCTCCCACACCTAACTTTGTGTACTCACCGGATTGTTCAGAAATGTGAACATTGGTATTTTTGCTTTTTGTAAATAATTAGTGGCTTATCTGGCAGAAAGTACTTCAAATTGGAAAAAGGTTTTTGCCCCCTCAGCAAGTACGTAAATCACAGCTCTGATAAAATGAGTGTATTTCTTATAAACATAGGTAGAACATTTACTGTTCTGCACTGAATCAATTTAAGGCTACTGTACTACAGGTAATACTATGGTTCTGTCAATCAGGCATAGGTGTCATTTCAAGTGTTGAATGGGCAGTTGTGGTTATGCGTTGAGTGCATCTTGCTACTTTAGCTATTAGTTCATTTGAAAATAAGGAGGTTGCTTGTCTCCCCATTTCCCTTCTGCCTGTGTATTATCAATAAGCAGAATATCTGCCTCACAGTTTGCCATGATGTCACAGAAAACACATAAAGGGCCCACTGGATGTTGGGGCATTGGATGTTATTTTTACATGATGAAAATATGGTTGGCTACTCTTAAACCCTTTAGCAGAAGGCTGATTTATCACTGTCATACATATGATGTACGCACCTTTTCAATCCCCGATTTACCAAAAGGAGCAGACAACAGATGTTGAAGCCATATGACGTTGGACAGACTATGACCTGGAGTTTTGAAATTGACAAACTATTAATAAGTTGTGTGTTCATATTTTGGCTGCATGTGGGAGCATGACCCTGAATAGGCCCCACTGCACTCTCATACAGATTGTGGATGTGACGTTGAGGCTTGTCAAACTGTAAATGACGTATGTGCGTTTGAGTATTTCTGAGGATACTCCCCATCTATTCTCGATCTAGAATTGCACAGCAAAAAATTTACTGAATAACAGGCTAAATACCAACATGTCGCCAGTCATGATTGACATTCACGTCCACTGGTGTGTACAAAGGCGGGGTCGAGCCTAGGTTCTTTTCCCTGTTCATTCTCACTGAGTTCAAAGAGAAGACAGGTTGCAGAGCTAAGGGAAGCCAAGTGTGGCACAATTCGTCTGCTTTTGGCATGTGGTTTTTTGCATTATGCTCATTTATTAGCGCCTGAGGATGTTTATTTAGCACCTGGTGGCATTTATTAACACGTGTATCCCCTCGTCCAATAATTAATAACATCATCAAGACGACAAAAAACTGGTGGTGGGCAGGTGTGCTTGTACTTTGGATCCCACTCGCTGTAACAGCTCAGTTTTACCTATTTTAAATAAATCTCCTAGTGGGTCCTTATTTGTACTTTCATCTGCTGTTTGTTTTATTGCTTCTGAATGGTCAGTTAATGTAAATAGAGGTACTTCTAAAGCAAATCCTGATAATCTCATCCCCATCATCATTGTTTCTAATATTTTTATCAGATGACATTTTGTGAATAGTAAATTGTTTTCTTCAGACAGGTACGTTTCCCAAACGCAAAACAATGCCACTATTAGACCACTTCTAAAAAAAAAAAGAAAAAAAAAGCCCGGATTCAAATGTACTTCGCAGCTATTGGCTAATCTCCAACCTCACCTTCCTGAGTAAGATTATTGAGAAGGTTGTATATCAGTAACTGACCTGCTGTCTGACAGACAATAAAATTTATGATAAATTCCTGCTAGGTATCACAAGTTTCATAACACAGAAACTGCTCTTTTAAAGATTGTCAACGATATGAGGATCAACATTGACAATAAAAAGATCTCAGCCCTAATACTTTTAGACCTAAGCGCAGCATGCCACACGGTGAATCATGAGATCTTGCTGGAAAGGCTTAGGAGGTGAGTGGGTCTGTCTAGCATGGTTCTTTACTGGTTTGAATCTTACTTGCACAATCGCGATTTCTTTGTCAGACTTGGTGATTTCCAGTCCAACAGATACAAATTAGTGTGTGGTGTTCTGCAGGGCTCCATCCTGGGTCCTTTTTTAATTATATGTGCTCTCCCTTGGCTGTATTATCAACAAACATAACATTACTTATCAAAACTACACCAACAACACACAGCTTCTGATCTCACTATCCTCTGGTGTCTCCCTTTTAAGTTGTTTGGATGAAATTAACCACTAGATGGAAGCAAACTTATTTCAATTGATCAGGAGAAAAAACATATAAATTGTTGGTTCTAAAGCCTGGAGACAGCTGGTCTGTGAGTACCTGGAGTCCAAATTACTAGAAACAAGCAAACTGATTAAAAACTTAAGAGTTACCATGGACAATGATCTCAGTTTTCAGGATCCATTAACAGCATTACCACAATTACCTTTTTCCAACTCTGAGACATTAAAAAAATCAGAGGCTTTTTTTCCCCAGTGACGCTGAGAAACTCCTGCATGCATTTGTAGTGAGCTGGCTGGAGTATTGCATTTCTCTGTTCATTGGTCTTCCTAACCAAACAATCCATAGATTACAACTTATTCGGTATTCAGTCGCACAACTTTTAACCAGGATGAAAGAAATGAAAACCACATAATTCCAGTCCTCCAAAACCGTCACTGCCTACCAATTGTCCTCCAAATACAATTCAAAATCCTCCTCATGGTTCACAGAGTATTTGCTGGACTGGCTGTTCAGCACATTGTAGACATGCTGTCAGTCTACAATCCAAGCAGGACTCTCAGGTCACAAGGTAGAAATTTCCTTCAAGTGCCTAGAGCATATTTGATGTCAGGTGAGATGGCATTCAGCATTCATGCATCCAAATTATGGAACAGTTTGCCTACTGATCTAAGGCTTGCTCCAACGCTTTGTTCTATAAAATCCAAACTGAAGACTTTCCTTTTTAGTTAAGCATTCTCTTAATACACCCTGTTTTTATAGTATGTATGTTTATATGCATGTATTTTTTTGTATCTTTTTATGGTTGTTTCTGTTTCACATTTTGGAATTTTATTTTGTTTCAATGTAAAGCAATTTGAACTGCTTTTGGATGAGATCGTTCCATACAAATAAAATTTGAATTAGGATTTGTTCATTAACGCCTGGTGGCACCAGGTGTTTATTAGGACCTGGTGCCAGGGATTTAATAAAAGCCACCACATGTTTATTCACCCGGCTTATTACCATATTCCCTCCCTTACATTCCCTCCTCCTCTACTGACTCTGACTGGGTGCTCATCGTCTAATATGGCTGTCCAGTGGTCCGAATGGCCAGGATCCATTTGCACAATGGGGTTGTATGGCGTTGGCTACAAAGGGAATAGAACATGTAGTAAAATTGTTATAAACTGATTGCCTGTTGCACAGTTGTTAATCACAAAATTAAAAATGTTATGCCTGTAAAAACTTGAGGTAATTATTGTTGGCTTTTAGTTCAATGTGGCAGCACTGACAAAGCATGTACAATGTATGTAGTAGAGCACTACAGCAAAAATGTTTGAGTTTTCTTTGTCCATTTTCATTTTTTATTCATTGATGGCCATAAATGCATTTACGAATGAACATATCCTCCTGTTATTTATCTTTATTGACTATGGTGAAATTGAAATGTAGCCTAGCCAACCAGTCATCCACTGCCCATAATTAACCTATCGCCTCAATTATCAACCTTAAATAGCCTGTACATCCCAGAAAATAATTAACCTTCGAGGAACATTCCCTTAAGGTGCTCTGGAGGTTATATTTGTTGCAACCTTTAAAGAAAGTTTAGAAACATTCTTGAAAGGTTATTTTACAAGAGCCTTTGCATAACCTTTAAGGAATGTTTCTTGAAGGTTCTTTTTGTGTACGCTTCACAAGGTTCACTTATTGTGAACGTCCTCTAAAGGTTCTCTGAAGGTTATTGTTGGGTTTTGATGGTGATGAATCTGTACAAACAAAATAAAAACCAGCAGCATGGAGGTGTGCAGCATGCTGGAGAAATGAGGAGAGTCAAACAAGCAGGGATTTTTGTTTCCAGACCTCTGAATTTTTACTAGTGTTCATGAACGGAGTATAAAAAGCTCCTCATCTCTCGCTAAACAGGCAGCAATCTGCTGGCTAGCCCAAAGAGTCACAAGTGCAGCAGATTTCAGCAGCAGAGCAGAGGAGACGCTCACCCTGCCCCTCCTCCTTCTAGCTCTACACTAACCTCTCACCTGGCCTTTTCACCCACAGTCTCCACACACACCCTTACACAATAAAAACACCTATTCACTCCCCCAATAGCTTTAACATAATTGAAAAATTTTAACGTCACTCACATTTTTCCATACAAAATGTAAATGATGACTATTACAGATTTTTAAAAATGCATAATAAACTGAAGAAATACTAAATAAAAGCCAAACTTAGCGAAAACAACCCATCTTCCCCGTACCCTCTCTCTTTCCTGATCACAATCGTGACTACAATCCGTCACTCCAACAAACTCCATGACAACTCGTAACTCAATGGGAGGCCGACATTTGATAAAAATGTTTTTTTTTTTTTTTTTGGCTGTGAATGCACAAATGACAGCTTGTAGTTGCGATTGGAAATCTAAATTTATGTATCCTAATGCCCATCTTGTTTACACATTTTGTAAATAAAATATTTCTAATATTAACACTCAGATAATTTAGTATTTATATGTTTTCCGAGTGTCAAAGCATGCATAATTTATGTGGTACTATTCGGAATGAAATTGTACAGAAGTTGGAACTATTCTCAGTTTGAATTGGCTTGCCTGTATGTCTTCAAGGCACGATTTGATTGATAGGAAATATTCTTCTCATGGCGTCCTATCATTGAGGTCTGAGTCAATGTTGATGGTCACGGAACGTTACAGAAATGCACGAGGATGTTCCTATTGCCCTGGTCACAGACTCAGCCTCACAAGGTAAATGACATGAGCTGGAGCAATGTGGCTGCATTCACATGTGTGGACTCCATGTAAACAGACCCCCGGAGGTAGACCTCTAAGATAGAGTGGATAGTAGAGTTCGAAAATAAAAGCACAACATAAAAATAATTTTCTTGTATTTGTCTATGTTGTCAAACTTAACAGTCAATATACATGTTTTCCTTTTTTTACCTTAGTGAGGGAGATGCTATGCAGTTCCCTCACACTTCTCCTCCCCTCTGGCAGACTTGCCAACCATTTTGCAAGACCATAAGTCAGCCACCGTATTCTGCTTCCCTGGCTGGTAATGGATGGAGAAGCTGAATGGTTTGAAGGGACAGGAAATGATGAGTGATCTAGCTCTTGGTCTCCTTCATCTGCTCCAGCCATTGCAGCGCCTGATAGTCAGTTTCCAGGTTAAACTCCCTCCTGAGCAAGTAGTGCTTGAAGGTGTCGATCGCCCACTTGATGCCTGAACACTCTACTTCCACTGCAGAGTACCTGGTCTCCCTGGGAAACGGCTTCCTGCTGATGCACACTACTGATTTCCTCTCTCTCTCTCTCTCTCTCTCTCTCTCTCTCCCTCTCTCTCTCTCTCTCCGTGTAAGAGGACTCCACCTATCCCGTGATGAGACACATCCATCAGGGCTGTGAAGGGTAAGTTGAAGTTTGGGCTCTGCAACATTGGCTCCAGGCACAGGGCTTCTTTGAGGTGCTGGGATGCTTTCTCTTGCTGCGTACTCCACACCACCTTTTGATGTGCTGGTTAGGTCAGTTAATAGTGCTGCCCTCGCAGAAAAGTCCCAATTGAAGCGCCAGTACCAACCCACCAGGCCCAGAAATGACTTGACCTGTTTCCAAATGGTTAACCTATCCCTCACTGTGATTGCTTCCACTTTGTCCTGCAACGGCTTGATAACACCTCCTCCAAGGATGTAGCCCAGGCACTGTGTCTCCTGCTTAGCCTCTGCCTGCTTCCTCTGGTTGATGGTCAGACTGGCTTCCTTGATTTTCCCCAGCACCATTGCCAGGTGGCTTAGATGTTCCTTCAAAAAGGTACTGTACTGTATATAATAATTTCATCAAGGTAAGCTGCAGCAAATGTTTCCATACCTGCAAGCATTTGATTCATCAACCTATGGAAGGTCGCCGGAGCCCCATGGAAGCCAAATGGCATCTTGGTAAACTGCCAGAGTCTTTGAAGTGTACTGAGAACAGTTAGAGGCTTGTCAGTGTCGTGGAACCAAGTAATTAAAGCTAACAGTCTTTTATCAAATTTATTGCAAAGGTGAAATTATGAGCAAGTAATTGTACAAACAAAAACTAACTGCTGAAGTCTGCGGCCCTTTACCTGGCACCAGGGGAAAAGAGAAACCCAGAACGGGCTCTTAGAAGTTTATACTTGAACAAAGTAGGCTGTTCTTTACAGTAAAGTTCACACTAATTGGACATAGAAAAGCAAATGGGAAGGAAGCCAATCAATGACTAACAGGGGGTCTTGGAGGGACATTCAAAAGATAACAATGGGAGGGGAAAGGTGGGATTGCTGGGTACTGACACAGAATGATGGGGAAGGGGGAGGAGAGGAATGCTACCTCCTTCTACAGCAGCATTAGACAAGGGCATTTGCCAGTAGCCTTTATACAGATCTAGAGTGGTAATGAACCTTGCTTGGCCTACCCACACTCAATTGAGTCATATAGTTTTGGCAAAGAATAAGCATTAAATAAAGATTGTGCATTTACCTTCCTGAAGTACTTCCTGCACCTGATGCTTCCATCCTACTCGATTACCAGGACAATGAGATTGCTTCATTCACTGGTGAAAGACTCGGTGACGCACAGCTCCTGTGTGACAACCACTTCCTCTTCCAACGCCAGCACCAACTTCTACGGGATGCAATACATCCTTTGTGTGATGGCGGTGCTGTTCTTCAGGCGGATATAGTGCTCCACTAGGTTTGCTGCTTCTGGTTTCTCCTGGAACAAATCTGGCAGAACAATGACTTGCAACTCTTGCTGCTGGGTTAGGGAGAAATGAGAGCGGTCAAGCGAGTTGTGACTGGTAGGTGTGAACTCACCCACAATGTCATCCTCCTCCTCCACTATCTGAACAAACATCTGCAGTTGGCATGGTATTTCACGGGCTTTCCACTTCTTGAGCTGATTGATGCAAAATGTCTGCTTTGGATTGCTCCTCTCTGGCAACCTCATAAGTTGTTGGACTTCATTTCCTCAGCACAGTATATGGCCCCTACCATTTCCCCAGCAACTTATTCTCCACTGTCGGAAGTGGGAAAAGTGCCCTCTGACCTGGGCTGAAGGATGTTTCTTTGGCTGCCTTCTCGTGCCAGGTTTGCTGTCCATTGTGAGCCTTCTCATATTTTTCCTCACCAGCTTTATGGCCTGCTCCATTCCCTCTCTCAGCTGCAGGACAAATGCGACGACACTAGTTTCCTTCCCTTGAGATTCCACCCAGGACTCCTGCCGCACATCGAGGGGACCTCTCACCTGCCTGCCATTGAGAAGCTCAAAAGCTGAGAAGTCAGTTGACACTTGGGGCACCTCCTTGTTAGTAAACAGGAGCTAAAGGAGCCACTTGTCGCAGTCTTTGTCATTAGTGGAGATGAACTTCTTCAGCATGCTTTCAAGAGTTCTGTGGAACCTTTCCACTGTGCCATTAGTCTGGTGGTGGTAAGAGCTGATCCAAATAGTCCTAATTCCTAAGAGCCTGTATACCTGCCTGAGTGTGTTTGAAAGGGAGTTTGTTCCCTTATCTGTAAGAATTTCTGATGGAATTCCAACTCTGGAGAAGAGCTGCAGCAAGGCATATGCTAATTGATTAGTAGTGATGTTTCTTATGGGAAATGCTTCAGGGTTTCTAGTACAGTAATTACAAATTACAAGTATGTTGCAATGCCCTGACTCTGTTTGTTCTAGCAGACCAACAATGTTCATTGCTATTCGGCTAAATGGCACATCCATGACTGGAAGTGGTTGTGAAGGGAGTTTGGGAACTCTCTTATCTCCTGTAAGCAGACAGACTGAACAAGACTGACAATACTCCTGTACCTGTGTGCAATCCTGTCAAAGGTCACCTTTTGTCCCAAGATTGCCCAGGGAATACTATGGCCTAGCTTTAGCACCTGTTCTCGGAGGCCCAAAGAACCACTAGTTTTTCCCTATCGTCTAGACCTGGTTTGTAGTATAGTATCGGGTCTCTGAGGAAATAGCCCTCCTCTGCTACCTGACCCCGCTGCACGACTGCTGCTTGTTTGAAGAAGTCCTGCAGTGTCTCATCCTGTCTTTGAAGCCATAAAAAATTACAACTTTTGTTAGTTTTAGGGCTGTTCCGATTGAAACAAACCCTGGATCCCTGTTTTTCCAATTGTTTGACTGGTCGATCAGTCGAAGCATTCAGAATGGATTATTCTAAGGATATGGATTTGAGTTTGCTCAACCAAAACACATACAGGTCAACTAATACCTCACCAACCAAACAATCAACCAGTCGATTAAATGGGGTCGGGGTCAACCCTCGTAATTACGTAAAAGCAATCCATCTTTAACAAAAGAGGCGACAGCATGTAATACTTCATAACTGTAACTTTTATCATCAGTGCCTGCATGTGTTTGAGAGTTTAGTGTAGTGTCGCTACAAAACTTTGCAAAACCTAGCTCGGTGAGGCGGAGAAAATAATAGTCCACGTAAAGCCAGCTGATGTGTGGTGAGCATTCTGGTGCAAAATGACTGCTGTTGGATCATGCAGGTGGATGCTACATATTGGTGGTGGCGAGATGAGATTACCCTGTATGACTGTAAAGCGCTTTGAGTATCCATGTGAAGGCACTATATAAATACAATGTTCATTCCTTCATTGATATCAGAAGCTAGGTGGCTAGCAGCTGGAAAGTGGTCTTTGCTCAGTGCACATGGTTGCAAACTAGCTTGTCGTCTTGTGGTCTGTCCGGTTCCCTTGTCCAGTTTTCGGACCTGGAGTGTAGTCATCACTGGAGCCAAGGCTCTCATCTTATACATTCTAATCATGTAAAAAAAAGTTAAATGTTATTCATCGCAAGGGTGCTTTTCGTACTGTGCGGCTGGTTACTAGGCTCAGTCGCTAACGTTAACTTCATGTAGTAAACGATAGTTTGCTCAATAGCTTGGCTGATATACAGCCTTGTTTCCTTATTTTTCGATTATTGTGATATTATTATCACAATTGCAATGAATTTGAGTTGGCGTGGTATATCTGTTAGTAACATGTAAATGTTAAATGTTTCCTTTTTTGTATTACTAGTGTTTCTTACTTCGCTCTAAGCCATACTGGAGCTTCTCATGCATTTCCATATACCGCTTGGTGAAATGAAGTCGTGAATGAGCATGAAGGGCTTGTAGGGAGGGGCTGCAGGAGAGAGAGAAGGAGCAGTGAGGGAGGGGCGGTCGTGTTTATGATCAAAATCTCTCTCTCTCTCTCTCTCGTTGTTTACTCCAAAGTTACTGACTGCACCTCTAAGGGCAGAAAAATTCGCGGTTCCTTCATTGTGATGTTGTGCGGCGGTCAAATATGCTTCACTCCAGATGCCTAGCCTGCTCAAGAAGGGCTCTAAGCAAACTGACTTGACAAACTGTTGACTTGATTAAATCGATCCCCATTGAGGTCTAGGAGCGCTTCTGGTTCACAGAGAGCTTGAAAACCTGATTTAATGTTTGTAATGACCCAAACTTGTTGGCACTGATTGCCCTGTTACAGTATTGCCAATCAAAAGTAGCCCAGGTACCCACAATGATTAAAAAGATCATCCCTTTACTAATTAAGCAAACACAATAGTAATTGTCATTTGCCGTTTTGACCATAACATTGGTAGTATTGGCTTTGGGATTCATGAATCTTTGTCTAACACCTCAGCCAAGTAGTTTAAAGTACAGGATCAAACATGAAAAGAAGAGAGAGAGATGAGAATATTGCTGCCAGTTTTAGGAAATGGAACAGCTCAGCTACATACAACCGCAATTCCGAAATAGTTGGGACAAAGTGTAAATTGTGAATAAAATCAAAATGCAATGACTTTCAAATCACACCAGCCAGCATTTTATTCACAATAGAACAGAGATAACATAGCAATCTGAAATTAGTGAAATATAGTGACATTAATTTTCCATTTTTTGTGACACCATGTTTTCTTTTTCTGGTTTTTCTGTTTGTGTCTTGCAGTTTGGACCAGCTCTATAAAGGACAAATGGAATGAAAAATCCATCTATGTAGTGGGGAAAGCTACAGCAGCCTTGGGTGGGTCACTCTAGCTTCATCTCATTGGTTCAAGTTTGAAAATCTATTCTTTTCGAACCATCCACCAGTTGCCTTAAAATATGGAATTGAATCTTTACTTATTATGGGTATTAAAATGCCTTTTGGGAATAATACTGTGACAAAATAAGGAAAAAACATACAACCCCAATTCCGAAATAGTTGGGACAAAGTGTAAATTGTGAATAAAATCAAAATGCAATGACTTTCAAATATTACCAGCCAGTATTTTATTCACAATAGAACAGAGATAACATAGCAAATGTTCAAACTGAGAAATTTTACAATTTTTTCCACAAAATGAGCTCATTTCAAATTTGATGGCTGCTACAGGTCTCAAAAAAGTTGGGACAGGGGCCTGTTTACCATGGTGTAGCATCCTCTCTTCTTTTTCACACAGAGTGGAGGCGTTTGGGCATTGAGCAGACAAGTTTCTTGAGTTTAACCATTGGAATTTGATCCCACTCTTGTTTAATACAGGCTTCCAGCCGCTGGAGAGTTTTGGTCTCCTTTGATGGACTTTTCGTTTAATTATGCGCCAAATGTTCTCAATCGGTGAAAGATCAGGACTGCAGGCAGGCCAGTTCAGCACACGGACTCTTCTACTACAAAGCCATACTGTTGTAATAGCTGCAGTATGTGATTTTGCATTGTCCTGCTGAAATACACAAGGCCTTCCCTGGAATAGATGTCATCTGGAGGGGAGCACATGTTGCTCTAAAACCTTTATATACCTTTCAGCATTCATGGTGCTTTTTAAAACATGCAAGTGTCCCACACCATATGCATCCCCATACCATCAGAGATGCTGGCTTTTGAACTGAATGCTGATAAAAGGAGGGGTGGTCTTTCTCCCCTTTAGCCCAGAGGACTAAAGTGAATGTCAAATTTGTCAAATGTCAACAAGATGTCAACAAGAATGTCAAATTTGGACTTGTCTGACCACAGGACACTTTGCCACTTTGCTACAGTTCATTTTAAATGAGCCTTGGCCCACAGAACACAGCGACGCTTCTGGATCATGCTCAACAATGGCTTCCTTTTTGCATGATAGTTTTAGGTGGCATCTGTGGATGGCACAGCGGACTGTGTTTTCAGACAGTGGTTTCTTGAGGTATTCCTGGGCCCATTTAATAATGTCAATGACAGAATCATGCTGGTGAGTGATGCAGTGGCGTCTGAGGGCCCGAAGATCATGGGCATCCAGTAAAGGTCTTTGGCCTTGTCCCTTACGCACAGAGATTTTTCCAGTTTCTCTGAATCTTTTGATGATGTTATGCGCTGTTGATGATGAGACCTTCAAAGCCTTTGCAATTTGACGTTGAGGAACATTGTTTTTAAAGTATTCCTCAATTTTTTTTTACGCAAGTCTTCACAGGTAGGAGAGCCTCTGGCCATCTTTACTTCTGAGAGACTCAGCCTCTCTAAGACATCCCTTTTGTAGCCAATCATGTTACACACCTGGTGCCAGTTAACTTAATTACTTGCTAAATGTTCTTTCAGCTGATTCTCTTATATATTAATTGCTTTTTCAGCCCTTTTTGCCTGTGTCCCAACTTTTTTGAGACCTGTTGCAGCCAGAAAATTTGAAATAAGCTCATTTTATGGATAAAATGTAAAATGTCTCAGTTTCAACATTTGAAATGTTATCTATGTTCTATTGTAAATAACATATTTGCTCGTGATCTGAAAGTCATAGCATTTTGATTTTATTCACAATTTACACTTTGTCCCAACTATTTTGGAATTGGGGTTGTATTAGCCTATCATTTAAAAAATAGGTAGTACCGGTGTGAACCTGGCTCAATTTGTGGTAAATTGGATATCATTTCGTTCATGAAAATGCACCCCTTACTTTTTACAGAAGAAATGATATTGGTTGAAAAAATATGTCCCAGAACGATATGTTCCTGTGAGGAGAGAGTGAATATATTGGACAGTGTTATACAGAGATACAAAAGCCTTTCTTCTATGAATGATACCATACCTTTAAGCACAGCTTTCTTCAGCTCAAAAACTTGTGGGGCTTTAATGGAATCTTACTGTGTCCGATGGTAACTGCTCTTTTCCATTTGAAATGTCATGTTTCCTGCTTTAAGGGAGGTATGAATTTGAGAAGAATTGCTGTGAATGAGGGTGTAGGATCTAATGGCACTGATCATGGTTGCTTCTTTGCTGCATTACATAATGCAAGCTTGCGGTATATCATAAAAAATTAAGATCACATAAAATTTATCACGGGGCCTATTGCGTGTGTGTGTGTGTGTTTGTGTGTGTGTCTGTCTGTATGTCTGCAAATGCAGTGGTTCTCAAACTCAGTCCTGGGGGACCACTGTGCATGCTAGTTTTCATTGCAACCACAATTGCCATCCCAGAATTCTTTTAAGCTGTTGATTTGTCTTAATTAGTCGGATTGTTTTTTTTTGTTTTTTTTACGCTGTAACTTTTATGAGAGAAATGCAATGCGTGCCATGGGAAATGAAAGCCCCATGTCCATATTGAGTTTATAATGCTGCAATACAAATAAATTGTGTCTGCTGTCACTAAAAAACATTTAATGGTTATTAAAGATAACATCAAAATAAATTTATCCTGGCTTCAGTAATGTCTATTCCTTCCCCGTTGTCATTCCATTTCAATTAAGTTTTTCCAGATTTGCTTAGCTCTCTCTCTCAACTCTATTTTCAGGCAAAGATAATTTTTTGTTGTTGGCTGGTAATGTAGATATACTAAACACTGCCACCTCGAAGCTATTGGCTTCATTCGCTTATGAGTCCTCACATGCAGTTTGACTGGGAACTACGTAGAGCTAAATGCCTTGTATTGGGCCATGTCACCCAAATAACAGATCACACTTCCAACATTACATTATAAATGTAATATTTTATTTATGTAATTTTTAATCAGCGACAGATGAAGTTCTAGCTTGGAGCCTTACTGTGTGGAGATGCTCTCACTGTGTTCCTCTGGGTTTCCTCCAGGTTCTCCAGTTTCCTTCCACTTTCCAAAAACCTGCGAGTTTGGTTAATTTTAGACGCTAATTTGTCCAAAGGTATTAGTGAGTTAGTGAATGGTGTGTGATCAGAGTCAGGGAAGCCCTAAGAACACTTAAGTTAATTACTCTTGAGGAAAAGGGTGATTATGAAATGTTTAAGGAATAGAACATTGCCTAATTTCAAATAGAAGTAGCCTTCATTTCTTCTGCTTTTCCTTACTTTGTCAAATTATTTATTGAAAAAAAAAATTCAAAAACCTACACTCTGGAGCTCAGTGAAATTGTCCACTTCTGAGATATCCATGGAAGACAGTTTAGAGAGAACAATTGTAATTTACCCACCTCTCCAGTTAATTCCAGGAGCTGGTTATGCAGTCAGGGCAGCTGCAAGCAGCAGGCGGTGCGTGGAGGATGCTGGTCCTGCTGGGCTAATACATAGATGGGTTATGGTGCCCTGGGGAGCACACCGTGACTACAATGTTTGATGGGCAATTACAAACTGTGAGGGAGGGCAACAGCAGCCATGAAATGGGCCCAGATATTTATCTCTATTATTCTCAAAATTTAGTTGAGTATATCAATCTGTGGAGCTGAGCCTGACAAGGATGAAGAAAAGTCTTCAAAGTGAAATAACTCAGGAGAAATTTGCCATGATAAAAATGATTGTCATGATGATGTCGAACTGTAAATGGAAAAATTAAAATTATCTTGTATTTGCACATTGTAAGTCGTTGTACCCCACAAGATGGTCTAATATATAAAATTAGTCGGAATTATTTAGTGTATTAGTGATTTATTAGCATTTGCCTTCCAGTATTTTCTCAGTTTTTAGTGTACACAGTGTGTCCCACAACATGGTTTCATTTATTCAAGGGAAAAGGTTATCCATGAGTGAAAAGATAATTGCCCCCAAAAAAGTGCGCCATCTTCAGCTGCAAAAAATTCAGGTACTGCATTCTTTCACATTGATATTGAATAAATAAAGCCTCAGTAGGTAACTCTGGAGAAAACGGCCAGAGTAAGATTGTGATCATGCACACCACCACCCCTCCCTCTCTGCTTCTTTCTGACCTCCTGTAGCCCCTTCCTCCAAACAAGGCTCATGCTCATTCATGATCTCCGTTTACCTAGCCTGACTCCGCCAGCCTTCGTACTTCCGATTAATTTCATTTTGCTTCAGTTCTCAGTCGGGTCACTCGGAGCTCTGCCTCGTTTACCTCGGCAGAAAGTATGCCGGACCAACCAACGAGCCGAAGGCGTGGCTGAGAGCCATGATGTAGCCGCTGCGCCGAGTTTTAAATTGTAGTCTCCAAAATCAACAATGGCTACGCACATAGGTACACAGGAGGCCATTCGCTCTGTCGAGGAGAAAATCCCGGGTATCAGCGACTTATAGCCACAACAAGATGATTGTTTGGTTAGTTTTTTGAATGGAAATGATCATGTAGTTCTACTCCCTACAGATTGTCATATCTACTTAATAGCCATCATGAAACATATGAAATAGGCACCCTGTTCATCCCTGTGCGAGATAGCTGAACCACCTCAGCTAGCTTGTAGCTTCTAGTGTTACATTGCCCGCGAATTTCACACTATTTAAGTTAGCAGTGAACTTTTTAAAAGCCGTGTTTTTGTTCATGTCACAAGACCTATTCACTGTCTCAGTGTTATGTTGTCATTATCCATGAATGAAATGGCTGCCTGAGACAGCCAAACGCTTAGAGCCTAACTGTGTTGCTATAAAGTTAGATAGCGAGCTCGGTATGATGTTAGCGCAAGTATGGTTAACGGTTCAGTTTTTGTGTCAACGCAGATTTCGTCCTGATGTAAATAAGGCGTTATTCTCGCCGATTCTGCCATTGGTTTCGGGTCTCTTACGTTTTTTTTTTTAACAGCAGCAGTGTCTGCAGGAAAAACTATAGCTCAACAGTTTGTTTCTTGTAAGAAAGAACAGAAAGAGCACCTTTGGTTCTTTTAAGTGAATGAGTGAAGGCTAAAATTTGATAGATGGGCATATGTATGGGTACAGTATTAACATTAAGTTTGTTTTCGCTGCATTCCTGGTATGAAGGACTGTATTTACAGCGGAAGTACTGGGCGGCTGAGCCGGCGCATAACATATGTCATCGCCAAACGTTAGTGATTAGTTTACGGGTACACCAATGATTTTAAACTTCAGTCAAGCGCCCACCCACCAGGAAGTAGACACTTGTCAATGACGACTGCCCAGACTCGAAGCAAAACGAAGTAGCAGAGTCTGGTTTTACCAGGCTACCGTTTACCTGCAATTAGCCAAAACACCTACGGAGCCTCAGTATATCTGATTTCCAAGAAAGAAGTGCAGATAACTTACTTACTTACTTAGATAACAAAAAAGTAAACATTGAACATTTACTTTTTCCCCACAGAAACATAATACATTATTATTATGTCATTATAATTATGCTTGGTAATCTAAGGATGTGAGAGAAATGAGGCTGCTTATCAGCCAAGCAATTGAGTGAACTAATCTCGTTAGACGACATTTGCAGTTAGTTACCAAATCTAGTAACTCACCATAAATATTACAATAGCTACCTAGTGACAAAAAACATAAAATCTTTTTTTTTTGCATCATTAGTGTGTGCAGGATGAGAGCCTTGGCTCTGGTGATGACTACAATCAAGGTCCAGCCACAAGATGATGGCGGCAGAGTAGAGGATGTCCTCTACAATAAGACTAGTTTGCATTCTGTCCTACTACAGAGTAAAATCCACTTCCCAGCTGTGCCTACTGATTAGTCTTTATGTGAGCTATATGTTTACCACCTCACTAGGCTATGCTATGCAAGGCTATGACATTATGCTAGGCAATCAGACACTTGAAGGCCCCGGTTATCAGAGCTCAATTTTTTAAGGTGTTAGTTACCCAACGTCGACTTTTCTGATTCAGATGAATTGCTTTCATATTATTAGACTAAAGTCTAGTCACTGTAAACAAATGTGCAGGCCAGTGCTACAGTGCTAAAGCGGAAGCATGATAACAAGCTGCTTGCTTACACAATGCCAGCAGATCTTCCGAATTCTTGTGCTCGGCTTATGTGGGTTGCAATTATTACAACGAAACTAAAGTTACATATCTCACATCACAAGATAACATGGTAAACCAACACAGCTACTTACCTATCCGGAGGAAAGGTGGCTCGCAATCTTGGTGTCTGATTTCAAAACTCTGAGATCCAGAAGTTATACCCACATTGATGTAGAGTAGAGTTTTATTTCTCGCTCAGTCCACCTCCTTGGTTGACAGTTTTTCTGCTAGTATCCTTGGCGTTTATAGTGTATTTTTAATCTGGTATATGCAGTTGTTGGCAGTGGAAGAATTGGAAGTGTAGACAGAGATGTTGATACTTCTGGATTTTTTCTGTCAGCAGTTGCTTCAAGTTTCTTGAGACCGCTCATGAAACTTAGACAGCAACATGATTGGACAGCCCCTCAACTAATCAGGAAGAGAGGTCAGAGAGAGGCCCTAATTGGTTAAAGCCAATGGGAGCACAAACATTTTTACACTCCTAAATTCAGAGGCAGGGGAAAACACAGGGATCTCAATTTAGTCTCAGACCAGTTCAGTTACTGATAGCTGAAAGGATATTATAACATCTTCACGAAATAAAACACAAAAAGTTACTATCTGCAGCTTAATGGCACTCTCTTTGCAGAATTGCTGAATTTCAGCTATATTGGAAGGTTTTCAAGTATGAATTGTCCATTTAAGATTCTGTCACAGCATCTCAATAGGGTTCAAGTCTGAACATTGATTAGGCCACCAACTTTGTTTGTTTTGAGCCATTCAAATGTGGACTGATTTTTCTGTTTTGGATTGTTGTCTAGCTGTGTAACCAAATTGTGGTATTGGATTTAGGTAATGCAGTGGTTCTCAACCTTTTTTGAGCGAACGCCCCCCTGACCTCACCATGATCCTCTGCACCCCCCCCCACACACACACACACACACACATCAAGTGATAATGGTTCACTTTTTATTTCTTTTTATATCAACCATTTCAATAAAATATAAAAATATGTCCATTAGAAACATTCTGCGCCATATTATGGCAACAAGAGGCAGCTGAAATCTTCTGAAATAACATTAAAATTGCCCTTGTGTTTGTTTAGGGTGAATATGGGTAAAGTGGGACAATTTCTGAAATTCCATGTTCCTATTAAGCAGATTTCTTATAAGCATAGGAGACGTGCTGGATAAGAAAAAAAAACAACTAACATATTAAAATTGGTTGTAATAATTAATAGGCCTAATAGTTATAATAGTAGTATATATATTTGTAATAATAGAAGGCCTATATATTTCATAATGGTATATAATCGTAATATTAGTTGTAGGCTACACCTTTTGCTGTTCATTACGAGAAAATACGCATCCATTTGTGTGAAATGGCGACCAATTTCACCAAGAAACATTCATCAGCGCCAAAAATCGAACATCTGCGCGCACCGCAGATTCAGTAACGTCCTTGGCATTTTAATCATTTATTTTGGGACAATCTTAAGCGTCATGCAGCACACAATAGAGAAAAAATACTTTCATTTGAGTTAATATGAAAGGCATTAACACCGTCTTTAAAGTCATTTGCGACAATCAACGAACATTAAAGTGCATTTAAAGTGCACAAAAATCTTTTTTTCAATTGAACAGTAGCCTACATTTTGCTCATTATTGCATTGTCAGTGTGATGTAAGATTAGGTATTCCCTCTCAGTTTGATAATTACTGTGCAACAATGAGCAAAATGTGGGCTATTGTTCAGTTGGAAAAAGGTTTTTGTGGATTGAATGTTAAGAACGTTCAATTGTTTGTACAATCGCGTGAATATTTGTGTTACCCGCACAAACGCGGTCCAGAAATGTTATTGAAAGTCAAACGGTGTGATAAAAATGTTAAATGCACTTTAATGTTCGTTGATTGTCGCAAATGACTTTAAACTAGGTGTTAATGCCTTTCATATATACGCAAATGGATGTATTTTTTTTTTCTATTCTGTGCCGAATGACGCTAAAGAATGTCCAAAAATGAATGATTAAAATGCCAATGACGTTACTGAATCTGCGGTATGCAGGTTCGAGATGAGAGCCGTCAAAAGCCGCTCTGGGGCTTCCCTGCTCTAGTTACTTCACCCTATCCTAACCTCCCCTTGCTTTGCATACAGACCCGCAAACCAGTGAAAGGTTGTAGTGGGAGGACGAAGTAGTTTCGGAAAGGGCTGCGCTGAGGTGGATTTGTCTATGGGCGTTACGATGGAGATCGTGACGGAAGCTCCTTAGAGGAGTTGGGAAACCTGTGGATAGGCTCTTAAGTTATTTGCACTTGAAACGTTTAAAAACATGATTTTTAAAAAAGTTAAATTCAAATAATGAACGCTGCACAAGCTATCTTGTGGTGATTGTTGATGCACCCCTTTCAGCCCTCACGTTCCCAGCGCCCCCCGAAGTTGTCCGAACACCCCCCTTGAGAAACCCTAAGGTAATGGATCTGGTCCAGTCAGTCATTGCATGTTGCTCAGGCCGTGAAGCAGCAAAGCGTTTCCATACCATCACACTACCACCACAATATCTGACTGAGGCTGTAATGTTTTCATTATGGAAAGCTGTGCTAGCTTTATGCCAGATGTAACTGGACCTAAAAGTTTTGATTCATCAGTTCGAAGAAAATTATCTCATGAAGGTGTTTTTCAGCTGGTATGAGACAAGCCTTTATGTTCTTCTTGGTATTCAGGGCTTTTGCCCTGCAGCTTTTCAAAAGGATACAATTTTTGTTCGAATTCTTTCTAATATTTGGGATCATGCACATGTTTGAGGCAAGCAGGGCCAGAAGTTCCTTAAATGTTTATCTTGGTTTCCATTGTAATGAATTATAGATGTGTTCTTGACAGTCGGTTGGCCACTCCTGGAAAGATTCACTGCTGTTCTTATATTATGTCTCATTTGGGAGGTATTGACTTGCTGAAGAGCCAGACCCTTAGAAATGGCATTGTGACCTTTTGCATGCTGAAACGAAAACTGTATTTCAATGACTCTGTTTTGCATCTCAGCTGGAATTTGTATTAATGCTATTGTCGTGCTAAGTAAGACCTTGTGGCTGCTTGGTGAGACATTCACATTACTGAAAAGGTTCTTTTTAAGTGATGTTCATATTCATCAGAGCAGACAATAATCTGGCCTGACTGTGTCTTTTCGGGGGATTGGACATTTATTTGAATCATGTGCGATTTCAAAGTCCAGCAGTTTTAACACTTAGACACTGTTGGCTTGATGTCTGACGCTCAGAAGGGCATCAACAATGAAAACCCCACACTTGTCCCACATGTGAAATGTGCTTATACAGTGTAATGTATTAATTATTATCAAAAGTATCTATTGACAATTTAATAGTTGAATTTGTTCATTGACAGAACAACCGGTTTGACAGAACAATCAACTTTTGCCAAAAATTACAACTCATAATACAATTTAAAATTAGGAAATTAAAATGGACTCACAACAGGAGATATGTCTATGTCTACAGACCAGGGGCTACTAGCTTAAACAATAATAATAACTCCTGTGATCAGGAAAAACCTAGTGAATTTATCAGTGCCAAGTATTCTTGCAACTGAACAAAAACCTTTTGATTCTGGACTTTTCCCAACCGAAAAAAATAATAAAAACTTGATTTTGACAGTTCAAATAACTCTCATAGCTAGTGTTTTAAGATTCTCACCACTCTTAATTACTGCAAATGAGGTTCAAACTCAGTTTCTCCCAAAAGTGACATATGTACTAGGTTTTTCCAGATCACAGGAGAATTACGAAAGAAAAGCTTGGCTCTCCTGGAGTCACCCGGAAGGCCAAAATGAATGTTTTGAACCAAAAGACAGTCGAGACTTTGGATGGAAATTGCAGATACCAACCTCCAAAGTCCACTCCACAGGTATTAATACTCCATTTTCTGCATATCAAAAGCCATCAACGGGATAAAAGCCCACATTTTAATTGGTTATGAAGAGGAAATGGAAGGCACCCCCTTCTCAGGGATCACAGGAAGTTGTGCTGATTGGTAGACCTGTGTGAATGCACAGAAAATGGCACTTTGTCTTGCATGAAAGTGGCTATCTATATGTCCAACCCTAACTCGGAAAAAGTGCATGGACATAAAAACAGAGAGCAGCGATTTCAAAATTTAGTCTGAAATTTTTCATTGCAGACTGTATGAAGACAAGACACTGAATGTTTTGTCTGGTCAACTTCATTTGTAAATATGCATTCATTCCAGTGCCATTCAGTCCTGCAACGCAATGCATTCAAAAAAAAAGTGGAATGGGGCAATTTAGGAATAGTAATGAGGTTATAAATATTGAATAATGATAGGTGATAGTCCTCAAGACTTGGTACAAAGCAACATCCAGGGAAAGCCTAATCTTTTAGGTGCAAAGATGGGCCGAGGATCTCCAATTTACCAAAAATATGTGAGAAAATCAATGTAAAATAAAATGTTCCTCAAAAAAAAAGAGAGACAGGGATTTGGATAATTCAAAGGCTACAGGCCATAATTGAAAAAATATATTTGGAAGGTTTTTGTGCAAGAAGGGCAAGGCCACAAGCCTAAACTGAATACCTGTGATCTTCGATCACTCAGATGACGTTGCATCGAGAACTGTCATTTATTATTATCTCTGTGCTTCCGAAAAAGCGAGGAGATCTTGTAATACAGTTCGGCGTCAAAGCAAGGAGATTTTGTAATACAGTTTGCCGTCTGTCTATCCGTCTGTCCGTCAGTCCGAAACAGTAACTCCTCCTAGGCCGTTAGACCAATCAACCTGAAACTTTGGTGTGTGTAAGGTAGTGACCCAAAGGGGTGCACAACATGTTTAGAATTTTAATTAATTTCTTCTTCTGCCCACCAGGGGCCTTTTTGTGAAAATTGAAAAATGGCCATAAGTTCCTTATGCATTGAGCTAGGACGCTCAAATTTTTATGGGAGGTGCAAGGGATGACCCTTCATCACAAATCCGACGGGTTTTTGATTTGAAGTCATTTTGACCGTTTTCTAGGTCAAATTGCGTCAGGTGTGCCAATCGTTTAAAAGGATGGCACGTTTTGTTATTACTCAACATAGAAGGCTGCAAATTGGTACGGATATGTATCTTGATGATAGCAACTTGCATGCCAAAAATTGCCGTCCTGTGATTCATGTTTTGGCCACTAGGGCGCTTTTTGTGAAAAAAGAGAAATGGCCATATCTACCTTATGCACTGAGCGAGGACGCTCAAATTTTTATTGGAGGTGTATGGGATGACCCTTCATCACATATCAGATGGGTTTTTGATTTGATCTAATTTTGACCGTTTTCTAGGTCAAACGGCGTCAGGTGTGCCAATCGGTGTACCGTACGTCCTTTCCTTTCATAATACTCTCATTTCAAAATGAAGAGTAATTTATGCCCTCAACAGACACTCAAAAAGTACTCAATCCAACTAACCAACTATATCTCATTGCTATAACTCTGATCAGTATCAGTGCTTTGTCACTACAACAAGCAGATTATCATTTGTACAGCAGAATGCCAGTTCAGTTGCGCTCTGACACATTACTACTACTCCCATAACATTCGTTGCGGAGCGCAGAGATTTGCGATGGCGCGCCATCGACATACATCTAGGTGATAAATGATATGCCTACATACATAATTACTTTGGCGAACTATAATATATAGAAATGGATGCTGTGTGCTCTTGACCAAATTAAACTTAGTGCCAAGTAGGTGTACTCTCTGACTACCATGTGTGTAGCCTCGTTTTCATGGCGGACAGCGCTAGTCTCCACCCTAAAAACTCAAGCCCTAAACCCTTAATTAATTAATGTCACCAATGTGTGCAGCGGTCATGCTTCAGTGTCTCAGTTCATGAGAGCTTGAAATGGTATAAAAAAGCTCAGTGGGTCACACCAATGTGACATCACATGTTGCTTAGAACCAGCGCATGATAATTAATGAATAAAAGAAAGCCACACCTCCAAAATGCATCTGACAATCGCCACTCTGGAACCTTTAACTTTGCATTTATTTTTTAGATGACCAAGGCGTCAACAAAACGGACATTACAGCAAACCGCTCAGGAACTCAGGAAGTGTAGTAAGATATATAGGCTAAATCCTGGGCAGACGTTTGACTTAAAATAAAACCAACTTGTAATAAATGCAATAAATACCCACATCAGCGAGTAACCACCACTTATAAACATCATAGGAATTTTTTTTCTCTTCACCCTCCATGCTTAGTTTTTTTTGCATTTTTGGAGAGGCTGGACGACCATTAACATTCGTCATCCATTTCACTATGAACTATCGGCAAGTCCTTCAGGAAAGTCTGCACATATTCGGACTCACACCAAGAGTGCATAATGGCATCAGAAAGTCCACATCAGAGCCCTTAGGCACTTGGCGATTTTGCATTGGACAGCCCTCGGCCCTCATTGATTTTAGCGTCAAAGCACCTCAAAGTCTGTGAGGGTAGAGATTTGGATTCAGTCAGAGTTTGGCCAACTCTGAATTCGGCGCCACTTTGGACCTATGCGTTCCATCGATTTACATGTCGAGTCAATGGGTGGATGTAACTTTGTGCTTTATCAGATGAGTTTTATGTCCCCGAGCTCAGGGCTGGACTGGGACAAAAAAAACGGACCCGGCATTTTCGGCCATGGAGGCCCAAGCAGATCGTGACATGACGGCCTGCCATATGCGCACACTTTGCTGTTACCAAAACTTAAAATTAAGTTCAGTCATCACCTACATGCCCTGGAACTCCACACAGAAAGGCCCCAGGCCGGAATCGAACCCACAACCTTCTTGCTGTGTGGTGGCAGTGCAAATCACTGCACCACCATGACAAGGAAGAAGTTATTATTATTATTATTATTATTATTATTATTGTTGTTGTTGTTATTATTAATATTATTATTATTATTATTATTAATATATTTACATGAATGAATGTGAAAAAGAAATGTGACTTTGGGGCCATTTACAATTTTTCAATAAGACCATTGCACTATTTGGATTGATTCATACATAACCTTTTTAAATAAAGTTACATATCTTACAGACTCAACAGGGCATAGAATAGCTCACTAACTTCAGAACCGCAGTACTAGCTGGTTGCAGGTTTACTGGCAGGTGATACTGAACGGCAAGACAGGGTTTTAAATACGAAAATTTGAAAGTCTTCCTTGCTGTATTCCAGGACAAATTTTATTTGCCACCGTAAAACAATGAATCAATATGCATCAAATAGTAGGTTATTAACAGCTGGTCCATCAGTGGGGGCCTTTTGTAAGCTCAAGCAAATTTTAACCGAATACATACTTGTGATAGCCTAGTAATTTAACGTCAGTCTTACCGCTTTCCGTGTCCCCCTCCAAATGAAAACTGCTTGCAACATGAGGATCGTCGTAGCCAAACAGCTGGTCAATGTTTTTAGCGTTTGAAAGCCTGAGGCTCCAATGTCTGTTTACTTTATTCTCGAAGCTTTTCCGCCTCTCCGCTGCTTTCTGACATTTTTGTCTGATCTCGTAGTCATTGAAACGCGTTTTTAGACTGTTAACACAACTGGGGACAAGCAAGGCCATTGGTCAAACTAATTTTCCAGCAAGACCGCTAAACTTTTTGGACGAAAACAACAACATTAAATAAACTGTACATGGCTTAAGCCTTTGCATTTTTTTTTTTTTTATCTGCAAGAATACAGTTTTTTGATAATTCCTATATCATAAAACAAATATATAAATAGATACTGAAAGATGGCCAAGATGCAAGATAACCGGAATAGTGAAGTAGAAGAATAAAAAGTGGTATATAAAGCATGTGTCACCACGACTAGGGAATGCAGTAATTCTTAGGGAGCGCTCTCCCTGTCACATAGTGCAAGGAGCGATATATTAATTATGTTTTGATTTTCTTTGTATGAAATTCCACTTGGAAGTAGCTAAAATCATCCTGCTGTTTGCTCGCCTTAATGTGGGCCACTGGCTACCAACAGGCCGTACCAATGGGCCGCTTTCCGTGTTTTAAAGGCTGGCTTGGTCGTTCAAAATTATGTTATTACAATTTTATAAACTATGATTGCATCGGCCCAAAATGTGCGTCGGCCCACCGGGCATTACCCGGTACGCCAGATTACCAGTCCAGCCTTGCCCGAGCTTTACAGCTACTAGTCACTTGCAAATCTGTCCGCAGAGAAATGCAGCCTTCATCTCTCCCAATATCAGATGGAACTGTCGACAAGGAAACGAAGTGAAAATGAGCTGACAATTCCGCCTGATATCAGGCATTTCTCGTGGTATTCTACAGCGCCTTCACAATGAAACAGCCTGCAATGACATAGCAGCCTAACAGCGCCTTCACAATGAAACAGCCTGCAATGACATAGCAGCCTAAAAATGCAGCCTTTGAAGGATGCAACCAACACTGTTAGAAAACGGCCCTAGATTCACGCTGCCGCACCGGTAGCCCGAGTCAGAAAGGGACCATCCGCACTATGACCAACAACAAGTCCAAAAGCCATGCTCTGTAATGGCATGGGTTTGTGCCAGTGCTCTTGGCAAGGCTAAATTGCAGTTCAGTGAAGCCTCCATTAATGCTCTATTAAGTACATTGAGATTTTAGAGCAACATACACTGCCTGGCAAAAAAAAAAAAAAATCTGTTTGGATTTAAATTAGCAAATACATCAGAGCCTAGGATTGAACCATCATTATTGCATTGACTTATATGTTCCAGCTGGCAACAATTCTTTTAACCCCGACTCATGCAGTGAGCAGCTTCTCATTTCTTAAACAACCACGTTGGAAGACGCATCCCATGGTTGTAGAAAAGATGTTACAGTGTTTCAAGAGGGATAAATTATTGGCCTGCATCAAGCAAAGAGCAAAGAACACAACTAAAAAGAGAACTGAAATCACCAGAATTGGGTCCAATGCATTATTAAAACCAGGATGGATAGAAGCAAACCATCAAATTTGTGGAAGAACGGGTTGAAAAAAATCATGTACGATTGTGATCGGAGAGCAATAAAACACTTGGTGAGGTATCATTGTGAAACTTTGACTGTTGAACTGATGGCTATGTGTAATTGAGTAGGTAAGAACATTTCCACACACACAATGTGACAAGAACTTGCAGGATTGGGATTACATATGGCTGGATTTAATAAATAGTGACTAAAAGTCAGTAAGGCACTAATCAGTTACTGCCAAAGAATTTATTGCTATCTCCTTATCTTACTCATTTGTACTAGTGACATCTATAATGGAGCAACAGGACTATAAACTGCCAGACATTTGGCCACAATTTCAAACCAAGTTTCATTACATAAAAAACAAACAACTAAATGAACATTTCACCATTTCACACTTAGTTCCATAAAATGAGTTCAAACACCAAAGGCTCAAAATTTCCTGTAATTCTGGGCTCTGAAAGGGCATTGAACAGCTGAAGGATCTCATGTTTATGACAGGCAGAACACGCAGAAATAAATGAGAATTGATTAAAATGAAGTCTTGCTTTAAAAAGCAATGCCTATGTTGTTTTCAAAAGAAGAGAAAATTGAATTGAACTGTTAAATCATGCTTGATATCTGGGATAGGAGCTTGTTTTCCTAAATAGAAGGTTTTGAAGGTCAAGCCTGCCCAGTGTAAACAAACAGAAATTATTGTTGGCATTTAAGTACACATGCAAGTGCATGACTGGATCAATATTTATCACAACTGCATTAAATCAAATGGTATCCAGTTCTGTTTATGTAATGCTCTAATTTAATCGATAGTTAGAGATATTGATCAATCACAAAAGCCAAAAGAACCAAAGGAATTACGTAGTACTCTGATAACAAGTTTTCTCAAAGTATTTAACATTTATGGAAGGTAAAGCTCTTTGTATGCAAATCCAAACATTTGATTTTACATAAGTGTCGACAAGAAGTTGTTAGATTTAAAAAAAAAAAAAAACAACCAGTGTTAGTGCCAATAATATCTTTGATAACAACCTTTTTGACAGTATTGCACATAACAATGAAAATATTTTACTGAAAAATCTACTCAATAATTCCCAGCAGACACAAATTGCACATCGCAACAAGTTAGACTATTTATCCTTCAATCATTACGATTGGCCATAACAGCTACATATCAAAATGGGCAAATAACAGCTCTGACGCTTTTATTTTAACATCATGCCCAATGTCGCCAGTCCATTTGTTTTCTGCAATCTCTGCTCTCTCAAGATCACCATTTTCTGCCAGCAGAGTACAGCATTAACTAAATAATGGGAACAGAGGCCTGCTGTCTAATGAAGGTTTCTGATTAAGTGCTTCTCCAGCCCTGATCAGTGGATCAAGTTGTGCCACTTCTGTTTTCATGAATGTCCAGAGGCAAAGCATGTGTGACTGAATGTTGTGTGCCCTGCTAAAGGCTGAAGAACAGCCCGGGGTATTTTTCTGCCCATTGGATGCTCGGATAGGCTCCACCCCTTGCAACCCGAGCCAGGAATGAACAGGTTAGACAGATAAATCCTGGACTATAAAGATCAAAAGCAGTCCATTAATATACAATAGAAGTGTCGCAGCCCTCTCTTGAATTCCTTTTGTGCCTCGCACAATTCAGCATCTTGTGCAACACTAGGGATATGTCTTGTATGATTGGTTCATGTTGTGTGTGTCTCCCCACCCCCAGTTGTATCTCGTTACCTGGTTAGCTGATGGCGCATATTTAAGCCCTCCTTCTCAGTGTGGCAAGTTGCTGCATTGTAATCGTGCTTTTGTGTGCTTAGAACTAGTCAGTATTCTAGATTAAATTCTTCATCTTCAATAAATGCAACATGTACTTTAGTGATAGCAGTTCCTGAATTCTATTCTTATTACGTAGGCCTACATTGTAGCTAATTTGAAAAAGCTTCCAATCCTAATCAGGGTAATCAGGGTCCAGGATTGGGACTGCGTCCAAGTTAACCCAACTCTTGTCAGTTTGTTAGTTCCAGTTTATAAGAACAAGCTAGCAAGCCTGAACAAGGTCCAGGATTGGGACCGCATTCTTGTGAACCTCTTCAAGTGTGTTCCTCTAAACAGTTTATTAGGCACAAGCTCCTAATCCTTCTACGGTCATCAGGATTGGAACCAAGTTCCCCTCAAGCTACACTATCTTCCTCTGGGACAGTTTGGCGATGAAGTGAGCACAACAATTGGCTCTAACCCCGGAAGCCATTGGCCAATGACTGACAGCTCAAGCTTTGTCTCTAACATCTGTTCTGAACTGTGCGATCATTGTTCGGGGTTTCATCCTCACCTCTTCCTTGGGGTTCTGTCCCCTTCATTACCGTTTGACCTGTCAATAAATTACCTGTTGGATTGTATATTGCCTGCGCACTTGATTCCTGGTAAGTACGGATGTAAGTATAGATGAAAATATAACAAGTTTAAATTGAATCTCCACTTCCAATTCATTATTCATTACTTAGCGTTATAAAACGTAATATGGCACAAACTGCCTCTCACTCTGGTCCCCTAATTCTCAACAGTTCATCATACTTTATTCAAACCATTATTCCACATCTTAATAAAACGGTTTCCTCAGGTTAAACTATAGTAACACAATCCAGATGGACAATGTTGCAGCTTGCAGCTGAGGCCATTAAAAGACAATTCAGACAATTTTAGACAGTGCTAAAAGTTGAAAACATGGGGACATTTTTTGGGGGTCCCCATAAATCTGGATATTTTGGGGGGATTGTACAAAGTACATTCAGTTTAAGATAAGTGTTACAGTTCGATGTAACATAAGGGTTACATAGAATCTTTAAGCGAAAACAATGATTTGGTCCACATGAGAAGGTTGGGATAGGGAGAGGGAGAGAGAGAGAGAGAGTGAATGAGTGTGTGTGTGTGTGCGTGTGCGCGTGTGTTTGTGTGCATTAGAATTTATGCTTTTTCTCGTGCATGAGTGTGTGTACAAGTAACCTATACTGTTTGTCGCAAATAACTTGAGCAAACCCAAGGAATGTCCTTTGTTTTAAGTCCAGCATTTACATACCCTGGCAATGGGTGCATGGTTATGGATAAAATGATATTGCTCATTTCAATTTTGCAATGTCAAACTTGCCATTTGGGAGGTTTAAATTCAGCCCCTGGATTAAATAACATTACTTTGGCCTATTTTAGCCAAGGTCATGGCAACCAAAGGTATTTCCCTAGTAATCAGCAGAGAAACTGGTTGCTAGGATACACTTATAGCTCCTCATAGCTCAAGGAGAGGAGGAAAGAAAAATACTGTACAATAAATCCAAGCAATTTGTCTGAGGAAGCTCATCAATGAACAAGCACATTTTATGGGGTGTTTTCCAAATATATGACTATTGTGCGCTGTGACTGACAAGTATTCTGTAAGACTACACGCAACGGACTATGTCAATATGAACACTGGCCTTGAAATACTGTACGCAGAGCAGAAAATGTATAAGTAACACATCTGATCATGGTGTGCAACGTATACCGTAATTTAGACATGATTTTAGAGAAAAGCATAAATAATGGCGAGTGAAGCGAGGAAAAAAAAAAGGGAAGCCCAGAGTCCAGGGGCCACCCAGCACCTGAAGCTATTGAGATCTACATGCTTTTAAAGGCATTCTTAGACATTTTGGACCATGAAATAGAAAATAAAGTCATTTATGAAGCCAAATCTTACAATTTTGTAAGCATTTAAATAATCTATCAGGAAACCATTGTGTACAAGATGGCTATAGTCCAAAGCAAAAATAATCATCACAATAACAAAGAAAAAATAGCAAACAGGAAAGCCTTTATCCATGTGCAATTTTTGCACAAATATGCAATTTACACACAAAAAAAGTTGACAGATAAGCATACTTGTATTCAGCATCCTTCACAATGTGTTGACACACATTGTAGATAACGATAGCTTTAGTCAAAGGATGTAGTAAAGAGGTTGCCAAACTCGAAAAACTGTTGTCCTTCTTTCCCCAGATATCCACCTTATTACTTTATGGATCTTCTATATCTGAGTGGTGAGAATATTCCAAAATCTAATGTAAAAAACCATCACTTTACTAAAATGTCAATATAGGTTCCAAGTTGGAAGCAAAAAACAAGGCTTTTCATATTTAGGTCTATGGAAAGAACAACCAAGCACTGTATGCTTCAAAAACATCAGTTTCAACGTCTGATATGTTGTCTTTGTACTATTTTCAATTAAATGCAGAGTTAAAATGATTTAACGATTAGCAAATCATTGCTTTTTTTTTTTTTTTTTTTTTACATTTTACTCAGTATCCAAACTTTTCTGGAAACGGGGTTGTAGAAAAGATTACACCATAACTCTTAAGTAATTATGCTGTATGTGGCGGGTTGCAATCTAAAGCATTACCAGCATATATAACTGAGCAAATCAAAGGGAATGCTGAATCTTGTTCATTTAACCCAAATGCTAGTACAGTATTTTACCATACTCAGCAGCAGAGGCGCAGGAGACACGGGGGACGCGGGGGACATGCAGGCTCGGCGCCACGAGGGGGCGTCGCCCCCTCGGAAAACACCCCCGCCCCCTTAGTGGAACTGTTGATTTATTGTCTCAAAATGTATTTTATGTCCAAAATAATAATTAAACTCAATTCAAAATATTAATGGTCCTATTCAGTAAATATAGCCTAACTTCTAAAGAACCAAAGTGACAATCAGCCTACATTTGAAATCCATTCGATTGGTTGTTGGGATGCAGAGGAGCGGGAAAGTTGTTACATTTTATGTGGGATTGGGTGAACGTTCGCGGTAGATAGTGAGACTTTGAGAGAAAGAGAGTTCAAAATGGATATTCGGAAATGGTCAATTCAACCCCAAATCGGAGACTTCAACTCTACTGATTTAAGGTAGGACATGTTTTTTAGCCCACTGTTGTGCTGACAACAGTCAGTTTTAAAAAGCTTTATTTAAGCGTTGACTGCCGTAGAAAATTGATCCTCGGTTTTGTGGCATTGCATTGTATCTATGATAAAGTTATCGTAGTAGTGCGGATAGTAGACTATCGGTTTTGCCGGTTCTTGTGCGAGGTCTACTGGCGGCTGTGTGTATCTGTGTTTGTCTTATTTAAGCTTGCTGTAGCAAATTGATCCTTAGTTTTGTGGCGTTATATTGCAAGTTGCAACTATGATAGTTATTATAATAGTAGGCCATTGGTTTTGTCGGTTCTTGTGCGCAGGCTACTGGCGGCTCTGAGTGCGTGCGTGTGTTTCTCGTGATAGAAGCAGGCCACGTTGCTTGTATACGTGCGCGGTACGACTGTAGACCTCTACTCCACACTACGTGCGTATAGGCAAAGACAGTTTAGCAAGACTCCTCATCGCCCATAGACCCAGTAATTGGTCTCAATTCCTGTCTCCTAAGCGGGGGCGGTCGCGGAAGTGTTGTGCGCGTTGTAGGCTATTTGCAGAATGAATGCTGACCGGGTTGTCGGTCGCATCTTGTTGTCAGAAGTGGTAGCCAGGTAGGCGAGCAATTAAACGTAGGGATATACAATTATCTGTTTTACATCTGCATGTTGCGTGTATATTTCCTTTTACTTTGCTACATCAGGCATTTTACAACACAGCTAACGGCCGTATTCAGCATTACAAATATGAGTTAGCTGGCCAGATACGGCATTCGCGAATGTTATTTGACATGATCTTAAAAATTAGATTTTGGCTTTCTAGCGTTTACTCTTGGAGCGGTTGTTAGGTTTTGAACAGGATAATGTTCGGCCATGACTGTATTTTTTATTTCAGTGGGACTCCCGGTATAATTAAAGGCTAAATCAAATAATACTAAAATTACGTAACATATTTAACTGTAATTGGCATTAGCTATAGCTTGAAGGGCATTGCATCAGCTAGTTTAAGCCTATGAAGCTGGTATGTAATACGGCAGTTGCTAATTTATTCCTTACCTGTCTACATTCTTCGGAAAAGAAAAGATGGATAGCTTGTTACTTTTATTGCAACCTATTGCTGCACAACGTTTCGGCATTTTTAACATGGATGGCCAACGCAAGATACGCTTCACATTTAATTTTTGCGCCTTATTTTGCCGCGTTTCTCCCCGCTTGTTTAATATCTGATATCAATCCAGTACAAGATCATAGCGATCAAATGTATTCCCTTTCCCCTTTAAAAACGATTAAAACTAGATGACAACAGTATTACTTAACATATAAACACAAGCATTATTTCAGTTTGAAATTTTAATTCGTGCTTTCCCGCAGTCCATACTGAATTTTTTGTTTTGCCAGATGTTACGTGACCGCTGCTGAGAGAGACACAGGTCTCGAACAAAGTTAATTTTCTCCTGATCTGTTGGTCTTCAAAATGACATTGCACCACCAGAATGTTTTGAAGATATGTTGCCTATGAAAAATAAGTCCAATATTTAATTCTGTGAGAATGGGGCGAAATAATCGGTGATTACAGAGCTCACGTTCACTTCTCCCCATTGGAATCAATTCATTCAGGACCCGCTGCAAGTCTATCTAAAGGGGCGGGCACCCAAGTGACTGATAGCAAAAATTGCTCCTCGGTGAGGAGTCTTTCTTCGTCTATTGTCTTTGGAACAGGGTAGCCTATTGGGTTTTTGGCAACGCCCCCCTTCACATTTCAGCCGCCCCCTGACTGTTTTAAAGCTGGCTCGGGTCTGGGACATGTCTTACGTAGTTTTGCGGAAACGGCGATCCGCCCCCCCCAACTTTTGATAAGGAAACTGATCACATCCCAACTAGCCTGAGCCATGTAAAGAGATTACATTATCTCGCATTCGCGCTGCTAGTAACAGTTACATATCGAAAATGTTTGACCATTTTGCATAGTTTGACAACCATCACAAACTAGACCACTCACTCCTTCAGGCCATCTCCCGTTCGCCCTGGTGCTAGTACTCAACTTGTTTTCACTTACAGCATTGGAATGATTAAATAAAAGATGAATAACTCACCAACTTTAATTTCTAAAACATTTATTTCAAGCATTTTTTAGCAACAAGATTCAGATCTATCTGTTGAGTCACTGTACCTAAGCCAGGAAGTGTGTAGTTTTTAGCAAAATCCCTGTGGGAAAATGAATGGGTTTTCAAAACAATCATCCAAGAGAAGTAATGAGCGAAACAACGGCAGCAGAAAACGCAGGCAAACGGTTGGATGAGTTAAAATATACAGTAGTTAACTGTTGATCTTTGGTAACTATTGGTTTCTTTTTGCTATCGATATGCTAGAGTAGAAATCAGAAGGACTGCCTCGAGCAACATGCAGGACTCCAGAATGGTATCCATAGTTACAGGCAACTCTTTTCTCACACCATGCAGTTTCTTATGAAGCACAACGTTTCCTCTCGAATAACTCAATCTGATTTATTCTACGCTACAGATTGTGGCCATGAAATCCGCAGGTAATTAATGTATTACATGAGTTCTGTGTGGTTGTTGTTAGAACACTTGTGATCTCCAGTCGATAAAACTAACTATGATTAGCCTCTGCTTGCCTTGTGAAATTGGTCACGCATAAGCTAAGTGATTTGCCTTGTAGTTTGTCCGTTAGCTAGTTTTCGCTGTTAGCAAGGGCATACCAACAGACGTATTCGAGAAGGAAGTGGCTATTCGCCCCACAGCGGGGTGAATTGAGGGAAAAAGGTCGGCTATCTGCCCCGCAGTGGGGCCGACAAGAGAAGCAGTTCTGCTATTGGCAATGCGGTGGGGCAGATAAGAGAAGCACTTCTGCTATTTGCCCCGCAGTTGGGCCAGTAAAAGATTTCATTTTATAATCCGCCCCATTCTTTGAAGTTTCGCTCTGAAGCGCTGCGGGGCAAATAGCCTCTTCGATTTTGGAAATATAATGGGCCTTCTGTCTATACATTGGCAACACACCTGCATTTTAATGAACAGAATCAAATCAAATTTGGGGTCTCTCAAGCAGTTACTTTACCACGGAACGCTTTTTTTTTTTTAACCCCATTTATTCTCATTCTTGCTGTGTTTAAATGTTATTTTTCATGTTGATACTAATAGTTGACTGTAAGGGCAAACTAAGTTGAAAATTACTGTTTTCTGGTCTCAGTTAGTATAACTCAAGAACCAGCATCTCCTCGTATAATTTGTAACATTACAGTAACCTATAATCAATGAATGTTAACTTCAAACATTTTGTGGAAAATGCGTTTTGCATAGGTGGTTCAGTTGGCAATTTCATATCCGACAATGAAGTAGACCAAATCATTTGATCATGTATATTAACAAGTGTATGTTGATTAGTGTTAACTCTTTTCATCCATGGCGTCATAAACTGTCTGCATCCCATGTAATTTTAAGAGTGTTAAACCAATATCTCAAACAATGTGAAATAACACACTCAAAATAGTAAAATTAGAATTCTATAACCTTGAAAGTTGAGACCTCCCACATAGCAAGAAGCCAGTGGACCACTGGGGAGAGATCTGGCGTTTTGCTGGCATTTTGCTCATCGATTAGAGGGTGGTCCATGGACGGGTTACTGACAAAAAGCCTACGGTTTCGGCCATTTTTATCAGAACACCTTTTAAATTATTCATTTATTCTTCTTAATTCATTTTAATAACAATTAATGTTATTTTCTTAATGCAAGTAAGAATATGATGGTGCATGGTGGTCTGACAGTGGGCAAGAAGTGGTGGTCCAGTATCTGGAAATCTGATTTTGCTATCTGGGCTGTAGCGCATGATTTGGTCCCCCCCCACTTTGAAAATATCTCCTGTGCCCCTGCTTAGCAGTGGAAAAAAAAATGTAGTTTTTATAACCTTGTATTGAGCCATTCTTAACCAAATTTCAAGTAGTGTAACTGGCACCGTAAACTACTGCATATATATCATCTTATTGCTGTACACTGCCCTTCATTGACATAAATTGTAGGCCAAAAAAATAAATGTGTGCAAATGCAAAGTGAGCTGCAGCAAATGTAACTGACTTGAACATAGATTAAAATTTAACATTCTCCCCCCAACTATGAATTAACTCTACAGAAAAAAAACTTTATTTCTTGGGCTTGCCTACATTTCATCTCCCCCAAAAATTATGGGACAGGATATTCATTATATTCCAGGTTCAAATCTCTAATAACTTCCCTTTTATTCTGAAGGAATGGGTGCTTGGACATTTGATGGCTGCTAGGTAAGCCTTTGTTTGGCTTCATTTATTGGAAATGTCTCTGACCACTGCTCAAATTTGCTTGCCTCCATTGTCAAACAACACAAGCACTTAAAATGCCATCTGTAAATTAATGTGAGGCTTTTCAAACAAGGCATCTGCCCTGGGTATTGGCCTTGCTGCCAGCAAAGTTTCATTTCAATCGACATAACAGAAAACACGCATGTTAATGGTTTAATGATTTTGTCTTTAATTGGGCCTCATTACATTCCCTGTTGTCCTCATTTTCCTCAGGAGGGAGGAAATTTCAGCAGGTGCAAGTCTTTCAAAATTTAAGATTCAGGTGCAATTGCCTCGATCAGTCGATGAAGCAACCCATTTCAAGAGGAGGATACACACTTAAATTAATTGATAGAGAACTGACCGCATTAATTACCAAATTTCTGAGAATACACATACATTCTACGAATTACATGCTGTATAAAAAGAATATATAACATGGGTTAGTAAAGTCTACACGGCCGTTTTATTCACAGTTTTGTTGTTAATTACCTCCACCAAGAAGGTTATGTTTTACTTTCGGTTGTAGGTAAGCATGTCAGTTTGGAAAATATTTATGGACAGATTTTCATGAAATTTTTACCAGGGTTTTGCCTTGGCCCAACTTAGAAGTGATTTCATATTGGGAGTGATCCGGATCAAATTCTGGATCCTGGAATTTTTTATTGACCTGTTTCATTGTATAAAATAATGCCACATGTATGTGTTCCAGGCATGTGTGGGACTGTTAGGTCTTAGCGAAGGTATGCACGCTCTCAGTGGACCCGCTGACAAGATATACACCTAATTAAGAAAAATGAACTGCATGTTAAAATCTAAGTATTGCAATTGTAGTCGGAACAAAAAACTAGCATACACAGTGGACCCCAAGGACCGATGTTGGGAACCAAAGACCTATAGTAAGACCAAGGCTCAAGTAGAGAAACTTGAAAAAATCAATCGAAAATAACTTTGGGTACAAGCTACTGCCTAAATTATGACAGATGCATTCAGTATTATGGTAGTTTATGTGCCTCCATGTGTTAAGACCAATTGAATGACCAATAAAGGTTTACAGCCTCTTTATCCTATGAGTTCAATTGTTTATTGTAAATACACAGTTATTTTAAATCTGACGACCGCTATAGACTCCATAAAGTAGGCACAGGAGCATTTTAGAGTGAGTATTATGAAGTTGCTATGATAAGGTGTTGAGAAACAGGTGATGTTTAACAAGTGAGCAAATCATGCTGTATAATAAAAAGGGGCTTCAAAAATGGCTTAGAGCAAAGAAAGTTTGAGGCTCAGCAATGGGCCTTTTGCAGCAAGCGATCACGTGACAACTTTCCGCATAGCAACGAGTCTGTGGTGGGCAAGCTAACCAGACATTCCTTGGCAACACTAAGTGCTTGAGTGATCAGGAGTTCAGTACCAACAATATAGAGTCTGTTTCTGTAATTTGTATTTTAGTTGACGGCTTGGTTTTCCAGATATAGTTAAAGTAAGTTTAGATAAATTGTTCTAGCTGGATTTTTAGAAGAAGAGCGGAGACCAATTATCAAGGTTGATTGCTTTGCACTGGACGAGACGTTCTCAGGTATGTTTTCGACAGTTTTAACACTCGTATTTATACCGCCGATCACCCCAGATTTTGTAAAACTTCTGAATTTGACTTTGTACAGTATCCAGGCACTCAACTTTCACTGAAAAAAATACTTGGTTTTTTACGATCAGGCGGTTTTGCGTCCAAATAAGCTTATTCATTTCATTTTCCTTTATTTAACCAGGTGAAGCCTCGTTGAGATTAAAATCTCTTTTTCAAGAGTGACCTGGCAAGAGCGCACTTATGTGCAAAGCAGTGGCAGCTCGTGAACTGGCTACAGGGGAGGCTCAAACCCATCCCTTGAAAATGATTGGTCACGACCTGTTTTCAATGATTCATTTAAATTACCATTACAGAAACTCCGAAAACTCTCAACATTATCAGGTGTGGCCAATTTTCATTAATAACGCACACCTGTCAACTACCTCGCATTCCGCGTCAGTTTTAGTAGTATATTTACGTCCTCCTGCTGTGGTCAGCAATTATTCAATCAACGCATGTGTTAGAGATTCTCGCACGCAATCGAAGTCCTTGTGCATGGAGGTTTATCAGTTTCACCTGCGTTAGGACTCCGGACTTTCACGCTTTTCTTTACTCAGGGGTTGGAAGCAATGCATGTGTTTCATGATCGTTTAAACTGTTTAAATGAAATAAGATCATTGGAAGCAATGGAATTGCATAAAGACGTTTCAAATGATCTTATTTCATTTAAACAATCGCGAAACACATGCATTGCTTCCAACCGCAAAAGGCCCATTTGCCAACAGATGCATAAGCTCATAATAGACCAATCCAGAGTACAGCTCACCTGGGCCTATCCAGCCAATGAGATCCAGGGCTGCAGTCACGTGACTGCACCCAGCTCGCGCCCGCCATAACCTCGGACAAACACTTATCCGAACTGCTTTCTCTATTGGGAAGAGTACATTCGCGCTTTGTTTTCGCATTTTTGTCATTCTAAAATCTCACACAATGGTAAAGCGGTGTTGTAAATGGTGAGTGTAAATCGGACACGAGATACCCAGACAGGGTTGTAAACACTGCTTTCAGGAGGTCAGCTATGGCAATTAATCTGCTAATAATTACTCATTATTCTGAAAGCTCAACTTGTTTTGTTTACGAACAATAACGCCTCTTGATGGCTTTGCACTGGGCTGTAAAAGGGTCAAGAGGCTGCAGGTTTTCATTCAAACAGAGCAGAAACACACCTGATACGATTAATGCAGGCTTTACACAGAGCTCCGTTTCAATCAAAGACTGTCTTGGGCAATAACAGTTGGGTGCTCCGGAAAAGGTTTACGATCTTATCACACCATATGTAAATTGAATGCTACGTACCCTGCTTTGCAAGAGCACTGGCCGTAAACAATGCTTCTCTGTTCCTTGTCGATCGTAATTATCAATGAGTGTGGCTTCTGGGACTTCAAAATTGAGCGATAGCATTTGCATTTCGCTTCAACTTCACGAGCGTTTATAACAGAAAATGACACTTCGTGAATATACCCAGATAAAAAATAATTATAACCCTTGTCTTTTGCTTTTTTTTTGCGATGCGATCCGTTTTTAAAAACTCAAGATTGATGTTTTCAGGAAGCGCTTCCAATGAGGTTATAAGGGACATTGGCGCCATCTTCAGCAAAGCTTGACCGAGGTCCGGCCGTTGCTATGCGTAGTTAGGGGGTGGGCGGAGCTATGGATCGGTCTATTCATCACTTTGAGGACAGCATTCCCCAAAAACAATCTGGGGAATGTTTTGCAAAAATGTAGTTGCTTACTATGTTAACAACTTACATAGTTTGACAATAAACAGTGAATGGTTCCAACTACATAAGTTAGCATCTGTCTTTCTGGGAAACATACCACTGATACAGTTTCAGGCACATCTCTGTCTGCGGTGTGTGATCTATTAAAAGATTGTGGGAATCCGGTGGAATCTCTGTGCATAAAGGGTAAGGCCAAAAACTACTTGAAGACCTCGGTGCAAGAAGTACTTAAGTCACATTTTCCAAAAAATGAGCTGACACTACTACCATAAAGTAGAGTGTCATGTGCATCATTTAAAGCCAAAAAATTCCAAATATAAGTACTCAAGTCCTCAATACTGATATACGGCCTTCCCTGAATCTACTGAATTTTTGTGCAAGAAATACTCAAGTCTTTGCAGAAGTACCCAAGTCCTTGACGTCATCAGGAACAAGTGCCTAAGTCCATGACTGTCCAATCAGCTGCTAGTATGTGTCATGTGACAAGCGTAGCAAAAACGACTGTTTGGCAATCAGAAAATGATTGAAACGGCATTTGTGTGGTAAAAGTACCGAAGTCCATGCATTTTATGGAAATAAGTACCAAAGTCCGAAACTGATTTTCTTGCTTTTTTTTTTGTGATAAAGCATTATTTTTCCACAAAAACGTGTCTGTCTACTTTGTATAACCCCTGGGACTAGCAGCAGGCGCCACTGAATGTTATTTTTTTTAAAAAAGTATCTGCAGCATGTTTTCAAAACTTTGACCCTTAATATCTCAAAAGTGTTATTTTGTGACTAAAATACTTCTTGCACCTAGGTCCTCACTTCTGAATGCAGGTGATCTGCAATTCCTCAGGCATCACTTTCTTTAGAACTGTCATGTAACTATAATGGATATCACAACATTGGCTCAAAAATATTCAGGAAAATCTTTGTCTGTGAACACTGCTCACAGCCACATCCAAAGATGCAGGTTAAAGCTTAAATATGCAAAGCCGAAGCAACACGTCGACACTATCAAAAAGCATTGCCGACTTCTGGCGGCTCTGTGCCATCTGAGATGGACAGTAGCACAGACATGTATTTTGTGGTCCAATGAGTCAACATTTCAAGTGGCATTTGATAAAAGCAGCCCCCATGTTCTTCGGACCAAGGACAATGAGGACGACCCAAACTGTAATCAATATCAGGTCCAAAAGCCAGCATCTGTCACGGTATGGGAATGCAACAGCGAACATGGCATGGGTGACTTGCATAATTGCGAGGGCACCATTAAGGCAGGAAGATATGTACAAAAGTTGATGTAATATATACTGTCATCTAGATGTTGCCTGAACGAGAACCAACCCCAAATTTTCCAGCAAGACAATGCCAAACCACAAGAACATCGGTGAGCAAGCAGAGATTGTGAGTGCTAGATTGGCCTTCCAGCAGTCCTGATCTGTGGAGTGTGCATGCAAGCATTATGAAGTGAACGAAGGCCCTATATAATTGTGATGCTGAAAATATACATAATGGAGGAATGGGGGAAATTTTGCTCGCTAGACTTGAACTATTGTCCACTGCGTGGAAGAGTATGATTCAAAAGACATGGTGATGTTATGCAGTGACTAACAGTCGGCTGTGTCAACTTTTTTGGACTCTCTTGCAGTCACCACATTCTATATTTTTATTTAAGCAACCAAATTCAGGTCATAACATCAAAGAATTTGTTGCTGTTCCATTTTCAGGTGAATGGAATTTTCAAATCAGTATTTTTTTATCTTTTTTTTTGCATTCTCAATATGCGCCAATTTTTTTTTGGAATTGGGGTTGTACATATGACAATTTTGAAATGACAGGTGTAAATGTGCCATCCCAAATAATATAGTCACAGTAAATGAACTAAATTATTTATTATTCAATCTTTTTATTTTGTTCTTCAATAGAGCCTGTATGGTTATATAGCTAAAATGTTAAGAGATGTATCTAAATCTACAACAAAATTTATAAAACACTGAGCTGAATGTGCAAAATATTTTAATGTCCAACTCAATGTATATAACGTTTATCTTATTTTACAAGGTATTAAGCAAAGTGTTACTGGTTGCGTGAAAAAAATATGCCCTGACACCACTAAAATTATGTGAAAAGGGATAAGCAACGCTAAGCACTTCTGGACAGTTAAATTTTCATGAAACTACTGATGTCTCTTTGAGATAATCTTAAACTTGTAAACACACACCATAAAGGCAATATGCGCAGTCCCCTCTGAAATAATTTTTATAGTTCTTTATCGCATATTGTACTTCCAACCATGGTTCAGCTAGTGAATTTGATCATAAGGCTATATTTCGCATCATGGGTGGAGATAATGTTCTCAGTACTGTTTCACAAGTTGGCAGCGAATTGTTGCTTTAGTTTTTTTTTGTGGCATCTATTAGTTCCCCTAGTGATCTCACAGGTGTCTGCTTTGTTAGTGCCAAATTGGGTACCCTGGAGTACAGGGTGATTCTCAAACATGGAAATTTGTGAGCAAGGGACACAGCTGCTGTCCCACCTGGCTTAGTGACAGTGATAGACATCTGTGATGCCCATCTCCTGGGGATATCTTGATGTTGATTAAGTGGAAGCTGCTAGAATCAGACAAGGAGAATGAAGGGTGTCTTCAGGGTTCCAGTCTGTATGTTGATGCCATTCTGCATGATGTGAGCTAAAATTTCATAACGGTCATATGAAGGTGGGTGAATAGTTTACAGAATTGTGTAAGTGTGGCACCTGGGAAGAGTGGTAAAGCAAAGGATGTATGGTGCAGCCTTGCTTCCTTGAAGCAAGAGGTCACTATTGACCATAGAGGTATAATAAATATCGGAATTTTAGTTAAGGTAGTCCTCAATTTTGTCCTTCGCGTGTACTCTCTCTCACATATACTGTATGTATACACACACAACAGAAGGTTTGTATAATATCAGCAAGAATGACTGGTGCATTCATATAGGAATAGGATTACTTTCCAACTAACTGTATGAATACATGAGTCATGCTACTAATCAGTTACATAGCAAACAATCACGGGGCTATCCAAGATCATGTTCAGCCAAGTGCTCTTCTAATAAATTTTCCCTCCTTCCCAGGGCTAACAAGGGGCTTTGCTTTACTCATAAATAACATTTGTTCATTGCAATTCAAGAAATGGCCGCAGCTTTGGCCGAGTCTTGCAGACATTCGCTTTTAGAACATTTTGAGAAAATTATGTCCTTCTATCATTTAAAGGTTGTGCTCTCTGGAACAGTTTGCCATTTGCGTTAAGGGAGTGTTCAAGCCTAGAAGCCATTAGGAAGCAGTTAAAATCATGGCTAGGCGTGAGCCAAGTCTGTGATCATGAATAGATCTGGTATACATGGGCACGGGGTGTCCAGACTATTGTTAGTACATCCACTGTGCATACATAAGCGTACTTATGTATGGCACTTTCATGTATTAATGTCTACACAATCTATGTGTATATCACTGTGCAATAATTTTTATACTTCTGCATGTGCAATGTATGCTTGGGCATCGTGCAATACAATCTGGTGCAATGTGGCAATGTGCAATATTGCAAGCCCTTTACATCTGGATGCAGTTGGAGAACTGAAAAATGTGCAATATATAGAAATCTTAGCATTTTTGCACTTAGCACTTTAGCACTCGGCACTTTGACTATGCACTCTTGCACTTTATCCCTCGGCACTTTGACCAAGCACTTTTGCTCTTTATCCCCTAACTTTTCTCTTATCCTGTTATATTGACATGTTTTATGTTTGTGGTCTAGTCTCAGTGGTGTACGCTATTTTATGTTATCTCTTTTTCCTTGTTGATTTTGCTCTGTGTTTCCATTTTTGGGCTGGGCGGCGAATAGTGGCCAGGCCCCTACAAATGCGAATGTCGCTGAGTGAGTGAGTGACTGACTGACTGACTGCCTGAGTGATCAAGTTCAACGATTGGCTGGCCAGCAGGGAAGATGTTCAGCGATTGGTCGGCTGGCGGGGAAGAACTTCAACGATTGGTTGGCCGACGACTGACTTCAGCGATTGGTCGGCCGGCGGGAAAGAACTTCAACAATTGGTTGGCCGACGATTAGCTGGCTGGCTGGCTGGGCCTTTGTCACTCGTATCTCCTGGGGGGTTATACTACGAAGCAAGTTCAACATAGACAGGCTGTATTTGAGTGAGCCGGCTCAACAAACCCTGAGCTCGCAATCAGAGATAATTGGTACCACAACGGTGGTTATAATCTTTCTTTGTTAATGTCAGTTTTGTGTTTTCAGCATTGTACGTGCTCTCAACAAAAGAGCGTTTCATGCGTCAATTGACCCTATTTCCGTTCATAAAACGACCGATCGCGTTCTGTATGTTTCTCCGAGGAAGCTATCCCTGATCCAGGATCAGTAACACTACGGGTTATCTCCTCCCCCGCGCCACCAGGGGGCGCAGCCAGCGGCTTAATGGGAGACCCATATGAAGTTTTACACTCATTGGTTGGACACTTGAAAGACTGCATGATTATGCATGCGCATACTCAGGTGGACGCTTGGGAAATTATAGTTGAGATTTATGTTAGTGCATTCATGTTGGTTGATGTATGCACTTGTTCGTTGGATGTAATGTAAGTGGTTGCTGGGTGATTAATAAAATCTTTAAAAAAAATAAAGAAAATCTCCTAGGAGGAGTGGGTCGTGGTTATGGACAGTTATGAAGAATGTAAATATAGAAAAAACAGCAAAAAGCAACACTTTTGCTGCTAATAAGGCCAGAGAGGAATTCTGGCGGAAAATTGCTGACCGCAAGTCCTCTGATGAAGGACTAGCCAAGTCAAACAAAATGAAATTAAATTTTAGAATGAACTGTCTTATTTCTCAGCCAATTCTCATGATCTTGCTGTTAACTACAGGGCCTTTTCAAGAGCTTTCAATAGGTCATAAATTCATTAAAATTAATTGCATTTAAATTTTTTTGTCACATAGTTAACCATATTCATTCATCACCAATATCAAATAATGCTTTATGTAAACACATGGCAGCTCCTTCACTTGAACATGTTTATTAAGCGGTTTTACTCGAAACTGTGGATTCTTTGTCCATATCATGCCCAAAGACGAAACATGGGGAAAAAAAAGATTCTTTAAAGTTCGTTCTTACACCCTCACTATATAGGAACTGCCATGTGTTCACAAAAGTGACGTCACGTTCCCGGTAAGCACAACTGTAACAATAACTTAATTGTTTCATTACAATTCAGGAACATACATACATACTTTATCTGCTATCTACATCTGTTGCTGCTGTCTCTGTCAAATTCACATTCACAAAATCAATAACTGCAACCCTTACTCTAGCTCTTTGTCTATACAAATGTATAACTTGCTTTTGATATGTTTTCCTTACTCAAGACCCCCCCCAACTCCCACTACCTCACACACTCTCACTCACTCCCACTCCCTCACTTGCACTCTCACTCTTGCACTCATTCACACTCTCACTTTTTCACTCTCACACTCTTCCACTCTCCCCACCCACTTTGTAAATAATTTATCAGCTCCAGCTCATTTCTAAACTTGCACTTCATATAATTGCGTGAGCTTTGCCCCATTTACCACCCTTTTCCTGGGCCCACATTCTCATACAGCACTTGGCGGCCCAGCCATATACTGGGTTGCACCTAGTCTTGTTTATTGTTGACACCAACCTGCCACAGGGACTAAAGATGGAAATTAGCCTCTGGCTATAATCTTGCATATTCACATTTTTCTTTTCTTTTTGAAAAAAAAATGTCCATCAATATGCACTGTCCCTTTAAAAAAAAAAAAAATTCACAGGTACAGTATATAGAACCATAATTTGCAAGAAGATCCTTCTAGATTACGCCAAGATTTTATTGAATGGGCACTTGCTGAAAGAAGTTGAAATGCAATATGCTGCAGTTGGAGTGAAGGAATCAGGACCATTGATTCCCAAGTGTCCTTTCAAACTCTTTTTTTGCAGTGAAAATTTCTGAAGTAAAAAAAAAAAGAATTCTGCTGTGTTGTACTAGATAAAAATTTTGCTTGAAGTTTATTTATTTATTTATTTATTTATTCATTTTTATTTTTTAAAATCATTCAGAACCTTTACTGGGTTTCTTTAAGTCTACATATTCATAATGTTCAGTTCTCAGGAATTGCTTTGGATTGCTTGCGCTAAGTTTGACAAGTTCCATTTGAGGTAAAAAAAAAAAAAAAATCTACCATTTCTGTCTGAGAACACTGGGTTTTGGCATTACACACCAGCAGCCCACGGCCACTCAGAGCATTGCAACATCATTACATGCCATTCTACATGATGTGAGCTAAGGTCATATGAAGGTGGGTGAATGGTATTGCTATTGGCTGTATGGTTTACAGAATTGTGTAAGTATGGCACCTGGGAAGAGTGGTAAAGAAATATATACCCCCGAGTCCATTTTCCTCAAACATGCACAAAGATTTCAGAAAATAGCGCAAAAGGTGTGTGTTTTGTAAGGGCGTGGCTACGGTACTGAACAAGGTACCTGTAGTTTTGTGAGCTCCTGGCAATTTAAGATCAAATTCCAGTATATTATCCTTTGAAAGTGTACATACAGTACCAGCGTGGATAAAGGTACCGCTAAAGTTAACGAGAAGTTGGCTTCGCGTTTTCATCCACCTCTCTCTGATCGGCCTGGTGGGTGGCGGAGGATAACAACAGGTGTCAGTGTAGTCCCGGCAGGCAGAACTTTGGGGGACTGTCGATAGAGGGGAGTGGTTTTTGGGTATGACTGGTGTGTACCAGATGTTATTGCAGGCCTTGAATTTTGGCAAGAATAAACTACCACAACTGTTTCGGATACGACTTATTTACAAGTCAGTCGATGTTTTTGTTATTAGTGTTTTAAAATATCTAATTCTACAAGAGGCAGTTAGAAGTAGGAGTAGTCATGAAGTAGAAACGCTTTCCTTATGGATGACAACTTATGCATTTATTGTCACAAAATATTTATTAATACATTTATAATTTCTCGTTGGATGCCCAAAATTTTAAATCTTGCTCGTGTCACTGTAAATGTCGATAATTTGCCGTAGCAAAATAGCTATTGGTCTTAATAATGTAAGACATTGGCTTACACACAGTTCAATGTTTTACACAGTATACCTACGGTGGATAAGTGATCATTTCTTACAAATGTGAAAACATAATCAGTCCCGCTGTGAGAACAGTTTTTAATCCGCTCTACCCCATGACACTTGCACTGAGAAGGGCTTTATCGCGTTAATATGTCTGTAACAGCCAAAGTTTATTCTTGAGATTAGCTCTCAAATTATGAGTAAAAAGCGACAAAAGTTAGCACACTTTACGTTCAACCGTTTGATCCGACTGAACAAGTCACTGCTTTCTTGACTGAGAGTTGTTCGGCTTATACACAACGAGGACTAAAACCTCCGGATTTCCAAAGGCCGAAACATTTCTTGCGGACTTAGGAAAAAGTGACACTGTTATTGTAAGTTACAAGTACATAGATATTTACGTATTTTATTTCTATTTTCAGAAGTGCGGGTTTTGTTCATTATTTAAAGGTGACATAGAATCAAAAACCGTTTTTACCTTGTCTATGTTGAATAACGGTAGTCTACCCGCATTCAAGAACATACAAAAAGTGCTCAACATTCTGAACATCTCCGTTTCATAGAAATTCCTCTTTTAAAAATGACCGGCAGAAAATGGGCCAAGTGAACAACAGATACATATGCTGTCACATGTATCTCACTGCCTCCCCACTCTCGTTCCGTTTCCTCCCCTTCAAAATAATTTGCATACTCGTCTTTAGGCAATTCCATTGCTTCCAATCCCTCAGTAAAGACAAGCGTGAGAATTCCAGAGTCATAATTGATTTCCGTGTCACTAGTGGGGAAATCCACTGTAATGCACGTGAAACGGATTAACTTATTGCACAAGGACTTAAATTCCGCAAATGAATTTCTTCAGTGCGCTTTGATTGAATACTTGCTGACTATGGCACAGGAACGTCAATGCGAGCGACTCACTCCGAATGCGTAAGCCTTGGCAGCTCTGAAGTAGCTGGTTATTACGTTTGAAAAAAAAAACATTCAAAAATACTTACCATTGAGAAACGTTTAAATCCAATCTTTGCTGGACTGGTTCTTCCTCCAATTCAGTGTCCTCATCTAATTCGGGCTTAAACATATAAGGCTGAATCTCTGAATATGCCATAGCTGCATAAAGTTGGTCTGTCCGTGTTCCGAAGCCGGCGAGTGTTTTCCATTTTCCCCACCGCTCTGGGCGAAGTTACATTCTTTTGAGGGGCAGCAAAGCCAGCCAATCAGCGTCAAGTGCTTGCATTTCATAATGAGGTTACCAGTTAACCCCAAAAGGTCGCCAAATAGGTGCAAAACAACGCGTTCAAAATCCCCCACCCTAACATAGCTTTTTGAGAGAGGTTTTTAGGAAGCTTCTGAGGCATTACAGACTGAACCAAAATTTTGTTGTCTATATGTCACATCACGGAAGAAGGATAAATACCCCGTTCAACCATTCTATGTCACCTTTAAATAATATTAAAGTGAAGGCAAAACATGTTGTTTTGCTTTCTCCGATAACGGCGCTTTAGAACTAAAGGTTTCATTTCTTAATTCTTATTGGTAAATACTACAGCAAAAATATTATGGCAAAAATACATGAATTTGCAGACATTAACTTTCCTGGAAATAAATATGTCACCAACTGCGCGATAGAAAATCTGTAGCAAAATTTACTTCAGGCATTTACACTATACTACAAATATAATGGACGTCTGACGAAAAAATTTCAATGCAGAACTTATTTGGACTTCTTTGCGACGGGGATTTATGCTAAAATATGTGTGAAACGGCCGGCTAACATGCCTTCTTACTCCCTCTACTTCTCGGTTCAGTGAGCAGGGCACGTCTACCTGACTTATGGCTGACACACGGCCAACGGCACGTTGGTGAAAGTGGAACCTTTATCCACACTGGTACTGAACGACAACCAAATGTTAGCAAAAACTTGAGAGTGTACATAAAGTTTATTATGCCACTGAAAAATTAAAATAGCTTAAAAAGGACTCTCTTCCTGTCGAAGAAGACAGCGAGAGAGATGCTAGTCGCCATGCTAAATCATCAGAAATAAGCCTTTCCCAACAGTCAGAGAAGTCTGCTGTCATCGACATTCAACACATAGGTGTTTTTGACTTGATGAGAAGTGATATCTTTACCACAGTCGACGAAAATCCTGGACGCAATCTGAGATTTTAACATGTATTAGCAATGTGGAAGACATTGCTAACTTAGAGAAAGGTAAGACTGATGATTGTCAAACAAGTTGTACCCCTTACATTCAAGCTGGATGAGCTGGAAAATCGATCTTGTAAGTCAAACGTCAGACTGATCAATATGCTTGAAAAAGAGAACAGAATCAATTTTCTTAAGAAATGGTTACCAGAAGCACAAAGTGCAGAAACCTTCCCCACACCACCCACTGTCAAGAGAGAACATAGGATACCCGGCCGTGCACAACTAAATCGAATCTCCGCACTGCCGCACCAAGAGTCATCATCACAAAGTTTTTTTGAGCAGCCAGGACCAAAGGTAGTAACTGTACAGTGAACAAGAGGTCACGTTCTTTCTTAGCATATCAGCAGATCTGCGTCAACAGAGGAGGCGGTTTGACGGCATTAAACAGCAGCTGAGATCTCTTAATATTTGTCTTGGAGTAATTTACCCTGCCAAGCTTCGCCTGACGGTTGATGTACAAGTTCAAGAAGTTTGAAACCCCCAAATGCATGGAGGAATTTGTCCAAGGCATACATCATGCAGAAATTGCACACTAAAGCCAAACCGTTGTATTTTCACCATTCTCATGTTTCACAATGACACTGTTTGGCCAAGCGGTGGGTTAAATCCCACAATTTTTGAAGTTCTTTTTACTGTTATTTTGCTGAATTGAATTGTTCTGAATGCTATGCTGTACTATTCCATAGATTATCTGAGTGTACTGTAAGCCAGTGTCGTATAAAATCTGGTCCGCCCATAAAATCTGATCCACCCCCCCCCCCCCCCCCCCCCACGTTGAATAATGTGCGTTGAATTACATGTCTTGCGACATTTTGGTGTGGCTCACTGTCAAAATAGCACAGAATTAATTGAATTGCGGCTGGGTGTAAGCTACCCAGCTACCCAACTCGCTACACCTTCTCTGGTTTTAAGGTGAATAAAACAAAACCATCTATCTTGTTTCTAATTGAGAAGAAGAGGAAAAAGCCAGTGCTGCAACATCCATTTTCAAACACCATAGAAGGTTTTAAAAATTATGATAACGCCAGCTTCTAAGCATCCTCAATTCAATTAACCATGAAGCTCTGTTAGCTAATGTCTCAGAGGCAGTAATGAGATGGTCAATATTGACCTTGTCTATAATTGGAAGAACAAATGTGATAAAATGAATATACAACCTACATTTTTATATCTTTTCCAGTCGATTCCCTTGTCTCTACCGCCTAAGTTTTTTTCCTAGAGTCAAAAGGCTGCTTTTACATTTTATATGAAATAACTGCAAATCAAGACTTAGACTTTCAGACTTCTGTATTTACCTAATGACAAGGGAGGGTTACAACTACCAAATTTTTTGTGGTATTATTGGGCAGGCTGCACTGTTTCAGTTTTCTAAAGAGGTAACTTTGCTCTGGTTACAAATTTAATTGTTGTCTGCGAATGGTTTAACTCTTGATAGCTTTTTATAGTCAGCTCCCCTTAAAAGAATTAAAGAAAAATAAGGTTAATGCTTTTGTGAAAAACACCATTTGGCATGAAGTACAGAAATATTTGGGTCATTCCCCTGTGCTTTCCTGTTTCTCACAATTCACACCAGCAAAAAAATGACATGGACTTTAAAATATGGTAAAGTGAGGGCATAAATAATGCACTGGATCTTTATAAGGACAGCTACCTAATGTCATTGAATGAACTGAGGATAAAATATGATTTTCCTGTAGGACTTTTTTTATTTCAACTTAGAAGTTTTATTTTGACTTGTTGAAAGAATTCTTTGCAACAGCCAATAATGTCCACATTAGCAGCATTTCCAAAAGGGGCTGCTTTCGTAAAGGTTGTGTCACTAATTTATTAATATATTGCTGGAAAACCATAAAGAGAGTGGATTCAACAAGAGGAGATACTAGAGAATGAATGGGGAACAATATGTGCTAAGGCACAAACACAAACCATCAATACTCGACTGAGATTAATAAAATATAATCGGGTAATGAGAACATATAAACCTAATAATTATCCAGTGATTTGGGTAATGTGAACCTGTAATTGGGTAATGAGAACCTGTGAAATTTAATAAATTTGATTTTCATTTTCCTGACCACTGTTTTAGTGCAATATACATCAAGGTACTTCATGTCATTGTTTGGGGGAATGTCTTTAAATTCAAAAGTTTTGGAGATTAGTGGTGCACTTTATTTCTCAGATGACCTCATCCCCAATACCTTTAAGTCCTAGGCTGTGCTTGTTGGGCATGTTTCCGATTGGTTTCAGCGTGTGTGGGAGAGAGAAAGAGATGGTTGAACTATGTTTTCTACAGGCAAGGTGCTTCATTGCACGCTCATGGAAAATGTGAGCTGCCCCTCTCTTGGCTGCTGATTGAAAGATTTAGCAGCAAGTTTGGCTTTTGAAAAACTTACCAAGAGAAGAGGGAGAAAGAGTTGGAGTTTGCTGATATATGGGAGCCATCTTTGGAATTCGTTAAAAATTGTGAAATTGAAGAGGCACTGGGGCTGTGAGGCTAAGGGGAAGGACATAATCAAATTTAATGGTGAACAATATGTACCATATACTGAATTTGTGTTTATATTTGCACTATATTCTAGTGTCCTTTCATTAAATGCACTTACTAACTGTAAGGCTACACTTTCAATCCTTTTTAGTTGATCATTTACATTTTATTTGTTTATCTTTTTTATTAATCTGTTTAAGCTATTTTTAGGTTTGTATTTCATATAATGGCATATACTTTAATCAGGGAAAGTTTGTAGGTTGCATGCATCATGTGCTACGCTTTAATTCATTGAAATGTTTACAATAAAAGGGGTGTATTTTACCCCAGTTCCAGATGAGTTTTGTTATTGTAAATGGACAAATCACTGGACAAGGAAAAATTTGGAATTCATCAGTGTTTGTGCACCATCTGTGATACCTTCTTTGAGAGTTACAGTAGCTGATACCATGACAGCCGTTATGTTATTTCTTAACCCTTGTATTATGTTCAAATTAATAAACCATTTTTAGTTTGAGGTCAATTTGATCCCCGCGATGTGCAGTAAAACTACATAAGATTGTTTGTAACTGAGAGTGTTACCCAATCTCCTCTCAGCTCATTTATGACTTTCAACTGACCATTTTAATGACCAAGTAAATAAAACACGACTCCCTTATCCTCCCCTTATACGTCAAGCATCGATTTTACATGATTATACCAAAATGAATGAGACCAGATAGTGAGGGGAATTAAGGCCATTATATGTTGATAGCATTACATGCTGAACAAAAGTGCCAATTTTTTTTTTGGAGATGCCCATGGGTGTACTAGATAAAAAAAAAAAAAAATCCCATGCTCCAAAAAATTTGACCATATTATGTGGTGAAAATCCAAGATGGCAGCTTTAAAATGCAATATAAGTCCCTACACAGTAATATCACAGGCTATATTGGTGATAAAGATGTATGCAACCTGTCTGTTTGTTGGTTCATGTACTAACAAGTTAATTAAGCAAGTTTAAGCAAAATTTTATCACCAAGTTTATGAAACACTCAAATAATGTGATCTTTTCTAATTTGCAGGTGCGAACAGACCTAGAACTGTGTTTCGTCAGGACTAACCTCGAAAATGTGCTTGCTAAAATGTTGACGCTAAAGTTAAAAGCAATGTCTCCCCCCCTCTCTCTCTCTCTCACACACATACACACACACACACACACACTAGAGTGGCAGTCTGGCAGAGTGTAGGTAGTTAGTCTGTGTCTCTCTCTCTCTCTCTCTCTCTCTCTCTCTCTCTCTCACACACACACAAACACACACACACACACACTAGAGTGGCAGTCTGGCAGTGTGTAGGTAGTTAGTCTGTCTCTCTCTCTCTCTCTCTCTCTCTCTCTCACACACACACAAACACACACACACACACACACACTAGAGTGGCAGTCTGGCAGTGTAGGTAATTAGTCTGTCTGCCCCTCTCTCTTTCTCTTTCTCTCTCTCACACACATACACACAGGTATCATCTGACATTGTTTAAAGGACTAATTTGAGAGCGCTTTGCGCTCTGAAATTTGTCTATACCGGCCTGTTTAATTGCTGACGATGTATTTTTACCAGTGAGAAACACAGACAGATGTGTGTGTGTGTGTGTGTTCTTGTACTTGCTACGTACTGAGGACCAGAATGAGTTTTGTGTGTGTGTGTGTGTGTGTGTGTGTTTTGTACTTGTTACATACTGAGGACCAGAATGAGTTTTTGACCAACAAAGGGAAGTCTTTTTTGGGAAGTGAGGACATTTTAGCCGGTCTTCACAACTACAAAGGCACATTGTGACTTACTAGTTAAGGTTAGGGGTAAGGTGAGAATTAGGGATAGGTTAAGGTTAGGGTAAGGGTTTGGGTTAGGCATACATTGCTTATTGTTAAGATTAGGGAAAGGCTGTAGAGACACAGGAAGAATGAATGGAAGTCAATGGAATGTCCTCACAAAGACATAAGTACAAGGGTGTGTGTGTGTGTGCGCGCGAGTCTGACACAGCAGCTCCTCTATGTGTGTGCGTGTCTCTATGGAGACAGCAGCACCCCTGTGTGCTTGCCATGGTGATCTTACAGGCGCTGTGAGACAGAAATAACGCAAGAAATTGTCAGTGACACTGTCCAAACTACTGCCATTTTCTGGCAGACCGTAGGTCCTATGGCAAAAACAAAAACAGTGTGAAGGAGAGGAGACTCCGCTGACCGTCCCCATCTATTTTTTTTTCTTGTAGTGTCAAGTATGTGGTCAGGATGGCAATTTAAAAAAAGGTGTTTTTCAGCAATCTTCCCAAACTTTTCTGCTCCTGTTATAATGGCTGTCTATGGGGCATTTGGTCGGCGCTCCTTTTGCTTGGGGGTGCCTGGGTCTCAACCCTTTGTCTGTTTTCTTCCAAAGTGAAAATTTTCAGGCCTGCACAAATTTTCCTACGTTTTGATGTAGAATTTGTATGTGTACGTTAGAAATTGTGGCCGGGGGAGCGATTTCAAAATTTTTTTCCCCCGAGTCATATTTTTGCCTCTCTGCCCTCTAAATCCTTGAGTGCAAGAACATTCTGCCCATTGACACGAACATTCCGCCCATTGACTTGTATGGAAAAAAGAAGGGATGAAAAACAGGGATTGCGAAAGAACGAAAAGGGGCTATGCAACCATTTATACAAAGCCGTGAGACATGGTCCATGTTGGTATCTCTGATATTAATTTCATGTACCACAGGGTGCTTTTTATTTTGAATAAAAATGTTCATGTTGACCTTTGTCTTGGTCTAGGAGCCTCTGATGTAAAAACTAATAATTGCAATGACTTTCTTGTACTTCAAAACCTACAAATAGATGGGTCACACACCTATGTATCTTCAATATTAGTGAAGTTATCATTGTTCATGTAGATTTTTTGCCAGGTTGGCTGCCATCTTGGATTTTTACCACAAAACACACTCCAATTTTTTGGAGCATGGGATTTTTGTATTCACTTTGTTTATAGGTACCTACAAAAAAAGTTTGGTACTTTTGTCCAGTATGTAACGATCTTACCCCTAATACCCCTCACTAAGAAGTGAAATGAATGAGAAATTAATTTGAACTTGCCCCCAGTCTTAGGCAACACTACAAAAAGGAGATTAAAATTATTGTTTTATGAAATAACTAATCACGGGGTCAAAATGACCCAAACTACACCGATGCTTACAACATGTGTACGGAACATAAACTAATTCTTTTTAGGTAAATTCATGTTTTACTCGTAAAGTTAGGGAAAAAAATCTAGCTGATAGAATATGTTAACCATGTTTTGACATTGAACACTGAGTCGGGTCAAATTGACCTGGAATATGATAGGAGGGTTAAGAGATTTCCTGAAATTAATTTCAACATTACAAAACCTTCACAAGGGAAAACAGGATTTGACCGGGGAACAGAATTTCACACAACACCTGAATGACACTAAATCTTAAACTCAATGTGAAAGCCTGTGGGTAAAAAATTCAGGGAGATCAATGCTCAAGCTAGGATTTTCCAACTAAAAAAACCTACCTAAAAATAATTCCAATGACAATAAATGAAAGCCTACTTTATATTTTTGGGATGCAATCCAGCAGATGATATCTTTCCCAGTGTTGCAACAGAAATAGTTCAGCTTTGCTTGGGGACTGCATCAATGACCTGCCACAAGACAAAGATTTCTTTTTTGCAGTGAGCACTCTACTCCTGACAGATACAAAAATTATATGGAGATTTCTTTGAGCTATGCCAAAAAGTTATTGCTGTAGTCTGATGCCATGCCAACAATACAGGACAACCACAGCAGTGCTCCTCATATTGGGAAATGAACACGAGGACCATTGCAATCTCATCCGCGATCTTTCAGTTGGAGTGGTTCTTCTAAATATATTCAAACTTATGCACACACTATGGGATAGCCGCAGGTTGTCATGGTATAAAGTGCAGCAGTGAGGCCGGTCAGATCATTACCAGTACTGCTGCATTGCGTCGAGGCTCTGATATACTGTCAGGGGGGCAAATGGACCCAGGCGCAGACAGTAGTAAAAAAAAAAAAAAAAAAAGGCGCAAACAGTTTATTATGCCAAAATTTGGGTCAAACAGTCTGCGTTGAAAACCAGAGGAGGAATAGCAGTTAAAAATCACAAGACAGAGGGAAAGTCAAAAAACAGGCAAAGATCAAAGAGCCAGAAGGCAGCATGACACTATGGACAATTTAAAACTCGAAAACTGTGATACAATGGAAGTCAGAACACAGGAAATCAACTTGGGGATCAAGGGGAGTGAGAAAGAGGGTTAAAGCAGCAGAGACAAACTTGCAATAAGGAAAGGAAAACAGAGACACTATATAGAGGGAGAGGTGATTAGGGTAACAAGGGACAGATGGAGTGAAAAGCAAGAGGGAACAGAGAGGGGTGCGGCGGCAAACAAGGAAAAAGAACAATTAGGGATACAGAATGGGGAGGGAAAGATAAGAGGAATAGTGAAGACAACACAGACACGTGGAAACAAGAGCACAAGGACAAAAGTAATTAACTGGAACAGACAGCCACTGAAAACAGAAAAAAATATTTAAACAAATGCAAAAGTTGGAAAACAATGGCAGAACAGGGGAATACCGATCCATACATACAAGAGGAAGGAGTACACATAGCCTAATTGATCTTGTTTACATTAGTTAAGGCACTCGCCATTACTTTGTGGACATCAATGAAGCATTTTGATACCTGCATAATCTATTAAAACAAAGAAACTTCTTTGGTGTATTTTTTGTCATTTACAAAATGACAAATGCATGCAGGGTATTCACTGAGGCAATAAGCGCCATGTTAAAAATTGGACACTTATTTACAACAGAAATAAATGCATTCCTGATACAAATTTCCTGCACCTATCAAGGACTATGACAACTATTTAACATTGAAAAAGAAACTCAAGCATTGGTTAAAAACAAACCAGTCATGTACTCATGCATATCTGTTTCCTCCTATGACCACTCCTGAGGGCATCAGGCTTTTCTTGCCTTTTCACCAACTTATTGTATGTGGATTTTTTGGAGTGTTACAAATGTATCCATTTTGTATGTAAAACTGTTGGTGGGCTTTCTGTGTGCTGTATTACGGACTGTTCTGTGAGGTGTCCAGTAATTGGACAACTCGTTTAATGTTTTTGTTAGTGCCTGCCTTAGGACTACAGATGTAATTTAGCTATTTTGCTACGAGTAATTCCGGCTTATTTACACTGACACATGTTGCTGGTATGTTGATTAATGTGCACTGTTCTAATTCAATAAACTCAATAAATAAATAAAGTAAATAATGCACCAGTACTTCATGCTACTCTACATATTAATAGCTGCAGAGTGTGTTAGCTGACATATGAAAATAACTATGCCCTGTACTACACAGTTACATGACCACCAAGTCATCACGATCACGCGGTTGTCAGCAGGACACTATTGTTGATATCACAGTGCAAAAAATAGCAAATTTCATTTGCTGTATGGCTAACTTAAACTCTTTTTTTATTATTCATTGTCACAGCAGTGACAAGTACGCTCATCATTGCTGTAGAGGGACTAAGGAAACATCTGTTCTATTTGTCCTGACAGGTAAACCTTACTCGCTTCCACACTGAAAAATTAAACATATAAAATTATTTTTCAAATGACCATGACTGAAACAATATACTCGACTTGTCATTCAAGAAATTAAATAAACAAATAAATAAATAAATCAAACAATGACACTCAAACAGCGCATACCTCTACCAAGGCCCAACAGTTTCCCTCGTCTGAGACACATACAAGTAGCATTAATATGTACCACCTCATAGGAAAATAAAAACTTCCAGGATCCAGATATTTGATCCAGATCACGCCCAAAATGAAATCTCCACTATGTTGGGCCAATAAACACCTCTGATAAAAATTTCATAAAAGTCAGTCCATAACTTCTCCTGTAATGTAGACAAAAAGAAGATGAAACAAAACCTCCTTGCCGGAGGCGTTAAATGGAATACGATGCTATTGAACACGCTTGTAAAATCTTTGAGCTCCACCCCAAGGATCAGGATTGGATTTGGGATTCATCTCTGACTCGAGGTCACACCTCAGCAGTCACTCCCTGCTTAACATGCTCTTTCCGTACAAAAGGAGCCCGCCAGATTTGTCTTGTCATAGAGGTGAGTTTATTCACTTTCGTCTGCGGTATCAACGCAAACTGGCCCACAATTTTTATACTTATTCCTCCATACAAAATATCCCCATGATGTACCAACTTAATGCCACGGCTCAGCTAGGGCATGTCCAAGATTATTGCTTAGGGCATATATTTTCTTCATTTAATGCTGTCTAGAGGTGATTTATCAACAAAAAAAAAAAACTATTATTCGCAAATTACCAAACTTTAAAGCCAAAAAAACCAACCATAAGAAATTTGATCTTGTTGGCCAACTGAACCATATTTAACTGCACGTCATCTGATTATCAATTAATTGTGGGTGATATTCATTTACTGTCAGTCTTATTTCTAAAATTAGTCAGCAGCCTATGTTTTCCAATCTGATTTTTAAATGACCATGTGCATCTCTCGGCAGAGACTGAGGATTCAGTGCACTGTGTCGCTAGCAGTGTGCTACTGCCCTGTTCTTTGTCATATACTTTGCCATATATAGTAAATTCTGTGGCTGTTCTCTTTCATGCCTTCTATCCAGTTCACTCTGTCAGTCCTCATTGACTTAGTGCTGAGTGGTTGCTCATTTCTCTCGCTGCGTCTGCCTGAAATCTGAGGCAATCACAGAGAACCTTGAGTGCAATGCACACCCCTTTCAAAACCCTGGAACACCTGGAACATGTCTGATATTATGCATGCATTTATTTTTGAGAGAACATCTTCATATCTTGCGCGATTCAGTATAGTACTACCCAGGAAAAAAAAAATACACGGGAGCAACGAGCAGTTTGCTCTCCAACCTGATGGAATCGCTATCGTGGGAAAAATAATGGAAGCGGAAAAAAATGAAAAGAAGGAAAAATCACCAGTGAATTTTTATTTCTTAATATTTCATTTTCGATCACACATTCACCATTTAAAATATGAGGCCACTGTATACCAAAGATTTCAGATGTGACAAAACTGTTTTAGCATGTTGTTGGGAAAATTTGCAGCGGTGTAAGTTGGCCGTCTGAGCTCCACTCAAGCTGATGGCTTTGCCCTTGACTCAGCTTGTTAAGTTGACAGTAGCAGGTTTTAGAACATAACGCACGTCACCTCTGTCAACAGCCAGTCAGCTCATAGCAAAGTCAGCTGCTGGAGTCACCTACAAACTCTCAGCTGCATGAAACGGTCAGAGGAAAGGAAGGATCCGCCAATTTTGTTTGAGAAACAGCCATGTCTGTACACAGGCCTTAAATACAGTCACTATCCTCATTCATATTTTAAGATGCAACAAATTATTCCAACAAACTGAAAAGCCTCCTGTTCAAGACATGGAGAGCTGTTGAAGAGTTGTTGTGATAGAAACGATAAACTATCTATGTCTCGTTGTGAATATTTGGTGTGAACTGGCCTTTAGGAAATTCCAATAAACCACTGAAAGATAAAAGAGAACTTTGGAAACATTTTTGGCATTTTTTTAACAATAACTTTGACAGATTTAGCAATCAGTCAACACGGACAACGCACTCTAGTGATCGATGCATATTGCACGGGCAGGCAACACATAATGTAATGCCAGCTATTATATTTGCCAGCGCAGCTGCCCGCCCTCAAGGCCACAACGTGCATTTCTGGTGTTTTGCGTTGTATGATGCTTAAATGAGAGCTATGTTATGGAAAAATCCTTGAACACTGAGAATACATAAAAGTTACTTTGTGACATCTGTCAAATATTCTCCAAAAGAAGACAAAAGTATACATACAGTAAATACCTTCCTTTACTTTCTTGACCAAGCTTTTCTGAACGCTTGAGCTTGCTCTGTTAAAGTAGTGCAAGTGCGAACACAAAAATGTTTTAAAAGGAAGAAAATTACTTTACTTAAAACAATGGTATGTGAGTAATCAATGTATTCAGTTGTGTTTACTTTGGTGTCCTCTGTGAAAAATTCAAAGCAATGAGGTGTGTTACTCTTCTCACTTGGATGTGTGACTAATACAGGGAGTGGAACCTCGTTAAAATGGACTCTTTGGGTAATGTAGGACTAATGAAACCTAATTATTAGAGGGGTAGAAAAACAATACAATACAAAGAACTTAGGCAAAAGTACCTGATATTATGACAGTAACAGTGTTCTTTATAACAAGGTTCCATGACCACCCAGAGTAGCTTTGAAACAAAAAGGGGGCACAAATGCAGGAGTACAGGGACAGGCAGTGAGATTAGTTGTCACTAATTGAGTAACTCAGAAAAATAATAATAATAATAATAATAATAATAACAATAGCATTTGAAAATCACTACTGTGAGGCCTTAAATAGCTATCATACATTTCTTTTACGGTAGCCATTCTTACCGGGGGTTTTAATGAAAGATCTCTCGCAGAAAATAAATAATTTTTTCCCAGATACCACCCTAGTCACTCACAAAACATTGATCAGCCCACAGCATACTCAGCATTGATAATACACTGCATTTATAATCACTTGATACTACTGTAAAACCAGGAATTTTGAGATTTACAAATGGATTTTAAGATGTATGACATTTATTATTCAAACCTTCCAATCTCACAATGGTGAGGAATCCTTTGAAAAATTCCTGGATCTGGAATTTGATCTGGATCACTCCCAAAATGAAATCACCTCTAGGATTGGCTAAGACACACCTCCGAAGAGAAAATCATAAAAATCTGTCCATAGGGGTGCCCCGGTGGCTCATCGGTCTAAGCGCGCGCACCATAAAGGCTGTGTCCTTCTTGCGGTGACCTGGGTTCAATTCTGGCTCTGGTCATTTGCCGCATGTCATCCCCATTCTTCTCTGCTCTGTAACTGTCAAATAAAGGTGAAAATCCCCCCCCCCAAAAAAAATCTGTCCATAACTTTTTCTGTAATTTTGCAAACAAGCGAACAAACATACAGGTATCCACAAACTAAAGGTAAAAAATCACTTCCTTTGCGGAGGTAAAAATACCATTTGAATAAATTTACTTACCATGAATTAAAACAGTGCTTCGGGTAAAGCTGTTTTAAGTATGATGTAGCCTTGTGATGTGCTGATGCACTTCAGCATACCAGACTTATTCCTGTGCCATTAGGGAGTATAGCCATCCCCTAGGGGGTGGCAATGCAGGTAATAGATCAGTGGGACAGTCGTACGGTCTCTGGTGTGGAAGTAACATGGCATGTCTAGCTGACTGCCTGGTAGTGGTTGAGGTGGATGGTAGGAACCCCCTTCAGGTCCGGCAGCTCCCCTTTGTGGGGGAGGGGGGGGAGAGAGAGGTGCAACTGGACTGGGGGCTAAACAAAGACAGGTCAGTGAACAGGATGAACTCCATTCCAGAATGGAACCAGTGGGCCATTCCACACAAAGATTGGGGCATTCCAGCCAGGATCTTCCCACCACCATTGGCCCATGTGGTGACTCCATGATGTGAAATGCCAGTTCTTCAGAATGGTAATCAGAGATCAGCATGGGCATCAGCTAAGAAACCTTAGTGACATTAGGGAGGGCAATTGCCTTGAGGCCTTGGGAATGAATGGGCACTGGCAGGGTTTGAGTTAGAATCCTCAGGCAAGAAACTGGACCAGGATGGATAAAGTTTCTGTCCGCCCCTGAGTTAATCAGTGCATTGAAGAAGGTTTTGCGCCCCTTCCAAGGCAAACGGATGGGTAGGAGTGGTCGAGAGGAAGACACAGTCACTCTGGACAACACCTCTCATCCAGGGGTAGGGCAATGCCTCCAGACAGGACATTCAGCGATTAAGTGGTTTGTGCTTCTGCAGTAAGGGCATAGACTCTGCTAGATACGATGCTGTCGTGCTGCTGGGGGCAGCTGATATAGCCCGGTCTGGTTGACTGCCATAAGTTCCTAGGGAGCCTGTCGGGGCGTGTCTGCCTTAGCGCAGTTGGCTGCAGCATTACCGGACCAGGATCAGTTGAACACCTTCCTCATCTCCTCGCAAAAGCTGCCAAGGTCTGAACTGCTTGGTTCTCTGACTCCCAACAGGTATTAGCCTTGTCTCTGGCCAATCCAGAGAGCTAAGTGATGAAAAATGCCACTTTGGATCTTTCAGTTGGGAATGAATTTTGCTGGAGCTCAAACACCATCAAACATTGGGCCAGGAAACTTCAGTAGGTGGTTGGGTGGCAGTCATGCAGGTCCAACACAGCTAAATTGGATTCTTGTGGTGGCGACTGCCTGAGAGCAGGCCTGATGCAGGATAGCAGTGGCTGCTTGAGCGGCAGAGGAGGAATCCCGGGAGATGTCAGAGATAGCCGCAAGTTGACTGGAGATACCGCCAGTGGATTGGTGTAGCTGACAGACCTCTGTCTCTTGCTGACCAATCCGAACCCCATAGAACCTCTGGGCATCGATCAGGCAGGGAGAATATGTTTGTTCTATTACTGGGCTGGATTGTGCTGTTATGATCCAGACAAGGAACCAAGCACAGATTCTGAGTACAATCCACATTAATGCTACGTTGTATTATATTTATTAACAGGAATATGGCAACAGAGTAATTAGGCCGTAGACTAAAGCTGAGGAACAGCAGTCCAGGTTATATAACTGGACAAGGCAGGACCGTGTCTGTGTCAACGCCAGAAACTATCCTGGAATAGAAGCTGGGTAGAGAATCCCACTCACAGGTGCAGGACTGTTTGCAAACAGGAAAGAAAGGCTTGACAGGAATGCAGTTCCAATCCTGGAGACCAATGAAGGCGTGCGAGGTGTTCCTATTAAATAGACTCAGAGGTGGTGCAAGCAGGAATGGGTATTTGCAGGAAAGCGGCCCCGATCCAGGAAACTGATTAAAGCTTGGGAGCTTGTTCCTATTAAATTGACTCAGGAGAGTTATAAACATTTCTTTCATTTACTTTACCAAGTACATGGAGGAAGAAGAGCACTATGCTCAATACTAGAAAGCATTAACTGACAGGAAGGTTTTGTATGGAAAGAATCATAACAATCCAGCAAAAACTGAGATGCCGCACAAAAATTATACAGAAGATACACTCAATTAAAGGGGCGAAGGATATATATAAATGATTACATAGGGAGGCGGGGATAAGACAAGGTAATAAATGACTTAAGGGAGACAAACTGCAAAACTGCAAAAAAAAAGAAACCGCTGGAACAGGGGAGGGTATAATTATTGAGACGCGAGGGTTGTGACATAAATGAAATTTTGTGCATGTATGTTACTAGTTATGACCTTGCTTGGGCTCGGAAATGGGGCTCAATGGTGGGAGAGGATATTGCTGACAATGTTTTCTTGTTTCGTTTTATTTCTGAGACGTTTTCACTAATGTGGATTTGTTTTCACAAGAACTTATGGATGATTGCCCTAGCGTCAGCAAAGGTTTTAATTTTGTACCAGCATGCAAAATGCTACCGGTTCTACACTGCATCATTACTTCACAAAACTGAAATATTTCATTCCTTAACTAGGTCCATAGATTTACCTGAATGTAATGCTCCTCATATGATTGCATAATATTGAGATTTTCATGAGGCTAATTTCAGAGCTGGTAAAAGATTTAAGAGGAAAATCCTCGGCTGGCATCGCAGTGACACTTGTAATGTGGAAAATATACTGGAAAACCTAGGTTATATCTAAAAAATATTCTTAATTTCCATCCATCCATTCATATTCTAAACCACATCTTTCTCATCAGGGTCGCATGGGAGCTAAAGCCTATCCTAGCTGATTACTTGTATGAGCAAAAGGCAGGAACACACCCTTGACAGCACGACAGTCCATTGCAGGGCTCAAACACCATTCACTCACTCACTCACTCATACCAGTAAGCAATTCAGTCTCCACTTAACCCAGAATGAATGTCTTTGCGCTGTGGGAGGAAACTGGAATACTTTGAGAAAACCCATGCAAACATGCAAAGTCCACACGGAAAGGCCCCCGGATGGATTTGTACTTACAATCTTTCTTCTGAGAGGCAACAGTGCTATCCACTGTACAACTGTGCTGCCCCTTTAATTACTTCATATTTTGTGTTATGTTTGACATACAACTAATCTACATGCAAGGAACTCACTGGTGCATAGTCATGCTCCCTCTTATACAGCAGACTGCTCTGTTGTAACCACAGTTTAACCACAATCTGTTGTAAAATATCTGCATAATGTAAACGTTAACTGAGACTGACTCATACCAGAATTAGCAGACCAACTGTCTTTGCTTGCTTCCTCTGCTATCAACCACTTGACAGCAAGATTCAATCAATCATCCCTCTGATTAAGCTAATTTAGATTACTTCTTGTGTTCTGAGGGGGCTAGCACTTTAAGAACAGCTGGCTGATACCGCTGGGATATATTCATTTGCGGCCAGTCACATCCAGTCAGTCTGACTTTACGAAGTCAGTGGGCATCAGGGACAAGGATGGAGCCGACAAAGAGAAAAATGCCAAACCATTTGCTTTACGTGGTCCTGATGCACTGGAGATAATGATCACCTAAATATTTCAAAATGAGAGTAATATCCCTGTGTGCGTGTGCATTTTAGCACCAGGTGACACGCTATCGGAACTGCAGTCAACTGCACCAAGTCATTACTTCACAAAATTGGCATGTTTTACTCGTGAAATAAATTCACGGATTCACCTGAACGTAGGGAGTGCGAACGGTATCGCTGGACCTAAGCGACAAACAAGAACAATGCTGCCCTCTTTTGGTGAATATCTGGGACCATCTTACCCTAGTACACCATGCTGTGTTTTGTAAATGAGCAATTTCAGATTTAAGAATTAGGAATAATCACCTTTAGTAATGTTTTTTTTTCTTTTCAAAATTCAATTCTTCTTTTTACACAGATGAGCTCAGGTTTCCTTGAGAAATGGTAATAGCTTTCACTGGCAGTGAGAGTTTTGCTTGTACCCTCTACCTCAGTTTGACCGAAATTCACCCGCTTCGGCCCAAGGAATTCGCCTTTGAGGAGTTCTGCTTTGGAAGAGAAGACAATGACCCCGGCTCCCAAAATTCACATGAATTCCAATCTATGACCGAAAATCTTTCCGCATTTCCACACAACCTCAGGGTTGTAACTGAGCATTGCTCCAAATGCAGAAAATTGACACCATTACAAATTGGGAAGTAACATCTTTCACCCACCCTCTCGTAAATGTGCTGTGTGTCTGAGAGAGAGAGAATGCGTGTGTGTATGTGAGTGTGTGTGTGTGTGTGTGTATGTGTGTGAGAGAGAGAGAGAGAGAGAGAGATAGTGCATCTCATTGTCTCTCATGTGTGGCTGCTTCAGTTCAGTGTGGGTGCACCAGTCACATTTATTCAGAAGTATTTCAGCTGTGATGGTGAAATGGACCTGCTTCAATGAAACGGCATTTAAATAATCAAAATATCAGCATGAAGAATCCAGATATTCTGTCAGCTTCTCCACATTTGGAGCACTTGGTTTTTTAGGCCTAAAATTATTGGGCTTCAACATGATGGGCTGTCACCTTTGAAAGTAATTGGACAGCAGTGGTACAGTAGTTGTACTGTACAAGAGACCTTACATGATTTCTTGCAATAAGCAACATTTTACTCTTATGCATGTCTCCATACATGCCAGAGCTTTACTGTATACTTTCCTGTCCGCAATTGCTGGGGATAATGGAAACTGGGGTCATTTGCAAGCAGTTCCAGCCAATCATTTGATGGAGGTAAATACCGTATCCCTAAAATATCTGAATATATAAAAATTGTTCAGAGGATGTGTTTCTCTTCAGTGTTTTATCTTGCTAGCTCCTAAACCCATAATATTGATCAGCTTCGTATTCTATACGTCTCCACTCTACATACATGTCCTCTATCTCAGGCTCACACAGGCACACACTCAGAACATGTGAACATGTCAGTGGCAAACAAAAATAAATATTAAAGCAATTATAGCCACGGTTTATGAGTCATGTTTGGAAAGCCCTAGAGCCCCAGATTGGCGGTATCAACAAATCATTAGTGTTTACCTCTAAAATCATGATAAGGTCCCCTGCCACCTGTTCCAACTGCGTACCTTCACACACATTGCCCCTAGATTTGACACATATTGATTCTTGAGCAAATGGTTTCAGAGGGTCGTGTTAAGTGCAATTGGCCAGCATGAGACCAATAATATTGTGGTCTGAAATAATTAATGGCTTTGGCTGAAGTAAATAAACGGATGAATTATTAAGCGAAATAAACCAGCATATTTCTGGCTCTGTGATTCATTACAGCATTGCGGATTTCCAAAAGAGCTGTGAAGGATTTGGACCTTCACAAAAATCTGCAAACATTGTGCGTCCAGACATCATGGATGAGACCCATTTCTCACGTGTGTGGACGCTTGTGCCAGTCCTATGAAATTCAAATTAATGTATAATTCTTTTCAAAAGGCAAAGGAATGATTTGGTTTCAGAATTTGATAGCCACCTGTAAAATGCTTGCATGACACTTCACATAAATATGTATAACCATTCATAAACGTCAGTTCCACTCAGTGACAACTGCCATAAATTGTAATTTACTCCAACTAACAAAAATACATTGTCAGCTGTCATAAAGCGCTCAGTCTGATGTTATAAATGTAATGTATCTGTATGACAGTATGCATTAACTCATGGCTATGCCACCTGACATAAAGGCCTTTATGAATTTGACATTGAAAGTGACATAATCACTTTTATGACAGTTGACACCAACTGGAGCAGGACAGACATTTCTTGATGATTAATTATGAATACCGCAGGGGAATTTGAGGTATCATGCATGCAGCCTTCAAATAGTATGAGCAATTACTTTAACAAAAATTTCCATGACTGTGAACCCTTTTGTAAAAACAATAAGCGGCTTATGAATGGCATCTGAGCTCCCTTAAGAAGGTATTGACAGATAGCCAGGCTTGCAACCAACCCAGACAGGGTGTTATTTTCAAAGTATGTAAATTTGGAATTGGGCTTTTATTGTGAATTGTATAAAAGCACATTTTGCATTGAGAGAAAATAATATGGAAGTATAACGTGCGATGTCCGTCCGTCTGTCTGTCCGTTCCTCTGCCCTGTAAACTTTATTCCGCACAATAACTTGAAAACGCCTTCATCAGTCAGCCTCATTTTTGCTTTGTTGCTTGGTCTTGTATAACTACAGAAGCCTACAAATTTTGACAATGCTTGGATGTTCAGTATGGCCACCACAGCCGCCATCTTGAATTTTATATTCCGCACGATAACCTGAAAACAGCTTCGTCAATTTATATTCATTGCAAACAATCCAGGGGCTGAGGGGTAACGCCCGCTTCGCAGGGCTATTTTTTATGAAGGAACCACCAAACAAATTAAAGCAATATTTTTTACAACATTGAATATAGGGCTTGATATGTAGTTGAAAATTTGTCCAATACATAGAGCAAGATTCCATACCTCATTGACAAAAAGCTGACAAATTGCATTGAGCCCATGAGGACTGCAGCATATATGATTTGTATACTTGGAAGAGCCTATCCAAAACCAGGTGTTTGTTACATTATTTTTTTTTCTCATGAGGGTCGATCAAATTTTTTGCTGAAAAGTGTTTTAATGGTTTGTACCCATTTGAAGCGCTGCTGCTATATATTTGTTTTAAGGTAAAATGGTGAAGGGCCACTCAGGTTCGGACCGCCCGTTTTGTTAGAATACCCAACGACTGCGCATTGCGGCACTGTCGAGGATTAAATATAGATTTCAAGCAAACAATCGGTTGTAATTCAAACAACTGGTATCTCTCAAAAAATTCTTGATTATCAACGCAACTTTCAATACTTATACTGTGACTATGCACACTCAAAGACATATCAAGCCTTCATGACGTCACGCACCGGTCTGGGCAGAATATTTCCCATTGTCTGATTGGTCGATTATTCTTTATGGTGGCTATAGCGGATTCTGAAGTTTGTAGGATTCTGCGATGTTTGAACGTGGATAACACGGCGAAGAAATGTAAATAATATAATGGCTTATCATTTTGGACAACAGACATTATGTACTTTGTCACTGCAAGTTCACCATAGGTTTTCTTATCCTTTAAGTTGTTTTTTCCTGATTTGCCTCACAAACGAGTGGATATTTTTGTGGCGACACAGCTGTTCAATCCCAATCCAGCAAGTTCTTGTCACATTGTGACAGAAGGGCGACTCAGGACTCAGACAGGTTTTATTACGCTTTTTTACCCAAGCTATAATATTCTTGGAAGTCCAAAGGGGAGGTTTATAAACTTTTCAGCAAGAAAAACATAAAAATTCCTTGATTTCAGGGCAGTATGATTCCTATCATTCCAAATCTACCAAAAAACAGACTGTTCTGAGAAGGTGTCCCCTCCACAAAATTGGCCTGTGAACAGAGCACCACGTCAATGGAGTGTGATGATGTCAAAATCCCCCTGCCTCTGGCAAGTCTCTAAATACAGATGACTGAATTAATAACTGGCCACCTAGCTATCTATTAAACAGCGACACAGTAAGCATGGAAAGGTAACATCTGCAAGCGAGGCAGGGATAGTTGTTACATTCTTTCAAATATGTGACATGCAGTCACCATGAAAGTTTAACTACACATGGCATTCAGTTCATTAAGAATGATACGTGGTTAGCATCTGTATAGTGACAGCCGTTGGCTAACATTCTGTTTATTTTGAATAGCAGCGCTACCCGATTAAAAAACGGGCTGAATTCCATGAAAAACATTCACTGTTCTAGATGTTCCTATTCGTCTGTCTCCTACATTGCCTCTGGCTAAATTAGCGACAGTTTCTGTTAAATTCACAGTCAATTTATCAGTTAGCTTGGAATACTTGAATTGGCCTTGCTAGCAAGCCGCATATACCTATTGAAATAAATCAAGGCCACCACTTCTTGGTATCTTCCAGAAAGCACAATAGGGCTCGTTTAATATAAGTTTTCTTGCCAGTTGTTGTTATAGTGACCGAGGTTAATAATGTAAAGCAGTCAGACAAAAAGGGGCTGGCACTTACATGTACCGGTAAGTTTTTGCCGACTGAAGCTGGAATGTTGCCTTGAAAAAAAGGAAGTTGCTACGGGTACGGCAGTTTTCCAATGCATTTCAATGTAGAGAGGTACGGCAGTCCCAATTCCAAACCCTGCCCTAACCTAACCCTGACCCTAACCCTAACCCTAACCCTGACCCTAACCAAAACCCTAACCATAATCCCTAATCCTTATCCTAATCCCTTCAAATCGACAGCCGTACCCATAAAACTGCCGTATCTCTAGACACTGCGTTAAAAAAAAGCCGTGGGTACAGAAAATAATCATCAACAAGCTCAAATCAAGTGCGGAAGCTGAGAAGCGTGACTGGGGTGTGGCGCAAACAAGGGAAATTAATAGAAAAAAAATTGAAAACAATACTAATGGACCGGGGAAGGCTTGTGAGGGAGTACCATGAAAATAAAGACACGTGTGCCAAAAGCGGGGAAAGGAGATAATTTCAAGAAAACGCATACAATAAATGACTGTATAAAGTATAATATAGTGGAATCGGGATGATCATCCCGTTCATCTGTCGGGCGCTTTTTTACGAAATGGTGCGAGCATATATCCTCTTGGGTGGATACTTCAGTCTTCGCGCGGCTAGCCACTCCAAGTGCCTACTCGCTGTCATCGAGTGTAGACTGTAAGGTGCTGGGCAAGGGCGATCTTTCCTAATCACCTTGTAAATAAGGCACTCTGTTTCCATACAAACATTTTATGTTTTTTGAGTTATTGGTACAACCAACAATGGAACAAGTAGTGGAGCCTGAACGCATTCAGCCTGCTGATCTCTCTTCAGTACAGCGAGCAATGACCGGAAGTAGGAGACCGTCAGGGTTCTCATGGCGGTGCGCATCATTAGAACAGGAATTAGGTGGTTCAAATGAAATAAGATCATTTGAAACATCTTAATGCAATTTCATTGCTTCCAATGATCTTATTTCATTTAAACACTTCAAACGATCATGAAACACATGCATTGCTTCCAACCCCTGAGTAAAGAAAAGCGTGAGAAGTCCGGAGTCATACCGCAGGTGAAACTGATAAACCTCCATGCACAAGGACTTCAATTCCGTGCGAGAATCTCTTACACATGTGTTGATTGAATAATTGCTGACTATAGCAGATGAACGTAAATATACCACTAAAACTCACGCGGAATGCATGAGAGTTGACAGGTGTGCGTTATTAATGAAAACTGACCACGCCTGTTAATGTTGAGAATTTTCTGAGCTTTTGTAATGGTAATTTAAATGAATGATTGAAAACAGGTCATGACCAATCATCATTTTCAAGGGATGGGTTTGAGCCTCCCCTATCGCCAGTTCACCAGCCGCCACTGATATATATAAAGTTTCAAGATGTTGTGCATGTTGTATTTTACGCCGATTTAGAGGTTCTTTTTTTGCCCCCCCAATGAGGACAAATGCCCACCCAAGCTTGGCATCCTGGCAACGCTTCTGCTGTGGCACACGTTTTTCAGAAAAAAAAACTATTTGTTTCATCATCATAATTATAATTTTATTTTAGCTATCTTTTTTGCAATTAAAATGTTTTAAGTATTTTAGAATCAAATATCAAGAGTATAAACAATAATGGCATTAATTCATTACCACTTTTGTTCATATGTACCAAGGGTGCCAATATTAGTGAATTGCACTGTAAATACACCCCAGAACTTTCTTTAATACCATAAGAGATAAAAATCAATTAAATGCCTTATGAATGTCAACAAAATAAAGGCGTGTGCCTAAATGAAAACAAACAAAAACAAGTGGTGCCAGGCACAACAAACCCCGCCCCTCACACATACTTTGATCTACTTTTCCTAAATTCAATAGGCATCTATTCTGGGTCAGTGGCAATCCCTAAACCGAATTTGGGGTGAATCTGGCCATTAGTTTTGCTGCTAAAGTGTTAACAAACAAACAAACCGAACCAAAAACAATACCCCTTGCCCTCCCCCTTCGGGCGGGGTGGGGTAAAAAGTCAATTACTGTACTGGTGCCTTCCTTTTATGTGTGTACCAGAGCCCAGCAGAGGGCAGCAGTGTTAGTATTGAAGTTGAGTTTAACTTGAGAGAACAAGTGCGTCCAAACTCCCAAGCCCACATGCAACTGCCGTAGAGTTCCTGCAGATGGGGAAAAAGAGCCATTCCTGCTGCCGCAGCAGAGAAGACTGCAATAGCGTATGCATTTATTCCATATGATAGGGGGAATCGGGCCCTAAGTTTCAACTGAAAACATTTCTTTTAAGAATTTTTTTACAGATGCATTCTTGAAATAATGTTGTAAAATATGAGTCGTGTCATAATTTGAACAAGATATGTATTCATTATTACTTACTTAGTCCATTGTTTTTGCCTGTCTGCTCAACAACATAACATCTACAACCTTCTCAGTTTTATCTTCTTTATGTTCCCAAATGAAAAGCTTGTAAAAGACAAACTGTGCAGCCAAAATACATGTATTAGGCTTCATTTGAAATGTAACATCCTTTACTTTCTGAAAATATGCTTACTTGGTATGTGGCTACAACACAAGCTACAACACATCAACTCAACCATGAAAGTTATTTATCTATTTTTTATTTTATTTTATTTCTGCTGACTGTGTCGGCAATCTCGAGGGTTCTTAACTGCCAGGGTGAACAATTCCAATAGAATCCTTGTATTGTGCACTTGATCGTTCTTTGGTAATTAGCTTTTCTATTTCAAGCATTTGGTAGATTTTGTCCATTCCAGGGGAAAAAAAAAACTGTTTTTTTTTCTCCTCTGATCTCAGCTTTTTTGTGGCTCTGCTGACTGTGGGTTCAGCAACACCTTAAAGCCACCCAATTACACCAAGGTCATGGACAGCAGGAATGTTTGACTGATTAATCCGCTGAAAATGTGCATCACCGACATTACTGCTTGATTACCCAGCACTGGCAACCATGGTGACATCTGTGCTCGCTCTAACATGAATATATTTGTGTGCTACACCTTTCCAATCCCTGGTTAGTTCCAGAAGTTCCACTGCCCTCTCTTAATTCTCAATGATACACAGCAGAACAATTCAGAGATCAGTTTTGGGGCTGCCTTTCATTCTTCAGAAAGTGAACATAAGAAGCACGGTTGTTTACACTAATCCTAAAGGTTAGCTTGTCATCTCAAGTTCACTTGGCTTGAGTCTTTAAGGCAGCCAAAACACAATTTTATTTTTATGTTGAGAAGTCAGTTTTTTCCCCCGGCTCAAAGAACAGGCGCAAAGCACAATCTTTCATGGGCCATGTCACAGACTGGATGATTGTTAGTTTGCACCACGGAGAGAGGTCTTTCTTCTTGTCCCATTGCATTATTGACAATATGAATAAACCATGCAGATGGGGTCTTATGACCACACAGATTGCCTATAGTTTCATGATATATTTCAGATTCATACTGCATGATCATCAGAACTGATCTTCTACCTACATTATGTTTGCTTGTTTAAAAACAATTACATTAGTTATGTTCCAATAATGATCAAATAAGTGAGCACTAGCTCTTAATTTCATAAAGAAATGTATTGTCCACATTTTAAGATTTTAACACATGCTGTGGCCCTAAGCATCTCTAAGTCACTGTAAACCAAGTAATAAGCAAACCATTTACATGAAAAAGGCTTTATAAGTAAATGAGTATAAACTTTCCACGTAAGACTACAAATTTGTATCACTTTTCTTGGTTACTAAACATCGCATATGTGAGAATAATATACACTAACTCCAGGGTGGTAATACGTTATTACCACGTTAGCAGCACTGGAAATTTAACTCTAAATTTTCTTGACTGGATATATGCTTGATGTTTTTACACCCCCAAATGTTTCTCTGGGTACCCTAACACCAAGCAAAGCTGAAAAAGTACTGCTTTCATTTGATATTGGTGGAGGTTGAATATGGAATTCTTTCCAAAACTGGGTAAGTCTGTTGACTTGCCTCCACCTTGTAAACTTTCTTCTTCATGGAAGCTTGCACACTTCTGAGGATGTCGCCTCCTGTCTGGACCACCACGGACCCAAGAAAGTTCAAATTATAGGATATTAATCCTCTCTTACCTGTTCAGGGACTTCCAAAAAGAACTTTGCCAGCGTGAACACGGTAACTGGCCCAGCCATCTCTACAGCGCACTGCAACTGAGTTTTTTATTTGGAAACAGTATTATCACATGATGCACAATGTCAGACTTATCAAGAGAATAGAAGAGGGAAAGGGTGAAGCCCAGAACTTTAGACCAGCAATGCCCCTGAATTGGTAATGACTGGAGAGGGTAGGGGCATGTCTGCACCCAGGCCAGTGGCCATCCAGATTCAAAAGCCAGTATACAGTGAAAACCAATTTTAAACTAAGTTTATGCAACCGGCCCCAGGTAGTGAATCCCTGTCGCAGAAGCATGACTGCTTGACAGTATAATCAGTTTAGCAGGAATGCTGTGCCTATCTTGGAGACCAATGAGGGCTATGGAGCTTGTTCCTAGTAATGAAACTCGGAAAAGTAATTACGTTTTTCTTTATCATTAATTTATCTAAAGCATATAAAAGAAGAGCATTAGCTCAGCACTAGAAGACACAAACTGACTGGAATGTTTAGTAGGGTATGATCCATGACAATTCAGCAACCACATTCACACCACAATTAACTTATATAAACGCTATATTCATAAAAGGTTCGAGGCACACCAATGGGGATCAAGGGGAGAGATGGGACAATGAATCAATTGAAGGAGACGAACAGCAAACACACAGACAGACTGCTGGAAAAGTGGAGGAACCAATTAATGATACATGAGGGTGAGACAGTACCCACCCCCACCCTCGAGGGGCGCTACATAACAGCCCTGTGGTGGACCCCAAATGGCAACACAAGAAGTCACAGACCGGGGAGGGGTAGAGGATGTGGCACACAAGCACCCAGGAATGCTCCTCAAGCCCCTACCCTCCCAGTCCATCAAGAACTGGTGGTTGTGCCCCCGACGCCAAACGTCCAGGATATGCATAGTATAGGTAGGGCCACCGATGAGCCATCGGGGGGTGGGTGGGATGCAGGAGGGAGGACTGTAATGAGAAAGAGACGCAGGTTTAATTCTAGACACACAAAACACTGGGTAAATTCTACTAAGGGGCGGTGGAAGCAGGATCCTGAGTGCATATGGTGAATAAGCTGATGAACTTGGGGGTGTGCTTCTTTGACCCATCCTGGAAAGGGATGCCATAATAGCCAGCTACACCTTCTGTCCCACTTGGTAAGTAGGAGCTGGACGTTTACGATGGTTGCCAGCTTCTGGAAGGCTGAGACATTTTTGAATAGAAGAGCGCAAGTTCTCTTCCATCCCTGGCAAGCCCATCAAACCAGAAGCTGAGCAGAGGGAACTGCTACTTTGTTTTCTACTGCCTGGAACAGAGGTGGTTGGTAACCCAGACAACATTGAAAAGGTGATGTGCTAAGACCAGCAACAAATAAGGAGTTCATCGCCAGTTCCACTCAGGAAAGAAGACAGGACCACCTCTCCTGTGATCTGGAAAAACCTAGTACATACGTCGCTTTTGGGAGAAACTGAGTTTGAACCTAATTTGCAGTAATTAAGAGTGGTGAGAATCTTAAAACACTAGCTATTAGAATTGTTTAAACTGTCAAAATCAAGTTTTTATTATTTGTTTTCCCGATGAGAAAAGTCCAAAATCAAAAGGTTTTTGTTCAGTTGCAAGAATACTTGCCACTGATAAATTCACTAGGTTTTTCCAGATCACAGGAGACCTAGCCTGGTTAGCTTTTGTCAGGCAGTGCAGGGTTTTGTCCAGCTCCTGGTTAAGCCTCTGCACCTTGCTGTTGGCCTCTGGGTGAAATCCCAGAGGACAGGTGGGGGGTGGTGCTCACCTTCCAGAAGTTGCTGGCGAATTGTAGACGGGGGTCAGAGACCACCTTCTGGGGAATGCCGTAAAGGTGTACCACATTTTTTAACAGGAGCTCGGCAGTCTCTTTAGCCATAGCCATTGTAGCAAGCAGGATGAAATGAGCTTCCTTTGAAAACTGATCCAAGATGGAAAGAATTACCATGAATCTGACAGACAAAGGCAGCCCGGTGACAAAGTCCATAGCTATGCTGGCCCAGGGCTAATGAGGAACCTCCAAGGGCTGGAGAAGACCGCTGGGGTGCTAATTGCTGGACTTGGACCAGGCACACTCAGGACAAGCCATGATAAACTCCCAGATGTCTTAGCGGATGGTGGGCCACCAATACTGTTGACAGATGTCTGCCAGATTACAGGAGATGCTGGGATGGCATGCCAGCTGAGAAGCATGGGTCCTGGACAGGTCATTGCTTTTCACTGCATCAGGAACAAAGAGGCACCCTCAAATGAACCACTAATGGAAATTGTCAAACCTGAGGAACCTCTACAGTTCTTTCCTGTCTGTAGGATCCAGCTAGTCCAGCACAGCCTGTACCTTTTAGCAGTCCAATTCTAAGGTGCCTTGCTCAGGAGTGAAACAGTGGTGCAGTGGAATTCCTACTTTTCAGTTTTTAGATAAAAGTTGATTCTTCTGCAGCCTCTGAATGACTAGTTGGACATGACGGGTGTATTCCCCCAGGGTTGGAGAAAAAAACCAGGATATCATCTAGATAGACATCGATGAACTGGGAGACCATGTTTCCAAGGACATCATTTTTGAGGTTCTGGAACACAGCGGGGGTGTTAGCAAGCTTGAATGGTATATGACATTTGTAGTGACCAAAGGGGCTGTTAAACGCTATCTTCCACTCCTTCTGCTTCTTGAATGCACATAATGTGGTTGGCATTTTCGAGGTCCAGCTTGGTAAAACAGCAACAGCACAGAGGATTGGAGAAGTCCATCAGAGGAAGAGGGTAGCAGTTCTTGACTAAAATAGAGTTGAGCCCTCAGTGATCTCTACAGGGCAACCAAGATCCATCCTTTTCACCATATAGAAGAAGCCAGCTCCAATTGGCAATGAAAAAGCTCGAACAATTCCCGGAGCCAGTAAATAGTTTTTGTACTCTTCCATAGCTTTGGATTGTTGTGCCATTGGTGAGTACAACCTAGGGGGCGACATTCTGGGTAGTAGATCAAATGCCCAGTCATAGGGTCTGTGGGGTGGAAACGACTTGGCATATGCATTAATGAATGCCTGGCTTTGGTTGTGGTAAATAGTTGGGACTCTTTTCACGTATGGCAACTCCCCCTTGTGGTCAAGGGGAATAGATGCAACAAGATTAGGAGCTGAATGAAGACAGGACTGTCAACAGGATGCATACCACTCCAAGACAGAACTAGATGGCCAGTCTAGAAGACAATTGTAACATTCTCGCCAAAGCCTTCCTAAAACCACAGACACTTGCAGTGACTCCATGGTGTAAAATGACAACTCTTCAGAATGGTTAGCAGAGGTCAGAAGGGTCACTGGCCTGGACACTTCAGTGACGTCAAATTGGGAAATCCCTTTGAGGTAGGCCTACTGGAAGTGAATAGGCACCAGCAGAGGTTCCGTTTGAATTGTCAGGAGACCAGGATGGATAAAGTTCCCATCCATTCCTGAGTTGATTGATGCCTTAGTGAAGATTATACATCCCGGCCAGGTCAGGCAAATGAGAAGGAGTGGCCGGGAAGTCAAAACAGCAGCTCCAAACAACACCTTTCTTCCAGAAATCCAACTAGGCTGCTGGCCACGGCATTCGGCAATGGTGTGATTTGAACTTCAGCAACCAAGGTGAAGGCTCTGCTGGAAATGTCGCAGTCATTCTGCTCGGGGCAGTGGACAAAGTTGAGTCCAGCTAATGCCCAAGGTTACAAGGGAGTCAGGTGGGGCTTTGCTCAAAACAGAGTGTCTCAGCAAATAGGACGTATTTACACTCGGTTTAAACGTGTTTTAGGTGATCAGATCACGAGTGGTCAGGCGAGACACATTGCTGTTTACACTTGGTTTGAAGCTGACCGCCTGTGATTGGATTTCATTGCTAACTACGTAGCTTCCGCTAAGACTTGGCGCACAGTTAATACGTCATATAACGATAATAGCAGCTGTTCCCGCCAGACAAAGCCGAGATTTTGACCCCGTTTCACTGTTTTTTGGGCAAGCTAACATGTTTCTGCCTATAGTTTACGTGTTCGGATTATGTCATTTATTGAAATTAGTCGAACAGGGACCGGTTTCACGAAGACCTTGCAAATTTTGCGAGCACACAAAGTCCTCTCATCGCTAATTTTGTAATTCACGAAGACCACATATCGCTGACAGGTGGCAACAAGCTCACTGAAATCGGTGAATCGCAACTGCATCTCCAAGCCCCCGTTGAATTTTGCCACGATTTCACAAACCCCTTGTTAAAGGGCGATTGAAATCTGATTGCTCCTAACTGCTCGCAAAGTGTAGAGGGGCTTACAGAATGGCATTATTTATCGAGCTGGAGGAGGAAGCTCATTATGTTTTCAGCCGTGAAAGGGTTATCTCTGATAAGATCAACCCGATATAGTCTCTGAATGAAACAAGCGTCTAAAAAGATTTCGGTTACTAATGTCATCCTTGAATTGGCTGAATGTATTAAGGACAATCTGGAAAGCCCAACACAAAGGTCCAGTGCAATTCCCTTGCATTTGCAGGCGTTGTGTGCACTTCAGTTTTATTTCACAGGGCACTTTCTGTACACATGTGGGGATCTAATGGACTATAGCCAGGCATCGGTATCTCGCGCAGAACTACATGTAGGCTTATTTATTGCTTAGACGAGGAAGGAGCATCTTTTCCTCAAGTTTCCGGATAAACGTGATCGCCAACAAGGAATAAAGGAGGGGTATTTCCATGACTGGCATCAGCGAATACCAAACATCATTGGTTGTAGTGATGACAGCCTTATTGCTAGAAAGAGACCGTCCCAAAATTAACACATTTTAATTTGTCACAATATGTACCATGCGATTAATGGACAAGGGATCAGCGATCATGAGCTCAAATTCATCAATTTTGTCGCCAATTGTTTCACCATCATACAAGCAGCACGTCAGTAAAGGAAATCTGTGCCTTAATTATCTGGGCTGAATGGGTGCGTAAGTGAAAAAATTGATAAAAACAGCAAAAATACTCGCACTCCAAAAAGTAAATATCCAAAACCGAGAAGTCAATGCAGAAGAATTTATTAGGACAAAAAAATAGTGCAGGTGGTAGTGCTAAAGACAAATGTTTTGGTGCTCAAACCATCCTCAGTGCTAATGACCAAGTGGCAGGACAAAACCTTTTAAATAGACATCACATGACTGAGAGAGAAACAATTATTTAATAATTTAAGTGAGTATCTCAGGATACAATTAACTTGTCAATTATTCAATTAAGGGAATATCATCATAGATGACCACAACAATTTAACAGTAGTTATGATAATAAAATATGTATAATCAAGTGAAGGAACAGAACACCAGAAAATAAAACTAGAATGTCATGTTAGATTAATTGATTGAGGATATAAGGACATGCTGGTGCGCGCTTAAAGAAAACATGTCAAATCAAAGGAATCATTTAAGCCAGCTGGGTGAAGTGTGGATAGGTAATAGATCCAACGTGCTTCACATTGAAGTAGTAATTTGTCTGTGTGCTTTACACTCCGTTTACACGTGGCCAGCTATTTTCATAAACGAACATTTCACCGTCTCCGTTTTCAAAAATAATATCATACACACGTATCAGTTTTCAGAAAAGTTTTCGTTTACACGTACCCATATATATATGCCGTCAAGAGCATATCAAACCTGTAGGTGGCAGTGTAACGATAAGATCAAGCCCACGTTAGCCAATCAGAATCCCGAAAATAGCAGCAACAGAAACGAATCCAATCACCACAGCCAAATGAAAATGTAAACATTGGTCGCACTTTTGGCGCAGGTGTAAGTTCTGGCGCATACTGTGACGTCGGCTGCCTAAAACTCAGTTTTTCTCAGTTTACATACAAACTTGCAACCGAAGTTTTCCAAAATCTCCACTCTGGCTGGAGTTTTTAGAAAGAATCATTTTCAGAGGCAAATTCTCCATTTGCGTGTAAACGAAGGGCACAAATGCAGGAAAATGTCTCCGTTTGTCAAAATAACCGTGTACGTGTGAAGGGGGCCATTGTCAACAACCAGTGGCGGGCAGTGGACAGAGAACAAGGAGGGCGATAAACATAATTTTAAATTACTTATTAGTCTTGATCTGTTTTCAGTCAATTTCCCTGGTAAAAGACATTAGAATTACCCTCTCAGGTGTAGCTAATTGTCTTTGTTAAAACAAGAAATCAAACGCACCAGTTGGACGCAAAAAAGAGCGCATTTCAATCTTTTTCAATTAAACAATCATTACGCACAGGTTTGACGACTTGCTTAGGATGTGACAAAATTTAACGCGGAAAATCCAAAGTGGTTTTTTTCGTGAAGAGTTGCCTATTAAGGCATGTGAATTAAACATTTTATATAATTTACTATTCACTCACCTAAACATTTCATTATAAGGGAAACTAACATGTTGACCAAGAACAATGATTGAAATCGGGTCACTAATATCATCCGTTTGAAGGGATGTCCCCCCCCCCCAGTTTTCCATCCACCGCCCGCCACTGTCTACGACTAGGAAAAACACGGTCAGTGCCAAGCCAGTTGAGATCCGATACCTTAAGATTGAATTCCAAAAAATACCTGCCACCGGAGATTTCAAATCCTTTCTGTTAACCGCGCTACGATGTTCATTGATAAGTAGCCTACTTTGAGTTGCCGCCGAGTGCAGCCTACATATTGTAGTCCACAAACACAGAACAAAATGTACACACAGTTACTGGAACTACAAGTAATAAATTTAGTAATGGTATAACTCTTATTGGTTACGAAACTAGTAAATGTATGGGTTTTCCTGATATCCTTGCATGATGTGCAATTTCTGCAAGGATAAGGACCGATGGCATCGTCTAGCCTTTCTTTGGGAATTTTAGAAGGATCATAGCAGTCAGCGCGCACCAGGACGTCCTTTAAGTTACGGGACCTGGAGTGGGTAAAAAGAGGGAGATCACGGAATAGGTTAGCACAAACAGGGTCAGTGTTAAGAACATGCCAGTGACTCTTTATGATAGTTTTGATTTTATGGCTCAAGGGGGTATATGTTGTACAACACAAGATAGAGGAGTCGGACCTTTTATTCGGCTTCCTGTTGTGAGCAGGCGCATCATGGGTGGTAGACATAACTCTATCAAGAGCGTCACTCAAACAATGGCTAGAGTAGCCTCAATCTAATAAATTATTTTGTGGTGTTCTGTTCCTCCACTTGATTATACGTATTTTATTATCATAACTACTGTTCAATTGTTGTGGTCATCTACGATGATATTCCCTTAATTGAATAATTGACGAGTTAATTGTATCCTGAGATACTCGCTTAAATTATTAAATAATTGTTTCTCTCTCAGTCATGTGATGTCTATTTAAAAGGTTTTGTCCTGCCACTTGGTCATTAGCACTGAGGATGGTTTGAGCACCGAAAAGTTTGTTTTTAGCACTATCACCTGCACAATTTTTTTGTCCTAATAAATTCTTTTGCATTGTTTTGCACGGACCACTGGTCATTACCACTAGGGGGCGGTCAAGCTAGTGGTTCGGACCATGGCACAGTGGTCTGCGGACCATTTCAGGTCTGTCCTCTGACCATGGTCACTGATAAGGACCACTGATTAATCCATCTCCCTTCTCAAGCCGTTCAGGCAATGCTGGTAGCGAAATAAATTTCAAATATTAGAATCATTTTTAATTTATTTATTCTATGAACGATTATGCCTAAATTCTTATTGTTGCACTGAATATACCAATTTGCATGATTACATCAATCTTGGAGGTGCGAACGTCATTCACTGTTTATAAATATGAACAAATGGTCCATGTAGTCTTTGTGGTCCGAACCCGCTGTTTACTGCTCAGTCGTGTGGTCCGGACCGTGCGCACAGGTACGCGATGAGGATCTTTCATTCATTCATTTAAAAAAAAAGACAACAAAGAAAATATGTTGGTGTTACACGTTTTTTCAATAAATGAGCAGTGCATTGATGATGATGATGATGATGATAATAATAATAATAATAATAATCAAATGAATCAATAAATAAATAAGCTCGTCTAGTCTTATGATTCGTAATCGCTCACCAACCTACTAAAGTGCTCAGAGAAATTTGTCGCTATCAGCAATTGTAGAATAATAAATGAAGAGGTCTCGTGAGCCATTATTTTAACCGTCGAGGATTGTGTTGTTCAATAATGACTGTGTCCGGTGAAATTGACTTATTTCACCTGCATTCGTGCAATGAAAATTGGTTCAAAAGGTTGGCTAAGATAGTTCGTCTGATATGGCGAAATGTTTTCTGTTGTTCGCGTGGCTGAGTGCTGGCAACAACGTAATGTAATTACAATGAATTTATAATCGTATCGTTGCGTATGAATACATATCCTTCTCAAGCACAGTGTATTCTGATTACATTTCTATAGAATATCACGCTTGATTTTCTATGATCAGTTACAACATAGAGGTTCGCCTTCATTTGGGGCTTTCAGTAGACTTAACTAATAGGCGCGTGGTATGGCGTGAGCAAATGTTAATAGCAAAGTTAGTAAGTTGGTAAGGAAAATCTTTGATCATAACCAGAGGCTTTGGTCATAACCCTGAAGCATAATTACGCATTCAGTTGTTTTTCGCAATGCATTGCGAGGACTATCCGCCGTTTTCTTTTCTTTTCTTTTCAACAACTGGCTGGTGATAAACTTCAGACAAGATATTCTCTTTGTTGTAGAGACATAGTTTGGCACACAGACATTCACTTCCAGCATTGTTGACGACCGGTTTCACTGAACTCGAGTTCCCCCCCGACCGCGAGCATCACCCATAATGCACTGTGGCAAACCAGTTGCGCTATATAAAAAATACGTACATCAACTTTGGTCCTCGACTCTAAATTTAGCCTTGGATTTCTTACATCCCAGAAAAATAGCTAAAAATTTGGACAATTAGTGTTACTGCTTGGCCGGACTCATCAACCTACCTCCCAGGTATAGGGAGGGTGGAAAACCACCAGCTCTCGGCCATTCAGGACTGTGATATACTGATGCAAGTGTAGATACTGACACGCACGGACAAGCATTTATAATAAAAGTAATTCAAATAGCTTGAATGACATCAACAAAATCATGATGTTGCCAAAGCACTTAACAGAAAATCCACGTATTTTACATGTGCAGTTTACGTTAAATATACAACCCCATTTATGAAAGAGTTGGGACGCTGTGTAAAATGTAAATAAAAAATAATGCAAGGATTTACAAATCACTTAAAGGTGACATAGAATCAATAACCGTTTTTACCTTGTCTATGTTGAATAACGGTAGTCTACCCGCATTCAAAAACATACGAAAAGTGCTAGACATTCTGAACATCTCCGTTTCATAGAAATTCCTCTTTTAAAAATGACCACCAGAAAACGGGCCAATCTGAACAACGACTACGCATGATGTCATATGTATCTCACTGCCCCCCCAACTCTCATTCCGTTTCCTACCCTTCAAAATAATTTGCATACACCATAGATATATATATATATATATATATATATATATATATATATATATATATATGGCATACACCCGCTCTCCCGCCCCCCACGGAAAGTAATTGCAGCAGTGTTCGTGAAGTTCAAGGCGAAATGGCGAGTCGCTTACCGAGGTTTGCTCTTCCAGGCTGTGGAAGCAGTGTGCAAACGTTCCATAACCTTCCAACCGAAAAAAATGCACGAGATGCGTGGCTGCTGTTCATTTTTAATCAGATTCCCACTACATTCAACCACAGACTGTTACTTTGCTCAGCCCATTTCACCTCTAACAGTTTTACTAACCTGGCGCAATTTCAAGCTGGCTTCTCGCAGCGTTTGGTGCTACGTAGCGGAGCAGTTCCGACTTTGCGTCTACCTCAACAACCAGTACAAACTGTAAGTATCAGGTTGTTGTTAGATTGTTTTTAAAACGTTAAAAATAGAATATATTCGTTTTGCTTGTCTAGCCCAGTGTTTCCCAAACTTTTTTCTCTCGCGGCACACTGTTTACTATGACCCGCTATGATATTATAGCGTTCTGCTCGCGCTACCTACCCCGCAGCGCGACCGAGTGACGAGATAACCACTCGAGCTTTCCAACCAGGTTTCAGGCTTTCATGCAGTCATAAAATAAAGGACTCGAAGCAGTCTTTCCAGTTCAGCCCCCACTTCTCCAGATACTCAGATGTCACTTGAAACACTTCCTCACCTGTAGTTTTCTCCGGCAAAATTCAATAAAAAAGTAATTTTCTTTAATTGTCCCCCCATCGAAATATCTGACATTGGCCAGTAATTCTGCATGTCCACTGACATCGGTTGTTTCATCCACCTGCAGTGCAAATTTCCCACTCCCTTTTATTTTCTCCATTGCAACATCCTCTATATCTGCCGACATTTCTCCTATTCGTCTGCCAATTGTATTGTTTGAGAGAGGAACTCATTTGCAGCATTTTAACCCAACATGGTCCCGGCGATAGCTTTGCATGCTGGCAGGATAAGAGATTCGGCGTCTTTGATTTTGCCACTAGTTCTGCGACCAGATAGCTAGCTTCTAATGCTTTTTCTGACACTGTAGCGGTTTTCATCATGAAACTAGCTTGTTTGTTCGTCTGGCTTCTCAACCGCATTAAATATTCACCGTCGCTTTTTTTTTCTTTTTTTTTTTTGCGAGAGAAGGGTGTTTGGTTGAAAGATGTCTTTTTAATTTATTTGGCACCATAGCTTCGTTCGCCAGCTTCTCGCCGCAAGCAAGACACAGTGGTATTGGGGTAATGGGATCTCCGGTGAATGTAAACCCATAAGCCAGATATTCCTCGCTGTAAAGTCTGCTCACCACTTTGATTTTCTTTTTCTGGCCAGTGCAGCAAGAGTGAGGTGGTTCAAGGTCTTAGTCGGACGGCCTATTCGAGGTTTTGGTCAGGAATTTATCCATTTTCGTTGTTTCGTTTCAACTAGCCTACACTGCTGTTTTAACTGAGTTTTACCAGGGAATGTTTAATTTTTCGCGTTAGACGATGTGTGATTGGCCAATCACGAGAAGGAATTGTACAGTAGAATACATGATACGGAAATATTGAGAAGGAATTTTAAATAGGCATTATTACAAACTGAATTGAATGAATTGATAATGACATGAATTGTTATTTTTATATGCTGTAAGTTCAGCCGTTTTATATTATTAGGCTATCAGGAAAAAAACAGTAAGTGGGTTTTCTCGCGGCACACCTAGGAAGCTCTCACGGCCGCGGCACACAGTTTTGGAAACACTGGTCTAGCCAATGTCGTATGACGTGATTATCACTCAACAACAGCTTTGGAACGAGATCTGAAATAAATCCGTGAAGATTGTTGTTGCCAATGATCCTGCCGTGCTCACAGTGGCCCTCATTTATCAAACGTGCGTACACCAAAAAAATGGGTGTACGCCAAATCTTCCGCAAGGATCGGCATTCATCAATCTGAGCGTGAGCGAACGGTCCGCAAAAATCTCACGCGAGGTCTGACCAGGTGTACGCAAATCTGAAATCCGCGAACAACATGCAGGAACGAGTGCAGCTGTCAAAATGAGTAATAAACCATATGCAGCGATGCGGACGTCATGCTGTTGTTGCTCTTATTAGTAAAATGAATAAATAGGCTGAATAGATAAATAGGCTAAATAAATAAATAAGACACCTGTGTTGAGAAATTATTAAACTTATATTTTGAGACAACCTGCTTGTCAGGCCAGACGGCTGACAATTACAATCAATTTGATTAAGCGCAATGCGTGGCTTGGCAGATATGCAGTGTGGTATGTCAGATGCTCATCCAGTCAGATATATACTGAACAACAAAAGAAACGCAAGTTAATTAAAGGCAGACTGGAAAATAAGTTTGCGCATAATTATTTTAGAAAAGCAAATTTATTACTAGCATGTGCACATTTACACTCGTTTCATCACACTTCTCTTTATTTTGCGGTCACTTTGACTGAGTAACCATAAGAGTACATTGACTAACTAGCTAACTTGCGTTTCTTTTGTTGGTCAGTATATACAGGCCTACTGACACTTTGGCCATGATCACATTTTGACAATGGCAGATCTTCTATTGTTACTGGAATAAGCTTCTGTCCAACGTATGAGGAACTTTCGGCGCAGAGAAGATCTCCTCCGGGAAAGTGACGAGTGGCTGTTCGTTTTGTGTGGCACCCAATAAAATGTCATAATAAAAGTACAATGAAGAGTGATCTCTGCAGACTGTATTTTTACAATTACCCTCATGCAGCTCCGATCGAGGCGGTGGGGACTCATCCGTGTCCGCACCACCTCGTATTCCCACAATGGAGGGGGAGCCCTGCTGCCATGCGCTCCTGGAACGGTGACAGCTGGAGGTTTGAGCCTGATTGGCCTCCACCGGTCTGTGCGCTGCTGCGCCTGAGCACCGCAACCCGTTTTTTGGTGGCGATCTTAAAATCGGACCACTTTTTTTAACCTACAAGTAAGCATTTGGATTGACAATTATGTAGGCTATATAACCTGAAATATCATGGGTCTATAAATTGAATTTATTAAGGCCGATGTTATTCGCACTTACACGTGTGGCCAATGCTGAATTTTTTTTCTTGGCCACACTAATAAGTGCGCGAGTTGGTGACCATTCCAAGGCCGCTTATAGAAAGTACCGCTTAAAATAAGTTTGGCCAAGAAAAAAAATTTAGCTTTCGATACACTTAAAATAAGTGTGGGCAATGGAGAAATATGCATCTTGGCCACACTTTTAAGTGCGTCTAACGCGAATTTCGATCAATTTTTGTCCTTGGACGCACTTAAATATGTGCGAATAGTCACTTCGATTTATTAATGAATTAAATCAAACGTCTGCTGCACTCCGGTTTTCCACCTCAACGGTGTTTACCGCAGCAGCAATAGTTTTCCAAACTGCAGCCTTCTGGGCTCCTTTTATGCCACTCTTAAGGCTTCCAAATAAAATTATTTCATTTTTCTTCACCTTGGACGTGATAATTTATATTTCCTCCTCAGCGAAGTTCTTTCTTCTTTGCCGTCTTTCGAGAGTCCATGTCGTAAAGTGGGCAGGACTATGCCTCCCAGAGCATGAATTTATAGGGGTGTGTCATGTAAATTACGATGGTTCCAGCCGCCAGATTTATCAACGCCACGCCAGTTCTACACCGAAATCAGCGACGTACACACTTTTAGTAAATCAGACGTGACACCTGGCGAACGCTGATATTTACACCAGAATCTACACCAGATCCTACGCAAGTTTGATAAATGAGGGCCAATAAGACGGTGGGAGGTCGCCATCTACGCCTTTAGTTTGTGAAGATGTTTCGCCTGGTGTGTCAACACCAAAACATGTGGGTCTAGCGCATTTTTTTATTATTATAAACGGATTATTCGCCGTAGTCCGCAATTATTCAATGAATGTTTATTAATGAGATTCTCACGCGGAATTAAAATCCTTGTGCCTTCAAGTTTCAGTTTCACTTGCGTAAAGGTGAATTTCACTGCAAGTAACATGGAAAGCGATTATGACTTGCTTCGCTTTAGGCAGCAAAGCCAGCCAATCAGCATCAAGTGCTTGCATTTCATAATGAGGTTGCCAGTTAAGCCCGAAAGGTCGCCAAATACGTGCAAAACAACATGTTCAAAATCCCCCACCCTAACATAGCTTTTTGAGACAAGTTTTTAGGAAGCTTCTGAGGCATTACAGACCGAACCAAAATTTTGAGGTGTATATGTCACTTCACTGAACAAGGATAAATACCCCGTTCAACCATTCTAGGTCACCTTTAAACCATAACATTAATTGAAAATAGTACTAATACAACATATTAGATGTTTAAACTGAGAAATTATACTTTTATACTAATTATACTAAAAAAAAAACTACTTCTTTTAAATTTGATGCCAGCAACATGACAAAAAAGTTGGGACAGTGGCAACAATAGACCAGATAAGTTGCTCAATGTGAAAGAAATACACCTGGTGGAACATCTCACAGCTAATTAGGTTAATTGGTAACAGGTCAATAACATAACTGGGTATAAAGTGTCTTTCAGAAGTGAAGATGGTGATGGTTTCACCTCTGTGAGAAAGCCTGCATGGGATTATGATACAAAATATTATTTAAAGATTCAGAGAATTCAGAACCAAAAAGTCAGGTTTCTGTCATGGAAATCACATCCTGGGCTCAGGAACACATCTGTCAACTATTATTGGTGAACAGAGTTAGTCACTGCATCTGCTAATGCAAGGTAAAACTTAGCCATGTAAACATTAAACCATGTCTACGCAAAATTTGGAAATGCCGTCACCTTTACTGGGCCCAAGCTCAATTAAGATGGACAGAAGCAAAGTCCAAAACTGTCTTGTTGTCTGACCGATCAAAATGTGACATTATTTTTGTGAATCATGGAAGCTGCGTCCTCTGGGCCAAAGAGCAGAGGGACCATCCGGCCCATCATCAGCACACAGGTCAAAAGCCAACATCCATGATAGTATGGGGGTGCATTAGAGCACATGGCATGGGTAACCTGCATATCTATGAAGACACCATTCATGCTGAATAATATATACTAGTTTTGAAGCAACATTTACCGCCATCTAGATGTCTTTTTCAATGAATGCCTTGTTTATTTCTGCAAGACAATGCCAAACACCATACCCTGCATGTATCACAATGACATGGCTGTGTAGTTAGAGTCTGGGTGCTAAAGTGGCCTGTCTGCAGTCCAGACCAGTCACGCACTGAGAATATTTGGCACATTATGAAACCAGAAATATGACACAGGGAGCCGCGAAGGGATGAAATCTGACATCCTGCATCAAGAAAGAATGGGAAAATATTCTGCTTTCAAAACTACAGCAATTGGTCTCCTCAGCACCCAAAATACTTTGAGTTGTTAAAAGAAGAGGTGATGCAACTCAGAGATGAACAACCCCCTGTCCCAACTTTTTTGAAATGTGTTGCTGGCATCAAATTCACAATGAGTAGATATTTTTCAAATAACAATATAATACCTCAGTTTAAACATTTCATATGTTGTCTTTTTACTTTTTTCAATAAAATTTATGGTTTAAGTAATTTGCAAATCATTGCATTCTGTTTTTATTTACATTTTACACAGTGTTCCAACTTTTTTTTGGAAATGGTGTTGTATTAATGTTGTATATTTATAATTAAATTCTGCTGTCCATTCTTTGATTGCTACCATACAACAGTGCACAGCAGTGTTACACAATTTAACACAGTCAATACCACACTGATCCCTAACTTCGGGATCTACTCCCTCAGGTTTATGTAGTAATTGAATCCTGCAGTTTCCAAAGGGCCAACTTCAATGACATAAAGGTCTGCATATCTTATAACAAAAAAGGAATTGTCATGTAATGTCAGCCAAAAGTATCTCAATGACACCTTCTTGTGAAGAAATAAACTAAAAATGTATGGGTCATAACATATGGGCAAAATAATAAAAAAATTTTTCCATTTCTTGAAAAAGAGTGTTTCTTGGAGTTAGGCCCTTTGGAAACTCAAGGATTCACTGTCACAGCAACAATAGCAACAGAACCTTGGCCTAATTGACAACTCCATGCCTGTTCTGTAAAGCAGGATTACTCAGTCAGATAACTGCAACAAGTGAAACCTGGACACCTGCTCAAGTCTTGATCATTGACCGAAGAAAAATATCTGTTCTGGGGTTTACATTAAGTAGCTATCTCAGCAAACCTGCTTGGTGGAACTGGTCCCAGAATATAAGTCCAACATAATCATGATTTGTGGTGTTTATTTGTTTCCGCTAACTAAATAATACACATATAGGTAACGATAGTGTAGTACATGGGTTAAGGAGGGAGAAGGGGAGAAGAGACAGAAAAGTTGTGCAATGGATTAGGACCTTAAAACGACGCACAGACCACAAGGACCACATGACGGACCACTGAGCAGCTGGGCAGGACTGTGGGCAGACCACACGACGGACCACTGAGAACTGGTCCCGACATAGGGTGGGAATGTTTTCACATTTTTGAAAATGTTTATTGGTTGACTTTTCTGACATAACGCATTGAAGGAGCGGACTTCTGCATAATATCGACATAATGCTCCAATGGGTCAAGAAAACAAACAATAAATCTGACAATAGGCACGTGCTTTTATGTGGAGCGAAAGTGAGCGCAAGTCTCACATGATGAATTACGTGTCTTTGTTCAATAAGCGGCAGCCATCCCTCCACACCCGTTCGCATATATCCAGACCACAGTCTTAGTAGGCCCGCAATCCTTATTATCGAAGTAGGCTATTAAATTTACTCCAAATTGCGGCTGAGCGGGTTTAATTACCTTCTGTAAATGTCATACAACGCACCTGCCAAGCCAACTAGTTAGTAAATATACTGGCAGTTGGAAATTCAGTCTTACCCCAAACGAAAACAAATCTCGATGCTATGACAATTTTTATGAATGACAAAGTATTGTCCTCATCATTGTCCTCAGGTTTCTAGTGGGCTATGGTAAAATAGGCCGGCACACGGGTTAAAAACGTACCACCGCTACCAGGAAAACATTTACAGCCATGCCTTTGTCAGACAGCTAATTATAAACGCCGAGCTCGCTCAAAACATAAAGCATTTTACCAAATCATGCCTGTAAAATTCTTTTGCCAACATTTCAAAATGTTTATCAAAGAATCAGTGCATTTGAAACATTCCATCTTCACCGGACATAGTCGATATTTAACATCACAATCCCCGAGGGTTGGTCAAAATAACGGCAAACAAGACTTCTTGAAGAGCTCAAAACGTTTATTACTAGTAGCATGCAGAGCATATTGGTCAGGTCATTGTTCAGCTCAACGGACCCTCTGCTGGCAATTTCGAGCAGAGCAGCCGGTCGGTTGATGACATGCAGCGGGAGCAATAGAGTTGACTAACTAGTAGCATGCAGAGCATGTTCTTGGTCAGGTCATTGGTCAGCTCAATGCACCCTCTGCTGGCAATTTCGAGCAGAGCAGCCGGTCGGTTGATGACATACAGCGGGAGCCATTGAGTTGACTAATAAGGGACTCGCTGCGCTCGCCCTAATTATTTTTATTATCATTTGTCAACTCAATTGCTTCCGCTGTATGTCATCAATCGACCGGCTGCTCTGCTCGAAATCGCCAGCAGAGGGTGCATTGAGCTGACCAATGACCTGACCAAGAAGACACGTGCTTTGCATACTGCTAGTAGTTACCTCAATTGCGCCCGCTGTTTGTATGTCATCAACCGACCGGCTGCTCTGCTCGAAATTGCCAACAGAGGGTGCATTGAGCTGACCAATGACCTGAGCAAGAAGGGACTCGCTACACTCGCCCCACACATGCTCTGCATGCAGAGCCGTCGCATGGGCTGTGCGAAGTGTGCGACCGCACAGGGCCTCGCGCCTGGTGTGATTTTTTTTTTTTTTTTTAATAAATTAATACATATTTTGCATCACTGCACTTGACTTATCATACACCTAAAATGACAATTCTCTGTGTCAGTTTCATTATTTACCATTTCGTCTCGATAAAAGCTTACCCAGATTTTTATTTATTTTTTTATTTTATGTCGTCATACATAACATACTCTGTCTTGCTGCTCACTCGCCTTTCCTAAACTATGAGATTGCTCTCAGGGTCTTATTGACGATATCAATAATTGGCATCGGGGTAGCGAAGCTTTTCAAAGTTAAAACTAATTTAAAACTATTTTCGGACCTCGATGTCGCAGGAGAGACTATGCAGGCTCGCCCTTCTGTCTGTCGAAAAAGACGCTGCATCCAGACTGGATTATAAGGATTTATTGCTGAGTTTGCGGCCCAAAAGGCAAGGAAAGTGACCATCAATGAATGGTGAATGGGAATCTGATGTTTTAAAGTTATACTGCAGCAGAGCGTTTGTGACTGACTACTATGAGAAAATATACCAGTGGCGAGCGGTGGACGGAAAACCGAGGGGGCGGAAAACATCCCTTGAAACGGATGAGATTAGTGACCCGATTTCAATCATTGTTCTTGGTCAACATGTTAGTTTCTGTAGACTGTGTTGATGTTGCCTTAGCAACCATCCCCACGTGTAAGAGGTTACGTCTTACGTGCAAGTTTATCCTGGTTGACTATGCCGGCTAATGGTGATGGAAGCTAACTGAGTGCTCTAATGAAACGGCTCCACTGCTACACAGCAAGTCCAGTGTTTGCCCGTTATTGCACGTGCCTCTACATGGTGTCAGAAGTGAACCTTAATAGACGATGGCACAAGGACTTCGCCGGATTAACCCCCTCATCTTTGATGAAAACATTGCGGACAACTGGGTAAAGTTCAAACGAGAATGGCGTGTGTACAGCAATGCTGCGCTATCGGCGGCTAGTGAAAATGTGAAAACGTACACTTTTTTGAACCTCGCCGGTCCTGATGCACTGGATAAATATGACGCTTTTACTTTTGAGGAAGGGGAAGATCCGGAGGACTCCAAAGTACTGGTCAGCAAATTCGAGGAAATATGCTTACCAGTAAAGAATGTAACAATGGACAGGCATGCGTTTAATACAACAAACCAGCAGCCACACGAGACAATTCAATCATATGTATCCACTTTAAAAATGCTCGCCAAGAAATGCGAGTTTGGTACGTTACATGATGAACTCATTAGTAGTGATGGCGGGATGATGCCTCATGAAACGTCAAAGCCTCTCAGCCAAATGAACCACCAAAATGGTTCGACCTCAAAGCTCCAAATAAGTACGCTAGGGATATCTAGTGGTGAATGAAATTATGATGAAAGAAAAAGAGTTTCCAGTCAACCCAACCCATATCGCGGAACAGTATCCTGGGATGAGGCCTCATACGTTGCACAGAACGTCATTTCGCTAGTGCGAATCACATCTCGACACGGAGCTTCGCTGGGGGGGGACCCGTCGTACACATAGAGATATATAATAGAACCAGAGAGAACGAGGAAGTACCTTTGCTTCAGCCAGTTAGCATGTTAGCTTCCTGCTTCCGCGTTTCCCAAGGATGCAATTTTGTGGCCAAAGATGCGGCAGCTCCATAGACACCAATTGAAAAGTGTGCATTTTTTTCCTGCCAAATAAAGCGAAAACAAAAGAAATGTATTCGGCAATCCTTCATTATTTTGCTCTTTGTCTGACGCAACTGTTCGATGTCTTCAATCTGCCTGTAAATTAAGAACTGCTACTTAGAGCTTGATGACAGCTTGTGCACAAGTTTGGTTGTCCAGCTGTTGCTCTGACTGCAGCAGTTCAGCCAATGAGTGTATAGTGCGTGCACGTCCTGGATTAACAGCGTTTCTCGTCATTTCCCCTCGAACTCATTCGCCAATCCGCAGACGACACATTTTTTTGGCTATTTGTGCTGTGTAATCTGATTGGCAATCTTATGAAATGGTGCCGGAAATAATCACCCATGGAACGCCATTTTTATAGATGGCGTCGGTCAATTCCGTACTTCCTCGGCTGAAGTAGCTAGCCTAGCATCTCCCATTGAAATTAATAGGGGCGGCACTTCCTCTCTCTCTCCAGTTCTATTATATTACCTTCATGGACGTACTCGACACACGCCTCGATGCCTCGACGCAATCCATAACATCACTACTCATTAGAGATCGCTTGGTATTCGGCAGAATGATAATGTTCGCGCACAGCTGCTGAAAGAAAAAAAACGAACTCTTAACTTAGCCATTGAAATGTGCATACTGCATGAGCAATCTGAAAAAGGCAATAGAGAATTAAAGAAAGAAGCAGAGGTGTGCACCGTGCAATTTAACCCATGTTCTAACTGTGGAGGGCAACACCCATCTGACCGTAGCAGCTGTCCTGCCCTTAATAAGCGTTGTAATGCATGTGGGAAATGGAACCATTTCTCCAAATGCTGCAGATCAAGTAAATCACCTGCCTTCAACAGAGCAAGACAAGGTGCACCCCAGTTTGGCACACCCCCCAACCCACACAGGGGCAGATACACACATAGAGTAAGTGAACTTGAAACACAGGCCGCACAAGAACCCACAGGCCTATTTTACTGTGAGAGTGTAGAGATGCTAACTGAGAGAGGTGAAATATTTACCAACCTAACCACACTCAACAATGGTAAGCAGCTGAAGATTAAGATTGACACCGGAGCTCGGTGCAATGTACTATCTAAAGCTCTTCTCCAACACATAGACCCAAATGCTCAGATTGACCACAGAAACACAGTTAATCTCGTAGCTTATGGGGGTCAGATAATAAGGACTGTTGGAATCGCTGATGTTTACTTCACGTGCGGAACACTGCAATTCCATGTCGTAGATCACGATGCTAAACCCCTGCGGAGTCTCATTGACTGTGCCAAACTAGGTTTTGTGCACCTTGGACCAGAGGTGCATACAGTCCAGCAGGAGGCGCCAGAGCTCACAGAGTACAAAGATTTGTTTGACAGCAGCACCATAGGCAAGCTGCCTGTGGTGTATCATATGCATCTGGATAACTCAGTTCACCCTGTTATGTGCTCCCCTAGATGAGTGCCGCTGGCTATGAAAGAAAAAATAATCAAAGAGCTGAACAGAATGACAGAGCTTGGAGTCATCAGGCCAATTCAAGAGCCCACTGAATGGGTTTCAGCTATGGTTGCTGCATGCAAGAAAGACGGAAGCATGAGGCTGTGCATTGACCCCGTCCACCTCAACAAAGCCCTCCTCAGGCCACATCATCCCATGAAAACAGTGGAACAGGTGATTGCTGACATGCCAGAGGCTAAGGTGTTCAGTGTACTTGATGCACAATGTGGATTCTGGCAGGTGATTCTCAGGGAGGAGTCATCCAAGCTAACGACCTTCATGACCCCTGTGGGCCGCTATGCTTTTCTCAGAATGCCTTACAGAATCTCCACAGGAGGTGAGGTTTTCCAGAGATGCATGGAGCAGCTCTTTGAAGGGCAACCCTGCGAAATTGTGGTCGACGACATTCTGGTTTGGGGCCGCACATTAGAAGAGCATGATTTGCGTCTCCGCCAGGTCATGAACAGAATACGAGCTGTCAATCTCAAATTGAACCCCAGTAAGTGCCGCTTCCGAGTTTCTGAGGTCTCCTATGTAGGTCACCTACTCACCGTCCAGGGGTCAAACCTCACCCAAGCAAAACGGCGGCAGTCCGTCTAATGGCGCCCCCGCAGGACAAGCATGGACTCCAGAGGTTCCTGGGCATGACAAATTAACTATCCAAATTCGTCCCAGGATACAGTGAGATCACAGCACCCTTGCGCCAACTCCTGCTTCAGGATGTGGATTGGAACTGGCAGGAGCACCACACAGCAGCATTCACCAAACTCAAAGAGCTCATCACCAACCCTCCTGTACTGCAGTACTTCAATGTGCACCAGCCAGTCGTGCTATCTGCAGACGCCTCATAACATGGATTGGGTGCAGTCTGCCTGCAGAACAACAAACCAGTGGCATTCGCATCAAGGGCCCTCACGGAGACTGAATCGCGATTCAAGATTGGTTCAAGATTGACCAGCTCCCAAACACAGCCAGTGCAATGCTGATATCCAAGCTGAAACGCCACTTTGCAACCCATGGGGCACCACAGCAGCTAATGACTGACAATGCCACATATTTCACAAGCAGGGAGTTTCAGGAGTTTGCCCACAAATGGGACTTCCGCCATATCACCAGCAGCCCCCACTACCCCCAGTCAAATGGGCTCACTGAGAGGGCTGTGCGCTCCGCCAAACACTTATTAGAGAAATGCGCCCGCGACGGCACAGACATATATGAAGCTCTTCTCAACCTTCGCAACACACCAAGAGATGGTCTGCCATCACCGGCCCAGCGCCTGTTTTCTCGGCGCACCAAGGCACTCATTCCCATGACCAAAGCTATGTACACTCCAAAGGTGGAAACACAGGTACAAGCTGCTCTTACACAGGCCAGACAGAGGGGAAAGGCATACTATGATTGGTTGGCCAGACCACTGGGTCCACTGCATACAGGACAAACGGTAAGAATGCAAACAACTAAAGGATATGACAGGCTGGCAAAAGTGATAGGAAGTGCACAGCAGCCGAACAGCTATCAGATCCAGGCTGGAGATGCCAGGTATGTGAGGAACAGACACCACCTCCTCCAGATGCCTGAGAGCTATGTCCCGCCTTCCACGGTGGAGACCCCAACTACTCCCGTCAAACTCCCACGAAACCCTCAACATGACATCGCAGAGCCAGAAGCAGCAGAGGCACAAGAACCTGTGGTCATCACTCGCTCAGGGAGAGTATCAAAGCCCAACCCACTTTACAAAGACTACACAGTGTAGACATGGACTGTAATGCTTCTGCATATTATGTATGTCATAATATCTCCTCCAGCTAGACACTGCTCACATATTTTTTTCTCACAACCTGTTCTTATGGCCATAAACTCAAAAAAAAAAAAAAAAAAAAAAAAACAGAGGCCACTGTTGTATATGATATCTTGTTGCATTTTGTTTGCCATTTGCACTTAGTTTGGACCTTGTGTTCCTAATAGGCACTGTTAAAATGTTATAAATACGTAGCCTATATACAGGTATATGTCACAGTGGTCATAGACACTGCTTTCCTTTGATAGAGCCTCTCCGGCATTAAGAAGGGGGATGTAGACTGTGTTGATGTTGCCTTAGCAACCATCCCCACGTGTAAGAGGTTACGTCTTACGTGCAGGTTTATCCCGGTTGACTATGCCGGCTAACGGTGATGGCAGCTAACTGAGTGCTCTAATAAAACGGCTCCACTGCTACACAGCAAGTCCAGTGTTTGCCCGTTATTGCACGCGCCTCTACAGTTTCCCTTATAATGAAATGTTTAGGCGAGTGAATAAAAAATTCTATAAAATGTTTAATTCACATGCCTTAATAGGCAACTCTTCACAAAAAAAACCACTGTGGATTTTCCGCGTTAAATTTTGTCACATCCTAAGCAAGTCGTCAAACATGTGCGTAATGATTGTTTAATTGAAAAAGATTGAAATGCGCTCTTTTTTGCGTTCAACTGGTGCGTTTGCTTTCTCGTCTTAATGAAGACAATTAGCTACACCTGAGAGGGGAGAGTTCAAGTGTCTTTTACCAGGGAAATTGACTGAAAAAAGATCGACTAATAAGCAGTTTAAAGACATGTTTATTGCTCTCCTTGTTCTCTGTCCACCGCCCGCCCAATCACACAAATTAGAATATTCATTGCAATTGTAAGATTATAGGAATAATCATCTATAGATTGTGCAATATTTAAAACGAAGATGATCGTGATATCCAAGATTTATTTCGCTGTCAGAGGACAGACCACTGAAATGGTCCGCGGAGCAGACCACAAAGCCTTGATCCGGACCAGTAGCTTCAGCGCCCCGAGTGATAGTAACCAATGGTCCGTCTCAGCGCGGACCACTATGCCGTGGTCCGCGGACCACTGTGTCATGGTCTGGACCACGAACCTCAGCGCCCCTAGTGGTAGTGACCAGTGGTCCGAGCTCAGCGACCATTGTCCGTGGACGGACCACTGATTCGGTTACAACCCCCTCTCCCTCAAAGAGTGGTATGATGACATTTTTCCGGTTACGTCCTCGACAAGGACGCATCAGGATGGATTACTGTTTACACTACCAAACATGTGGTCAGATGCGTCCCAGACCACCTCCGCAAGTGGTTTGAGTGATCAGATCTCGATGCATCTTGAAGCCCGTTTACGCTTGTCTTTAGCTCTGACCGCTTTTGGTCCGATCACCCAAAACGTATGTTAAAACCAAATTTAAACTAGACCATAGGTGACACAGGTGCCTGTGACCTAGCCCGCCAATCTAGCAACCTCTCCTGCAGCTGGGCATCTATCTGCAGAGCGAGGTCAATGAAGCCATCCTGGTCTGGGGGCAGGGCACAGGTAGTCTGCTCATCATGGACCTGATTCAGCTCGTCAAACCAGATGGTACCACAGAGAGCCCGAGGTCCCAACGTGAAGAGAAAACCAGTGTCCGGAAATCAATAGAGTACTCCTTAACAGACGGGTTGCTTTGGTGCAGTTGGAAAAGCCTCTGGGCAGCGGCATAGTCGACCCAGGACTGGTTGAATACTTTTTTATCTCCTCCGCAAAGGCAGCAAGTGTTTGAACTGCTGGGTCCCCTGCCTCCAAACAGGCAGCCACCCAGTCTCTGGCTCTTCCAGAGAAGTGAGTGATGATGAATGCCATGTTGCACCATTCGGTGAGGAATGAAGATGGTTTAAGCTCGAAGACCATTGAACACTGAGCCAGGAAACTTTGGCAGGTGGATGGTAGGTGCCATCAGAGGGGTCCAACACAGCTAGGTTGGGTTTCTGTGGGGTGGCTGCCAGAGGGAGAGTCTGCTGCACGATAGCACTTGCTGCGTCAGTGGCGGCGGCGGAATCCCAGGAGATGTCAGTAACAGCCACAAGTGGATTGGAGATAGTGCCAATGGATTGGTGTAGCTGGCAGAGCTCTGCCTCTTTCTGACCAAGCGGATACCTTTGGTGCCTCACGGTATCAACCGGCTTGAGGCAAATAATGCTATTTCCATTATGGATTGTATTGTTATGATCAAGACAAATAAACAAATGCAGTTTTAGGGTAAAATCCACAAGGGAATATTAATTATGGGAATACGGCAATAGAAGAGGGAAAGGCTGTAGCCCAGAACTGTGGAGGAGCAGTCCAGCTAAGTTGGTAATGACTGAAGACGGTAGGGGCATGTCTGAACCCAGGCCAGTGGCTGTCCCGGAGCAGAAGTCAGGTGGTGAATCCTCCTGGCAGATGCAGGACTGCTTTACAGTAAAAAAATGAGTTTAGCAGAAGAGCAGTCCTAATCCTGGAGAGTGATGGAGGCTTGGGAAGTGTTCCTCATAAACTGACTCTGGTGCGCAGAATGGCATCTCTGAACTCACAGCATGTCAAACCTTGAAACTGGTGAGCTATACAGTCAGGTCCATAAATTCTCGGACATTGACTTTTTTTGCTGTCTTCCACAATGTACTGGATGTGACATTAAATAATGATTTTATTTAAAATGCATGCCTTCACCTTTAATTTGAGAATATTTACTGCCAGCATAGGTGAACGGTATAGGATTTCCTGCACTTTTTATAGATGCCCCTAAAACCAGGGGAATTCACATAAAAATGGTTTAAATTCCTTCAGGGTACATACAGTATTTTTGTGAAAACCATTAAATCAAACCTGAAAGTCCACCCTCCGAGAAAATCTTGATTATTCATTACATTCTATGTGGTGGATCATGAAAAATTAGGGAAAATTATGTCACCGTCCAAATGCTTATGGGCCTGCTTGCAGCTGCCGACAACCACGGCGAGTTTCTATCCTGTCTGTAAGGACTAAGAAGATGTGGCTATGTCACCAAAATCTGGATGAAAGATTGTAAAAATGTCACCAGGTTGGTCGCCAACAGCGTAATTGATCAAATGCACCAACTTTTGGAAAAGAGATGATTCACGTTTAGACCATTAGAGGGCACCATGTGTCCAGTCTTCTCAAAATACGTCGAGGCGTTTTTCTTCCTGTCCGGTTTGGGGACTGTGAATGAATAGCCCATCCGTTGGATTTAATTGGACGAGCGTAGCAATAACGCCCCAGATCATTAATGAGCAACATTAATGATTCAAACTTTGTTGGATTTCAAAGATAACTGTTTTTACAATTACCAATGAATGTGGATTTAAGCCAACCGGGGTAGACTATAAATGAAGTTCACCTACAAAGACATCCTATGATGATTTTTTTTCGTGCCTCCCACTTGCGATGGTGCCGGATGAGTGTTGGCCATTTAATGTAATGAAAAACTAATATACACGATCTAATAATAATAATAATAATAATATGTCATAAAAGTTATTATCGTTATAGCTGATGGACCACATCGTTAGCTGAGCAATACCCATTATCCATTGCGCGTGACGTCACGCATTTTCGGCTGGGGGTATAATGCTGCATTCATGTGGTGTCGGGATATTCGGAAGAGCGATTTGCCGACTTGGGAACTCCGACCTTCCGACATCACATGAATGCGGCATAAACTCTGCCGTATCTCATATAGATTTCCACTGACAACCACCTACACAACGTTCATTCCTACCATTTATACGCGATATTTGCACACTGTTGTCAGAAGTTGCAGAGCAACAACGACATGGAAAGTACGCGATTTGGTGGTGTTTGTTTTATTAAAGTTTTAGGGAGTTTAAAAGGTTGAATTACGTGATGAATGCAGAGGCTGCATGCATTCACTTTCATTTTGTAATACGACTATGGGCTGCGAACCATACAGTGAGATGTGAATTAAAATTTAGCGCCTGTAAACAGTGGGGCTTACGTTAAAAAGAAATTGTCACGACTGTTGGCAGAAAAAATTGAAAGTAACCACTTCTACAAGCAAAACAGTTTAAGTTTTTCTTTCCTTTTAGTTGAAATTGTCCATGCTGGTAGTAGTCTACATAGGCTATACAAATTCATTGCAGTAAAGCTTATCTTTTCTCTCTTAATTAGATGCCAACTACATGGTGTGCTGTCAAGGGCTGCAAATGTCACATATTATCTTCGTAAGTGGAAAAGGAAGATCTGCCAAAAACATGCTGGCCTGTTCGGTCAAGGCGCATGCGATTTCCCTCCACCATTCCGAATGTTACACTTCCTAGCTGACAACGAGCTAAGACGAGACTGGGTAAAGGCAGTCAACAGGGTTGATGTCAGAACTGGTTTATGTTCGGATTTTTAGCTCGATCCGATCTTGATTCATAGAGATAGTGGTTTCTGTTGGGCTATTAAAATTAACTCTTCTTTGCTTTTCGAAGTGGTTATTTTCCACTTTTCTGCCAACAGTCGGGACAATTTATTTTTAACATAAACCCCACTGGTTGCATACACAATAATTTCCATTCCCATCCCGCTGTATGGTTCGCAGCCGAAGAGTCGTATTACAAAATGAAAGTGAATGTATGTAGCCTCTTCATTCATCACGTAATTCAACCTTTTAAACTCCCTAAAACTTTAATAAAACAAACACCACCAAATCGCGTACTTTCCATGTCGTTGTTGCTCTGCAACTTCTGACAAAAGTGTGTTGATATCGCGTATAACTGGTAGGAATGAACGTTGTGTGGCTGGCTGTCAATGGAAATATACATACGGTGGAGTTTATACCCCACAGCCGAAAATGTGTGACGTCACGCGCAATGGATAATGGGTATTAAAGCTAACTCCGATGTGGTCCATTCAGGTATCGTACAGAATGATAGGCACCACGTGGTGGCAGTAGCACGGATGCCGACCGTGACTTAAAAGGTGCCAAGTTCGCTAATTAACTTCAATAATGATAATGGTTAAAGTAGACAAATGCACTCGAGTCCTAAACTTTGTTTAGAAATAGATGGTATAAATAAATACAATGGATTCGAAACCTGATTTCTTTTTTTACACATAAAATATAAAACATAGTTGACTAAGACGCTCAAAATGAAAAGATAAAAAGAAAATATTTTGTCATGAAAAGCATAAAATGATTAATTTTCCCATTGCGTTTTACTTCTCCGAGCCACTGATTTCCTTATGTTCTTTGGATCATTTAAAGCTCTTGCGCCGATTTACATTGGAGAGAACTTTAATTTGTAAATAGCCTACGTAACAAATGTGGAATTGAACAAGTTTTTAACGGGACTGGTAAAAAAAAAAAAAAAAAAAGAGAAAAAAATTACCACAAATATAAATTGCTCCTAACCGATGTGATCACGTTTAAGCGGATTGTCCATTTACGCAGATGGCGTAAGCTTAAAAGTTAAGGCCCTGTGCAGACCCTATAGACAACCAGGTTTCTTGACCGCAGCTCGATTTCAAGTTGCTTTTTAATTTGATACCATCACAAATCAGCCTACTTTAGGACACATTTTGTATAGTCATCCTGTCATATTGTCATTATTTAAGTAAATAGCCTACTTTAAAATCCCAGGTTATAAAAATTTAAAATTAACGTGCGTGTGTGTGTGTGTGTGTGTGTGTGTGTGTGTGTGCGCGCGTGGGCGCGCGCGTGTATGTGTGTGTGTGTGTGTGTGTTGAGATCAAGCAGTTGACCTTATTTATTTATTCAAAAGAATATAGCCTACAGTAAAATCAATTTATCAATTTAGCCGAGACGAAATGAAACTTCCATTTCCCCCGCAGCGTAGTAGCCACTGGTAACTATTCGAGCTGTTAGGGAAATCAACATTAAAGAAAAGACGAGTAAGTTTACTATTTACATAGTCCTTCTCCGTGTATTTTTACTCCAAAATTTTCTTTTTTCTTTAATACCCTTATATCAGCGGGTTGATTCAAAAGGCATTTTTTATTTAGGCTACTATACAAATGGCTTGAGTGCACACTGATTATATTGCGTTGTTTTAGCCTGTAGGCCTACTTTAGGTAGGCTTCAGCATGGCTAGTTCAATGGAAATGCAAGTAAGTCTGTGTGTGACATCCATAAAATTTAGGCTAAGCCTGAGCCAATAGTTTTATTGAACTGAGGCGAGGCCTACTGGTCTAAAATGGAAATTCTCCGTGACCGGGTTGATTAGGACACATTAGTTGGTAAAAACGAACATAAGCTTTTATATAGACTTAAATTTTCGATTGAAGCTCGGTAGCTCAGTGAAGTTGAACAGGGTTATAGTTTGTCAATAAAATTTGGCATTAATAGCCGAAAAACCTCGGTTGAGAAACTGTAACACTTCCTAGTGGTAAGCCGTTAAGTTAAACACGTTTGGGGAAACGAGCCAAATCAAGTTTGAGTGGTCTAGCGCATCAACAAGCCAGATTTCAGTCGTATTGATGTATAGCCTATCTCTTTCCACGAAGATGTTAAAATTTAGATATCAACGCGTTGAATTAATAGATAAATAAATAAAACTAGAGATAGTTTTTAGAGACAAACTTTCAAAATTGCGGTTAGTTGATCTACCCAGGACCTCCGTTAAGGCAGCACGGGTGGAGCGTGACAGTGAAAGGGGTGTTACCCACCAGCCCATTCAATACCTGTTCACTGTCTTAAAGCTCGCTGTCAGGGAGCCATTACTTAAATACTGCCCACCAACGCGAAGGTGCTCAGTCTTCAGGGAAACACCCAGACGAAAACAACCACAACCACTGAAACTTCACCCGCCTGATGTTGATTGCAGCAGCCCACAACACATTCGCAAGAGACTACTGCGGATTATGAACGCTTTTGGACAGCAGGCACCCAACCATCAGTCTAGTCCTATTCAGCACCACAGTGCACAGGAGCTTATGGACATGGCCGTTTACTGTGATAACTTCAGCATGTACCAGCAAAATCTTCATCACCATCACCCTCAAAGGCCTACGGCGCATCCCCCAACCTACGGACTTGGAGACTACACGTCGCCAACATCCAACCCATATCTTTGGCTAAACAGCCCGGGTATCAACTCGTCTCCTTATCTTACTGGAACGAACGGGGCCTCCTATATTCCTTCAGGATATGGACCAAACCAAAGGCAATTTCTGCCACCACCTACTGGCTTTGGAAGCGCGGATCTTGGCTGGCTTTCACTGTCAAGCCAGCAAGAACTTTTTAAGATGGTTCGACCTCCGTACTCGTATTCGGCCCTTATTGCAATGGCTATCCAAAATGCGCAAGACAAAAAACTGACGCTGAGTCAAATCTATCAATATGTTGCAGAAAACTTTCCCTTCTACAAAAAGAGCAAAGCTGGGTGGCAGAACTCGATTCGTCACAACCTGTCTTTGAACGACTGTTTCAAGAAAGTTGCGCGAGATGAAGACGATCCAGGTGAGTTACTTGAAAAAAAAAAAAAAAAACAGGAAACGTCGGTAATAATTTGTTGGATGTTAGAACTATCGAAGAAAAAAAATGATGCACAATATAGAGGCACATCAGGCGCCATCCTGTGTCCGCGTATGTGTGCCTGAGAACAGTTAAATTTATTGTTAGTACTCATTGTTCATGAAAGGTTCCGAAGAATGAAAAAAATGCAATTTTCTTTCGAATTAAAGATTCCGTCTTTTGTTTACAGGTAAAGGAAACTACTGGACTCTTGACCCTAACTGTGAGAAGATGTTCGACAATGGAAACTTCAGACGAAAGAGGAAAAGGAGAGCTGACGCTAACTGCGGAAGCTCCAATGCAGTGTCAGTGAAATCTGAAGAGGACGGAAGCGTATTGAAGCTCTCGGAAACCACGAGCGTCCTCAGCACGCCGCCGCAAAGTTTGCAGAACTCTCCCGGCTCGAGTGAGTCGAAGTCTCCTCCATCTCCGTCCATCGACCACAGTCCTTGTTTCAATAACTTCGTTTCCAGCATGAACTCTATGCTTGCAGGAAACGGCATTACTGGCAGCAAGCAGTACGGTTCTGGACTTCTGGAGGATTTGTCCCAGAACAGAGAAAACTTGTCTGGACTTGGTTCATATTCCCCTTCGCAAAGCACACTGCTGAACTCTGACGTTAGTCATCCCACTCACCGACAAAGTTATTACCCTTCAAATCAAAATAGTGGCCATTTTGGTAGTACTCTTACGAATCATTTCAGTGTCAACAATTTGATATATAGTCGTGAAGGAACAGAGGTTTAGATGATATAATAGCATATTTGTTCACACTAACCACAACAATTAAAATCTACCTGCACAGTGTATAGTGCTAGAATAGGCTGCTAATAGTTCTGCAGATGTGGAATGAAACTGTGAACGAATCAGTTTTGTTATAAATGCGTTCCCTCTGTAATTTCCAAGAGCTGCAGACTGGAACTTCAATGAAAGGAGTTTTGACCTAGATCTGCAGCAAGTCCACAGTTTGAACAGTAACCTGATATGTCGCTACTTAACACATATAAGGCTGATGTTTAACACTATGTGTTTAATCGGAATGTAGGTCTGTTGGGCGCCTATGAATGACATCCCTTTGCTTGAAGGAGATTAGTCAAAATTATCTGGCAAGCAAATGCATTTTGAGTCAACACATGTACCATCAGTTCATATTTATGCAAAGATGATGCTTTGTGATGAAGTGCCTTGATTTGTAGAGGGCTGTGTAAATGTGCATTTATGGTTTTATTTAAATCCAACGAACGTTAATATGCCTTAATAAATGAATTCATATTTTGTGAGCAAAGGTTGGCAAACGTTTTTGTCTGAAGGGAAAAAAGGAGCACTCTCATACACTCAATATTGTCAGGTGCACGACCGCAAAAAGACTTGCATGAAAGAAGAAAAGTCAGTGCACTAAATATCGTTATAAAAGTTTTAATTAGGCCAAATGGCGTAAACGGCAGCGCGGAGGAATGCTCTCGTCCAAAACGCGTCCGTTGCTGACTTGTTCGCCATTTGACCCAATTAAAAGTTTTTTTTAAACGACATTTAGTGAGCTGACTTTTCTGCTTTCAAGCAAATGTTTTTGCCTGCCTATGCAACACCCCCATCCCCCCAACCCAGTAGGAATTATGTGCATTCTGTTGGCTTCAGCCATTAAATGATAGTATGATGTGTCACTCAATAGCCATTTCATTCCAAAACTAACTTCGTTTCCTCGTTCTGACAAGGCATTGTAATCTAAGCATGAATGAATACAAATATTCAATCACGTCAGTCCATATTATTTGCATAACTGCGACTAATTTCGCATGGGCTAAGAGTCGATGTAATGTGATGTGCAAATAATAAAATAATAATAATAATAATAATAATAATAATCATCATCATAAATCAACCTTCAGGCCACCTACTTGCTCTGGGCTATTGTGGCTGACATGGAGTCATTGCATCATATTTTTGCATGTCAAAAATGCGAAAAATGTCTGTATTATGACGCAGTGGCACACAATAGCATAGTAACTCACGAATTATGGCTCCTGGTATCCCAGAAACATGCAGGTTTCACTTCAGAAAAGTGTCCCATATTGTATTCAGGGAAAATGGGACAGTCACTTAAAACCTTTTCCCATAAAAAGTAGTGTATTGTGAAAATATTTTGATTATAAATCAAACGATCAACAAAATGCAGCATCTTCCAACCGTTTTGGTGTCATATATACAGTGTTTTAGCTGCAGAACTCATATTACCAAAAAAAAAAAAAAAAAAAAAAGCAAATCAACATGCCACTTTTGGCTTGCCTCGCGAGTTCATGGACCAGTGATTTTTTGAATATTTACTTTGCCCATTCTAGTTATTTCAGACAAGTAAAAATGATTGTTTTGTGGAAAGGACATTTGTAGCAACAATGCAATAAAATGCTTAGTAGGGCCTAATAGGCTGCAAATATTTTAAGAGTTCAAGACTGAAAACCTTATTTATTCCATTTAACCTGTATGATGTCCCAATTTACCTGACGTCACCCCAATAATTTCGCCATAATCCTCGGGCCTTATTTTGTGCGAAAAACTTTTTCTTAGCGCCATAATATTTCAAGGCTGGATATGGCTTTAATATGAGCATATTATTCGCCCACTTTTGGTGGGCAAATGTTGAAAATTCGTCCGATAAATAAGCCGGCTGTAATACCTCCCTGTACATTAGATTCCCTGTTTGTCTTTTCAGACAAACAAATCTGTTTTAATATGCGGATCAGACTGATAGTACAGGCCTATAGTTTCTTGTTTAATCGTGCGTTACAATTAATTCACGTTCCCGCAGTGAAACCACTTAATGACACTTTTCAATCAGCCAGGCAGATATATTTAATTTCGGAGTCTGGATAGCCACACGTAAAACTGATTTGAGGGAGCTAGGATTATCCATATTCTTAATATCTCTTCACGTCTCTAATTCGTTCACATCTGAACAGCAGATTCTGTAAGTAGCAAATGCAAAGACACCTGTAATGATTTTGGTGCGTTTTTTTTTCTCTGAAAGCGCCAATATAATCTTTTAACCCGAACGTCTCTTCACCACTGGCAGACAACACAAGGTGAGACCGAAACATTTTCCGCTTGTCACACTGAATAAACTCGATTTCAACCAGTCATCACAGCTTTATTTTCACTGAGTTCAAGAGTTCACCCCAGCGTCTGGACCGCTTTATTTATACCCCGCTTTTTTTACGGTAGGCCTAGGCCAATATCAAAGTTCATTTTTCTTAACGGTTCAAACCGCCTGAGCTCTTTTCAGATATTGTGCAGCTGTGTTCAGTTGTTCCCAGGCGTAAAAAAGAAAAAAAAATCTCGGTACATTTTTAAGATGACGAAACGTTTTTATTTTTCTGCGTGTGAGAATACCTCATAATTCTATTTAATTTTACGTTTCCCGTGAAACGCTTCAGAAACGTTTTAAAAAATACCCACTGAATAGTTAATTCAATTAATTTAACATGCATTTGTTTTAAATATTGTAGTTTCCCCACTATCGGGGAAAAGCAAGTGACATAGCGTACTGTTCGCGCCATAAACAACGAGAAGAAGAAATGCAGCTGTCCCCACGAAATATTCAAGATATTTAGGCCTAAGTGCTGCTCATATTTGTAAATAATATCTGGACGCGTGAAATCAACGCAAGTAAAGTGAAACACCTCGTAATTGGTTCATAATTGAATGCACTCCAGCGTTCATTTTTCTCTTGAGCAAAGAAAAAAAAATGGAGATTTTCGTGACCGTGGATGCGATACAATAGACGCTGGCAGCACGAGAGGGACCCCTCCTGTGCACAAATGAAAACACCGTGACCTAGGATCTGGGAACAAATTATATCACTCAGCCCACATTTTCTTCTTGTTATCTCTGAAGCAGTGAGCAGTTATCCAACAAAGCGTGTACATTTCACTGAAACAGAAGCTCGTTCCCACAATGACGAGTCTTTAACTGAGGCAACAGCATGCGTATAATCCACATTAGAGCTACGTTAGGGAGTAAGCTTACTCGTGTTCGTACTCGACAAAAAAAAAAAAAAAAAATTATTTCAACACCAGAATGAGCCCACGCCTTTGATGGATGTTCCATGCAGTCTATTTTAATTCCGATAATTTGCAAAGGACTTTCTTTTATGTCTAACTGGGTGTAATTCAGTCGGCTATTCATGTTACGTTTTTAAGGGACGAGCATTTAGTGGGAAACGCCCGATAAGTTTTCTGACACGCCTGCACAATGATATGTTGTTAATGGCCTGTGCCGCTAGCTGCGCGACATGCATATTCACACAATACAGAGAAGTCTAATGGAGTGTCATTTGCCCGGGCACGTCGGTTCCGTTAGTGCCAATCCAGTACGGGGATATACTGCTTGATATCGTTAGCTCAGACGTGGAGAAGTGCCAAATTGTTGCTATTAAATTGCTTATTTTAATAGCAGAGTATTGTACATCTATCAAGTAAAATTAGGGATTATTGCATTTAATAATATGCACACATGTACCCTCAGAAATGATCTTTTAAATGATTATAACATCATATTCCTTAAGAGCAAAATTGTCGAACCAACAAGTGCCAAAAACTGGCATTCTCAAAAATTAATTAATGAAAATTATATGTGCACCTTCCCTCCAGGGTAGAGAGTGACTCAGATCTGTTAATCTGAACGGTCAACAGTGTATATTCCTTATAATTCCAGATTAAGAATAAAATTGTTTATTTGGTGTCTCTGAGTTATGGTAAATGTAGCTGTAACACGCAAATGACACTTGGTAATGTGCACTATGTGACTTAAATTATATTAGGACTGTTGCGGTTACTATAAAATATGTTGCTACAGCTAGCCCATATTACAATTATGCTTGACTTCAGACTACCAATGATGGAAGATTACTGTATTATACTTCGTTAAACAACTTTTTTGGACATCGGAAAACCAAACACATGCCTAAATTTACCATGTAGAATTTTTGACCAAGCAAATTTAATTAATTTATGACTATAGCAGGAGTTTAGTTTTGGCTTGTTGTAGGTGCTGATATAGCAGGTAGAAAACACCCCAGGTTTTCTTCATTGGGTCTGTTACTCTGATAACGACCTAATGCATTGTCACATTGAGCACATGAAGTATTAATTGTGAGCATTCTCTTATCTATTGCTACACTGGACACATTCTCAAGCATCCATTAGAGAAGGGCCTTTGGATTTCATGGAGTAATTCATCAGACCTACTTAAGTTTTCAACTCTTGAGACGCACCAGTGCCCCTGTTCGGCCCTAGGCACAGATTCACCTTAGAGCCATGAAATGTCAATGCAGCCCAGGCTGATTTCAGCCAGACTCCCCTAGCCTGATGAGGGCTGATGGTGACAGGCCCCAGGGCCAGGGATTGGCCAGCGCGCCTCCGATGAGCCCCGCCCCCATTGCTGCCTGATGCACTAAGAGCATAATGACAGGTTTCAGGCACTGGGGGTCACTCTGAAGAGGATGAGGGTGGGCGGGGCAGCGGGGTGGGGGGCGATGCAGGGGAGAGTGTGTAATTAGAAGGCCCAGTTCTGCAGAGTTTAGAACTGGATTAATATAATCCCATTTCTCATGGTAGGAACAGGAAATAATATTACCGTCCTGCTACAGCAAAAAGGGGGTGTAGGATGGGGGTTTTTGGATGGGTGGTGTTTGTCAACATCGTTTGGGAAGTGCAATTTCCTTAGGCTCAGTCACAGTGTAAAAAGTTGGTCACAAAATTCTAAGAACAGAGACAAAAATGTTTAAATATAGATATTGTACACTGCAGCATATATGATAGATAGCTAGATAGATAGATAGATGTTATTATATAATACAGAATGCAATAATTGTATAATTTGTTCCCAAGCTCAGTCATTTCCGAAAATATTTTGCCAGCTGAAAAACACACATGTAATCAAAGAGTAATGCCACACAAAACATGTCAGAGGCAGGATCCTATTGCTCCCATTGTAGAAGCTCAGTCTGAGCTATAAGGCCCGGGGGCACTGAGAGTCTTCGTGAGTGACATGAGCCCGAGTGATGAATCACTGCTGTATAAAGTTGCACTCACCAAGGTGTGAAGCTGTACTTCCATTAGCCATTAGGAGATCCTTTTAACTGATAGCTTTAGATCAACAGTCATTGTGTCTCCGAATTCTGAACATATGTATCAAGAACTCTTGGGTCCCCCAATTCGAGAACACACCAGAAGAAACGGCAAAAAATGAAGCATTACCCATGTAACAATATAGTCATGCTGCACATCAAATTAAACAGAAGAACCTCAGCTACAAGAATATATATAAGCTATTTTACATGCTCCAAACACAATTTCGACCAACGAAATGAATTACCAAACACCAAAATCCCTACAGCGCTACCTAGTTAACCCACTCGCCACAATTTCGATGCTATCGCTCTGCTGCTTTATGCCACATGCACAACCAATAGCTCAAATGAAACCAGAGACTCCACAGATTCCAATGATACGCCCCTCTTTACTCTATTCCAAAGCATCTGCAAGATATCAGCAAAAGAAGAGCAACAACAGAAATGGGTTTATAAAAAACAAGAGTATTTACACAACTGAACAAATCTCACAAGTGTCCCCTTTATTTTGAGTCCAAAATTATTCAAATAGACCTTATGGTTGCAGAGATATGCCCTTTTCAAAGTTGAGGTCTAAAAAACAGGCTAGGGTTTAAAGGGTTCAAACTTACTTCTTAAATGTGGACACACTGTGGATCAAAGCTTCTTAATTTTCCATAATTATTTAAATTTGCCTTTTCAGTATGTGTATTTAATGCCACATCCAATTTTCAACCTCAAAAAGAAATGTATTGATTTTGTCTCATCTCTCAAGCAATCATTTTGAGCTTATTTCCTTTGTAATGACCAGCATTCACAAATTCAGATGATTTGACCTGTTCTCTTTGGTATATAGCTTCTAAAGTGAAGAAAGAATTATTTTTTGGGTGAATAACGGGTTATTATTTTATGGCAGGGCCTCTCAACCCCGTGCCTGGAGATTTACCACAAATTGTCTGCACTGTAAATGTTTACTATTTCACAAAGTGCTCCTTAGTTAGCAGTCAGTGATTCTGTTGCCCTGCTAATTGGTGGAATCCGATGGGCCACGTTAAGATTGATGTGAAAACCTGCTGGACAGTAGATATCCAGGATCAGTGTCAGGCAGTCCTGTTCTGTTGCCTCGGAGAACATATATTTACCTGTCTGAGTCTTTAAGTGTTTGAGGTGCCTCAGCAGGAGGAATCTAATGGCCACTGCCCTGCTAGTTTTAAGCTGGCACAGTGGATGCCGGGTGAACCCAGTTCAAAGCTAACCAGGCATATTTCCCAAGGCTTAGCCAGCAGATGTTTCGAAAGTCTTTACCAAGGGGATGCCAAACAAAGACAGCCTTGCAAACGATTTAGCAGGTTTGGCCATCAAGTCTGTTTCTTGGTTCAGTGAAAGAAAAGCAGGTTTCAGTTTTCCGCAAAGTGGAATTGCGGTAAAATAGTACTATGAAATCTATGTGATTTGAATGTGAAAACTACCACTGTTAAAATGTACCTTATAATTCAGAATAATTGCAGAGTAATTATCTGTGCTAATCCATGAAGCATAATCAGTCGTTTTTTCACATTCTCTTGTAAGTGAAACATAATATGATTAACCAAAAAACAAAATAAAAAGCATTGGGAATGATAACAGTGAAATCGAAAGGAGTCCATTCTCGGCCAAAGAACCCTTTCACCTAGTTGACCAGGACAAGAACACACTAGCAAAACGGTGGGGAAAAGCTGATTACAGGCTCTGCTGTACCCTGAAATTTCGCATCTATCTGTACCAGTCGGTGGGAATTACAGGGAAATATCATATATTACAGCTACAATCTCTGGAGGAAGTTAAATATTTAAGAGCACACCACGATGACAGCTCTTGACTGCTCCTGGCTGCCTGGGCTTGAAGATAGAGCGTTCTTCGTAGCACTGTAAAAGATGAAGAGTACACTTGATAGCTGAGGCTAATGCCTGTCTATTGGCCATGACTGAGATCAGTTTCATCAGCCCCCATACTGGGCCCATAAAAATAGTAATCTATGGGCTGATAACATGTGATCCCCGTCCTGGGAGACAGCCATACGGATAATTTCATACAGAACACGACACCGGCTCGCCAGTCTCCTCGGCTGTTACGCACTGACAGCCTGTTCCACTTTTATGCTACTGTACTTTAACTCGAACCTTCCTGCATGTGTTGTCCCCTCCATCAAGATTCAGCGCTCATTTGATGCTAAGTGCTTTCATCAACACAAGATATGGTGCTCAGACTGATGCTAATTATTGACAAGGAGACAGTCTGGTAAAGTGTTAACATTTTTTGAGTTTTTGAGTGCGTTCAAAACTATGAGTCCGTGTATCACGCCTTCCATCAATTTCACTTATTCGTTCTTTGACTGTTACATCAGTTTTAAAAAGCATGTTTAACATCACCTCTTTGCAATTGCACACCTTACATGGTGTAGTGTGGAAAATGCAGGAGTAATTGTGAAAAGAGTGCTGTACCCGCAGAGGGATATCCTGCGTAATCTAGTGAGACCATCTAGTCAGTCTGGTGACTATGCCACCCATTACACTATCTAATGCTGGACTTCACTCTGGAAGGGCATTTCATAACTGAAGCTGACGATTATAAAAGCTAACATGAAGCATTATTTGGATCGTTTAAATACTCAGGAACGATATTGAGAGGTAGAGGAGGGCACAGGGGCGATGGACGTTTTTTTTAAACCCCTGTCCTAGGGGTTCAGTTTGAAGAAAGATTGCCTGAGATTAACAGAGCAGAACAACACCCAGTAAATCGGTGGATAGGGCTTGTCTTCACATACCTCCGGCTGGAAATCTATCCCACTGTCATTGTAACACATCCTTCAGGAGCCAGGCATGGAAATATATTTTGACATTTCCTAGAAGAGAGTGGCTTTGTTCCCACATTACCAACCACAGGCACATCATCCTTTATCTCTGGCTTTTGTCATAACATTAAAGCCTTGTGGTTTCATACTTCGTATGGGTCCTTGCTGAGATAGATGGATGGAAGTGGACAGCAGGGAGATGCAGCTCATAGTGAGGGTCAGGGCTTGTTTGCACAGGCCTACTCTTAGGCTTTGGTGCTGATCTGACAGCTGGGTATGCTTTGCAGTGGGAGATGCTGTGATGGTGGCAATAATGAAAAACCAGCAAGGCACCGTTCCAAAAAAGAAAGTGCCGGAGGTTTGACAAACAGCTGAGGAAAAAATGAAGCAGTATCTTGTGACTCAACCACAACACTTCAAAAAATGCATCTCGTGAGAAAAATTAAGCAGACTTAGAAAACTCAAGTGTTTCAATTAAGACTTTTTTTTTCCTGAATACTTTAAATTCAATTTACCTGAAACAATAAACACTGTCTGCAGTTCTAGCATGAAGGACTGAGGAGAACAAAGGCGATATTCTGCTGAGCTCAATCTACTTAATCTCTCTGTGCAGCGTACCAGAACAAATATTTAAGTAACAAGCACCGTCCAATTATTTTATGTTGCTCTAGTCCAGGAACATTACGGGGTTTGTTAATGAAAAAATGGTTGCTAAAATGCCCCTCAGATCATCAAGTTCACTCTTTGACAGGACACAACTGGTATGATGATATAGGTGAATTCCAGTGTAAATCCTTTTCCCTGTTTTTTGGTGGAAACTATTTTTAAAATTAATCTCGGTGGATTATATAAGGGAAAAAGTACAATGAAGAGATACAAAATACTTGTCCAAAATCTGGCCTCAGAATGTGTTTCACTATTAACAAATGTTAACCATTTGAATGGTGATTACCTGTCAGAAGGGTAATTTCTTTTCAGATTCATACTGTATGTGAAATCAAATCCTTGCGAAAGAGGGTAATTGTTTAATTGTTTGAGAGTGTGTTTTCAGGCTGTACGTCGGTGGCCACAGAAGCCAGTAGGATTTAGCTGTGATAATGATCATGCAGGATCCCAGAGCATGCTGAGACGCTGATACATAACACTCTGGATGAGACACCTACAAGCTGTCATTACTCCGTCCCTAAGAACAGGAAGTGATGACAGATGGAAAAGGAAGTGGCCATCTTCTCAGCCGGGGGGGAAATGTTCTTGTGCCTTTCCGTGGCAGAGATCCTTTGAAGAAAGATGGAGGTTTCACGGTATTTCATCTATTTCCAAGATCCATTGAACAATGACTATGGTGGATACTTATTGTTTATTTACTCTTTCAAAGTGTAATGTGATTGCAGTAGATAACTAACATTAGTGGCATTGCTTTTTTGTTGTTTGTATTTAATTTTAAGGTTGTTGCAAAAAATTTCTATATTGTAAAAATTCCTTAGTGTAGAGTTTTAAATCAAGGCTATATTTTGGCACTAGACAATGAATATGCGCAAAAGTGGCTGTCTCCTGAAATTTCAGGGCTAGGAATAGAAGGAAGGATACTATGATAACCCAAGGAAAGACCTGTCTATTGTCTTAGGTACTGCCCCAAATTGCAAAACATTGAAACAGTATGTTAAATTAAAATTAAAGCTGAAAGCTGTGATTTGTAAATTATTTTTGACCCGTATTACATTGAGAACAATACAACAGCACATTATTTGATGTGTCACCACATAATTTTTGATTATTCAAAATTAACTTTTTCAAAATATTGATTCTTGCAAAATATATTTTTTCAAAAAGTTGGGGCAGTAATATAGCAACTAAAAACACCCACTGACTAAGTGTTTCAAGAGTGATTTGGTACAATTTATCCAGCAAACAAGTCTTACGGGGTCTTCAGGGTAAAGTGTAGAAGTAACTATAATAAAGTAAAAACTAAGAAATAAACATACTCAACATGACTTTAACCTCATAAAATGTAGTATTTTGATAAAAGGTCACATGGTTGCCATGGAAATGGCACTTTAATTACAAAATCTGAAAATATTTTGTGGCACAGATATTTCAATAACCCATGGTCAGATTTTACTCAAATTAGTCTCATATGGTTTAAGATAGTTCTGTGAAATGACGTAGGATTTTTTTGTTTGGAATATTTATGAGTATTTAATGAGCTATGTTATGTAACCATAACAAAAATCGCTATCATCAACTTGCTTCATTTTCAAAATTAACCTCCTAGGGATGCACCTATCTAGAAAATCCTATGTCGTTTCATAGATCTCCAACAGATACTACTTCAGTCCAAATGTCAAGTCAATCAGATGAATATTAATGATATTTGTTTTATGTGAAAATCAAAAATATTGAAATTTTCGAAAAAAAATTTGAAATTTTTACCCTGGAGACCCCTTAAGGTGTGAAATAGCACACGTAGCTCCAAAATCTTGGTGTACTTTTCAGCATTAATTGCAATTTCACAGAAATGCAAGTTACCCTTGCCAAAGGCACTGACACAACCTCATACCATAACAGCATGGCTTTAGGCCTTGTAGTTGGCAACAGTCTGGATGGTTCTTCTCCGGCCCGAAGCACCATTGTATATGCCTCCAAGCCCAGAAGAGTCAATGGTGTTTCTGGACGCTGTCAACATAAGGCTCTCTTTTTCCATTGGTAAGTTTCAACTGCCATTTGTAGATGTTGCTATTACATGTTGTTGTACTGAACAGTTTGCCAATGTGCTCCTGAGTTCACGTGGCTATATCATAATGAAGGTTCTTGATGCAGTACTGTCTGAGTGATGGGAGATCACAGGTATTCATCTTAGGCTTGTGCCCTTGCCCTTTATGAACAGAAATTCTTCCCGACTCTTTGACTATTGTATTGTGCGCCATGGCTGGAATATCTGAATACTTTTCAATCCTTTTTTGTGGAACTTTTTTTTTCAACTTTTCCATGATTTTTCATGCATGTGTATCATTGCAATCATCGATCCATTTTTTCTTCTGAAAGACTAGGTCTTTCCTGGATAGTACTTTTTTTTAACCGTATCATGATTACAATCACCTGCTGACAGCTGTTTCAAATTACATCATTGTTCTAATTTTCCACCTTGTTATTGGTCCTACATTTCCCTTGTCCTACTTTTTTGGAACGAGTTGCAGCCTTTAATAACAAGAATGGATGTATATTTGCAAATAAAATTAATGTCTTGTCTTCATAATGTCTAGAAAGCAATACTAGTGAAAGTCCATTTGAAATCACTGCTTTGTTTTTATGTGCATTTTCCACACTGTAACAACTTTTTCTAAATTGGGGTGGTCGTATTATACCACCTTAGCGTTTTGGATGGACACTACAGCAACAAGCTGATCATCCTCTGCATCAAGTATGACCTTATGTTGCCAAAAGATCATCCCGCACTGAAAAATGTTGAGTGCTAATTTAACACCAAACATTGTACATTTGCTAAGTTTAGTCTCGTGTACTGTAAAGTGCTAAATTAATATCTAAATATTTACTGTGAGGACACGTTCATGTTTGCCCAGTGTTCAGCAAAGATAGGAAACTGGCAATGGGTGGTTATGGTGGAGGAAGCAGCAGGTCCTCCATATTCTGTCAAGTGCCAATGAATCTGTGCTTCAGGATGCCACCACACCCACTCCAAGGCTTTAATGAGACAGTCTCTCCTGTCATTGTGTGGGAGTCGCGGGACAGATACCAACGGAGCGTTTTAGGGGTTGTGGGGTGTGGAGGGGGGCTGGGTTCGTATGGGTCGGGGGTGGTCCCCCTCAATCGGCAGACGAGAGCCCGCCATCAAACAGGGCCTTCAGAGGACCGGCATGATGACTCTGATACAAATCTCCCGCTCAGCCTGCTGTAAGCTGAAGATGATCTACGGCTAAGAGGACTAAATGATACCCTTTCAAAAGGACAGGCATTCCCTGAAAACCCTCCTATTGTGCTACCTCTTAATCCTGCCCTGCACTTCAAGGCTCGAGCTCGCTTCCAAGGCAGCTGCTACCAATTTAGGCAGAGAAGGAAGAAAAGGACCTCCATTTAAACTGACTTGGCTTCTTTATAAAAAAAATGCTGATTCCTCAAACAACTCTTGGACCCATTGAATGCCAAATGACATTGTCTCAGTCATAATTTTGTATGCCTGAATTATGAGTCATGCTAAAAAGTGCTGTTATTTTCTCCTGAGGTGAGCTTTAAGTCTCATCGTGGCATGCAGCTGTTTCGCGACTTCAGTTTTATTCTAGTCAAGATCACTGCGGGTTTAAGTACCACTTTACTGGTCTACATTCCACTCAAAGATACCAAATACTGTATGGGAAATCCTAGAGGATTGTGCCACAAATTCAAGTCCAGGCTTGACGCAGTGCTGGATAAATTGCAGACTGTAGCTAAATGAAATCCCAGTAGAGCTGCAAGCCCTGTCCTCATCATTATATATTCTTATGTTCTCATAGCATTTTGAAATACGGTAATGGGAACAAAAATATGGCTGCAATAAAGTAATCCACAACATAGATCATAGTAAATAATTGCAAGTGCATCAGACCTAATGTACACTTCATAGCATGCAACATACAAGAGGAACTTATTGCCATTGGTAATGAGTGAAAATGTGGAACCACACTGTTCCTCTTGCGCCAACTGCAAATGGAGGGTATACAACTTGTCTGGAAAAATACTTGCTCTGTTTTTATTTTTTGCAGCTCATGCTAACATGCTGCCAGTTGTATTTCACTCCCGATTAACTCCTGGATTTTAGGGTAGAGGTCTCCTTCTTCTCTTGTCCTACTCCTCGCATATTATATCAGAGAGAATTTTGAGGGAGTTTCCTAATGACAATGGCACACAAACACATACAAGGTACAAATTGTGCTCTCATTTTGCCACACCTACACCTGACAGGGCCTGAAATATCTGTTTGAAACAAGGGAGCATGTTGTACATGGTACTCCGTATGAAGCATTCCCAGCCGTTTGTGCACTGTTAGCACGTAGGATAACTAGTCATGTAGGGTTCTGTTCAAAGTGTTTGGCAGCCTTAATTTTTATTTGAATGTTTATCTTTCTCTGCATTCATGCGTCATTAGAAAAGTGCAAAAATGCACAAAAATTAATTCCCCAAAATATTATATGTTTCGCAGATTTTATTTGTAATTATTTTATCAAAGAAAGTATCAGATAGTATGGTTTCCCCTGAACCCTCATCTTTTCTTCATCAAGATGGCCTGGTGTCATCTGGAGAATTAGAGGCAAGCGTGACAGCCAGTCTGCAGAACAACTGCAGTAAGTTCTCCAATATAGTTAGAACGAGATCCCAGCTAATTTTCCTGAAAAAATGCGAGTCAGAATACACAAGAAAACTGTACTGTTGTTGATGGCAAATAGCGGATGAACCAAATATTGATTTAGTGTTTTTAACTGATAACTGCCCTTATAAGGAAACTTTTCAATGCTTAAAAACTTATAATTTTGTTACTTTTGAAAGCCCCTTTGCCTTTTATGCAGGTGCTTGAAACTTTCTCACTGTGCAGGTGACCATGCTCCTGGATGACCTCAAAATAAAATGAAAATAAAACTTACAAGATGGCATTTTGTTTGATAGGTGTAGGATTGAATTTTAATTACAATTAAGTGATAACATTGATTTTTAAGTAGATGGTCAGGGTGAATGGAGATCCATTTTTGTTGTCGGGGGAAAGTACTCCACTGCTCCACTCAAGAACGAAAGCATACAAAGAATAAATAAATTAGTAAATATCTAAATGATTAAAAAACAAAATTCCTCTAACAAACATACTCTAATAAGGATAAACCTACTGTCCTTCCAATGTGAACGCACTAAAACCTATCATTTGACTATTCGATGAGCAGAAAAGATGACTTTGTGTGGTCTATTTACTTCCAGTGGTCTAATACCCTTACTTATCTGTAGGCCTAATGTGTTTGTTCCCAGCTATAGCGTGGAGACCACACACCACCAACAAAATCCTTTAAATATGGTGGCGAATTTAAGAGATCCATACTGTCTGGGAATGCTTCGTCAGTAAAGGAACCTGGAAGCCATGAGTAGAAAAATCAGACAGGCATAAATGCATCCGAGAAGTGGTTCTCATCATTTTCTGAGCCGACCCCCTCTCCTCCCCAATTAAAATAAAACAATATGTTGACCTGTATTTAAGTATTACTTCAATGCCGTTTGTCAAGTTACTTCCATTGTTTTGCCACTATCAATTGTCATTCATTTCAAATCGCATGCTGAACTTGCTATATCAGAGATGATGCATTTGAAGAGAGAGCTCTGCCGTTTGAGGTAACTGTTAAAAGCTGATAAAGGAATGTCTTATAGTCTGAATGGACGAGGAAACTATACTTGGCTTTATTGTTTAAGCCAGGAGAAAAAGCATGTTGATGTTGCACCGAAGCCAGACTTCGGTTCAAACACGTTGTTGACGCACGGCACCCACCCCCCACGTTTCCCACACGTCATCACCATGGCCGGTAAAGAGGGACTGAGCCGGGAGCCGGTGAAGACTGGCTTTGTCATTATTCAAGCCCCTGCTGCTCACAGTGTGGACAGGCTTTTAAAAGATTTGTCATCAGGATCAGGAACGCTAACCCCTGCGTTTCTCAGGGATGTCTAGGGCCTTGTTCCCCACAGAGGTTAGCTTCCTTGGCCCTCGACTCCTCTCTCAGGATTTCCATAAAATCGTTCTGACGCGGTTCAGCAGCTACGCTTCAACCTTATACTTCAGCCTTTAGCTTCCGCAAATTTCAATCACTATTGTAGATATTAGTAAATGGCACCAAAGAGCTAAAGTGGTCAATAGTCCCCACTTTTATTAACAGTAAAAGTTAAAAAAATCTGTTCGCATTGACTCTGTAACAGTCTAAGAGTTGATTTAACTCAGTATATTTTACAGTGTAGGTTCTTTGTTGGAGGCAAAAAGATGAAGGCTTTTAAAGCCACACTTGTGACAAGCAATTTATCTGTTGCGTGTCATTTAGTCTAAAAATATAAACATGAAGTTTGCTGTGAAATTTACGCAAAATTTGCTTCTGGAAAGGCAGTAATCCAAATACTTTTTGGTCTGAACTAGTTTAAAAGCTGAGGAGTCATTAGCTAAATTAAATACTGACATTGATATGAATCAGCATATTACTGAATTTTGCAATGTTGTGAGACATTATATCACTTTTAGATGTTATACTATGAGTCCTTACCTATTTTGTATTCCTAAGTATTTTTCATTGTAATACTTGTGAATGCCGAACATGGAAGAAAGGTTTTCAATTCTTTTCACCTTGTAGCAAGACATGCTTGCATTTCACAATGCTAGTAAATGTAAAGCTAATTTGATTAACTTAATGGCAACAAATGTACAATAGAAATACCAACATATACTGTAACTGTTTCTATTACCATCACCTTTGAGGCCAGTGTGACCAAATTCAAACAAAATGACTCCGAGCAAACCCTTCAGGGATCCTGTGGATAATGTCAAGTTGACTAGGTGGCCCGAGCTTCTGAATTTCATTTGCAATTGTTAGTGCCCCTCCCCTCAATGGATTGCGTAATTATGCCTGTCATTACCTGGGTCTTTCTAGCGCCTTAATAGAATTCAAAGGGAGGTGCTGCTATCTTATCATTATGCTAATGACACCTGTGACCAGCAGTTAGATAAACAATGGGGAGTAAAACTGAAGCCATCAGGCCAGTCAGGCCGTCTGCTGGGAAAGCCCTACGGAGGGACCTGTCCGTCTCCCAGTTAATGAGGCAGAACACTTCCACAGGGCCCTGTAGCCCACAAAGACTGAGGAGGACCCACAGGGCTTTGGACACCTCAGAGTGTGCCACATCAACATACTGCCATACAACTCCCCCTTGCACACAATGATGCTCTTGCATGATGAATATGATCACTGAAGGGTCTTATCCCTGACTAAGATGCTACAGCTGGCCTTTAACTGCGAATATGAGCCTGTGCTACATATGCTGGATCTTTGTGAGCTCACTAGAATAACAATGGACAAAAATTAAACACAAATTTACCAAAAGGGAAGTGAAAAGTATGAGGGCTATATTGGCATTGGGTCCATGAGGAGGATATCCGTACATTTATGAGTTTATATCCGAAGTAGCATGGTTAATAAACTTTCAGCGATGCCCCTCATGGCTTTGAGATTCCAGCATGTATGTCCAAAGACCAGTGAGGCTGATCACTCAGCAGTGTATCATCTCGTACCGACAATTCCAGTTCCCGGCCTTCTGTTTTTGCATGGAACTGTGCCTGGTTACCGCTCGGAATTTCTACAGCAGACTGACAACACCAGAGGCTTTGGCCTGTGATTGTTTTACACTTAGTTGGAAAGATATGGCACACTGCCTTGTGTGTATATATCAACAGGAGGAAATGCACGTCTCAGTGATGATTTACTGCAGCGCGGTGGGCCAGGCTGAGAACAATAATGCTGGAGACCTCTGTTCTTCCTAATGCATTTTACACAGATTTACAAAACGAACTGCTTAAGATATCATTATGGACCAGCACTGGCATCACGCACTATCATTCATTAATTCCATACAGCTGTCGAATACTGATACAATAGCATAGAAAAACTCAGGACGTGATCATTGCTGACCTCACAGTTGAGCTCATAGTAGGCCAATACTGATACCACCATGTATGCCAAGTACACAAGTTACACAGTAGTATAGGCTAGTGTGCAGACTGCGCTTCAATCAAAGCCACCGTGATACTGACACAATTCATCAAAAAAGTACCAGCAGAATCCTGACCAGTAAAGATGCAAACAATTAAAAAGGACTGACCTTGCCAATTACTTGACCTTAGTGGACTCTCATGGCTCTGCTCCAGTGTTTAGGAAGCAGAGGCTATTCCTAATGTAAACTAGACAGTTGATTGGCCGGTGGTCGACGTGTTTCCCCGGACCCCTTAAAGCAGGGGTCCCCAACTCGATCCTGGGGACCCACTCTGTATGCTGGTTTTTGTTCCAACCACAAATGCAATCCCAGGAATTGAATTTGGAACTAATTTTTCTTAAGAGGTTGTGTTGCAGGCTCAAGAAAGATGTTTTACCCTCTTAAACCATGTTGACAGAAAATGCTATACATTTCATGGTGCTTAAAAAGCCAACGTTCATATTATGTTTATTTTGTGATATTCCAAGCAGGCAAGCCAAGCCTAGGTGGCAATTTGATTATACTGATAAAATGTAATACTGTGATGAATCAATAAGCTGCTGATTAGGTTCCCGAATGCAAGCGTTCAAGTTCCTTCCAAATGTTTTTCCTAAAACCAAGCACATAAATGACATCAAGCAGGTTTGACTCATAATTTGCCATGTTTTTGGATTCCTAATTACACAATAAATGGTTAGTTTTAGAGACCACAGGTTCACAATTTCAACAATTAGAGGCTAGCTGATTGTTCAGTTTTAAGAATCAAAAATTTCCCCGCTTTTCAAGCAAAGAAAAGTAATTTGCAGCATTGTACATTTTGAATGTGGAGTACTTCAGGGTATTCATAATTTGGTATTAAAAGGTAAATAATCCCATCATAAGTAGGGCAATTAAGATAAATTGGCAACTCATTAAAATTCTGGGATTGCGCGTGTGGTAGGAACAAAAACCAGCATACAGAGTGGGTCCCCAGGACAAAGTTCGGGAACCACTGCCCTATGAAGAATAAAAACATTTAAGAAATAAGTACAGAGATGTTAGGGTCAACAAAATGTATTCATGTAAAACTAGTGCTTTTAGCCCTCGTCTGGTGGAAAATCCCTCTTTCCCATCATATAAAAGACAATGCACAACAAGCAATTACAGTATGAATCCTCAAGGCTGTAATGCAGCAGAATGGGAGATTATGAGTCAGCTGTAGAGTGACACAAAGAGTTATTTGTGAGTCATATGAGGCAACATCAATCAAATCTTATATCCAATAAAATATAATGATAAAAAATCTGAGTATTTTGCAAATTTAATGAGTCATAATGATATCAGACCTGACAGCGTAATAGCCCAATCTGCTCAGCTCTCTTATTATGGCATAGCAGCAGTATGTGCGACACTGTAGTTAGCCTGCATAGTGCAATAAAGCTGCAGATTGTCCCCTGTTCTCTGCAGGCTACCAGACCATTTCATAAAGAGTGCCATCACCACTTATCTACAGTTAATGACACACCCATCTTTTATAAATAAGGGGCTATCTTCAAGCTGAAGTCATTCCTTTGAAACTATGAGACCTTTGTGAATCATAGTTCGTTATATTAATTCATCAGAACAGGAATGTCTTGGTAATTAAAAGAGCAGCCCACTCATAAAAAGGTAGCAATGCATGCGCAATATTAGTTATAAAAACGTGTCCACAAGTATGTGTCTTTATTAGATGCACATTTGTATATAGATTAAATTGAGTATATTTATTAATTTCAAGTGAAGAAAGTCAATAAATAAAGACCAAGAAAAAAAGAAAGCAATTGGATCATTCTAAACAACCTCCATGTTTGTTGGACAGCATGCCAGGTGAAAGCACAGTAAATTGCTTCCAAAATAATACTTCAATTGTAATGTCATGGATATTTGGCGCAAGAGGGGAATGATCAGGTTTTGAATGTTGATTCTGATTGTGAGCCAAGCTCCTATCAATGCTGCTGTGGCACCAAGTGTAGGCCCATTGTATGAAGTAAGACAACCTCCAGGATCACACAATGATTTGCTTATGATGTCCATGGCTAAGACTGTATCATATAACCAGAAATTTTCCTACGAAGAGAAATCAGCTTAGAATCAAACCGACTGGCCATTTAACAGTTTAAAAAAAAAAAAAAAAAAAAATTTTAAGCTGATGAAACGTGAACTGGAGAAAAGAGAAGAGGCTGTCTTCAATAAGTAATAAATATTTATCCATTTTGACAGACCACAGCTGTGACAGTAAGCATCTACCTGTTTTGAGAGGGTGTTTTGGTAAGTTAAGAAAGACTGATCATTTCAGGTCAACAACAGCGAGTATAAAAAAAAAAAAAAAACCCCCAAATCCTCAGATAAGAGGTCACTGAAAGGAAATGTGCAATTCTGTAGTTAATTTTGCAGGATAGATGCATACAATAAATGACACTCGCATTTTAAGTTCTGCATTTGCAACATCATTTCTGAGTTTTTTCTACCATTTTTGGATACCATTTTCTATTACAGTACAGTGAAAATGGCTGCTTATTTGTATTATATAATCGTAAATGCCATATTTTTGTTTATTGTGCACAGTCAAACAGTTTAATAGTGGAACAGGGACTAAAAGAAATGCTACTTAATTTTTTCGACAAAAATGAGATAAACTTTATTGTATATGAACTTTTTTGGAGTTACTGGCCATTTTAAGCATTCTTATACCTTTAAAATATTTATAATTGCATAATGAATTGATAGCTGATACACTGTGAATTTCCTGATGGCCTTTGGTGATTCCTATCTGAATGCATATCTAACTAAAGCTAGAAAACCGACAAATAAAACAAAGCTTTGAAACAGAAAAATTGTTTTACGCATGTCATGTGTTTCAATTTCAATGAAGTATATTGAAGAAAATTAAAAATATTGGCTAACTGTGGTGATGTTCACTGTCAACAGAGCGTGATCTTTGCAGCGGGGATATCAGGTGCGTTTATTTACCATCTCCGGACCCATACAGGGTGCATACAACAGGTGCTGAGCACATTACTCTTAATGGGTAAAAAAAGCACATTAATAGTGTGAACCAGTTATTGAAGCTCATTTTCAGCATCAGGTCACACGAATGTATTATATCTAAGAGTAATTTAAGTATATCAGAATAAGGCCGAAGCTCCTGTGGAGAAATCGGTAGGCTATACTTCTTGTTGTCAACTGCTATTTTCCTGCACTCGATGACTCCAATCACTGGGAATAAAGATTATATCAGAGCTAGCTCTTCGTGGTCCACTCAGAATCACTTACAGTAATTGCGGACTACCTAAAACTCTAAAGAATCTGTCAATAATGCTGAAGGCACTTGATCTCAAGTGGAAAGTAAACAGTGTGATGTAGAACGTTTCATCTGAGTGTCTTACTCCATACTTTACAATAGAAGTACTTGCTGAATGGAGCATCATGTGTGACCAACTAAGGCACTGAGCAGCCACTGAAAAACTTTTAACTCATTATTTTGACATTTGGTGGCAACAAAAGCTCTGCTCTGAAAGGGTAGCTTTAAAGCACAGCCAAGAAGCGCTCTATGGCTATGTGTATTTGCCACACCTAAAGGATAGAGTTTAGTAAAAGCACAAGAGATAATATTTGGAATGAACCACTGTAACATTTCACTCCCATTACAAACCCACCAATTGCTGACATTGCTGTGATGCCACTTCCATTTGACAACTTCATGGCAACTACTACACTTGGTGAAAACAAACCCACTTGGTCGGAGTTTCCCATAATCTTTTCCTTTTGCACTTGGACATAAGTCTCTGTACGCAGAGATATTGTGCCACAACTTTGATAATTTGGACAAGAAAGCCAAAGAGTGTTATCTGTTGAAGTAAGGAACAGCTGACATAACTCAATGTTCAAACAAATATCCAGCCTGATCTGGGACCAATGACCCGACAAAGTGGCTAAACATTCAGTCGCCGGATGTGCATTCATATCTTGTGGACACTCCAGGCCTCCTTGTGAAACCAAATGTTATCAGTTATTTAAATTAGGAAAAATCAACAATTGCACAGAGTCTATGTATTTTGTAGAACCTAATCAACAATCCAAACAGCCAGCGCAGTTGTCAGCATGTCACTACATGTTTCTGCGTTTAGCCCAGGCTGTATCCAAGTGTTGGTATACAACATGCTAACCTTTCAGTTGTAATAGAAGTGACCGGTAATATTATTGAACTGAAGTTAACCTGAAATACTGTACTTTCACCATGCCATCTTTGATATAATGTGGTGGTAACCCCTCGCTGCAGCTGCCCCTACAAAATAAGGCAAAGTATCTCAGTAAAGATCAGAGGTTTGATCTCTAATCTAAGTTTGTTGAGGAGATCGGCAGTGACTTACCTTGTCTGACTATTAAAGTAGACATGAAATTACCCTGAATAAAGCACATGACCACAGACTGGCTATGTGTAAGGGCAATGTAAAATAACCAATGAAACACCCAAAGGTGTATCTCATAGTACAAAGTCAAATTTGTGTGTGTGTTGAAATCAGTAAAAATTGTGAATACATAATCGTCATTTGAGGAACTGCAGTTTTTGGCATTTCCATGTTAGCCTCAGTTCTCAGCACCGGAGGCTGTTGCTTTGGAGGCCCACAACTTTTTTGTGCCCAAATGGGCGCGAACAGTTCATATCCATGAGTACGGTATGAAGAACAAATTCCTAAAAGTTGACTTGAAACTCTCTCAATGTGTAAATGATGATCCACGCCATCCCTGGGTATAGCGCAGGGTCTGTGCTTTGTGCAGTCAGTGACTGTATAGCTAGGTATGATTTACAATATCATTTATTTCTGTGAAGTTTTTGTTCATTGTTACTACAAAAACATTTCCTGCATTCATGATGTATGTTTATGTTTATGAAAGTTTTAATTATTTTGTTTCAGCACCAGGCTGCCCGTGTGGCATTACATAATGTTCATTGTGCATTTTGCCCATTATTTTAGGTACTTGGTTGATTTGTGGGTACAAAATTAATTTGTCATTGTAGTGCACTCGGAAACCTGTGTATTTTCCTTTTTTGACCAGAAAAAAAGATTCTAACATTATCTAACTCCTAGCAAGAATGATGGAATCACCATACTCAGAAGATGTCCATCCAGGTATTTTTTCTTTATACCAAATAAACTAATCGGACAAAACACGCAGTCTTGCCTCATAAAATACACCTCGAACAAATTAGAATAGATTATTTAAATTGATGGCATAATTTTTTCCAGATCAAGAAGAAGAAAAAGATACAAAATCATTCAATGTCAAGGAAAAAATTATGGAATCGCCGTCCTTGTAATCGACATTTCTAAAAAAAATACCAACAAAAATCTGAATATGCAAATCACTCCATAGTTTAAAGACAGTGCTTGTAGACCTTAACGAGGTGTCAGACTCTGGAAATTAAGAGGAAACATGGTACCAACAAGAGAGCTGGCAACTGAAACAAAGGGGAGGATTAAAAAACTGCTCCAAGAGGGAATTCCAGCATAGAGAGTGGCAAACTGTGAGGCTTTGCCTCCAGCCCTCTCCCTAGTCACTACATTCCTCCACACCTTCTCCTTCACCCAATTATTACCAGCACCTGCGACTCATTATTAACGAGTTGCAGGTAGGCAGTATTTAAGGCTGGGCTACTGGTAAATGCAACTGTGTTGCATTTGTTTGCCACTGCAGGTCAGTGGTTTTTAACAGTCGCACCTTTGCATTTCTTTAGTTTCTGTATTGATTATCGTTGTATTTGATTTATATTTAGTTGGAACATTGTTTCCCCATTTGTTTTGCGTTTTCACCCTTTGTTATTAAAAATTCATCACTCCCCAGCCCTGCACCGGAGTCCTTCCCTGATTTTTATAGTGCGCTGGACAGCCGTTTGGCACCTGGCGGGCGAACTCTGACACAAACAATGTTGGTTGTTCCTTGCCAGCTGTGTGTAAAATTTGGTGCAAGTATAAAGAAAATGGGAAGGTTATAAAAGGGAAACATGCAGGTACATCAAGCACAACATCTAGGAGTCAGGACAGAAAAATCTGTGCAATATACATGACAAAACAAATGAAAATTAAATGAATGGAGTCAATGTTTGCAACAGAACTGTAAGAAATCGGCTGAATAAAATGGGATTTACATCAGAAAAGTCAAACGAAAACCAGCAATGATTCCTAAACAGAAGAAAGCAACATTGCAGTAGGCTAAAGAGAAGCACTCATGAAGCGTGGATGATCGGATGAAAATGATATTCAGTAATGAATCATGAATCTGCACTGGCCAAGGCAATGATGCTGGAACTTTTGTCTAATGTCATTCCAATGAAACATAAAGATGACTGCCTGAAGAAAAAAGAAAAAAAAAACATTTCCCAATTCATTTATGATATGGGGTTGCATGTCAGGTGAAGTACCAGGGGAGATTGCTATCATTATCTCAACAGTCAATGCACAGTGTGCATTGTGCAAAGCTGATCTGTTAAACACTGTTTGAGAAAGTTGGAACCAACTTGTTGGAGAACAGTTTTTCACTAGTGTCATCAAAGAATTCAGGGTGTCATTAAAGCCCTAGGAGAAGGAACAAACGATTTATTTTTATTTATTTATTTTTTAAATTCTGAAATTTTTTCCTTAACAGAGTGGTTCCATTTTTTCCTCTAATTAATCAGGAAAAAAATGTGCAATTATTCAAATAATTTAAAATAATTTGTTTGAGGTGTGTTTCATGAAGCCAGACTGATCAACTATTGAACAAAAATTGTTTTGCGTCATATCTGCAATCTGTTTATTTCCGATGGAGTGAGAAAGCTGGATGAGCATCCTCTGATATATACAACTAAATATGTATGTTTTGAGAGACATACATAATTACCATTACAGAAACTCCAAAAACTCTCAACATTATCAGATGTGGCCAGTGTTCATTTATAACACATACCGATTACGAATCCGGACTTCTCACGCTTTTCTTTATTCAGGGATTGGAAGCAATGCATGCGTTTCATGATTGTTTAAATGAAATAAGATCATTTGAAACGTCTTTATGCAATTCCATTGTTTCCAACCCCTCCACTGCACAAGGACTTCAATTCCGCGTGAGAATCTCTTACATATGCGTTGATTGAATAATTTCTGACTACAGCAGAGGAAAGTAATATGCCACAAACTCACACCGAATTCGTGAGAGTACACAGGTATGCGTTATAAATGAAAACTGGCCACACCTGATAATGTCGAGAGTTTTCGGAGTTTCTGTAATGGTAATTTAAATGAATGATTGAAAACAGGTCGTGACCAATCATTAATTTTAAGGGATTGTTTTGAGCCCCCCCTATCTATATATATATATATATATATACAACTGCAATTCCGAAATTGTTGGGACAAAGTGTAAATTGTGAATAAAATCAAAATGCAATGACTTTCAAATCACACCAGCCAGTATTTTATTCACAATAGAACAGAGATAACATAGCAGATGTTGAAACTGAGAAATTTTACAATTTTATCCACAAAATGAGCTCATTTCAAATTTGATGGCTGCTACACGTCTCAAAAAAGTTGGGACAGGGGTCTGTTTACCATGGTGTAGCATCCCCTCCTCTTTTTAACACAGAGTGGAGGCGTCTGGGCATTGAGGAGACAAAATTCTTGAGTTTAGCCATTGGAATTTGATTGCACTCTTGTTTTATACAGGCTTCCAGCTGCTGGAGAGTTTTAGATCTCCTTTGACGGACTTTTCGTTTAATTATGCGCCAAATGTTCTCAATCGGTGAAAGATCAGGACTGCAGGCAGGCCAGTTCAGCACACGGACTCTTCTACTATGAAGCCATGCTGTTATAATAGTTGCAGTATGTGGTTTTGCATTGTCCTGCTGAAATACACAAGGCCTTCGCTGGAATAGATGTCATCTGGAGGGGAGCATATGTTGCTCTAAAACCTTTTTATGCCTTTCAGCATTCATGGTGCTTTTTAAAACATGCAAGTGTCCCGCACCATATGCACTAATGCATCCCCATACCATCAGAGATGCTGGCTTTTGAACTGAACGCTGATAACAGGAGGGGTGGTCTTTCTCCTCTTTAGCCCGCAGGACACGACGCCCATAATTTCCAACAAGAATGTCAAATTTCGACTCGTCTGACCACAGGACACTTTGCCACTTTGCTACAGTCCATTTTAAATGAGCCTTGGCCCACAGAACATGGCGGCGCTTCTGGATCATGCTCAACAATGGCTTTCTTTTTGCATGATAGAATTTTAGGTGGCATCTGTGGATGGCACAGCGGACTGTGTTTACAGACAGTGGTTTCTTGAAGTATTCCTGGGCCCATTTAGTAATATCAATGACAGAATCATGCCGGTGAGTGATGCAGTGGCGTCTGAGGGCCCGAAGATCACGGGCATCCAGTAAAAGTCTTCGGCCTTGTCCCTTGCGCACAGAGATTTTTCCAGTTTCTCTGAATCTTTTGATGATGTTATGCACTGTCGATGATGAGACCTTCAAAGCCTTTGCAATTTGACGTTGAGGAACATTGTTTTTTTTTTTTTTTTAATAAATTTGGCATCTCCAATCCCACCCGAATCTGGAATGCCCAATTGGTGAACTATGTACAAAGCTTGCTCGTATGCGACCCCTTGCTGCCAACTCTGGAGAGTGAAGACAGTTCACGGCTCTCCTCCGAAGCACGTGCCTGTCAGCCACTGCTTCTTATACACTCATTGGTTGAATCTTTGCAAGTTCAGAACGAGGGCGGAGGATACCCGAACATGAACAGACGTAGAATCTTCCTGACGAGCGCCCGTCTGACCAACAGGAGGCGCTTGAGCAACGAACAAAGCTATTTATTCATTTCCCTTTCCCAGCAGTCCCTTCCCAATTTGAAACCCTGTAGCGCGATGGCCAATTGTGCGCTACTCTGAAAAAGCTGCCGACCACTGCCAGTTGGTACGAGTGGGGCTCGAACCCGCGATGTGATAGTCACTTCTGCACTGCAACACAGTGCCTTAACCGAGTGAGCTATCCGGCAGCTCTGAGGAACACTGTTTTTTAAGTATTCCACAATTTTTTTTACGCAAACCTTCACAGGTTGGAGAGCCTCTGGCCATCTTTACTTCTGGGAGACTCAGCCTCTCTAAGACATCCCTTTTATTGCCAATCATGTTACACACATGACGCCAGTTAACTTAATTACTTGGTAAATGTTCTTTCAGCTGATTCTCTTATATATTAATTGCTTATTCAGCCCTTTTTTGCCTGTGTCCCAACTTTTTTGAGATCTGTTGCTGCCAGAAAATTTGAAATAAACTCATTTTGTGGATAAAAATGTAAAATGTCTCAGTTTCAATATTCAAAATGTTATCTATGTTCTCTTGTAAATAACATATTGGCTCGTGCTCTGAAAGTCATTGCATTTTGATTTTATTCGCAATTTACACTTTGTCCCAACTATTTCAGAATTGGGGTTGTACAAGCACAGAGTATATAAGACAAAAATAGTCCCACGGGCAGTGGAGCTTGTCTGGACAATAAATCTCTTGTGACCACATATAGCCAAGTCTCAGCTTCATCAGCCTGACAGTTTTGGAGAAGATGACGTTTACAGACAATAGCAGTACTTAGCGTCGCACAATGACAAAGGTAAAATCAAGGTCAAAATGAGCAGCATTACAAAACCCGTAACATATGTTTTGAGTCTTGCTACTTAGCACCAGGTTCCAAATTTCAGCCTGGTTGGTACAAAAATGTCTTAGAAATAGCAGAAATAGGCATTTTAAAGATGGTTTCCTGGCAGTCATATTCAAACTCGGTTTGGGATGCCTCAAACAAACTTTGGTGCCCTCATGGGTAGAAGCATGTGTCTGAAGTTTGAAATTGATTCACCAGATGGTTTTGGAGAAGATAATGTTTAAGTACTTATCGGCGTAGCACAATGGCAAAGGTCAAATCAAGGTCAAAATGTGCTGCATGACAGAACCCGTATATATTTTAGGAGTCTTGGTACTTGGTACCCACATACCAAATTTCAGCCTGATGGGTGCAAAAATGCGTTGAATATAGAAGAAATAGGCATTTTAAAGGTGGCTATCTGGCAGTCATATTTGAAATCGGTTTGGAATGCCTCGCACAATTTGGTTCCCTCATGGGTAGGAATATGTCTCTGAAGTTCAAGCTGATCCGCCAGACCATTTTGGAGATGATGTTTACGGACGGACGACAGTGAACAAGCAGGCCATGATTGGACCTTTGGTACTAATGAGCTAATAATAAAAAGAAGACCCCAATATATCTTGAGAAATTTTGTTATGAGCTTTTTTACATCCTCCTACAAGGCTTAGTGAATCCTGTTTGCATGTGGCTGAACTGATCTTCAAAATCTTCAACAAAGCTGCAAGCAAGTTAAGTTTGTATGGCAAAAGTCTGCAAAGTAAAATGCATTTGGCAACTGATAATGAACTAAGAACTTTCCTTCAATCACTGTCACAATGTTATATACCACCAGAAGCCTTGAGCAGCTTTGCTGATTTCTGTGGACCATTCCATCAAAACGCAACAGTTCAGGCAAATGAAAGTCTATCCATAAATCTCTGCACAATTCTATCAGCCAGAAGGACCATCTGATCTAGCATCAGCAATAACTTCCTTCGGAAAAAACCTAAACGACAGAAGAAGAAGTTGCTTATCGTGAGTGACAAACTTGAAGCCAATCGTCATCCCTTTTGTGGCAGTTGCAGGTTGGAAAGGAAACAGCTTCTAACGTGCATAGTTTAATTCAAACCAATTCACAAACTCCAGTCACTTCTCTACCCAAGTGTGTGCACATTCCCCAAGGAAATCTGTCTCATTGAGATGCTGGGATATGAACAATGTCCAAAGTGCTCTGAAAGAATTTGGTAAAGCTTTTTCCGATGTGCATGAAATTTGTGGAGATTTCAAGAATAGGAAAAAACTCAGCACCAAAGAGCCTTACCTTGGACCCACTGCTGAAGCTGTTGTGTCATGTTCATGACGCCAATCAAGTGTAGTGATTGTGAAATGCTCATATTACTTTAGAGTGTGCACAGAAAGATAAGTTTGATGAGAGACAACACACTGAAGCAGGATCATTCCTATTCCCAAGTACAGTCTCAATATCAGTTCTGCACAATTTGTCAATTGGGCACCCAATTTTTTTGTATTATTTCTCCAACTGAGAGAGATGACGAGTTTTCAGCATCAATACTTAAAAAAGTGACAAATATGTGGTATGGATATGTTCTCCCCAAGCTTTCTCACTTGAAAACAATGAGGCTACTCCTTCTGATGAACCAAACAACAAAAATATTTTTTGCAAATCTTCAAATGAAGAGAAAATGATCATGTCTGACAACCCACAGTGCACACATGAATGGTTACAGTTTGAAAACGAAAGCCCCAAAGGGTGGCTGGTACTGTAAGGACTGAAAAAAAAAGCCAAATAAATGTTCTAATCCTGCAGACCTCTAAGTCTTGAGTTCAGGAAGCTCTTTGGCCCAGTTCTGCTTATACCATGTGCAAAAATTTGTCTGAAGCGTCTAACATCAAATCTTTGCATTTTGATAAATTTTGATGTTGTGTGTCCGTTAAAGTTTTTGTTTGTAATAAAAAATGTAAATACACACCTGTACAAAGTATATAACATACTTCAAGTGATTGTGACTTTTCAAGACATTATCAAAGCAGATGCCATGTTTTTCGATACAAATGATTCACTGCAGACAAAGGTGCTGAATTAATAATGAAATGTTTGCTATTGTCTGTAGTCATTGAACTTGCTGAATAGATGTTATTAGAAATAAAATGGAAAGAAAAGTCATCAGTTCAGCAACTGTAGCTTGTTTTCAAGCTCACGGAGTCGACACAAGGCTTCATTGCGTTCCTGATATAGGTTGTTCATTTCAGTCAGAAGCATGCCCCTTTCAGAGTCACAAGCGGAGTTATCAAAGATGTTGTATGCTCAGTGGCGTCAGTGTTTTGTTTGCATGCAGTATTGTCATCATCAGTCTCCATTCTTGAAGCATCAGTTGTGCGCAGTTTGTCAGTCTTTGGCCTGAGGTCTGTGGATACATGCTTTCGAGCTGCAGGCTAAAACCTGGCACGTTTTTTCCATGATCTCGCTGATGTTTTAGGTGGGAAGCGCAAGAAAGTGGCACAAAATCAGGATGGTCTAGACTTCAGTTTGGACGGCCTTCAACAAAATATTTCCAGTTTGTAAAGTAGCTGGCCAGGCAAAGCATTATGTACTGGTACTGATAATAGCCTAAATAGCAAGTATTAGCACATTCAATATCTTACAATTATTACACTCAACCGTATTTTTATAATCGGCACTATGAGTAAATGGATAAGATTTCGGACCAGAGTGTAATTATAAAGAATATCCATACATATTGTCTGGAACAACTGACAACCATCAGCAATAAATCATTCATAGTGCAAAATGTATATTTTTAATGTTATCATCAACAAATCAAACAAGAAAATAGCCTAAACACGCCTCATATGAAATGTTTTCTGCAGGGAACAGCATGTTTGTATGGTCTCCATCTGCTTTTCTTCTCATTCTCTCTCCTAACCACGCTAATCCATTTAATTCTCCTCTCTTTATCCTTAGGGAAAACATGAAAAGATTTCTTTCCATTTTGTTTCATATTATGACTAGTACAATTCACCGCAACACATAATTTTGGCATCTTTTAGCTGATAAAAGTGAAACGTGAATGACAGTTCGATTGCTAAACAGAACACGTGTATTCCTCTGCACCCGGGTGGCAAAACCGGACATAGACGCATTATCGTCGTCATCATCGTCGTCATCTTCTTCTTCTTCTTCTACTGCTTTTTGTTCTTTTGTATTCAAGATGCTACTCAGTGTATTAATGCCCTCCACATAGAAATTCAACATATCTTCTTCTTTGTGTAAAAATGACTAAACTTGTCAGATAATTGGGTGATGATTAGACAACATTGACCTAGATGATTTGACCAGTCAATGCCTAATGTTCGTATTCGAGCATCTATTAGCCTATGAGCTGGGTTTGGTTTCTAGACATCAAAACATAGCTAAATATATTCATGATCATAGCAACGCAAAACACGCAAAGTATTAGCATCAACCTATAGCTAACTATGTAGATTAAAAGTGCAATTGATGAGTATCAATTTAGCTAAAATTTTTCTCATTATTTTGGAGGTTTTTTTCCCCCATGAGCTTGAAAATAGCCCGGGACGCTGAGTATTACATATATCGTGCACTGGTAAGCAGCATATCTTTTCCCAACTCAATGGACATTTTGCTTTCCAAATATCAAAGTTGAGTGAGGGGTCAAAGAGGACACTGACATTTTTAATTAAGGAATGCAAGTTGATGGAAAGGGAACCAAGTTGTTCTTTATTGACTTTTGTGAAACCAGGGTTCATCCAATTTTTCCACATCATTTAGGTGATTAAACGAGGGCCGCAAGCAGGAGGTATTATCTAGTTTCAGTGAAAAGTACAGCTGAGTATCATCAGTATAGCAGTGGTACGAAACCTTGTGTTTCTGAAAAATAGAGCTCAGTGGGAGCATATAAATGGGCCTAAAATGGACCCTTGCGGTACATCACAGGTAAGAGGCACTGGTGATGAGGACCGAACTCCATCTAGGTATGAGCCAAACCAATGTAGGGCAATGCCCTGAATCCCAGCATCAAATTAAGATGGTCCAAGACAATGCCTTGGTCAATTGTGTCAAAGGCCAAAGAGAAGTCAAGTAAAATTAGCAAAACACCGGACCCAGAATCAACAGATCATTCGTCACTTTCAGAAGTGCTGACTCACTCATGACCTAAAACCAGATTGAAACCTATCAATGATTTTATGTTGATTAAAGTATGGAGAAAGCTGGTAAAGAAGACAACCTTATCCAAAATTCTTGACAAAAATGACCTTTACCATTGTAAGATGGTGGCCAGAAACGACGTAAAAAAAGGGGCCGGTGTCCATTCCAGTGTTATTTATAGCTCTATGGTCAGAACTGCCACAGGATTCAATGTAACAGTTGATTACTTCCAGGCGTACCAATATGGTCACTGGGCCACTTCCATTTGCTTCAATCTTCCAACGATGTTCACTATTGTGTCAGCAATTCAGTCATTATATACACAGAAGTGGGTCAACCATGAGCTGTGAACTAACATAAAGGCTGATATTATCAATTTCAATCTCTCGCGCTCGACTGGAGCTGCTAGTTTTATTCCAAAATATTCACCCCTTTCAGTCACAAGATAGTAATTTTTGAGCAAAAAAATTTTATTTTTTGCCTAGTTTATTGTTTTGAGTACCTTTTCATTGAAATTTTCAAATCATGTGCTCTTGAAGTTCTTGACTCAACCACTAGATATACCTTTACAGGCTGAAAGAGTACCCATCCATTGCTGTGCACATAGTGATATGGTTCTTCCATCATGGCCACGCAATGGAATGCCATTAGAAGTGATGTAGCCTGCACAATTGTCACTGCGGTGACTAAAGAGGTTATTGAACAGGCTCATTCATCTCACCAAATATGAGATATGTGGGGACTTAATAGATCATGAAATTCACACTGGTGATTTGAATGGATTTTGAGTTTTAACTGTAAGCACACTGTCCTCTATGCAATAACAGAGTGGGCTCTGCAGCTAATTTTAAAAGTGTTATTGTAACATAGAGCATTTTGCAGTGTAGCCTACGCTGTCACTAAATTGTGACAATGGATGCTTGAGACGCCCCCTCATTTTTGTGTTAATGGGGTTCACTGTGATAACAGTTAATGTCATATAAAAAGCAAAACAAAATTATGTAGGCCTACTATACTGATTCAGATTGAGGAGAGTTGTCCAGAGCAGCAAACAGAATATATTCTAAAAATAAGAATATTGCAATATGTTTTATGAAATGCAGGCTATCATATAACGGGAACGGGCCAATTTGTCAAACTGCCAGGCTGCCGAAGTCATGATTTTTTTGATTTCCCCTCTTAGGCAAATTTAAAAAAAAAAAAAAAAAAACAATGGAGAAGGTGGTATAGGTACTGATGGTATTCATAAAACTTTTGTTAATATATCAGTGAATATGACAACTCCATTCATCAGCAAATGCCATATCATCTGGACTGGGACAGGGGGTAAATGACAAAACCACATTGCCCCCTGTAGAATCAAACAATATTTCACAGATGAAATCTTCGTCTTTTTATGGAGTCCCAACCTTCGCTTTGAGCGGCAGCGACTTGTGTTGATATAAATCAGTCCGTTGGCTTCATCACTGATGGTTCCCATACCTCTTTAATTTTACCCTTGTTAAGTGTCTCAATGTGTGACTACATATGTTTTCATAGTTGAAATCGTTTTTGGTTTGCGTGAAACTAGGACATCTACTGGCCAGAGTACGAGTTTTTGATTTTCCAGTATAACTCTGGGGCCAAAAAGGTATCAATTTGTGAGTACTTATTCCCCAAATGTCGGCTATCAATTTCCATTAAAAAAAAAAATTAGAATTAACAGTACTCAATCCAGCGTAAGCTCTGTTTATTATCAGTTTACAGTGATTAATAAAACTGAGGACACATCAACATCAACACATCAATAAAAAATTGAAAAAAATGAACAAGAATGATTCAGAATATGTTCCCTCCCATTACTTGAGCAAAGTGTTCCCATGTCTCGTGAATTTCAAATAATTTTGCATCGTCTACAACCGCACTGCATGTAAAGAGCTGTGTGCTTTTTAGGCAGTCGAATTGTGTGCGCAAATTCCCCTTTCTGAGACAGAATATTAATTAATGAAATCATTCATTCATTAATTTCCATTCCAGACACCCACTCAGCTAAGTGATTTCAGTGGGACGATGGCTTCATTATAAGAAATAGAAAAACTGAAAGAATGATGGAATTTCCTTTCGACTTTAATTTCATTCCTGGTGGAGAAAAGGTTGAAGTTTAGGGCAAAAGGAGGGGTGTCCATGCAAAAAAATTCCCAGGCCAGAACTTCTTACATGCCTTAAAGTTCTTCCCAGGCATCTATGCTTAAATAAGTTCCCCCACTTGTTTTTCTTTGTGTCTTAGTGAATTCCTGAAATATCCTGAAATTTAACTAGGGCGCAAAGCATACTCTTTATGAGTTCTGAAGATGGCAGGGATGTACAGTAAATATGAAATCTGTGGAATTGAAAATAACAATGAAGAAGATAGGCTGGCATTCCCATGTGTGTTTCTTGTATAACAGCTATAGACATATGCTATATGACATGTGGAATTATAACATGATGCCATATATTAAGTCTCTATAAAAAAAATTCAAAATTGGTCAGTACCCAAGGGAAGGCTTATTTAGCCATATTTTAATCTTAATGTGTCAAACCTACTGAAAAAAAAAAAAAAAACAAAAACAGTATCTGAACAATCACAGCTCAAAATATCTTTTAACTCCATATCCTCTCCAACTGTGGGAAAAAAAAAATTACGAGAGGTATACAATTCTCAAAATTATAATGTAACCAATGCATGCTCAGTTTTTTATTCAGAGTATTTGTTCATGTTTAAAGTGCCTTTACTTATACAAGTCACAGTGAAAAATCATTCATAGAATAATTGAATAGGCCTTGAGATACTATCTGTAAAAATGGCACTGCAAACAATATTTATAAAAGATTAATTCAGTACATTTCCTTAATTTTGACCGTCAGTAAAGTGCAAGTTTAATATTTTTTTTTCTTTGCAAAATACTATTTTTGTTGTTGGATTTTTTTTTTTGTGGATTTTGCCCAAATGAACTCATATGGAAAAAGAAAACTTGCATTTTCTTGAATCAATGGACAAAGGGCACACATAGATTTTTTTTTTTTTGTGGTACTATAAACATCTATGTCAAAAATAGTACCTTTATGTTTACATTCATATTTATATATGACAATGTGCTTGGTACACATTAAAACATAATCATATTGACTGATAAGTCCTTGTCAATTTGAATGAACTGTAGAAAATGTTAACATGTGGCCTCTATTTTGTAGAGCGCGGTTTGAGTTGCCCCTATTTTCCCTAAGAGGTTAGTGTTACTCGGTTCATACATCATTCTGACACAGGTGCTCTTTCTGAAACAGCACTCTCCGGCACACTTTATTGGGGATGACATTGTTGCCATTCTGCTCCATGTAGTGCATAAATATCCTAAGATTTGTATCTGACCCATAGATCAACATGTGTCTTGAGTCAATGACAGCTCCAGACAGGAAGCTATCGCTCATAAAGAAATATTCCGCTTACAGCTGAATGGTTTATGATCAATGCGTTTATCCCGGTCCAAATAATGCATGCACCCCCATAACTGGTCAGACAAAAAACCAACTGAACAAGTTTGAATTTGCTTTGAGAGTATTTGAACGTGTGGAAAAACACGCCCACGCATGCGTACACACAACACAAGCACACATGAGCGCACATGGACACATAAATGCACACATGTGCATGCGCACGCACAGTGCCACATGACCATATACACCTATTATCCATAAATCCACGTAGGCAGTGCAGTTAAATGTTTCAGTACAACCACTCCATCAGAGATGAATAGAAAAAATGTAAACACCTACTTAAATCTTAGGTTCATCAAAATAGCTATGTTTTGCCATCAGTGCTGCGCAGATAACTTCAGTCGTATGGTTGAGATGGTGCGATATTGGGGAACTTCCCACCTATGTACCAAACCTGTTACTTGCTTCTCGATTTGTGTGCCCAACTTGTCCTTGACCAGTGTTGGGGTAGTTACTCTAAAAAGTAATGCATTACACATTACCAGTTACTTTTTTAAAAAAGTAATCCCTTACTTAATTACTCACTGCTGAAGGTAAATAGTTACACTACTAGTTACATTACTTTCGGATTACTCAGCACCATCATCTGAAATTCACCATAAGTTAATTAATTAACCATATCATGTTAAAACCTGGCATATGCCCAGATCAGTACAAATCTTTATTCTACCAAGGAGGCCACACTCAAGATCTCTCTTTCATGCTCTTTAATACAGCAAAGCCAACAGCAAAGTTGTAAAAATCAGCCCAAACAGCACTTCACGGAAAAGTGAGTCAAGTACAAGGCTACAGTTCTGGCATAAACACGCATGAAAAATGACGTCTCATTTGTTTTTCTGTCCTTGGTCTCAATTGCCAATATACTCAACAGGAAGAAGAAGAAGAAGAAGAAGAAGAAGAAGAAGAAGGAGAATACGTTTTTCTGGCCTCCTGTCCTGCCGATGGTTGAAGAATTTAAAGTAATGCAAGTAACTAGATGATTTATTTTTTAGTAACTCTAATCCGATTACTTAAGTTATCAAAGTAATGCATTACATTACTGCGTTTTTGATAAATGTAATCTGATTTCAGTAATTAGTTACTTTGTAATTAGTTACCCCCAAAACTGTCCTTGACCAGCTTCATTTTACTTAAACAATAGAAACAATAAGTTTATTAGCTCATACAGGGAAATTCAACTTGTATGATTTACTCCAAAGCCACTATCCCCTGAAATTACCAATTCTTTTTGACCTCTAGTTTGCATCTTACCGTGCACCATATGAGGATACTCACATAAGTTAAAACCACTTATATTTCACTTAAAACATGAATAAAAGCATGAGTAACATGTACTGACACTTTCAACTGGTAGTGTGTGTAAAACATGCAGAATCACATATACATACATGCATGCTCACACTGTTGAGTTACAGAAACATATATTTATTCAGTGTCTTTTGCTGGGTATCGAATGTAACCCAGTGAGCAGACATTGATAAATCTCTGACCTGGGTGCTCTCCGTAGCGGAACTGCCTTGCTTTTCCCACAGTAATGGAGGGAGCAGGAATGTTAAGGAAGTACACTTCCTCCAGGCAAATACTTCCTCTGGAGGCTGAGAGATGAGCAGGTGACAATGGGGGCCAGGACAGAGTATTGCCCCGGGACCTCCGCGCTCACCTCATGTGTTGACTTGGGCGGATGGTGGAGAGCATTAGTCAATAGTCTCGCCCATCACCCCAACTGATTTGTTAAAGCTATCTCATCTGATACACCGCCCCCCTGCTGAAAGGCAGCTGTGCATCCAGTCATTAGGTGATGAGCAGCAGAGAATGCACAAAAGCCTGGGAGGTCCTCTTTCCTGCCTCATTGGTGCCCTCTAGTGCCGGTTCTGATAATGGTGCCTCCCAAGATGCGAAAAAGTCAACGTGGAAAAAAAAAAAAAAAATCAATACTTGAGTTATACACAGTATCAATTAAAAGTTTTGACCCACCTGCATTTCCTAGATATTCAATACTTCAAATTAAACATATTTGGATTTGAAATATATTATTTGGAAAAAAAAAACTATATATTGCTTCATTATTTGCAATATCAATTAATGAGCATACTCATATCTTTTTTCAATGGCGGTGGCCATATGGTCCTGGGCGATCCCAGCAGGACTGGTGTTGAAGATACCATAGACATGCCACAATATTGGTTTGCTACTCTTTTACCTTTTCTGTCCAATATGTCCCATTCCAGCTTGGTTCACTTAATGGAAAATGGGGAAAAAAATGTTCCATCTGCTTATTTTGCCTTTTATGGCTCATTTAAGGATTCCAAAATTTTCTCAGTTATTTAGTGAAGTAAATAGTTTTTTTTTTCTTAACTTCTGACCATTTACTGACCATTACCTTGTGCCATCCAGGTTATTTATAGAGATTATACCACTAAAATTTCACTAGAAACAGAGCACTGTTTTTGTCCAAAATTCTGATTGGCATTGTATATGCTTGTAAACATTTACATAAATAACGTAAAGTATTTGATGCACACTTCAGGTTGTGTCTGTGACTTTCGATCATTTTCCGAAACAAGTTAGTAGTCATTACTACCTGACATAAAACTCTTGCAGCACAGAAGCCAGGGCAAAAATTTAAGAGAAAATTTATCAAAGTGGACCATTTTTTTGAGACACAACGCTCTCATGGCGAGACAAGTTTACATCTGTCAAAAAAGTCTGCGTTGGTGCAATGTTTTCAGTTCCCATGAAGTCATCTTGACTCAAGAAAGAACAAAGCAGTAATTCATGATACTCCTACAAAAAATGTGATGTGTGACTGCAGTGCCATATATTTAAAATATAAAAATGGGACATAAATGGATAGTGCAGGTAACAATGCAAAAGGAGCCTGCATGTTTTCACTGCTCAGCGTGACAGTTGCGTAGGCATGAGGCTCGACAGGGAAAGCAGTGTTCTCAGGGTGACAGCTGAAAAAGAATGCCTTGGGACAGTCTAGATTACACCTTGAGCTGCTGAAGACAGTGACTGACAGATTCGTGACAACATACTACAAATCCCTTAATCCCCTGAGCGCTGTTCGACAGCAGGTACTTGATGCCCGTTTGTCCAACACCACTTTCGGTTGGCACTCACAGGAGGTTAATAGACACTTCTCGCTGCCTGAACCTGACAAATTTCTCAATGTAAGATGACATCTACCTCAGCCTATTTTTGTGGTGTGGGATTTCAAATTTTCATTGCGGTCTAGTGTATCATTTGACTCCTAAGTTTTCATTCTTTTCCACAAACTGAATAAGTGACGGATCTGTTGCTGATTACAATAAAATTAACCAAAGGCACTGCATTGAAAATAATTTGGAGGAAGTGTATATTTAAATATTTCTCTGTGGTAAGCTTCCAGACACCCTTATTTGCCATCACACTGTAAACCTAGATGATGTGGTGCGCTGAAATGTCTTGTGAAAACCAATTGTTTCAAAAATAGTTATTTTACTATGTTTTTAAGTGCTGTGAACACAAGGTCATTAAGTCGGCTGACATAATTTGTTTTTTTTTTTTGCAGTAATCGGTTTCCACAAAACAATTGAGAGCAAAACACTGACTGGCTTTGCAGTGCATGATGAATGTATTATTCATAAACTTTTCATGATATTATTGGTTTGAGACCAAATTAATTTTTTTCAGAATGAATCAATCACATGTTCACTATCTAAATGGGCTTGTAGAGTTTGCACAATCTGTTACTGTGGTAGATGCAATGAATTGGACTCATTTTCATTTCTACACCAAATCAGTTGCTGAATTTTGTACAGTATTTATGTGATTTACTTAGGTGACACAAACCAATGTTTGAAGATGTCTATAAAACTTTCATGACTTTCATCATGGTTATGAAAACTTTTCTTCTCAACCTGTAAAAAATGCCTGTCAAAAGATATTTTCATCGTATAATTGTATTCGCAAATAAAAATATGAACTTCAAGCTGCTTTCGCTTGACAAATGCAATTGTCTTATTCGATTCGAAAATTGAAATATTAAAATAATTTGCTCTCCATGATGGCAATATTTTTGGCTTATTTCTCAAAAATGTCATAGAAATAAGATTTTAACGCAATTACCTAACCAAAGTGTTTTTTTTTTTTTTAAGACAATAATTCTTTGATTGACTACACCGTGTTAATTTGTGACGTATGCAGCATGTCCAAGGGTCATCATGGTGTTTCGGGCTACTCTGCTTCTACTCATTACTTACCTGAGAGAGCTTTTCTGCTTTGAGGCAGTGTGCATGTTTACTTCAAGAGTGCCATAATCTACACTAAAGGTTTGTGAAGATGTAACATCATATCTGAGACCTTATGAGAATGAATGCACAACAGTGTCCTGCAGTATAATATACTTACTGCACTGTCAATACCAATCTTTTAGATCACGGGACAGTTTTGATGCCTATGGGTTGTAAACCTACAGTGGCCGACACAGTGAAATCAATCACTGGCATTAAGTTCAGTTTTAGAAGACAGATGCTACTAATAGAAAGTTAACATCTGTATTTTTAGCCACGCAACTTCGTTCCCAAAGTTTTTTTTTCATTATTTCAGCTGGAGTTGACTTGGCTGTATTAGAATTAAAAACTTGGTGTCTTAATTTTTAAAAAGTGAAATTCATTAATTAAAAAAAAAAAAAAAAAGATTGGGAGCGGTCCTGTCATTTAAAGTCTTGAAAATTGTGTATGCCAAATTAAACAAACAAACAAACAAACAAAAATAAATAAATAAAATAACTATAAAATAATAAATTCAAAATCCTACAGAGGTTTTAGAAATGTGTTAAATTAAGTAAGCGCAAATAAATTTTAAACTTACTTTTTTAAGTTATAGTGCTGTTTTTTCTCACAGTGTAGAGAATGTTTCTGCTTTTTTCCTTTGCAACAATCCATGGCTCCCATACTATCTGAATCTTTAATGAAAATAGGACATGTAAGTTGATTTAGTATTTGCTTAATATTAATTTATCATTGAATGAAGTCATTTTATCTAATAATTTAATATTTACTTACAGCTTTTGTCCTTTACAGGTACTCTAATGTTTCAGTTGCAGAAAAATAGGTGCTCTCTGATTACAGTCATTTTCCCCCCCAAACTGGCAATCATGAAATGTTTTTTGCATTTTAGTGACCTCTTGTAAGCATGATCAACATAACTAAGTACTAAAACCTATACTGTGCACCAGAGGCACCATCAGAAAAACCACAATCATTTTGGCAAGTGGCCTTCTACACTGAGACAAGCAAGATATAAGTACATTAGTTAACCAAATGCAATATTTATTTCATTGAACTCCAAAATTGTCACCTCCTGAGTGTTTCCCTGATAGTTTTTCCCCCGCTATCCAGCAATCCTTGTCAGTTGAGAACACAGAGAAGCTAGTTACTAGATAAACTCTTCCCAGAGGCCGCAGTCCTGGCGAGTGGCTTCCTCTAGTTCCTCTTCCACTCCAGTTAGAATGCGTGCACCTGTCCAGTATGTCCTGGCTCGTTCAGCTTGCCATCCTGGGTACTGATCTCGGACCCTTTGATCATGCCGTGCCTGACTCTTCATGTTACTGTTTGTGCCTGTCTGACCATGGGCCATCTACCAATACTGTCTAGCTTTACAAGCCCAATTGGAGTTTACCTTCTGTTTTGTAAATAAAGGCCAAATTCAGCCATAGCCAATGATCTACGCTTGGTTCCTGCTCTGACTTGTGACGAAAATATGAGACACTGACTTCACATATTTATAAAAATATAGGTAACACTTTATAATAAGGGGACACGAATCATGTAATGAATCATTATCATGCATTACTTCATGCATGATTCACTCATGAGTTCATCATGATTCCTGCATGAATGCATCATGACACATCATGAGTTAACATGAATTCATGCTTACTCATGTCTGAATTCATGCAATGACATCATATCAACTGAGGCATTACTTACTGTGACAAATTCATCATGAATCAAAAGTAAGTAAGCATGATCATGATGAGTTCATGATTCATTAAAGACAGCCATGTCACTTTTGGCAGAATCAAAATAGACGTTTTCATCCATTACTTCATTCTTACTTCATGTATTAGCTTCCCATGAATTAATCATGTTTGTGCCCCCTTAACTAAAGTGGTAGGTATATTAGCTTGTCATTTTTGTCATTGAATGCCATGAATTAAAGCTTAATTTCTCATGAATTCATCATGTTTGTGCCCCCTCAACTCAAGTGGTGGACGTATGGTAGCTATCATCACAACATACAGTAAAAATGTACAAATGTTAGTCTATTGGGAATCTTGAACAATATGAACTGAAGGTTAGTTGCTCATGAATTCATGGGCCTACAGAGACATAGACAGTTCACTTTTGGCAGAATTGCAATTGATATTTTACTTGGACTTACCATCACCTTTTGATTATAAAGATACAATATTACAGTGAAGTTATGTACTACTTGATGCATTAGTACACACTGATTTAATCCATTAATTCATTCTTACTTCATGCATTAGCTTCCCATGAGTTGATCATGTTTGTGCCCCCTCAACTAAAGTGGTGGACAAACGGTAGCTTTCATTACAACAGATGTGTGAAATGCTATTGCTAAGTAATCATTGAATGAAATGAATTAAAGCTTACTTTCTTGTGAGTTCATCATGTTTGTGCCCCCTCAACTAAAGTGGTAGCTATACAGTAGCTTTCATTACAACAGATGTGTTAAATGCTATTTGGAAGGAATCCTTGAATGACATTAATTAAAGCCAAATTTCTCGTGAGTTCATCATGTTTGTGCCCCCTCAACTAAAGTGGTGGTTATAGGTTAGCTTTCATCACAAACAAATGTAGTGTTATTCAACTAGGAAAGTTGAACAACATGAAATAAAGATTAATTACTCATTACTTCATCATGTTTGTGGCCTCTCAACTAAAGTAGTCAATAGGCCTTTCTTCCCAACAGATGTAATTTGTTCTGAAAGACATTGAGAATACAAATCAGGCAACTTAGGGAGTTAAAGGTGTAAAATAACACAATACTGTATACAAAAAATGTAATAGAAATTATCGTGCTGTTCAATATTTAATGGACATTAATGATGGAACAAAAGATCATTAATGTCATTAATGATGGAACAAAAGATCACTAATGACAACATATAGAGTAGTTTTCAAAAGCTACAGAAATAAAAAAAACATGGGTGCCAAGACAACGGCCAAAGAAATGTCTATTTCGATTCTGCCAAAAGTGAAACGACTGTCTTTAATGAACCATGAACTCATCATGATCATGCTTAATTATTTTTGATTCATGATGAATTCATTACAGTATGTAATGCCTCGGTTGATATGATGTCATTGCATGAATTCAGGCATGAGTAAGCATGAATTCATTTTAACTCATGATGAATTCATGTATGAAATCATGCAGGAATCATGATGAACTATTGAGTGAATCATGCAAGAAGTAATGCATGATAACTACATGATTCATGTCCCCTTATTATAAAGTGTTACCAAAATATACAGTGCTGTGAAAAGTATTTGCCCCCTTCCTGATTTCTTACTTTTTTGCATATTTTTCACACTTAAATGTTTCAGATCATCAAACAAATTTTAATATTAGACAAAGATAACCTGAGTAGATACAAAATGCAGTTTTTCAATGATGATTTCATTTATTAAGGGGAAAAAGCTATCCAAACCTGTCTGGCCCATTGTGAAAAAGTAATTGCCCCCCTTCTTAAATCATGAATGAACTGTGATTAACCACATTTTTTGAGTCCAATTTGGCTGGCCACAACCAGGCCTGATTACTGCCAGACCTGTTGAATCAAGAAATTACTTTAATAGAACCTGTCTGACAAAGTGAAGTAGGCTAAAAGATCTCAAAAAGCAACATGTCATGCCGCGAACTAATGAAATTCAAGAACAGATGAGAAACAAAGAAATTGACATCTATCAGTCTGGAAAGGGTTGCAAAGCCATTTCTAAGGCTTTAGGACTTTGGCGAATCACAGTGAGAGCCATTATCCCCAAATGGAGAAAACTTGGAACAGTGGTGAACCTTCCCAGGAGTGGCCAGCCTACCAAAATTACTCCAAGAGCACACTGACGACTCATCCAGGAGGTCAAAAAAGAACCCAGAACAACATCTAAAGAACTGCAAGCCTCACTTGCCTCAGTTAAAATTAGTGTTCATGATTGAACAATAAGAAAGAGACTGGGCAAAAATGGCATCCATGGGAGAGTTCCAAGATAAAAACCACTGCTGACCAAAAAGAACACAAAGGCTCGTCTCACATTTGCCAAAATACATCTTGATGATCCCCAAGACTCTTGGTAAAATATTCTGTAGACTGACGAGACAAAAGTTGAACTTTCTGGAAGGTGTGCATCCTGTTACATAAGGCATAAAACTAACACTGCATTTCATAAAAAGAACATCATACCTAAAGTCAAACATGGTGGTGTTAGTGTGATGGTTTGGGGCTGCTTTGCTGCTTCAGGACCTGGACGACTTGTCGTAATTGATGGAACCATGAATTCTGCTCTCTACCGGAAAATCCTGAAGGAGAATGTCCAACCATCAGTTTGTGACCTCAAGCTTGAGCGCACTTGGGCACCAGGACAATGATCCGAAACACACCAGCAAGTCCACCTCTGAATGGCTTAATAAAAACAAAATGAAGATTTTGGAGTTGCCTAGTCAAAGCCCGGACTAAAATCCGCTTGAGATGCAGTGGCGTGACCATGACATGCTTGAATACTCTCCAATGTGGCTGAATTAAAACAATTCTGCAAAGAAGAGTGGGCTAAAATTCTTCCACAGCGGTGTAAAAGACTCATTGCCAGTTATTGTTCTTCTCGCCGAGGGTGGCACAACCAGTTATTAGGATGTAGGGGACAATTACTTTTTCACATAGGGCCAGGTAGGTTTGGATAGCTTTTTCCCCTTAATAAATGAAATCATCATTTAAAAACTGCATTTTGTATTCACTCGGGTTGTCTTTGTCTAATATTAAAATTTGTTTGATGATCTGAAACATTTAAGTGTGACAAATATGCAAAAAAATAAGAAATCATGAAGGAGGCAAATACTTTTTCACGGCACTGTATATGAAAAAAATTGAATTGTTCGTGTTATTTTTAAAAATATCATTTTTATAACAAAGTCAAATATAGCAAGCAAGTTACATCACCTTTCATTGTCAAGTCTTTGCAAATTTTTCAGATTTTTCAATGGACATCTACAAGATACCACGCCACGCCTTATCTTGTTTGAATAGCGTTTTGTTCAAAAGATGTACTCTACGGTTCACAGGCACCACGGCCTTGAAGCATGCAGTTGGTTTAATGAGATCGGTAAAATTTATATCACGTATTACTTCAGGAAAAAGCTTACGCAATCTACATCTAAATATTGCGGACATTATGAAAAAAGCATAAAAAGCATTTAAAAAAGCATTTATTAAAAAAGCAAAAGCAACAAATCAAGCTCTGTTTCTTCTTATTTGCATTGTTAGGGACTACTAATGATTAATGCAATTTATACAAACCATACTGTTAGCTAGAGATGATATGTGGTAAATTCGTTGTATATTATCACATTAGCATTTTATGTTTATAACATGCTTGAACTATATTATTACCTACTGCAGCTAGCTAATAATCTGTTCACTGTAAGCATCATCATCAATTTCCACCATCTCTGCTGAAGAGAAAAAGTCCTTACAATTTGGTAATTGTTGTCATACAGGCCGAGTTAAATCAGCTACATGTCAACGGGTCTGTTGTCTCTCCTCGGCTGTAAAATGTGGGGGAAGACGGATGGGGCCAGCCAGTCACGTCCCCGTAAATCAACCTTGTAACAGTAGCACAGGGAAAGTGTCCTTGTCCATCTGCTCGTCACAACGATGGACAGTCGCTCACCAGATTTCATACTTGAGGTTTGCCACAAAATGATTATTTAAGCTTTTTTTCTGAGGGTGGACTGATGGGAGTAGAGAAAGTGGGTGTTCGTGGTACTGAACATTGGGTTGCCCATGTTTTTCTGCTGCTGAAGGTTGGAGTCAAGCGTGTGACAACCCCACAATTGCCTGACTGGGTGTGCGAGCACAGGGGCTAAAGTGGAGAAATGGCTGCAGGTGGTTTGGAGAAGATCTTATCTCCCATTAACAGGGGAGTGACACTTTAATGGAGCAGCGGGGTACAATTACTTTCTGAGCCTGGCCCCCTTTAGCCCCTCTTTGACAAATTAAGATTAATGGCTGAGATAAGTCAAGTTCCTGCCTGTCTCCTCGCTATCAGGTGGAAGGTGCATTGTGTGAGGAGTGACATATCACTTTTGGGGCACAACTGCTAACCACCTCAGAGCCAATCTGAGAAAATTTCCAGTAAATAGTCTCTTAGGTGGCAGGATAAAGATGGGTATAACTGTGAGATGTGATTGCTGTACAGCCTTAAGAGGAGCTCTAGATGGAGAAGGACAAGAGGGCGAGAATGGGAGGATGGGGGGGGCTGTTGTGCCTGGTGCTTGGAAATGTAATTTTCCTCTGGTGTTGTTGAGCTGACAACACAAACTTTGTCTAAGATTGACTGTATTAAGGTCAGCTGTGTACATGAGAACTATCACTCTTGAACAGGTGACTCTTTGATAGAGAATGTGCATGGCTGATCAAATTTGTCTCTGTTTTTTTTTTTTCCAAGTATCAAGTCACTACTAATTAGAAATTAACCCGAGTGGCTTGGGTAACAAGTCACCTCCCCCATGCTCCCCAATAAAAAAGCCTTTGCATCACACAGTATAATTCACAAATAAAAAGCATTAGGAGCCATTCCACAAGAGATTGACATTCGGTGCGCAGTTGACCCCCCTGGAATTGAATGAAACTCGGCACATAGGTAGATATGGGTGTCTCACAGAAAAAGCTGAATTTTTAGGTCTGTATTTCACTTTGCCTGCCGATAGTGCCACCTGGAAGCCACTTAAGTGGCTCAGTTTTGCTGTCGACACAACATTTTCCATCAACTATCATGACTTAAGGGTACACAGTACCAAATATGTTGTACTTTTATCATGATCTGTGACACTTCAAGTCTGGTTAGACTTCAGCACCACATCAGCGCCAAGCTGGGTAACTACGTTATTGAGCCAGAATTATTTGAGAAATAACAATAAAAATTGAAAATGGGAATAAAATAATACCCCAGACATATACCAAACTACACACAACAAGACTATCATTTCAGTGAATAGCACCTTGGTATCTTGCTGTGTTTGTGCAATGGACGGCCAGAAAGATGGTCGAAATTCATTTTTGGTGCATGTTTGGGGTATATTTTCTCTGTAACCCAGATTTGTACTGTAAGGGTAAATGCTGTTTGTTGTGCTTTTGGAACTCTATTTTCGGGAATACCAAGCATTTCTTTGGTAGTATCTATGCTGTCAAGATAGACGGAGCCAAAGTTGGAGGAAAACTCAAAATAGACCGTTTCATAGCAGATTGGGCCTATGTTTAGGTGGCATTATTTTGTTTACGCAGGAAGGTCGAGATCTGAAATTCTCTGGTTACAAAGTCCCTTTGGGGTACATTACAGCATAAGTAAAATTTCAATGGAAGTATTTACAGTGTAGATGATTTTAAACATCAAAAGTTGGAAAAATTCACCTCCAGGGGGCACTGTATGTTAGATGCAAGTACTGGCCATCCCCAGCAATGTACCAAAGAATTTTTTTTGAATTGTGATGCCCACAGCTAGTTTTCTCTGAAAATGAAGAGTTTAGCTTGGGACTACGCTTGGTGGATAGCTATCTGACCAAAGTTGGTGCTCTAAAGAGCTAATATTCTACCAACCTTGTATTCCTTATTCCCAGACATGTACTAACATTCTGTCTTTTCACATATATAAAGTATATGCACAGTTATACATAAAATTTGTAATCTCTTTGGTATAAAGCTGGGTTGATTGTAAATTAGAAAAGAATGTTAGCGGTGACTGTTGCATTGTGTCAACATGCAAGACTTTTACCTGAGTCAGTACAGTATACAGTTTTGTAGTGTTGCTGAGTTTCAGAAAAAAACAAATTCTCTGCATTTTTGCATTACTATGAGAATTGGAGAGCAGGCTTCAGTGTCAATTCTAGGATTTCCCTAAGGTATAGTGATTGGGTATGAAAAAGGGCACAGCAGTCGCGTCTAGCGAGTGGCTGTCCTGATAAAGGGCACAGAAATCCGAGCAAACAAGCAACACCCTGCCAAGAAAAGGGCAGTTCATTTGTAGTGGTAACTTGCATGCCTTCATTCCTAACACCTGCCCATGATGTCTAGCCTATGGGATGCCCGCTGGTTGGGAGGGCAGGGTTTCTTTTACAGACTTCCCATTTCCGTGCGTACCAAGCCATGGGTGTTGACGCAACTATTGCGCCATATAGGCTGCAGCCTGCTATTTATTTCAGAGACAGAGAAGCTCACTATCAACGGCCTGTAAGCAGCCCTGTAGAGACCCAGGATGCAGTGTAGTAGGGCTTGCCTCAGGCTCGACTGGCTCTGTGGGTAACATCATCCCGGATCCAACAAAGAAGGCCATGGATGGCTGCTCAGGGCCAAGGCCAAGGAGCACCTCTGTTGCGCACCACCAGGTGCCACCAAAATACAATTGAATTCCAAAAACAGACTGACAGATAGAGCTAGTCACATGCTGTGTTGACATCATTTCGCTTTGGATAACATGACAAGTATAAAACAGTTTTAACTTTTGTACTAGACATTCTGTCTTCATGTACATGATTGTGTGATGAAGATTTTTTTTTAGAGTTCAAATTATGGACTGTTATTTTATGTAAGTGTACGTATACTGTTGACGCATGACTGCATATGTACTTATGGTGGTACGCCTTTTACATTCGTTCTTTTTTGGCATTTAAAAATTTTGGACTGGTCATGTTTTATAACGTGCTGTATGTTTTTGACTGCGCTGTACCTGTACTTGGTAATAGCCCATGCATTGTGCGTTTGTAATGCTCACAGTCACCACCAGTTTACAACCAAACAAGCTTTATACCAAAGGGATCACAAATTTTATGTATAACTGTGTATGTGCTTCATATATTTCAAAAGACAGAACTTTAGTATATGTCTGGGAATATGGAATGTTAGGTTGGCAGAACCATTAGCTCTTTAGAGCACCACTTTTAATCAGAAAGCTATCTACCCAGCATAGTACCAAACCAAGGTCTTCACTTTCTGAGAAAACCAGCTGTGTATATCACAATTTAAAAAAATTCTTTGGTACATTGCTGGGGATGGCCAGTACTTGCATCTAGCCTACAGCGCCCCCTGGAGGCGAATTTTTCCGACTTTTGATGTTTAAAATCTCCTACACTGAAAATACTACCATTGAAATTTTACTAATTCTGTAATGTACCCCAAAGGGACTATGGGCTCTATCTTTCACACTGCCCTACCCATTGCCACTACCCGCTACCTGTGAATTACGCATTTCGCAGCTTCCACTATCCCTAAATGGTATCTTGCGGTCACGCTACCCGCTATGCATTATGCCGACTCCATAATTTGCGCCTGGAGGTGTGCCCGTGGGCGTGTTTATGCGCTTTCCCTACAATTGCTATCTTGACCACACACGTTAGGGAAAGCGTATAGCGGGTCCTCAAACCACCCGCTACCCATTTGGGCTTTTACAAGAGTGCGCCCAGGCGGCTTCAATGCGCGTCCACTTGGACACATGTGGACGTGCACATGCAGCTCCACTTCCCGAATTAACTCGCCTATAAAAAGCTACCTTGCTTTAGCCTCAGTTGAACCCCTGAGAAAATGGCAGAGATGGTACTAAATCGCCTTGATCACCAGTTAAATAATAGAAGACGCCCAGAACGCGTGTACCGCCAGTGCACCAGCTACCTGGGCCTTTCAGGTAAGTCTATATTGTTTGCATTTTGTATCAATCATTTTTTCCATTTTTATAATGATATATAATTATTACATATAATATATATTAATGATATATTATATATAATATTCTAAAATTATAATAATACAATACAAGTATTATTTCCCACAGAATGAGAATGCGTGACAAAACTGCGCCTCTCCCGTCAGGCAGTGACAAAATCATGTCACCTGGTTGCAGATGATGTAGACACCGCTGCCAGCTGTCCGTATGCCTTGCCGGTTGCTGTTAGGGTTACTGTGGCACTATTTTTCTATGCTAGTGGGTCATTCCAACACCCACTCAGCTCAATTGGAGGCATGACCCAATCTGCCGTAAGCTTGGCTATAACTGCAGTCACTGCCAGCATAGTCTGACATGCCTGTAGGTACATCACTGGCATCCCTGTGACACCCGAGAGACAACACAGGGTAAAGCAGGATTTTTTGGCAAGATATGGGTTACCTAGGGTTCTGGGTGCCGTTGACTGCACACACGTTCTGATTCGGGCTCCGGCTCTAAACAGTAGCGCCTATGTGAATCGTAAGGGAACCCATTCCATCAACGTCCAGGTGATTTGCGATGCATGGGGTTACATCTTGAATGTATACGCAAATCATCCTGGAGGTAGCCATGACGCTTTTTTAATGGAACGGTCGGTCATTCCTGTAGTCTTCCAGAGGGACCCTCCTCTGGATGAGTGGCTGTTGGGTGACAATGGCTATCCATTAAAGACGTGGTGCATGGTGCCATACATTAAGCCAACAAGTGTGCGTGAGTTCACTTTCAATAGAAAACACTCACACGCACGAGTTGTCATTGAGCGAACATTTGGCGTGCTCAAAATGCGGTTCCGCTGCTTGGACAGGTCAGATGGGGTCTTACAGTATGGTCCTCAGAAAGTAGCATCTTTCTTTGTGGCATGTTGCCACTACGCCATGGAATGATGCTGGAGTTTGAGGATAGATTATTACTGGACTATAGAAGGCGGCAAGCTGAAGTGCAGGTGCCGACTCCAAATGCTGATATAGTGCCAGCAGTAGCAGGGCCAATGAGGGACCAGCTGGCAGCGGAGCTGCGACATCGCTAGTCATGTCATCTGCAGCCTGCCTGGTAAGTAATTTGTTCAATCAGTAGGCTACTAATAATGTAATTACACATGTAATTCATATATCGTTTTATTAAATACTCAAAGTCGCTTTATAAAGAAAAAAGTGTGAATGGTTGCAGTCAATGTAGGCATTTATTTCGCTGTGGGTATTTTCTAAAATGGGATTTTGTTCAATGCTTCATTTCAGACGGGAGAGGGAGTTGGAAGTGCATGGCGACATGCATTTTTTTTTTTTTTTTTTTTTTTTTGAAGTTTCCATCACAAAAGGGGATAGGCTTGATGTTTTTTTTTTTAATTACATACCAAACATTAAACAATATGTCAATGTCAAATAATAATAATAATAATAATAGAATTCATGATTAACTTAATAAAAACAGATCCTTCCCTGTCTGGATTTGACCTCATGCACGAGCAATTTAACTTCGTCTTTGGAGAAAACGTGGCGACCTTCCTCTCTCCATCACAGGTTTCGGTTTGAGGATTTGGGATAGCACAGCCTGCTCCTAAAGGCAATGGCACCTGGCACACTGATTGGTTTAACTGGCGTAACGCCCAAACCACGCCTATATAACGGGTAGCCCAGGTGTTATATAGGCAGGTGTGCAAGATAGCAACTTTTGCGGGGGAACACCTCTTACGCAATGCTAAATCCCCAAATAACAGGTTTAGGGACTCTGGCGTAAGATAGGGCCCCATGTATCCAGAGAATTTCAAATCTCGATCTTGCTGGGTAAACAAAATAATGCCACCTAAACATAGGCACAATCCGCTATGAAATGGTCTGTTTTGAGTTTTCCTCCAACTTTGGCTCCGTCTAGCTTGAAAGTGTAGATACTACCAAAGAAATCCTTGATATTCCTGAAAACAGAGTTCCAAAAGCACAACAAACAGCATTTATCACCATGGAACATATCTGGGTTACTGAGAAAATATACAGCAAACATACACCAAAATCAATTTCGACCATCTTTCCGCCCATCCATTGCACTAACCCAGCAAGATAAAAAGGGAATATGAACTGAAATTGATAGTTTTGTTGTGAGTAAACACATAATAAAGCATTCTTGATTGGTATATGTCTGGGATATTATTTTATTCCTATTCCCATTTTCAATTTTTACTGTGATTTCTCAAATAATTTCGGCTCAATAACATAGTTACCCAGCTTGGCACTGATGTGGTGCTAATGTCTATCCAGACTTGAAGTGTCACAGGTCATGATAAAAGTATAACACATCTGGTACTGTGTTCCCTTAATACATAATAATGGATGTAAAATGTGGTGTCAAAAGCAAAACAGAGCAACTTTAGTGGCTTCCAGGTGGCGCCACCAGCAGACTTCTTGAGATACGGACCTAAAAATGTGGCTTTTTCTGTGCGTTTACCATATCTACCTATCTGCCAACTTTCATTCAATTCCAGGAGGGTCAACTCCTCAACTTCTTCAAAAAGTGCCATTTTCTCATGGAATGGCTTTTAATAGTATCTAACTATGCATTCACACAGTTTGCTTGCAGCTAACTTGAAACACATAATGCTCAAAAATTCCTTTATAGAACCCATAGGTTAAGAATTTGCTTGCCAATATGCTAAAATTAGTCTACTCAACTTGTCTATATCCAAGACAAGGAGGAGAAAATCAAAGCTTCAGTTCAAGCACAAAAAAAATGTCAAAAGGAAGTTACACTATACTCTGTGAACTTCTTATGTGCAGTTACAAGAAGGGTTTAGTTGCAGGTAAGGCTGTTAGACTGATGACCATATCACATGCAAGATAAATATATCCTCTGCCTGTAACATATTTTCACATGATAAAGAAGCTCTCAGGAACACAGGCTCCTGGAGGTGGAAAGTTCTGTTTCAGAAAGTATAAGTTCTTCCCGGAACTTTATTTCTACAACCTGAATTTGCTTCATCCTGGAGGAAGAACTAAGTCTGATCAGCTGATTTTGTGGGAAAACTGGTGGATATTATTACAACCCCTATTCCGAAATAGTTGGGACGAAGTGTAAATTGTGAATAAAATCAAAATGCAATGACTTTCAGATCACATGAGCCAATATGTTATTTACAATAGAACATAGATAACATTTCAAATGTTGAAACTGAGACAAATGTACATTTTTATCCACAAAATGAGTTTATTTCAAATTTTCTGGCTGCAACAGGTCTCAAAAAAGTTGGGACACAAGCAAAAAAGGGCTGAAAAATCAATTAATATATAAGAGAATCAGCTGAAAGAACATTTAGCAAGTAATTAAGTTAACTGGCATCAGGTGTGTAACATAATTGGCTATAAAAGGGATGTCTTAGAGAGGCTGAGTCTCTCAGAAGTAAAAAAGGCCAGAGGCTCTCCAACCTGTGAAGGCTTGCGTAAAAAAAAAAATTGTGGAATACTTTAAAAACAATGTTCCTCAACGTCAAATTGCAAAGGCTTTGAAGGTCTCATCATCGACAGTGCATAACATCATCAAAAGATTCAGAGAAACTGGAAAAATCTCTGCGTGTAAGGGACAAGGCCAAAGACCTTTACTGGATGCCCGAGATCTTCGGGCCCTCAGACGCCACTGCATCACTCACTGGCATGATTCTGTCATTGACATTACTAAATCGGCCCAGTAATACTTCAAGAAACCACTGTCAGAAAACACAGTCCGCCGTGCCATCCACAGATGCCACCTAAAACTCTATCATGCAAAAAGGAAGCCATTGTTGAGCATGATCCAGAAGCGCCGCCTTGTTCTGTGGGCCAAGGCTCATTTAAAATGGACTGTAGCAAAGTGGCAAAGTGTCCTGTGGTCAGAGATGAGTCCAAATTTGACATTCTTGTGGAAATCATGGTCATCCTGTCCTCTGAGCTCAAGAGGAGAATGACCACCCCTCCTGTTATCAGTGTTCAGTTCAAAAGCCAGCATCTCTGATGGTATGGGGATACATTAGTGCATATGGTGTGGGACACTTGCATGTTTTAAAAAGCACCATGAATGCTGAAAGGTATGTAAAGGTTTTAGAGCAACATATGCTCCACTCCAGACGACATCTATTCCAGGGAAGGCCTTGTGTATTTCAGCAGGACAATGCAAAACCACATACTGCAGCTATTACAACAGCATGGCTTTGTAGTAGAAGAGTCCGTGTGCTGAACTGGCCTGCCTGCAGTCCTGATCTTTCACCGATTGAGAACATTTGGTGCATAATTAAACAAAAAGTCCGTCAGAGGAGACCCAAAACTCTCCAGCAGCTGGAAGCCTGTATTAAACAAGAGTGGGATCAAATTCCGATGGCTAAACTTAAGAAACTTGTCTCCTCAATGCCCAGACGCCTCCACTCTGTGTTAAAAAAGAAGAGGGGATGCTACACCATGGTAAACAGGCCCCTGTCCCAACTTTTTTGAGACCTGTAGCAGCCATCAAATTTGAAATGAGCTCATTTTGTGGATAAATTGTAAAATCTCTCAGTTTCAACATTAGCTACGTTATCTCTGTTCTATTGTGAATAAAATACTGGCTGGTGTAATTTGAAAGTCATTGCTTTTTGATTTTATTCACAATTTACACTTTGTCCCAACTATTTCGGAATTGGGGTTGTACATCTGCATTAGAATATTCAATAATGATGGATTCTAATCAAGCCTCTGTAATCTCACATCTTAACGAGTTAACAAGTAGCTATATCCTCACTGATCACCTTGATCCCTTACTCTGAATCTGCACATCTCAACTTCTGTTTACACTGGCACTCCCATATCACTTCTGTAGCGGGGTGTCAGACTGGCATTGTGAGTGAGCTCTTGAGATTGAAACATGTTGTCTGTCAATGCAGAGGATGAGGAGGACCAAGGTGCATTTCAGTGGCTGTGATATGCAGGCAGACCGGGCAGCCCTGTGCTGGTGAAACAAATCTCCCAGCTGGAAGCTTTCTCCTGAAGATGAGCTTGTACAAGCCTGTGCACATGGCAGGAGTCCTGGGGAAGTGTCCTGGAGACAATTCCATTAACTCAAGGGCACTACCTGCACCAGGAGGGCTCAGCAGAGCTATGCATGTGAAATCTGACCAGGGTGCAGATGTGTATAAGCGTGCAGGATGCTATTTATTTGCCTTTTAATTACGGCGAAGGCACTGCTGTCATTTTTTGCTCCATATTGCTTCATTATAACTAGCTGTTGCCAGATTCATTTGCTGTTGTTAAGACATTGTGGGGTGTGTAAGCCCTCCACTAACCTAACATAAAAGTTAGCTGGGTAGGGCGAAGGTATATAAGCGTGTTTTCTCCTGTGCTTTAGGAAAGAGATCTTTTCATTGGTTAAAGTCATCTTTGACCTTGCATAATTGACCCGACTCTATTTTAATGATTAACAATTAAAAAACAAATGTGAATAGATGTCACTATAGAATTTACACTTGATGGCTAAAGGAATCATGTACTTTTGTAACCACTCTCTGAACATCTGATGCTAGTACAATCGCGTGTCACATTAGCCGAAATGAACACGTCTCATAATCTATCTCGATGTCTTGGTTAACTATCAGACTGCATAGGATGCAACTTCTGTAGGTATATCCGATAGCGGCTCAAGGACCCAAAAGGCCAACGTTGGCTATCTCTGTTCTCAACACGGAAAATTGCAAAGCGGAGGATATTGAATTAATGACAGAGGTCGATGGTTCCAACACTCTGTGATACAATAAGCTTAAATGTGCGTCCTCCCTGGACCAGCTTGAGGGGGTATCCTCAAACTGTATGTTAACAGAGAGAGTCTTTCAATTTTTCAGAGAAACCACATAGATTAAGTTTAAAAATTCATTTGGTCACTTAAAGCTAATTACTATGCAAATTAAATATATATCAAAATATTTAAAATACAGTCATAAAATATTTAATAAATTTAATCACAGAGTCAAAATAGAACATTTCTATACCTGGCAACAAGCGAAACTACACGACAGGTCATGCGGGATTCTGGCTGAAGAACTCCCCGCAAAGCTACACATGACAGATCATGTGGGGATTTGGCTGCAGAACTTGACATAGGCTTTTTTTCCCTGTGTTAAGTACACAAACTAGGCATTTGATCCTTCAAACTGTTATGGTCCAGACCAGAAATCAAGTGCAGAGGCAGAGTACAATCCAACAAGTAGCTCATTATATGGTAATGAGGGGACAGACCCTCGGAGAAAAAGGTAGGGACTGAACCCTGCATTAGGTTAGTGCAGTTCAGCACAGATGTGTCAGACAGCTACCAATCACTGGCCAGTGGCTTTCGGGATGGCAGCCAGGTAGAGTGCAGACTTCATCAGCGCCAGACTGTCCCAGAGGAAGATAAAGTAGCTTGAGGGGAACTGGGTTTCAATCCTGATGACTGTAGAATGATTGGGAGCTTGTTCCTAACAAACTGGACAGAACAGACTTGGAGGAGTTAACAGGAACATGGTCCCAATCCTGGACCCTGATCAGGGTTCGAAGCTTGTACTAATTAAACTGGACTGACAAACTGACTTGAGCTGGGTTAACTTGAGCGCGGTCCCAATCCTAGACTCTGATTGCAATACTGTATAATAATAAATTCAGTCTGCCTTTCTTGTGCAACCATGTTCTGTTATCATTGCTATCATTATCCCTTGTAATTATTTACTGACAATTTGGGTTTGGAATATAAAAATACTCCCCAGCATTTTGTTCTAATCACCTAGATTTGCTGCCTGAAACAATTATTCAGCCTGGATGTAGAATCAATTACCAAAATCTGTCACAAACCTTGTGTCTCCTTAATTGTCTCTTCCCCCTTTCCAGCAATCTGCATGTCTTTTGGAGGTATTGTCTCCTTAATGGGTTTGGCATCTTGCATGCCTATCCTTATCTAGGTATAATCCATTTGTAAGCCACTTCCTTGTATTTCTGTGGTGTATATAAGCCTTGGTTCTACGTAGCAGAGTCGCTGGACTGTCATGTTTTTAAGCTTCCAGTCAGTTTATGTCTTCTAGTTTAGAAGTGTATTACCGTCCTCAGGAATTATTGTAACCTTCATGATAGTGAGCTATGTAATTATTCCTCAGAACTTTATTAACTTCTTATACACTAGCCTGCAAATAGGCTTTCGGCTGCTCTTTTAGCGACGTTTATTCTCAAATTTGGAGTTCCTGTGGCACGCAGTCAAAAGTTTGGGGATTGAGGCGAGCGGGGAAAATGAGAGCCTGCAATGGTCCTTTTAAGATTTGAGTATCTACTTTCAGATCTGAACGTAAAATACTGATTGGTCAATTTAGAGCATGTGACTGTGAAAGATGTACAAACAAACAAAACAAGAAACAGTCCCATATATTCAATTTAACATGGCATCGCTTGAGTACACTCATCACACGGATCCTCTGAAGAAAAAGCCGTAGAAACGATATCTTCAAGGTGCGCAAGAGTCTTAGAATTGAAGGCAGAGCAAGGGCTTGCAATTAAGAGTTTATTGAATGGCAGAGATGTTCTGGCCGTGCTGCTTACTGGCTTCGGAAAAAGCCTCACACTCGAGCAGAAGAGACTAGCAGGCGCTAGTCTCGCAAGCTCAGCTCAAAATCCACTCGCTATCGTAAACTCAGCAAAAATGGCCTTCAGCAACTACTAGCACCTGTATGCAGGCTACTTATACACGGGACCTTCAATGACTTGCCATCAGAGGTATAAAAACCCTTGAGTAACCTCCCCCATAACGCCCAAATACTCCATAGCGATTCTCATGTTCTTTTCCTAATTATCAACCAAACATCACTTCACTCACTTGCGAGGACTAATTCGTAGAATTAAAAGCCAATAAAATGGAAATATGCCTTTTGAAGATTCTGAATCCCTTTCGCGCCAATTTTCCATTGGCCTAGGGTTTAAGAAAAAAATCTCTCAAGGCCCATTCACACCGGGGCGAAGCGAAAAAGCGGCACGGATTTGCGGAATATTCGCTGTACAAAAAATTTCGCGTGAAACCATTCACACCAAACTCGGTGCGAAATTTCGTGTTCTTGTGTTCCAATTTCGCACAACAGACAACCAAATCCACGAGTTATAATTTAACCAAAATGAACCATGATTGCAGCAGCAGCGAAGGTGACATTGTTTTTATCTGAACGATAACGTTAGCCTCACGGTCTACTTTTGCACTGACGGTCATCTCCATAGCCAACGAACGTTTTCCTGATTGATGTCCGGGCCTGGGGCTGTTTCAATAAACTTAACTTGTCCAGCCCAGACGAAGCTGCGTCACAATTTACACCTCAGCAACGCACAGCTTCGTGATTTGGTGCACAAATATTCAAAATATGAAAACTTTAATCGAAAAAGAAAAAAAACAACTATGATTGGCTAGATCTCTAGCTACTATAAAAAAGTAAACTAAATGCGTACATAGCTATAAGATGTCATGTTAAATTTCGAATACAAGCTATGTAGCTAATCAAAAGCAGCTTTCACTGTGCAGTCTGTACCATAAGCTACAAGTAGCTATCGAGTTGCAACATAACAAAGTTGTTCATTATACAGAAGACATTAAAGCATCCATATCGTGAAGACTGCTCATTTTACAGACTTCAGTTAAGTCAAAGACGGGCGGTAAACAGAGCTCCACTCTCGGTCTCACGGAAGTATCACGAATATGCTGATTTATAACAACCTCTGATAACCATGCCGAGACTGCTCTTAAGGCAATATCCCATTGGTGTTCATATACCCTGAATAAACATACAGCTTTTTGTTTCTATTGAGGAAAACGCCACCGATGATTTGGAAATGAAATATTCATGTATGTGTGGTTGTTAGAAAAATTCATTCACGGATTTAACAAAGCCCCATCTCTGGGTGAATATCACTTTCACGTGCATTGATTATATTGTCTTTCCGATCTCAAAAAGTTTTGGGCTGTCTTTGATTTCAGGCAATTTCAAGCAAAATGCCATATATTTTTAAAAACCAGGTTTTAGGACGATGCTCAAGTGGTCCCAGAAAGTCAGACAGTCCTGACCAGGTCAGAGGACAAAGGACTGTTTATTGAAACACCCAGAAAAAGACGGACCGTCCGATCCAATTAGAGGTGGTTCGTCGCTGGGTCGGTCGGTCTGTTGTGTTTATTGAAACAGCCCACTAGAGAACAATATTGATGAGTCGCACTACTTTATCACAGTTTGAGGAGTTTGTATATAGTTCATATGGCTTTGCAGTCTGAGGTGCGAATGCTATCAAATCAATAAAAACAAATCATTTCATTGGCTAAAAGTCCAATTTCGCAGGCGGATTTTTGCAGAAGCTAAAGTCCGTGCGAATTTTTTTCTGCCGCACGGAAATTCAGTCTTGGTGTGCAAGCTCACATTAGAACCCATGGAATTAGTTTATAAAAATATCCGCGCGAATAATCCGCACGGAAATTTGCGCTTGGTGTGAATGGGCCTTTACAGGGGAGTCCTGGCCAAGAAAGCAGCATAAAAGTTTCACACAGAGAACAACAACAGACTATGACAAGCATGATGGCACTTAATGTAGGATGGCCTTATACAGACAGATATACCAATGCTCCATTCTTCTGTTGCATAAGGAAGACCAGCCTACTTGCCAATACAAAACACAATGATGTGTGTGTAAACCCAAACCAGAGACAAATTGCAGTGCTGCATGGTACATTAAGTCCAACATTTTCAGTGATGATGAGGTTGTATGCATTAAAAGAACACAATTATAGTCAAAAACTGACAAAAAGGTTGATTGAGTGAGTTTCTTCCTTGCAACAAACAATCCTAATTTTACCCTCAGTTTTTTTTTTTTTTTTTTTTTATCAGACACTCGATATGATGATGAAAAGACAGATTTTCTTCTTGGAGACAGTCTGGGCATCTATTTGGTGATACACATTCAATCATCTCATTATTCAAAGTAAAAGTCTGTCAACCATTTTTGATTGCCATTTTTGACCTTGAGAAGAACATCATTTCAGTCTTGTTAGCATTAAATACCAGTCTAAATGTACACAGATTTCTCTGGTCAACATTAAAAGCACCGTGTAGGTCATAAACTGCATTCACTAAAGAAGAAAAGAAGATGAAGAACTATTTATAATTGTATCGTCGGCTTAAAAATGGAACTTTGCATCAGTAACATTTGTCTGTGAATTATCGATATAAATAATAAATAGAATGGGACCCAGTATGGACCCTTGCGGGACACCATTTTACATATTTTAAAAAAGTAGAAGAAAACATCCACATTGGACACACAATTTCAAACCATTTAAGTTTTCGAAGAAAACTCTATGTCCGTTAGCCTCTGTAAAAGAAATAAATGATCAACAGTATCAAAAGCCTTTGATAAATCAAAAGAAAAAAGAAAAGTACAATGAGCCAATGGCATTTATGATGTCATTCAAGACCTTTTGACAGTGATTGCACTTACTGTTTATGGGTCAGCTGATGGCACGCCACAAAAGAGTCCATGGTGCCAGCACTACTGCTAGGAGGATGCTGGGGTTCAAGAGCTTTTAATAGAAATGCCTCCCAAACTTTTCATTGGTCTCCAGGACTGCATTCCTGTTAAACCCTTCGGACCTGCTGTCTAAAATTCCTGCTTCGGCGGAGTTAACACCATCAGGCTTCTGCCCTGCGATGCTACTGGCTGGGTGCAGAGACGCTCATTACCCTCACCACTTAATACCACCAAAGCTGGACTGTGCTCATCTTGCTCTGGGCTTTGGCCCTTCTTCTGTTGTTACCGCATTCCAATCAATAAACGCCCTCATTGTATTGTACCCTGAATCTACATCTGGTTCCTTGTCTGGATCATGATGAAAATCTACTGGCTGAGCAAAAGGATGGAAGTATATCATGGCAGGGCTTTTACTGGAACTGACCCCTGGAATATCAACTTCTCCTTATTTGTATCTCTGCTGCTGATTGGAGTAAAAAGGATGAAGATACCACTCGGTTTGTGACGGTTGAGGTTTTATAGACATTCATATCAATCTATCCTTTCAGCTCACCCTTATCCTCAGCAATGTTTTGTGTTTCAATTTTCACGCAGTGCCACGGAATTAGAAGGCATACAGTCAGGTTTGACTGTAATTGCAGTTGTCCTCATACCTGAAGGATGTACATCAACACCCGCTTCCCCCCATATTTGTACTGCGGCAGTTAGTGTGTTCTTTTTGTATGGGTACTGCATGGACCACCCTTTACAGTTACCATGGCCTCGTCTATGGCTGTTAGAGGCTAAGGCAGCTGTCAGAGGCTAAGGAAGGCTGATCTGCCATCTGCTCTCTGTGCAGGTGTAATTGTAGGGACCAGCAGTTAGGTGAAGACTTGGCTTGTGTAGTTGTGAGGGGGAGTTGATTGAAATTGGACTAAAATGGTAATTCGGCTACCCTCTTTGACTGACCGCAGAGTCTGGGATCTCTATTCTCTCTGGGAGGTCTGGGTTCGGGCTTGTGAAAACAGCCCTTTTGACAGCTGTTGCTGATGCAGAAGCTGACAGGTACAGGCAAAATGTCTGCATGAGTGTGGGCCAGGTATATATGAGACAGAGTTTTTTTTTTTTTACCAAATTGATCTCAGAGGCGTTTATCCCTTAGGGTTTTGGCCACACAAGGCAGGTGGAGAGGATGTGTCATGAGCTGACCTTTGACATCTTTACAGAAAAAACAAAAAAGAAGAGATATGAGGAATAGTGACAGAGGAAGTTCCCCTGTTTGTCATCTGGCCAAAGGCAGGGCGCTCTAAGATTGTGACAAAGGAAGGTATTAGGATCCTCTTGAGGATAAGATGATGGGGTGTGTATGACAATACACTTTTGGCATAGTTTTAAACCTATCACTTTTGATACTGGTGGAGTCATTGGAACTTGGCGGGAAAAAGGAAGCACCCTTGTCTACATTTGTTTTGAACTGTGGCTTGTCAGGATATACTTTTTCCAAAGCCAGAGAGGCAAACTTACTGCTGCTGCTGCTGCTGCAAAAAAAAAAAAAAAAAATGTCAAGTGTGTTCTTTCATTTCAGTCATTGTAATTGGAGGCAGAATCTTCTCAGTTATTCTTTAATAAAATTTCCGAATGATTATGAAAGCTAAAAGTCAGTAAAATACAGTAAAATTTTCTTTTGGGAGTAAAATCAAATGTTGAGGTGGATATTTGGGTATGTTGAAAGCCAACTGGGATTACCTTCATTATTTTGTTGCCTTTTACTGCAGGTGAGATGAATTTGCAGTGTGTTGGAGGTGTGAGATTGTGATCTATTTTAAATGGTTTAAATTTTTTTTTACTTTGAAAAGATTAATATCCATAGGCACTATTGCTTTCAACTCAGTATATAAAATAATAGGTCAAAATGAGCTCTTTCACCCTTTCAAAGTCTTATGAAATTCATAATACATTGACATATTTTGTTAGATTTTAAAAGATAATATTCGGTGAACCATAAGAATTTGACTAATGGGGCTAAATGGGGCAAATATGGTAGAACACATTTACCTGCAGTAAGATTTTGCAAATACCAACAGATAATAAACAACTGCAAATGTTCTTTATAAAACTATTTTTGAATGGTATTTATTTTCATGAGAATTGTGTCGTAATATGGCTATAAAGAGTGCTTTATAATATTTTTGTTGGCTGAATAATTAACTCTTTAAATTCTTAATTTTCACAAGTTTTTTAAGTGGGTTCAAAGTCAGAAAAAGCTTTTTTTTTTGCATATTGCAGGACAATGTCACATACGTACATATTCTGTTTCTCCTGGTTGCAGTGCTTCACTGATGCTACATTACACTTACATTGAGAGAAATATGTTTTTATGGCCACAGCACTACGTCAAATGGGAAATATGTATATCTTATGCATCACATTTCCCTATAATTCAGCAGGACATATTTGGGATCATCAGAAACCTTGTGATCTCCACTAGAATTTGAAATAATTCCTCTTGTTTAAATACAGCAGCTACATTTTACAGGCCCATATATGGGTTTGAAGATTTTATGGGGTTAAATCAGGCGACTTCTCTTTTGCTGTTTATGGAGATAATGTAGAGAGGGATGCAATACCCTTACACAGACTGTAGTGTCATCAGAAAAACCTCAATGTTTTTGTTGTAATTGTTGCCCTCCTTCTTCTTCTTCTTCTTCTTCTGCTTTGTCCTCTGCTTTTTTGTCATCATCATGTTCTACTACTACTATTATTATTATTATTATTATTATTATCCCATGAGTTTCCAGAAGTCTCCCAATGTATCGGTCCCCTGACTCCTGGAATCTAACCAGGCCACTACCGTCGCCCTGCCCTGCAGTCAGAGGTGTCCATTTCACAGGGCGCTGAATGCAGGGGGTTCAGGGATAATGTGTCACCGGTACGGAGGTCTTCCCTTTAACCCTGGTAGGGTACCCAGGCGCTCGACCCTGCCTAATCCCGGCCTTATCTATGGCCCAGGAGCATGGGGGGAGAGAGGAAGAGATTAGCCATTCTTTCATTCAGGATCTGTTGACAAACCACATGAGAGAAGAAGGTTTGGCCTGGCTCTGGGCTGCCCGACGCTTTGTCTCAGGCTTTGAATGACAATTAGGATACAGAATCCCTCATGTTTATCTCAATTTTTTGATAAAAAATCTAAATAAACAGTTTTAGTACATTGCCGGGCATCAACAAGCTGTCAAATCAGCTTCAGTGTGCCTTAGCATAGAGTCTACAAAGTGTAAAACTTTCCTGGAGGGATGGAGTACCTATCTTCCTTCAAGAGATATTTCCTCATTTGGTATTTTGATGGCGGAAATAGAGAACACTCTTTGACCTGTTGAAGATCTCCACCTGGTTTGAGATCTGGCGACTGTGAAGGGGGTGGCAAATTTTTGAGGATGCCTGTCTTGTTTTTAAGGTTTTAAATGGACTTGCCCCACCTCCATTAAATAATTTTATTTATAAAAAATGCAAAAATGCAATAACAACCAGAGCACAAACTAGGGGAGACTGCTATATGCCTCGGCGCAGAACTAAATTTAGTCAAGCGGTGGTGTCCGTCAGAGGCGCACATTCCTGGAACAATTTACCAGTACATATCAGGAACTGTGACAGCTATGCAACCTTTAAAAAGAGCTTAAACATTGGTTAAAATCACACCAGTTATGCATGCATGTATAATATCTGTTTATTCCTATGCCCATACCCGGGGGCATCCCGTTCACTCTGCATTTTAACTACAATATACATGGTTGTGTTAATTGTAATGTTGTGAATGTGTCTTGTGTGAAACACTACTGTGTCCCCCCCCGTGTGCTGTGTTGTGGGCATTTCTGTGAGGTGTTCTGTCGTTTGGAAAACTTGTACGTTTTTTTTTGTAAGTGCCTGCCTTAGGACTGCGGATGAAATTTAGCTATTGTGCTAATTCCGGCATATTTACATTGACGCATATTGCTGATATGTTGATTAATGTGCATTGTCCTAATTCAATAAACTCAACTAAATAAATGTTTAGGACCATTCTAATACTCATTAAAACATTCACTGACCCCTTGTGCCCTGGTCATTCTGGAGGCGATCACTCCCATCAGGGTAGGAATGCTTCATCATAGAACATAAAGGTGATAACGCAGAATAACTCTTCATTGGTTAGCAATGACCCTTCTGCTTTTAAGGGGACAAGCATTCCCATAACCATGCCAGGAAAATGAACAGAAGAATCTGCGTTTGATAGATTTTCCCCATGCATTTGTCCAGGGTTTTTTCCTATAATTTGTCATCTATCTGTACCTTACTTTTTCAGAGATCTACCGCTGTGTTTGCATTGTTATCGTTTGTTTTGCTTCTATGGCTGCTATGCTGTACTATACATTATGCTTTCACAATAAGGCTGTAATTACACCTTATACAGCAAATTGCTCTCCGAATTATGATCAGTGTTCACCATCTATTCCTCTCCCCCATAATGAGTGTAAAAGCATGAGCTTTTTGCCACCTGGGCATTGTACAGCTTGCGTTGACCTTGTGCACAAGCACACCACATCAATGTAAAAGCCTTAATCAACCAAAACCTGTTAAAGGGTTTTTAAGTAAATGAGCTAACGTCTTCCCTTCGCGCAAAACTAGAAGACAGTCCAAAGCGACTAATTATCTGTGGGAAGCCTTTGATGCGGTGACGACGCTCCTGCCCGTGTTCCAGCGGGCACTGGCATATCCCCATAATTTATATGAGCCCATGGGAGGGCAGGGGGAGCCCTTAGAGGCCTGGTGGCAGGGATAAAAGGTATAGACTCACAGGAGCCTTTGGGTTTATTGTAAGATGGATTAATGAGGGACTTAGAAAGCCCCCACGTTGAACACATTTTTTCTCCCGTTTTACTTGTGTGGTTTGCAATGCTCTTACGTGTCCTTTTGAAGAAATGAGAGGCGTGTAGCTGATTCTCTATTAATTGAGAGGCCTCAGGGCATTTATTGGAGATTTTAAAGTGTGCGGAAATGGAGATGAACTGAGGATGAAAAGAACAGACTTTCTTCTTGATGGGAGGTTTTGTCCAGTTTGGCCTAACTCAGTTCAGGCTACCTCAATTCAATCTATCCTGACCTATACTGACCTATTTCAGTCCAGGCGGTTTTACTAGGCTGAGGCCAGTCCAGCTTACTACTCATCGTGAGCCATGGGCAGCACAATGTATAAAGGGGGCGGGGCAAATGTGGTGGTCTCCAGAATGGTATTGAATCTCTGTGAATCGAATCCAATCAAATGTTTGAGTCCCAAACTTCTGCTGCACTTGGGTCCGGAGTCATTTTTAATTGGTTGGCTTTGAGATGTGAGCATTATCGCCTTGGAGTTGCTTGAGTTGTATTCACATGGTTCATTTTGATTTATGTATAGTATAAATAATTGGTATGAATTGATTTGTGATTTGCTGATGCAAAGATCAAGTCAAGGCTCCATTTAGGACAAACGAGCTCAGAAAATGATTTGTACAGGATGACATTGGCTGAAAAGGCAGTGTGTAGTGCAGCAGGGTCATCTTCCAGTCAGATTCAGGATTCCCTCCTTATTTAAGCGCTGCCTGCCATGGAGGCCAGTTAGATCACCAAAGCTGTGTTCGAAATCGCCCCCTATCACGGATATAGTGCACTATATAGTGTGTCCGCCATTTTGTAGTGTTGTTCGAATTCTTTTCATCCACTATATAGTGGACTATAAAATACCCATAATGCACTGCGGAAGCGAGCGAGCAAGCGATGTACACTACATTGTAGTGCCGTATACCACAATGCATTGCGGTCGTGTTTTTCCACAGAAGAAGAATGTGAAGAGCGAGATGGCTCAGCCCTGCAGAAATACATTCTCCAATGTTCCCATAAAGCTGCTTTCACGCTGTAGGGTGAAGTTGCCTTCAGACGTTGACTTCCAGGCTACTCAGCCTGTCAGGCTGCATAAACACCGCCCCCAAGTACAGCCAATCAGATCGCGAGCTAGAGTACAACCAATCTGCTCACGAGGCAGCCAATTCAATTCGGAAGACTCGGTAAGTGGGCTTAAGAACATCAATATTGTTAAAAACGAATGCATTTAATCATCTTTTCTCATTAAAGAAACTGATTAGTGAGGTAACGTTAGGATATTTCAGCTATTTTGATTGTTAACCAATGCAAACAAGTGCTTTTTTTTGGCTTACAGTTAACTTATAGACCTAACCTTAGCTAAACAGGTCATACTTGTTAACTTAAAACTTCTACAATATAACTTCAAGTATAACTCTGTTTGAAACATAAAATTGGCCTACTTATGAGATATTTTGTTCAATAAGCTGTTTAGTTGAGCTTCTTAAAAACTTCAACTGCAAGTTGCTGTAACGTTAGCTGCCTTTAAGGCTGATTGTAGAGACTAGTGCCTTGCAGGCTGGTTAGAAGGCTAATGTTGATTTGATAGGATATTGTATAATCTTCAATAGTATTGCCTCAGATGCCTTCAAGGCTGATTGTAGAGACTAGTGCCTTCCAGGCTGACCATAGAGACTAGTGCCTTGCAGGCTGGTTAGAAGGCTAATGTTCATTTCATACTGTACAGTCTTTGATAGTATTCAGTCAGATGCCTTCAAGGTTGATTTTAGGGACTAGTGCCTTCCAGGCTGACCATAGAGACTAGTGCCTTGCAGGCTGGTTAGAAGGCTAATGTTGATTTGATAGGATATTGTATAATCTTCAATAGTATTGCCTCAGATGCCTAATGTTGATTTGATAGGATATTGTATAATCTTCAAGGCTGATTGCCTTCCAGGCTGACCATAGAGACTAGTGCCTTGCAGGCTGGTTAGAAGGCTTTAATATTTGATTTCATATTGTAGACTGATCTAATGTTGATTTTATAGTATTCAGTCAGATGCCTTCAAGGCATCAGGGCCTTGCAGGCTGGGTTGCTGTTGGGTGGGATCTTTTATGTATTCAGTCAGATGGAGGCATCAGGGCTGCTGCTGCAGGGCATGGGTGCTGGGCTGTTTTTTTTACTTTTTTATTGGGACGGGTAGATAGGGCTCCACGAAGGCGCCGAGACATCGTTTGAACTCCTATAAAGAGTGTAAAATGTAAAGACAACATCAATATGCAACAACACCTCGGTCAGTTTTCTGAGGTAACATGTTTGGTTTTGAACTGTAATAAATCAATGGGCTGAAAAATATAAGATTTTAAATTAGCCTTGGAAGGCTCCAACTCAGTAGAGGACCTCCTCAGTAATGCTGAGGGAGTCTCTACTGTCAGTCTTGACGGCATCAGAATTGTACACACACACACACACACACACACACACACACACATATATATTAGCCTACCAACCAGCCTGCAAGGCACTAGTCTCTACGGTCAGCCTGGAAGGCACTAGTGCTCTACAATCAGCCTTGAAGGCATCTGAGGCAATACTATTGAAGATTATACAATATCAAATCAACATTAGCCTTCTAACCAGCTTGCAAGGCACTAGTCTCCACAATCAGCCTTGAAGGCAGGAAACGTTACAGCAACTTGCAGTTGAAGTTTTTAAGAAGCTGAACTAGATAGCTTATTGAACAAAATATCTCACAAGTAGGCCAATTTTATGTTTCAAACAGAGTTATACTTGAAGTTATATTGCAGAAGTGTTTAAGTTAACAAGTATGACTTGTTTAGCTAAGGTTAGGTCTATAAGTTAACTGTAAGACAAAAAAATAGCGCTTGTTTGCATTGGTTAACATAATCAAAATAGCTGAAATATCTAACATTACCTCACGAATCAGTTTCTTCAATGAGAAAACTCGCGATTAAATGCATTCGTTTGTAACAATATTGATGTTCTTAAACCCACTTACTGAGTAAAGGCTTCCGAATTAGCCTATTTCACAAGATGGCCACGCCTACCGGAAAGCAGGTATAAACATTTCCTGTGGCTAACACGACAGTAGCATAGAGGCCTGTACTGTCAATTTGTCTTCTCGCAATCTCCTCTTTCTTTGTCTTAAGAGATGATTACAGTTGTGGTCCCTATTTTGGAATTACAGGGGAGCGTGAGGAGGTATAAATTTGTCTAAGGTTATTAGGTTAGCCTTTAGCCTTTTCTTTTAATTTGTTTTTGATTGTATAGGTATGGCTTATGATAGCTGGCATTTCAGCTAATTTGGCTAACTTGCATGTAAAAATGTTAGCTAGCATAAGACTTTATGACTTAATAAATGCCTGTGTTTGTAAAACTCGCTGTTTGTATGTTTGTTTGTTTGTTTTTTTTTTAACTATACCTAGCTATGTCTACTCTCAGACATTGCATAGTGGTCACTAGGGTTGGATGTTATATCGTTCAGTCACTGAGGAAGCTTGAGAAGCTAGCTAATTGTACCAAGGTTGTAGCTCCAGCGAGGCGAGATTGGGGGTTCGCTATCTAGGTGAGTTCTGTTGGGCTTGAAGCCACATTTTATTTTTTGTCACGAACATAGCTCGGTTTTATCCAGGCTAGAGCGCTTAGCAATGGTATCTGATAGGGAGCTTGTGGTTTGCCCCGCTAGCTTATGCAAAGAAAGTCTGGCTAAATGTAACTTGCTTTGCAGTAGATGGCTATCTAGCTAGCTAATAAATTAAGATATTGCAAATGCATGCTGGCTAATGACCACCATTTCCTGACGTTTCTTTTTGATTACTGCAGCTGCTGCGACTTGCTTTTTCAACAGACACCGTGGCATTCCCTCTGGGGTAGCCAGTGAAAGCCCAGTAACCTTCACCAACTCAGCGCTTTCTTCTCCAGAGGCAGTATTCCCAAAAAGGCGAAAATGCAGTTTTCCATCAAGGCACTGATAATCAACAAAATTAATATAGACCATACCTGCGCAGAGTTGGTTAAGGTGTAGCCTTGAACCAAAAAAAAAATAAATAAAATTACCCGTACTGTTCTGAATATAAAACGATGTTTCTTCCCGGGAAACCCCCTTTGAAAAAGTGGGTTAGTCTTATTTTCGGGGACTCGCCTTTTCGGTCAAAATCAGTGATTCTGTCTATTTTAGAGTCTATAGTCAATATACATTGACAACAATAGATGGCGCCGAACAACAGTCTGCCTTGTTTTAAATTGGTTTTTCTCAAGGTTTTATCAGTATTTATATATATATATATATATATATTCCTGATTAAAACAAGATGTCATGAAAACCCCCTTTTTTCCAAAAATTTGTCTTGAGAAGGGGGGGTCGTCTTACATCCAAAATCCTCTTATATTCGGAACAACACAGCGATAATGATTTTTATTGCTTCCTTGGTAAATATGTAATTGATGTACTTTGTAATATAGACTACAGAGATACTGCAAAAATGAAAAGCAAAATTACGTTTTACTACCCTTTATGTATTAGAAATGTCGATCAAGAGTAAATCTTATTTTGCTCATGTGATGATTTTTTTTTGAAATAGTCAGTTGTCATACGTGGGACATACTGAAATAAATGCCCCATCAAGGAAATTGAACACCTATGGGTTTTTCACATCCAGACATCTAACAGCAGTGAATGAATGAAATCGTAACTATAATATCATTATTGCTGATAAAATCCATGAGTAAGCTAAGCAAGCCCAACTGGGTGGCATGCATAAACTGCCAGGTGTCCCAGTCTGAGACTTAAGAAGTCTGGCCGCCTTATTTATTAAATTTACCCCAGGTGTACTCAATGAATCTCCAGGACTTGTGAAATTGAGATGCCAAACAAAGTTCACATCATAGCCCATTACAGCACCCTTGGTTCCAAATATGTCCCTGCTGCTGCTTACATGAGCGTACAACAGATTTGGCACAGGCCCCATGCTCATGTAAAAAGAGAGTAACTCAAGTCATTACCGGACAAAGATGAATGAAAATGAAAAACTTTAATAAAACCAATTTTATTTGAAAAACTTTACTATGTTAGGGCACTGCTTCAGAGCCAGCTAATGCACTTGTAGTGCTCAATTCTAAAGCCTCAGGTACAAATTCTGTGCAGTCAACACTATCGTGCATACAGAAGTAACTATCCCAAATCATATTTGCAAAACTATAAACTTCACACACAAATGTTTCTTGACCACTGCCTAACAAGGACAACTTGACTGCAACAGCATCAATAATTGGCCTTCGACCACAGCTGCTTACAGCAAAGGTTAGTGATGGCTTGTCAGCACTGAACTGACTTTCCAAAAAGGGATCCTGAGTGAAGAAGATGCAACATCATGGGTACATCTCAATTCTCTTAAATAACAACCATGTTTCCCTCACTAGTCTTTTCCTAGCGTCTCAGTCCTTACCCCCATGGAGAGATGCAAGGAAACTATGCGAGGAGGGAAGACACAAGGAATCTTTTCCTCTGAAGAATCACATGAATCCACGTCCATTTCTGATGATGGCACACAGCTGGATCTGCTGCCAGTGTCTGTCATTAGGGACTGACTGCATGGAGCTTTGATATGACCTGCAAGATGGCTGATACATGAAAACTTCTGCTTCAAGTGAGGAGCAAGGAAGTATCAAATAAGAGATTTTAGATGTACCCCATGTCCTCCAGTTCTCAGATCCTTTCCAAAGGTGAGCAAGTGCACCTGATGAAATAAAAACAAAAAAAGCCAAAGCAATTTCTGTATAGAATGTCATACAATAAAAATATAAATTCTTAAATGAATAAGAAATATGGCACAAAGACAGTTTAAGAACCCAAGGAGATTAGATGGTAAAAGAGCAATAGTAAATGAGTAGTTGGAGTACTATCCGAAGGACTGTATATTACAAAGTAATAGTGCAAAGGATCACTAAACACTAATAAAACACCTTGGTAAATTTGCGAAGACTGAAGCAAGTAGTACCAATAAGTCATAATTAAGCAGCTAAAGGTTGTCACTGTGTCTTCATGAAATCACAAAAGAAGTTGAACAAATTGATCCCTTACATCTACATAAGCGGTGGCTAATGGACTAAAAATATTAATCGCTAGTTAGATAGCCTGCAATGCAGGATGTGCCAAAAGCAAGCACAGAAGTTCAGAGTAGTGTAATTTTTTATTTCAATTTTTTATTTACTTAATTAAAACAATATTCTTAGTTGAATTTACCACGTTGCAGCATTGCAGAAAGAAGAACGACGAGTGTTAAACTGCCAAAAGATTATTCTAATCTTTGGAAAACTTTATTAAGCATAATTATCAAACACTGGCCAGAAATGCATTACCCACACAAGCCATTCTCGACCACAGCTTACTGACGTTTACTAAACTGGTAATAAGCAACTTCGGAGACGTGATATCTAGAAAACAAATTCATAGACGTATGTTCGCCAGCTAAATGGTGCAAGATATCTTTGATACTAACGTAGTTCGAGCGAACACAGAAGACTAGCAAACTAGCCACGGATTACAGCACTAACGATAGGTAGCAAGCTAATGCTAGTATTTTTATATTCCATTAAGTTAATTGTTGATGCCAGAATATTGTGTCAATTGGCCAATAACTAAAATGTTCCGGTTTAACTGGCTTTGCAGATCCTATTTTTTGCCTCAATTTTTAAACGCAGGGTTAAAGTTAGCTGCGTGATTTGCAAGAAGCAGCAAGATAGCTAGTTACCTGCAGGAGGACAGCAATCGTAGTTAATGCTCCAAAAGTTCTGCACCAGGTGAATCCGTTTTATCGGTTTTCAACCCAACTCCATCGTAGACCCCTTTCTTCGCCGTTGCCGTCACTCGTATTTTTCATGCCCGAGTTCACATGGATCTGAATGGTACAGCTTAGTGAGCGTTGCACACTCTGGTACCTAGCTAGCTACATCTCATAATTGTAAATCTTCCTCCGTCATCTCTTCTTATGGACAAAATCCATCTCCTCACGTCATCTTCGGTGGGCAAACCGAGAAAAGAGAGGTCGGCTTGCTTCTTCGAGTTACAGTTTGAACAGTCAGGACCGGGAACACCCGACTACTAACACTCTGCCATTGTTGATTCACGGAGCATCAAGCTAGCATAAACTAGCGGAAGTCAGTTTACCTGCTTTCCGGTTTGAATACCCGGAAATGTGAAATAGGCCTATTGAATTGGCTGCCTAGTAAGCGGATTGATTGTCCTCTAGCTCGCGATCTGATTGGTTGTACTTGGGGGCGGTGTTTATGCAGCCTGACAGGCTGAGCAGCCTGGAAGTCGACGTCTGAAGGCAACTTCACCCTGCAGCTGCTTTCAACCGGCGATGCGAAGACGACAGATTACATTCAAATTCAAAGCAAAGACGCGTCTTTGCTTTGACTTTGAGTGTAATCTGTCGTGCGAAAAATTCGTTTCGCGTCCGGTGTGAAAGCAGCTTAAGTGTCCGGTTTGTTTACATGATGCTCAGCGCGTCCTTACATCACAGGAATATCCGGCGCATTTACTGACGCAACCATGTTCAGAAAATTCCGGTGTAGTGTCCGAAATCTCCTTTGGTCATTCCCTATGTAGTGCACTATATCATATCGAGGGCTGACTGCAATAACCAGTTATGTCCAATTTATAACATCTGGACATAACTGTTTATTGCAGTAAGCCCTCGATACATACGATGTAGGGAATAGGGAATGAGTGAATGAGTGGACGATTTCGAACGCAGCTCATAACTGTTTCTAGACTACAAACCTTTTCCATTCTGAACTGCTTCAAGCATAATGGGCGTATTTGAATCCCTGGTCTTGGCGACCCTCGGGTTGACTCGACACGAGAACGAAGTTCCGAACAGCCGAGAACCAACACGAGAGCGCGTTCTTGTCACTCCCCACTTTTTGGAGAGTGGGACGAGTGTTGTCAAGAACAAAGATGGCGGATGCGGGAGATACTTATGTGAAATTTTCATCAATTTCACCGATTAATCTTGTTAATAGCCCTCTATTCATGAGAATGATTAGTTTCAGTGGCAATTAACTATGTATAGAAGCATGAAGTGACTTTCAGGCTGAAATTTTGTAAAAACCGTCGGTATCGCAATAATTCAATTCAATTCAATTTTATTCTGCATCATACGCAGCCCCATGGGCTAGCCTGAGTTGGAGACTGGAGAACACTAACTCACACTTCCGTGTTCGGAATGAAAAATACCGCACCTCGCACTCGTGCTGACTCGTGTTGGGGATTCGAATACGCCCATAGGTGTTTTGGTCACATGGTGCCTTTGTGCCCATGTGCCTGATATATAATTATAATATGTATATTTAAACCAATTGAAATTAAAAAAAAAAAAAAAAAACTTTGACCAAGGGCCTTGTAGCTCGCTGGCAAAAAAAGGCAGCGCCATAGCAATTTTTAAGTGAATCTGGCCAGTTGTTTTGGAGAAGATTTTCAAAGTTCTCAGATGAAAAAACTTAGAATATTCATTTAAAATGCAAAAACCAAAATTTTTAAAGACTGCCGACAATCTCAGCAGATACTGTCCCAAGGACGCTCAATACCAAAATTGAAGTGAATCCGGCAGGTAGTTTTGAGAAAGATGTTTAAAGAAATTGCTAACAAACATGGACAATAAAGATAATGCCAGACGCTGCGTCTTCCCAATAGCTCATGGCTTATTGGCCTGTGAGCTAAAAAGAATATGACATTACACATAACGGGAGGAACTGTGTTTCTCCAGTGGCTTCAACAGACAGTCTGAATAGCTGAAATACTGCATATACATGGAGTAGATCTGCAGCACTTTCACCCAGCAGTTATAAATAACACCGCTCTGCATAATTTTTGCTGGGTAAAATTCAAGACTTGTTTCTTATTACGGTAATCTTGGGGTGATGATTCCAAAAGTAATGTTTGCTTTTCTCTAGCACATCATATTTTCTCACAATATATGATGTGTGTTTCATTGTATTGTCACTTTTGACAACCACTGGTAAGAAGTCTTGTATCATCCCTTTATCACCAGAAAAACTTCCACAAAGACATGATTTCCATCTTCTTCTGAGCCAGATGAGAACTATATGTTCAATTCACGGCTGACTTTCACACAAATTAATGATTCTGAAGACATTATTTTCTGTCTAATTCTGATTTCAGGCTTAGTAATATGGCCACTGATAGGAGAAAATGCATACATGATCCAAATGTTTTCTGCTACATCTGTGGGTGTTTCACTACACTGTGGAAAAAGTTATATACAATATACTAAGGAAAATCCTCATTCTTATTTTGTGAAAAAACTGAACATGATAAAAACTTTGTACTTGCAATTTTTTTAACTCAGCATCCTAAGTAGCAAGAAAAAAACTTTTGCACAGCGGTGGACAGACAGGTGCGTAGGAGAAAGGCCAACTGTGGACTATAATAAAGAAAAAACTCCCGCACATGGTCTTCTCACTTGCAATTAATTTATTAGTCAACCTTTCGGTAAACAGACCTTCCTCAAGACAATAAACAGAACACATCGAAGAGCACATCTTAAATGCAGGCTGGTAGGCCTATGTGGCCCAATCAGGTAAAATCACATGACCACTCGTAAGACGTATCTCAAGGTAAACATCAATACAAATAACAATATACAAAGGTTATAATAACCTTGAATAGGAAAGACAATAATATAGTATATTTGCAATAAATAGAAAATGCTTACAGATCATTAGAATAACCTCATGTACAATCAATCGATGGAAAACATGATGGTATGAAAAATATGCAGCATAAACAGCAAATGGAAAAAATGCCGCCTCCTAATCCTCCCAGCCCCTGAAAACAGGAGAGGAGACCAGATCAGAAAGGCTCTGTCATAAGTAAAAGTAGGAGTATTTCTTTATTTAACTCAGCAGCCTCAAATTACTTTGTAGGTAATATGAGGCTTTTTTGGGAAATCAGCAGAATTTTTTTCTCAACATGCAGGGTGGTGTAAACATTTATTTGTATTTTAGCTTTCAGTTAGTTGTTCTTGCAATGGATTGGCAGAAATTTTTTTTTTTCGACATGCAAGGCGGTGTAAACATTTATTTGTATTTTAGCTTTCAATTAGTTGTTCTTGCATTGGATTGATTGTGCATTGAAAATGTTCATGGAAAATTCGAATGAAAAAGATCATTACTACATTTAGGAGAGGATAGATATCATTGCATAAGTTACAACATGTGATTTTAAAAACCTAGCTGCTTAGAATGGTTAATTTTATTCATATTTACTCCAGTAGATACGTACTTTGCATTGTATATTTATATTTGGTGCCTGACTAACTATGGATAGAATGAATCAAGATTATTTTTAGTTTACTTGTTTAACTCTCATAAACAAATCTCTTTTACGCGGAAGAGTATCAGTGATGACACAAATCTTCAAAGTAAGTCAAAGTGGCTTAGAGTATCACATTACCAAAGGGAAATGCAGGAGACCATTTCTTGAACTCAGTGTAGTTTGAATATTTAGTTACCTCGAATGATAACTGTCAAATGAAATATTTCTTAGGATGACGATGGGTGGAGGGGAGTGCTCTCACCGTTTTTCCTCATGTAAATGAGAAAGTACCAAAAATAATTCAGTTTTCTTGATATTTGTGGTGAATGTTTATCAGCTCACCTGACCTGTATTTTCAGAGGTTTCTGATGCTCAGGGAGATAATGAGTGCTATTTGAAGGGCCCTGAGGGAGCTTTTGTTGGAAGAGTGCCAGGAATCTCATGTACAAACAGTCCTCAGAGTGATGACATTTGGGACTGGGGAAAAATCTCCGCCCCCACCAGTTCTCCTGTGAATTTGCACTGGATCTGCAATGCAAATGCAGGGACTAGATTTGGTGCAAGAGCGGGAATGCGTCAAAAAATATATCAGAACATTTGAGTTTATTCTGATTTTGAGGTTGTGAAGCACAAAATTATGTGAATTAGCTAGGGGTCTGGGGCTGTTTTTCACAGTTTGGGAGGGTCTCCTGTTGTTTTAGCATGACAGTGCGCACATGCACAGACAGAGGGTCATGTATGAGTTGACAAATTGTAATTGTATGCCCTTGTCTGCATGGAGTCCTGACCCTCACTTCATTAAACAACGTTGGGATCAAGTGGAAGGCCAATTTTGAGCCAGACTGAATTGCCCTACATTACTGAACATCTTTACTAATGCTTTTCCAGTTGAAATGGAGGAAAATTCCTGCTGCAGTGTTCTAACATTTAATGGAAAGTCTTCCAAGAAGTCTAGAGACTCTTTGGCAGAAAAAGGGGGGCCAACTCAATACTGGAGCCCTTGAGCCCTTGATTAAGATGAGCAGGTGTTGCCCACGTACCTTTTAGCATCCAGTATACTGTACATTGGTATCTAAACGGCTGCTTGTTCACACTACAGCGATTAATCAGGTGAAGGTGCGCTTTAACCTAACAGTGATGGTACATGTTTTTTTAAAGGAGAAGGGGGATTTCCTGCATTTTCTCACCCTTCAGTTGAGCACGCAGTTTCACAAAGGTTTTGTCTGATCTGATCTTTAGTGAAATGCGATCTTTTTAAGCTGAGATGTTCCACTGAAGTTTAAGTTGAGCTCACTTGAGAGCAGCTTATCAACAGTCACCGGCACATAGCACTTTACCAGATCTGAAATATTAGTCAAGGGGAAACACAGCATAATGGGGACGTCCGATACGTGCTCTCCGCAGCTGCTTACTTCCCGGTGATTTCCCGCTTCTGATGCGTCCTGTACTTTTTCTGTTGCTTCCTTTCAGATTGTATGACCATCATGCTGTACCTTGAGAGAGTTATGTGCCAGTGAGTGAGCGTCAACATGATTATATTATAAATGACAAACATATAATTTCCCCTTAGGTTCTGTTTCAGGAATTACAATGCATTGTCTGTCTTCAGTTAGCATGCCATTGCAAAGAAAACCAAAAAAGGACAAAATTATGCTTTTGATTTACTTCAGTCATTATTTGAAATGTACTAATAATACTAGTACTACTACTACTACTACTACTACTGCTACTAATAATAATAACAACAATAATCACTGTCATTTTTATCATCATCTTAATCATGATTATTAATATTATTATAATAATCACAACAATAGCAACTACTGGAGCTATTATGTTTTAATGTTTCATTTGCTTAGTACGTCCACCATTAATTATGTGAATTTGATTCTCAATGTTATTTAATTTAATCATACTGTATTTCATGTTACACAAATTAACCAGCAGAGGGCAGAAGATATTCAGTTGGTTTTGACTCAACTCAGGAATGTCACCAAACCAAAAATGACCCATTCATTTTTAGCATACCCATTCCACAAATCTTATATCTTTGCTATAGATCTCACAAGAAAATGTACATTGTTATACACATCAATAATAAGTAGAACTTCCAAACCTATCATAAAAGAATAAAACAGATGGCAGCTAAAAGGTTGGCATAAAAGTGGCTATATTGGTTGCTTGTTTATGGCGATGTGGGAGCAGCTCATGATTTGAAGAAATACATGTTGTCTGACTGAGAACACCTGACCTTTGTACCTTGGGGAAAAAAAAATGTCTGTAAATAGAGTTTCAGGAAGGTTATGGTTTTTCCTTATGGCAGCCTCCAGAGTCTACTGTTTAAATGCCCTGTCCAGAACAATGCATTTCACTGAACGATAGGCAAACTCAATATCCTTTTGAAGATGAAAAGTTTTTTAGCCAATTAGTCACCGTTTTGAAAACAAATAGCCTATCATAAATACGTACAGTACGTAGTGAATGCTTATACAGTCCTAGAGACAACACAATAATTTCCATTAACACTTCGCAGTGAGCAGTCACAAATTATTGATTAACATATGAATTCATCTCTGCATATACAATGTTAGAAAATGCATTCATGTTCTGTGGTCATCATTAACACATTTGAAGATGTCCTAACATTTATTGAAGACAGTGCCGGCCAGGCCTTCAAGTCAGAATTATTTTCTGTATTTAGTTTCAGCGCTTTCCTCTGTTTATAAGCTCTGTTCAAAATACTCAAATCTGGCCCTGGAGCCCAGTAGTACAGCTGGTTTTCTTATCTTCCTGATAATGCATTGATCAGTAAATGCAACTGATTGACTTGGGATTTAACTCACTTAGCATTGCAACCTCCCAGGCTAAAGGGATTGCATTACACTCATTGCAGAGGTTTTTTTTTTTTTGGTCTATTTAGAAATGGTTATGCATTTATTTGGCAAATGCGTAGTGTGTATGATACCTAGTTACAGCTGCATAGACTGTGCGTGCAGCACCTTAGGCTCATTTTAGCCTTGAAACGGACAGTTCAGACTCCTGTCTCTTTAAGGCCGCCTCTTTTAACTTCCAAAAGCCCAACATCCCCCTAGGGGTAATGCCGGCATTATGACATTTTAAATGGCGTGCTGTGAGCCTCTGATCCTTAAACGCAAAATTGCTTTGAAGCCGTTCCTGTTTAAAATTTCTTGATTAATAATCACACAATTTATTTCCTGAATGATCAAGAACAATATATAAGCCTGTGATTAGTAAGAAATTGTTTTGAAATGACAGAGATCACCGATGGGCTACATTGACAGCATGCTTAATAGTGATATTGTAGGGATGGGAAAAAAAACTACATAATCCAATACTTTCTCTGATTTCCATCTCTTGTTTAGCATTTTTTGAGCAGTGCAACCTAAATTGTTTTGAGATTGCACTTAATCAAAATGCTTTTGGCGTTCAAAAGAATAGGCTACATTTGCGGGAAGCGCAGTTGCACATGCGATAATAATTTATTACAACGTAAATTACCAGCACTTCTTATGTCAAAGCATTGGTAATTGAATAATTCAGTAAATTGGTTATTAGTGCATTGTGAAAGTTCGACGCATGGCATGCAGTTGAAATCATCTAAAATGCATGCCAGGCATCAAACTTTTATGGTAGCAAAATTATTAATTAGGTATTTATAGTCCAGCCTCTAGTTGTAGAAAAGTTGCAGGAAGGCTACAATATGAGATTGCATGAATGACAATTATCTGATTCATTAATTAAAATTATTAATCTAATTCATTAATCTAAACCTTGGCTAAATACCATCTTCAGCAGCATTTACAATGCAGCAGCCTACTTTAAGATGAAATTTCGAGATATTTCAGTTAATAACCATTCATGCAATCTTATATTGTAGCCTTTGTCTTAGGCACAAAACTATATGACTTAATAAGTAATGGCAAACCAGCTTCTGGATGGTCTATTTGCTCAGTCAATTAATTCAATCAATTCTCCGATTCTCAATCAGGAACAGGTTGAGAGTTAACCTGCATTACGGTAATGTCACTGGTTGTGGACAGTTTGATTTTAACATAAGCAAAATAAACATGTGGACCTAAGTCGGCAAAACTGCATTTTTTAAAATGTTTTGTCAGGCATATCAAGCCGATCAGACACTGACCCAGAAAAAAAATACATTGTTTTGTGAGCTACAGGAATTCTGAAATTTCTAAAGAGATTGACATTTAATGTCACCATCAATCTGGACAGGAAAATGCCTGATAAGTATTGCAATTAACGATATTGCAAGCTGAGGGGAAATGGTCAGTAATTCTACCAACTGATCCTCGAAACTGAATGAATTAACACTCAGTTGCTAATTAGGAAATGTAACTGGGATCGGGTTTGGAGAGGTAATGCCCTTTTAGGCGAGATGAGAGCAGAGCTATAATCCCTCCGATGGCAAGTGCCAGGTGGAAAACATTAAAGCCTACTCTGTTGCGATTTTGCAGACAACAGTTCAGGAAGCGGCCCTTAGTAAAATTAAGAGAACAGAATAAAAGATTGGACCTGTATTGTGAGACGTAGAGGTTAACTTTAATTTTAACCATTGATTTGTCACTTCGTCTTTCTTTGGAAGGCACTGAGGAAAACAGCACCCTTCTGGACATGGCAATACGCACTATCCAAACTCTTCCCTATTTCCACTCCACCTAGCTTTGTTGGACACTATGCAAATGTACTACATTGTGACGTGGACAAGTTACAGAAGAAAAAGCTGGACTACAAAGGCATTTTAGTGAATTCAGGTGCTATGCCTTCTGAGAATAGGTCCCTTTGACTTGAAATTTGTGATTTGTAACTTTGCCGATGGTTTACATGCACTAAAAGCTATATAACACACTAAAGGAAAGGAAAAACCCCAAAAGCTTAAAATAACGCCTATAAATTAGTCCTGATTAAATCAGAGGGAAAAAACGAGCAGAATTAGTGGCCTTAATGACCAGATTTGAGTTGATGTAGTCAAAAACTAGTGACCAAAGGGACTAGATTTTGTAGATGCGTTTTGATAAATAAACAATATTGATTCATCGTAAAATTTCATAATTTATGGAATGAATGTTCTCTGTTTTACCTAGTTTAGCCATTTATGCTCCATCTGATCCACTGAACTCACTGTCTGCCCAGAAATACTGTGCAGAACGACAAGAATAAGATGAATTAGATGATAATAATATTTTGTGATTTATCAAGGTATCTCTTTTGATATCGATTTTTCCAGTCATATTGAGAAAAGGCCAGATAAATTGAAGAGCACATGAACCTACTAAACAAATATAAAACAGAGAACGGTTGGGAAAAAGTGAGGTTTCCTGCAATATACTCCAAAATTTGCGGCAAAATAAATTAAAGACTGCTTTCACCTTTTAAAGGCAGCATGATAAAAAAGTACATAAAAAGGCTCTCCTCAAAAAAAAAAATCTTCCAAGATTTTTGTCAATTTTGTAGCAGCTGGGGTTGAGGATGGAGACTTGGTTTTGGAGGAGAAGTATGTTTATCCCATCCTCGTCGCTTAGTTCTAATCTGTGGTTGGCCGTTGCCGATGGTCAGTACATCATGATCTCTTTTGGCGCGTCCTCGGTGGGTCGCTGTTGCTCCTTCCTCTGGGTGTAGGCTGTGTGTTCGTACAGGTAGACACACAGAATTGCCAACACATTGCAAGCCATGCATGGGATCAGCAGGTAGAACCCCACCCGCAGTTCTGTGCGGATGTCCCTTAGATCAACTGCCACATTATTCTGGATCAGTTCTTCAGGGACTCCGACCACTAGCGTGTTTATCAGGAACAAAACCAGAACCAAAAATGTCAGGATACCTGTAAGAAGCAGGGCAATTTAAGGAGAATATCAGAGGGGCTTAGTAAACACTCATGTATTAATAGGCTACTGTATCACTCAATTAATAGAAGGATGAAATAATGATCAGAGCAGATAAAAAGTAGCACTTACATAATTGTGAGAGAGAAGATTAGAATAGAATAATGATAATACACCAAGGTAAATTGAATGGTATTTATGCAAATAAATTAGGATTATTTAAATGATATTCAGAGCCATAAATAAATATTTGCCACCCTCCTGATTTCATCTATTTTTGCATATTTGTTGCAATACAGTGCTGTGAGAGAGTACTAGCCGCCTTCCCTATACCTGTTATTTTCTCCTATTTTCACAGTAAATGTGACCATCAAAAAATTTTAATATTACACAAAAATAACTGAAGTAAACACAAAATACAGTTTTGAAACGATGATTTAATAGATTGAAGGTAAGAAAAAAAAAACTATCCAAGCCTACCAAGTCTGCACCATAGTTACTAAATAAACCAATTAAATAAATTTCAATGATATTTGCATCCAGTTTCAATAAACACACCCAGGCATCATTGCTTCCAGCCCTGTTGAAATCTAAACATCACTTAAACAGAACCTGACAGGCAATGTGAAGTAGGCAAAAAGCAGCACATGATGTATCAATCTAAAGAAATTCAAGAACCAATTAGAAACAAAGTCTTTGACTTCTAGCAGTTTGGAAAGGGTTACAAAGCTGTTTCTAAGGTTCAGGGACTCCAGCGAAGTATGATGAACTACCATTATCTACAAATGGAGAAAACTCGGAACAATATTGAACCCCAGGAGTGGCCGGCCCACCAAATTTCTTTTAAGACTGCATTAAGGGCTCATCTAGGAAGTCTCAAAAACCCAGACGAACATTTAAAGAACTGCCTCAATTATGGTCAGTCCTCACAGTTGCACAATATGCAAAAGACAGGGCAAAAACAGCATACATGTGCAAGCAGCAAGGCAAAATCCTCTGCAGACTAAAAAGAACACAAATGCTTGTCTCACATTTGCCAAAAACTTTTTGATGACTTCGGGGATAATATTCTGTGGACTGGTAAGTCCAAAAGTGGAACTTTTGGGAAAACATGGGTTCCCTTACATTCATAGTAGACCTGACACAGCATTCCAAAATAAGAACATCATACCAACTGTCAAACACGGTGGTGGTAGTGTGATGATTTGGGGCTGCTTTGCTGCTTCAGGACCTGGGCAAATTGCTAAAATTTATGGAACCATGAATTCTCTCCACCAGAATATCAGAAAGGAGAATATCTGGCCATCAGTTTGTGAACTAAAGCTCAAGCACAGTTGGGTTATGCAGCAGGACAATCATACAATCATACATATCATACAAGCAAGTCCACCCCTGAATGGCTAGAGTGAATAAGTCAAGGTCCAATCTTGAGATGCTATGTTACGGGCTTTGTCAGGCAGTTCATGCTCAAAAACCATCCAATGTGGTTGGATTAAACAATTTTGCAAAGGAGAGTGGACCAAAATTTCTCCACTGCAATGTTAGGACTCATCGCCAGTTATCGCAAATGTCAGATTACTGTTGATGCCGCCAAGGTAGGCACAACCAGTTATTAGGTTTAGGAAGGTAATTTTTTTTTTTAAATGGATGATATGCATTTTGAATAACTCTTTTCCTTCAACAAATGAAATGATCATTTAAAAGCTGCATTTTGTGTTTACTCACATTATCTTTGTCATGTTAAAATTAGTTTGATGGTCCAAAACATTTAAGAGCCATCACGTGAGAAAATGGCACTTTTTGAAGAAGTTGAGGAGTTGACACCTGTGGAATTCAATGAAAGTTGGCAGATAGGTAGATAAGGTAGTCTCACAGAAAAAGCCACATTTTTAGGTCCGTATCTCAAGAAGTCTGCCGGTGGCGCCACCTGGAAGCCACTGAAGTGGCTGTTTTGCTTTTGACACCACATTTTATATCAATTATTATGACTTAAGGGTACACAGTACCAGATGTGTTATACTTTTATCATGACCTGTCACACTTCAAGTCTGGATTGACATTAGCACCACATCAACGCCCAGCTGGATAACTGTGTTATTGAGCTGGAATTATTTGAGAAATCACGGCAAAAATTGAAAATAGGAATGGGAATAAAATAATATCCCAGACATATACCAATCAAGAATGCTTTATTATGTGTTTACTCACAACAAAACTATCATTTTCAGTTAATATTCCCTTGGTATCTTGCTGGGTTAGTGCAATGGATGGGCGGAAAGATGGTCAAAATTGATTTTGGTGCACGTTTGCGGTATATTTTCTTAGTAACCTATGTTCCACGGTGATAAATGCCGTTTGTTGTGCTTTTGGAACTCTGTTTTCAGGAGTACCAAACATTTCTTTGGCAGTATCTACACTTTCAAGCTAGACGGAGCCAAAGTTGGAGGAAAACTCAAAACGGACCATTTCATAGCTGATTGTGCCTATGTTTAGGTGGCATAATTTTGTTTACCCAGCAAGATAGAGATCTGAAATTCTCTGGATACATAGTCCCTTTGGGGTATATTACAGCATTAGTAAAATCTCAATGGTAGTATTTTCAGTGTAGATGATTTTAAACATCAAAAGTCGGAAAAATTCGCCTTCAGGGGGCACTGTATGCTGGATGCAAGTACTGGCCATCCCCAGCAATGTACCAAAGAAATATTTTTTGAATTGTGATACACACAGCTAGTTTTCTCAGACAGTGAAGAGCTTGGTTTGGTACTATGCTGGGTACGTAGCTTTCTGACTTAAGGTGGCGCTCTAAAGAGCTAATGTTCTACCGACCTAATATTCCATATTCCCAGGCATATACCAAAGTTCTGTCTTTTGAAATATATGAAGCACATACACACTGATGGTGACTGTGAGCATTACAAACGCACAATACATGGGCTATTACCAAGTACGGGTACAGCGCAGGTAGAAACGTGCAGCATGTTATAAAACAAGACCAGTCCAAAATTTTTAAATGCCAAAAAAAGAACTAATGTAAAAGGCGTACCACCGTAAGTACGTGTGCAGACATGCGTCAACAGTATACGTACACTGACATAAAATAACAGTCCATAATTTGAACTCTAAAAAAAATCTTCGTCACATAACCATGTACATGAAGACAGAATGGATAGTACAAAAGTTAAAACTGTTTTATACTTTTCATGTTATCCAAAGCGAAATGATGTCAATACAGCATGTGACTAGCTCTATCTGTCAGTCTGTTTTTGGAATTCAATTGTGGGTTGGCGGCACCTGGTGGTGCGCACCAGAGGTGATCCTTGGCCTTGGCCTTGAGCAGCCATCCATGGCCTTCTTCATTGGATCTGGGTCGATGTTACCCACGGAGCCAGTCGAGCCCGAGGCAAGCCCTACTACACTGCATCCTGTGTCTCTACAGGGCTGCTTACAGGCCGTTGATAGTGAGCTTGTCTGTCTCTGAGTTAAATAGCGGGCTGCAGCCTATACGGCGCAATAGTTGCGTCAACACCCATGGCTTGGTACGCACGGAAATGGGAAGTCTGTAAAAGAAACCCTGCCCTCCCAACCAGCGGGCATCCCGTGGGCCAGGCATCATGGGCAGGTGTTGGGAATGAAGGCATGCACGTTACCACTACAAATGAACTGCCCTTTTCTTGGCAGGGTGCTGCTTGCTTGCTTGCTTGTGCCCTTTATCAGGATAACCACTCGCTAGACGTGACTGCTGTGCCCTTTTTCATACCCAAGCACCATACCCTAGGGCAATCCTAGAATTAACACTGAAGCCTGCTCCCCAATTCTAATAGTTATGCAAAAATGCAGAGAATTTGTTATTTTCTGAAACTCACCAACACTACGAAACTGTGTACTGTACTGACTACTGGTAAAAGTCTTGCATGTTGACACAATGCTACAATCACCACCAACATTCTTTTCCAATTCACAACCAACCCTGCTTTATAACAAAGAGATTACAAATTTTATGTATAACTGTGCATGTACTTTATATATGTGAAAAGACAGAACGTTAGTATATGTCTGGGAATAAGGAATACTAGGTCGGTAGAACATTAGTTCTTTTGAGCAGCACCTCTGGTCAGATAGCTATCCACTCAGCATAGTACCAAGCTAAACTCTTCATTTTCAGAGAAAACTAGCTGTTTGCATCAAAATTCAAAAACAATTTCTTTGGTACTTCGCTGGGGATGGGCGGTACATGCATCCAGCATACAGTGCCCCCAGGAGGCGAATTTTTCCGACTTTTCATGTTTAAAATCATCTACACTGAAAATACTACCATTGAGATTTTACTAATGCTGTAATGTACCCCAAAAAGGGACTATGTATCCAGAGAATTTCAGATCTCTATGTTGCTGGGTAAACAAAATTATGCCACCTAAACATAGGCACAATCTGCTATGAAATGGTCCGTTTTGAGTTTTCCTCCAACTTTGGCTCCGTCTAGCTTGAAAGTGTAGATACTACCAAAGAAATTCTTGATATTCCTGAAAACAGAGCTCCAAAAGCACAACAAACGGCATTTATCACCGTGGAACATATCTGGGTTACTGAGAAAATATACCACAAACATGCACCAAAATCAATTTTGACCATCTTTCCGGCCATCCATTGCACTAACACTGCAAGATACCAAGGGAATATTAACTGAAAATGATAGTTTTGTTGTGAGTAAACACATGTTTATGTGTCTGGGATATTATTTTATTCCCATTCCCATTTTCAATTTTTATTGTTATTTCTCAAATAATTCTGCCTGAATAATGTAGTTACCCAGCTTGGCACTGATGTGGTGCTGAAGTCTAACCGGACTTGAAGTGTCACAGGTCATGATAAAAGTATAACATATTTGGTACTGTGTACCCTTAAGGCATGACAGTTGATGGAAAATGTGGTGTCAACAGCAAAACTGAGCCACTTAAGTGGCTTCCAGGTGGCGCTATCGGCAGGCAAAGTGGAATACGGACCTAAAAATTTGGCTTTTTCTGTGAGACACCCATATCTACCTATGTGCCAAGTTTCATTCAATTCCAGGGGGGTCAACTGCGCACTGAATGTCAATCTCTCGTGGAATGGCTCTTAAATGTGACAAATAAGCAAAAATGTAAGAAATTGGGAAGGGGGATAAATACTTTTCAGAAAACTGTAAATGATTTCAGATCTTCAAAAAAATCTTAATTTTTAGCAAGAGGGACATGAGAAAATGCAAGATACAATTTTGCAATGAGCTTTTTTTTTTTTGAAGGAAAAAAATATCCAATAGCCATATCACTTATGTAACTAGAGCGCTCTGAAAACACAACATACCCTGCCAGAGTCGCGACTGCAATATCATCGTATCATCAGTATATGCTTAGCATAAGTGCAATATGTCAGGGATGTCCTCTGAAAACTGTTGATTTCACCAGCCAAGTACCTTCCGAAACGGACGGATGAACGGATGCACGGACAGACGGACTGTGCCACAACATAATCCCCATTTTGCGCTGTCATCTGGCAGGGGATAAAAAAGTAATTGCCCCATGCCTCCTAAATTCAGTAACTGATGGTACCACTTGTAGCAGCATCAACTGCAACCAAGTGCTTCTGATAACTGAAAAACAGGCTTTCGCATTATTTGAGTGGAATTTTGACCTACATTTTTTCACAGGACAGCTTTTTGCCACATTTGAGGGTTGTCAACATTAACTTCCCATTAAAGGTCCTGCCATAGCATCTCAGTTGGGCACAAGTCAAGACCTGGATTATATTCATCAAATTTTAATTTTGTTTCCTTTTAACCATTCATTTATTGTTGTCTTGTGGCATATCCAAATTGCAATTGAGCTTCAGGTCACTGACTGGTGACTGGGGAATCTGCATATATTTCTAGTAGAAAGCCAAATTCATGGTTTCATCAATTGCAGGAAGTCACTCTGGCCCTGAAGCAACATACATCCCCACATATATGGGGTGCTGATTGTAAAATGGTGCACACTGGGAATAACAGCAAGATTTTGCTGCATTTAGCTCAAAAGATGTTTAAAAAAACAGATGTGCATTTTCTGTGGCACTTGTCACTAGATTTTCAGCAATATTTGTGAACTTTGTCATCATTTAATTTTCCTCTAAAAAATATTTTAAATGTAATGTTAACGTTAAATCTAAATTTTAAATGCAAAATCTAAATAAGACGCTAATTGTAAATGTTAAATACTAAATTTAAATGTAAAATGCTAAATCTAAATAAGAAATGTTTGAAATGCATTGAACAATTTCATTTAGCATTGAACATTTAGATTTGACATTTACTATTTAGATTTAGCATTTAATATTTAGATTTAACATTTATTATTTAGATTTAGCATTTAACATTTAGATTTAACTTCTAACATTTAGATTTCACATTTGACATTTACATTTAGCTTTTAACATTTAGATTTAGCATTAACACTACATTTAAAAAATTTTTAGATGAAAATTAAATATGACGAAGTTCACAAATATTGCTGTTAATTAATCTAGTGACAAGTGCCTCAGAAAATGCACACAAGTTTTTTTTTTTTTTTTTTTTTTTTACCTTTTTTAGGAGCTAAATGTGGCAAAATCTTGCTGTTATTTCCATATGCACCATTTTACGATTGGCGCCCCATACACACATCCCACTACCGCCACCATGTTTGAATGCTGATATGACATTCTAACTGTGGAATGCTGTGTTGGCTATACGCCTTATGTAACAGACGAGCGTCTTCCAAAAAGTTCTGCTTTTCACTAATCCACAGAATATTACGCCAGAAGGTATGGGGGTCAGCAAGGTGAGGAGGCTTTGTAGCGGTGGTTGTCACCTTGCAACTCTTCCATGGACACCATTTTTGCCCATTCTTTTTTGAAAGGTGTAATCATGAATGCTGACCTTCTCTGAGGTAAGCAAAGGCTGCAGTTCCTTAGAAATTAATTTGGATTCTTTTGTTACTTTCTGGAGGTGTTGTTGGTACACTCTTGATCAGTCGGTCCCCAGTATTCTAAGTTCTCTTCATTTAGAGATGATGACTCACTGTAGTTTGCTGGAGTCCAAGGGCGTTAGACATGGCTCTGTACCCGTTCCCAGATTGATTTAATTCAACAACTTTCTTAACTCAATTGGGAATTTTTTTGATCACCGAATAGTTTTCTGGAATGTTGTAGAAAAACATGACTTCACCCTTTGCCCCTTTTATACGAATTTCAATTTCATTTGATGCAGTTTGCTTTCATGTGCGACAGTAAAATTTATTTACATTCAGGTTCATACATGACTCACTTTTACAATTTAAAGTGATGGTCATGAGTGAAGCAGTGAGTTTTTCCCAATTTTCCCTTCTTAACTGCATTTTTGAACAGCTCGAATAAAATGTTCAAAGCTAATTCAGCTGTCATGTAATGTGCATAAGATTCCTCAATCAGCTAATCACATACTCAAATTCAAGTCACTCACTCTGCAATCACATGAACTCTTCACTTATATAAAGCGACATTAAGAGAATTCCTGTACTCTTCCTGCTTTACAGCACTGCCAGCTTTGCTTGCTGCTACACAATGTGTTCACCCTCCAACACCTCAGCAATCATCAATTGTTTGGTTGTCTTTTAGGCACTCTGGGGTATATAGCTATTCTTTCATTTTTCCTCAGGGAAGACATATTATGTTCCCTATTATTTGTGTGTGTGAACTATAGTACCTTGGGCAGATCCATTCAGTGCCAACCCAAAAAGTTTAATGCATAGGCCTACCTCTTGCAAACAGCATCACGCAAATCCACGCCACAGGTGTTTCCAAACTTACCTGAGAAGAGTGAAACTGCTTAATGAGAGCAAGAGTTTGTTCAAGCCTAATGCTTAGACACCTAATTAAATTGGATTCAGCAGTTCAGAAAAACCTTATCTATTTGGGCACGATGGCTCAGTGTTGGACTGGAAAAAAAACCCGCACCTCCTGCCATCTTCTTCCAGTACACAAACACACTCACACACGCAAATGCAAGCCCTTTCCAGTATTTCAGTGCACAGCTGTCTGCCACCAACAGCAAAGTTTGAACCAATTTGTGGATTTCCAGAAAGACACTCACAACTGGCGGAGCTGCAGCAGTACAGACCCAAGGGTCCCATGTAGGTCTCATAAGGGTTGCTGAAGCTGTTGTACAGAGTAATCAGTAAACTGCCCGCAGAGCTCAGGAGGGTGAGGGCTAACATGGTTATGACCACGGCATGAAGGATGAGTGGAGCGCCCCCAACTTCAGTTAGAAGCTTCAAAACTGTTGGAGAGAAAAAGAGAATTTCAGGATGGTGGTAGCAAACTGAACAAAATAAACACAACCTTAATTTGGCTGACACACTTAAATCAATTATCAAAAGGCAAAAGCAAGAGGCTAAACTATCCATGGCCTAATCCTCATGCTCTCTTTGTTTGTGAACCACGACTTTCGACAATAAATGTAAGATAGGTAAACGAAGTAAGCAAAAACATACCTTCATATGACTTGCCATCGGTGTTAAAGCTGGGGCAAGAATTTTTTGTCAGTATGGTTGAGAAAACCCCCAACTCCACATTTGCCGTGCCATTAAAATTTTGAGTTCCCTGGGCAGAGCACTCCATGTCCGACACGGACCACTGGGTCGACATCCCATAACCCAGCACCGCGACGCTGGCAGTAGTGGCACAGGCACTCAACAGGAAGTGTAATGTTTTCTTGGTAGAGGGCATTCTCACTCTCTTCCAATTTCAGTTCACTGTATCCCAAAACTGTAGCTTTCACTGGGGACTCCTAAAAATATGTACTGTCCCTGGAATTGATTTTCTACGCGAAGTTTTCCCAAGAATGAGAAACTGCAGCAAGATGTGAACATTGAGCCAGGCCATAAAGTGATATGACTGTGACCTTTGATCAGAAGAATTAGGGGTTGTCAAGGCATGTGTTTACTGTCAAACATCATAAAGGGGATATGAGAGATTGATGCCTAGGTAAAATTTCACCTGTCATGCGTTTTGCCAGAGGTATGATATATATCATGTTTGCCAGGAACTGTGTTTTTTATTGCGCTGCCGTGAAGTGCTGCCTTAAATTTTTCTTGATCACTGCATGTAAGGGTAGTCTATGGGTACGATTTCACCCAAGATGTTCCCCGAACTATATTGCCAGACAATGGCCTGTGCAATTTCATTTCGTAATGGCTTGACTTCGGCTCGACTATATTGCATTTTACTTTCATTTCAGAAAAAAAAAATGTATTTGGTTAAAATGGATATACAACAAAAATAAAGGGTTAACAGGGACATACCAAATTTCCAGAAGTTGCTCCCTAAGCACAATAGACATGTTTCAGGTATGCTAATGAAAGTGTCATGTTTATCAGATAAGCCTTGTACCCTTGGAATCACTTAACTCAGATTTTAGCCAAAACTTAAACCATTTTGACTAAATAATTTGCAAAATAAGCAATGTCATGGTATACAAATGTCAAACTATGAGTGTACAATGAAATCGTAACCCATTCCCTGCCATTGATGAGATTTTTTGTCAATTATGACAAAATGCTTCCCTTGCGATTGATAAGATTTTATGGCAATTACAGTTTTCCTTCTTATTTGGTGGAGCACGCGGTTACAGATCTTCTAACAAAAATAGGAATCAAAAGATCCATGAAAAGAAGCAAAAATGCTGGCTGTGGCTGGCGACTTAAAAAAAATACACAAGCAGGGAGGTGTTGAAAGCCAACATAAAACAAAATAGGAATAGATGTTTTTCAAAGTATGAATTCAAAGTTTCACTATAATAGAAACCCCAGATATGCCATCAGTGTAAGTAGCAACTTAAAAGCAGGTGCAGTACTCTATTCTGATCCTGTTTTCTTTGCCTGATTAATTATAAGACTATTTTTTTATGAATAATCAGGACTAATATATCGCCTACGGCAGCTAAGAAGTGATGAAGGCAAAGATAATATAGGCTGCAGTGTGAGATAGCCATAGTCTGAATAATTAGGGAAAATAATCTCAATTCTCCTAAAATTAATCACTAGAAATGATTAAAGATTTATTAAAAAGATGGGATTTATTTTAATAATCCACTTGAATTCATTTCCAAATTAAAATCTTGCCATAAATGTAAAGTTTTTTTTTTTTTTTTTTAATATTGATCTCTGCTATTTCAATTGCAAGTTTAAAATTTTCATCGGACATTTCCCATTTTATGCCACAATGCTCCTCAACATTGTGCTGCAATGAACACAGTAATGCTATATAAATATGAATTGACTAGTCATTCCATTAATTATTGTCAGTTATTTCACCTAATCAATTTGATTGTTCATTTGACAAACAGGAAGAGATTGGGAGTAATGATAAGTTAAAATGTGAGGATCATACCCCACCGTCTTACTATGATAAAGAAATGCCATAAAATCCAAGTTAAGCATTAACTCTGCAAACTTGCGCAATGGACACATTTTCATTGTAGTGACACCAACAGAAAGTGTACACATTGATGAACGTGCATACACAAAGTAAGTATTGCATGAAAGTCATACAGATCTGTTCAGCAGGATAACATAATGTGGTCAAATGACTTCACTGTAGAACAGCAGCAGTTAATGTTAAATTTACAAATAAAAATGTTTCACAGGGTCCTTTTGTTGATGTGTTGGCTGTCACAAGGAAATAATTTCCTCAAAGAAAAATCCTCAGCGACCTGCGAGATTTTTAACAAAACCTACTTGACAGTATTTATGATCATTTTAAGAATAAGGTCACTGAAGAAGTCACTGACATTCCGTCAGTGTTTTGGCAAAGAGGAAGAGGAAGAAAATGCACACAGAGATTACACACCTCCCAGCATACATCTCTTTACTGAGCATCACAGACTGTGAGCACAGAGCAACTGTGACATCTGTTTGTCAAGATCATAATGTAAGAGTGAACTGTTGATATAACATTTCCATTTATGTAGCCTGGTGCACAGCCAATCAGCTACTACAAGTCGTTTTAAGATCGGTTCCTACTTAACATCACATGGGGGAGCGATTGTGCAGAGGCAAGAGGGACTGATCAATTTCAGCCACCCAGTTAATCCGATTCTGCATTATGAGCGGTCACTCCCTCTCGTGATGTCAGGAAGGACAGATTTTGAAAAGGCTTAAAATAGCTTGTAATGGCTAATTTGCTGTGCACCAGGTCACATGATAGGGGACCTTAAAAAACCCAAATTGTCTACAGACTTCAGTAAAATATGCAGTTATGGATGCAATTATCCAGGCAACTCTGTAATCCTACTTTGTGTTCTATCCCCTTGGTTTGGTATGATCCACATGACACTGACAAACCTCATGAGGATGCATGTTACTCTCCTTGTTTTGTGAATGTGTTTGTGAACTGCAATGCATAGTACTGACTGCTTTCTATGTCTTATTATTATTATTATTATTATTATTATTATTATTATTGTATCAACAACAACAACAACAACAACAACAACAACAACAACAATAATAATAATAATAATAATGTAAACATATAAGAGCTACTGCCACATCCAAATACCAATTAAATAGAATTCATTTTAATTCAAATTTATTTTCTATTCAAACGTCATGTCATGAGTTCCAAAACCGTAATCTTTAAAACTCAACCAACATAAAGTACGTTTTAATCACGATCCTTTTATGTTTCACCAGTAGATGGCCCTGTTTCTTAGTCTGTCACTAAAACAAATTCTACGCATTTAAAATCCCACGAAATAGTAATTGAATTAAAAAAATATATCATACGCTCAAAAATCACCATGATGTAAATCCTCTGTCAGTTGTAACAAACTGTATTCCAATTCTCAGACAATTCAACCGAAACACGATTCAAAAAATCCTGCCAGTATTCGTCCAGTTAAGAGCCAATGGTAAAGGATAGGCCTTATCATTCATTTTATGTTTTTTTGGTACCTATTTTCCCTAATAACGTAGCGTTTCCGAGCAGTCGATTGCCGCATTTTATTTTTATTTATTTATTATTTATTTTTATTTATTATTTTTGCTTATTTGAGTAAATACAATATCAATCACCGTTTGAAGTAAAGTGTATCATTAAATAAATCGGAATACGACAAATAGTGTAGCGATGGTGATACTGCCGATGCTGATGTTGACCAAGGCTATGTGCAACGAATTTTGCGCCCTGAGGTGCCATTGGCTGAGGTATATGTTGTTTTCCGCTGGAGCGCCAGGCGGCTCACTCTCTTATCAGCTAGTAGGAAGAAATACACGGGGTGGGCTTGTCACTGACAGCAGTTTGGAGTGGAAATCATTTTCAACAATATTTTCTGTTTTTCGAGAGCCACTGCCAGAACTACAGAACTATCCCGGCTACTCATGTCGATTCGTTGGATTTATCCATTCCATCGTTGGCTCTGTTAGCCTAACTGGGAAAGTGTCTCCTCAGACTACGGTAAGAGACAACCCAGTATCCATTTGTGAGGAATGTGGGTGTATTATTGTTGAATTAGAATAAGAGACACGTATTTCGCTACGAGAATATCTCGATATGTGGACTGCAGAAGTATAGTGTAGCCACTCAGACGATTGTATTTTGCTTTTAAAATGAAATTACTCGTGCTCCTTGAATTGCGTTCCATCACATCACATACAGGTAGCCCGTCAGCTCACTAAATAGATTCAGCGTGTTTTCAGCGAATGAGGCTGACCAAGAAAGGGAAATAAAGCCTAAATAAACAAGTAATGTGAAAAGAGTACTTTCTTATACAGTCGCGATAGGGGGAATTAATTTTGATTGTTTTATTCACTAAAATAGATCTATCCCTTTTTGCTTTGATCTTCTGATATTTTTGTCGTAACGACACCAAGAGGTAAGCTAAAATACGGCGAAAACAGCGATATCTGTCCTGGTCTAACAGATGCAGTTTCTGCTCGGAGAATGTGGGTTAGTAGAACAGGCGGGATTATTGGAACCATTATCATTGTACTGTAGTCTTATGTTCTCCTCATATAGCCTTACATGTCCATCCATGATTAGTTTATAGTAGCCCTGTGACTATACTACTGATAAAATACAAAAGAAGTAAGTGAGTAACCATGTAAGTAAGTAAGTAAGTAAAGTGAGAAAATGAATAAATATATTAATAAATTTATTGGTCTATTGTATCCTATGTACAGTAGTCTCTTTCCTTCCATTAATCATTGCGGACTGATCTATTTGCTAGCACAGCCCATATTGTCTGTGGGTGCAAAAAAAAGAAGAAGCTGTTTTTAAGTAATGACTTTGGCTACCAGTTTCATTAGTTTTCTCCATATATTTCTGCGCAAATGAAAATTGACTTCATGTCTACTGTACGATGAGCTACGCTTCACTGGCAGTCTGGCTGTGCATTCTCTTCTGCAGCATTTGCCGTTGCTTGGCAATCTTCCGCGAGGGCTTCAAACTGAATGAATATGTGATGTTTTACAGGATTGCTTTTAACCATGTAAGTGCGCCCTTCGGCTACAATTTCCAGCGTCCGCTGTTCTCCGTTGATTGGTCTGTGTTTCGTAACATGCCATCCTGCTCCACTGCGTCAAGACTACATTTTACATTGCACAAGTTTACAGAACTTCCTTTGCTGTTGAGTGACTCGTCATTGTGTAATCTGGAGAAAAATTACGAGTTTTTTTTTTTTTTTGAAAAACAGGATAACATAAAAAGATTAATGCCTTTTTTGCTAAAAGACAACACAAAAAGCCACAGATAAGTTATTCAATGATGATTTTTCTTCTTTCCTTGGACCCCTCATATAAATGAAAGCACAGTAAATTGCAGAGGACTGACACACAGACAGCCCTGTCTTGTAAGAATGGTAATGGGTTTATCATGCTCTCATGCTTTGTCAAGAATAGCATTTTCCAAGTGCAACATCTGCATTGTCCTCTGCAGCTTTCCAGAATTTGAAAAGGTTTGGGTATAAATCTTATGGCTGGATGTATAATGTACTTGCTCAGTGTTAGGTTGTGTGACATGCATGGGTAAGGTTTGAAACCCTTTTACTGTCTTGTATGATAGAAAAAAACCTCGGAGTTTATGTTTTGTGCATAATTATGCACAATTATTGGTGCATTTAATGTACATTTTAGTCATTCAGCTGATGTCAGTTACAGTTCTGTGCTTCGATTACATGTATTGACAGGCATTGGAACTGTAATAAGAACTTGCAACTTCCAAATCGTTATCCTAATAATGAAACTACAGAGTTTGTTTTTCAAACCTCCTTCTTTACAGAAACCGTTGCTTCACTCCCCATCACCCTTTCAAAAGGAGTCACCAGGAACATACCCTACTTAGAACTTAATTATTTAAGTGTAAAGGAAGCTAGAGAAGCTTTGGGCTTCATACCCAAGATGGACAAAGAGATCAGATGGGGTGGGGCCTCATTGCTCTTTAGAGTGGTCACAGTGTACAAACAAGATTCAGATCTAGTCTTTATATTAAGATTTCCTATATAGCAGAACTGCAGTAGGATTGGAAAACTGTTAACTGGCTCTAAATGTTTTCTTCACAGACACTTCCAAGTTTCAGCATTATTGTAAATATACAGTCTTTAATTGCATGAAGATACTTGCTGGAGAAATACAAGTGGCCGGCTCAAAGCTGGTGAGCAGCAGCTTCCAGTTTTTAATTGAAACTTACAACTAGGCCACAAGTCCAGTTCCTTCTTTAAACCAGTTGCAGTTTCTTTCTGAGGCAGGGTAAGGAGAATGCTCCAACTGCTTTGCATCCTTACCATAAAACACTCGCATTGAATTAAAAAAAAAAATCTATTTATCTGGACTATTGAAAACTGAGATTTCACATGATTGGAGCATGGACAAGTGCTTTTTGGGTGGAATGCTGAGACTGACTGTATCGACAAGATTTTCTCTTTGAGGTGTATGCAGAATAAGGCCGAGATGTTTGTAGAGAACAGCAAGGCAGTGCACTGTAACTGTGCCTATCACTGTGAATGAGTGGTGAGTTACAGAATCACTTGGAGTCTGGGCTTGACAAATTAAGTTCTGAAATTGGGGATTCGTTCCATTGCTCCTTAGGATTTGACCGAAGACTTTACTGTATATTGAGTAGCTTGAGAGTTTTCAGTCTCACAGATTCCTTGCTAATTTGTTTAAATTCATTCTGCCCACAACGTTTCTCTTGTGAGGGGTGATTGGGCTCTGCTTATAGATCAAACAATATTATGACCAACCACTTGTCCGCTGCCTCACTGCAGTGTCGGCTTTGGTCTTTGTGATGACCTGTCATAAAATGACAAGTACGTTTTACTCAACAGCTCCAAGTTAGCGTGGTACTAAACGATGCAGTATATTAACAATATATTACAGACCCCTCATGTGGGCATTGCTTCACAAGATCGGAATTCCCCCTAAGATAGTTAACATCATCCAAAGTTTTCATGATGGTATGGAAGCAAGGATTCTAATTGGTGGAGAGTTTACCCAACTGTTTGAAGTAATTAGCGGCCTACGCCAAGGATGCATACTAGCTCCAACACTGTTCATCCTCCTCTTTTCGTTAGTCCTTCATCATGCCCACAAATCCACCTCAGAGTTTGGCATGGTAATCAAGCACAAGCTCGATGGCAGGTTCTTTAACCTTCAGAGGCTCAAAGCAAAGTCAACAGCAGTCACAAAGCTCAACGGCTTTCTCTATGCGGATGACGCTGCCTTGGCAACCATGAGCTCGGCATCCCTACAGGAAGGCGTTACAGCACTGAATAACTCCTGCAGAGCCTGGGGTCTGACTGTGAGCAAACCTAAGACGGAAGTAATGCACGTTCAGTGTGACCAACCCAGCCAACCACCCGTCATTATGATAGACGGTTCCGAGCTAAAGCGCGCCAAAACATTCACGTACCTTGGAGGCAATTTGTCGGACGATGCAACCCTTGACTCGGAAATCCAGTGCCGAGTATCTCGTGGTGCAGCTGTGTTTAGTGCTTTACGAACTAGGTGTTTCAACAGAAGAGGTCTTACTCTAACTACCAAGCTGACCGTGTGTAAAGCCATAGTCCTTCTTTCGCTCCTCTTTGGATCTGAAACATGGCCTACCTTAGTTCACCGCATTTGCCGACTAGAAGTCTTCCACCGGAGATCACTCCGGCAAATAATGAATGTAAAATGGTGGCAACACCTGACCCACGCCGAGATCCTAGAGCGCCGACTCCACTACTTTCGAGTCCATGCTTTGCAATAACAGACTCTGGTGGCTTGGCCACGTATCGCGTATGAGTGACTATAGAATACCTAAACAACTGTTATTTGGGGAGCTAAAGATGGGTAAACGCCACAGGGGTCGGCCGCGGAAACGATGGAAGGACTGTGTGAAAGAAGACCTCCGACTCTTTGGGATTGATAGCATATCCTGGTACCAGTCTGCGCAAGATCGCCACGCATGGAGGAGCGCTCTCCACTCAGGCGAGCAGCTTTGTGAGGGCCACATCCAGCTTAGAGCAGCAGAGAGACGCAAGAAGAGGCACGAAAGGGCTAACAAGGGTCCCCCATCGTCATAGATTGACATGGACCATAAGTACAAATAGGACACTCACTTCAAAAATAGCGAGAAGTTTGTGTTTTGTAATATTTTAGGCTTGCTGTTTGAAAAAAGAAAAAAAAAACCCCAAAAATGTATGAACAGAGCATGGTGCTGTTTGTGCTTCATATTAGACCTGCTTTGCGAGATGGTATTCCTCAGATTTAGGAAAATTATATCTGATGATATGGTGGTGCAGAATAGTGCTCATTGTTGAGAGTTCTGAAGAGGAATTCATTTCTCAGCGGCAGGCCGCTGTGTCTACACGATGAAAATGATTGATTTATTCATGTGTGGGCACTTCTCTTTGTTATTTAAACAAACTAAACTAGTCATCAACAAGATGCTCATATCCTTATTTTTCATCTTTATTGATCTTGAGAGAGGGTGTGTACAACCCTTTCACACTTCACTTGCTTTGATCTGTAGTACTGGTTTGTTGCCTCGTTGTCTATGATGGCCATGCTTTGTTAATGAAGTTTCTGATGGAAATTATTCCGAGTTAAATTACTAGAAAACTGAATTTGAAATAATACGTGATTTATAACACACCAAAAAACTGTGTGAAGTTAGACTGTTATTACAATGGATAGAAAAAATGAACAGGTTGAACTGAGCCATTTTTTTTCTTGATCGCTCTCATCATCGTGAGAAGCAGTCAGTGATTTATTCTTTCTTTTCACTCATCTCTTATTGTTGAGTTGTCTTCTTCAGAAACTTTTGCTTTGCTGTTTCCTGTTGTATTCCTAGAGGAAACTGCTTTCCGGAAATGGCCGATGGACTATTGCAATGTGGAATAGCAGTCCTCATTTCCTCATGATGTCTGGAAATTATGCTGTTCTTGATTCATATATGTATATACCAGAAAAGCTGGGACAGGGGCAACAAAAGACTGGGAAAAAAAAACACCTGTTTAGAACATTCCACAGGTGAGCAGGTTAATTGGAAGCAGGTGAGTGTCATGATTAGGTATAAAAGGAGCATCTCCGAAAGGCTCAGTCGTTCACAAGCAAGGATGGGGTGAGGTTCATCACTTTGTGAACAACTGCGTGAGCAAACAGTCCAACAGTTTAAGAACAACGTTCCTCTACATGCATTTGCAAGGAGTTCAGGGATTTCATCATCTACAGTCCATAATATCATCAAAAGATTCAGAGAATCTGGAGAAATCTCTACATGTAAGCGGCAAGGCCGAAAACTAACATTGAATGCCCATGACCATTGGTCCCTCAGGAGGCACTGCATTAAAAACCGACATCATCCTGTAAAGGATATTACCATGTGGGCTCAGGAACACTTTTGAAAACCATTGTCAGTTAACACAGTTTGTCGCTACATCTATAAGTGCAAGTTAAAACTCTACCTTGCAAAGCGAAAGCCATATATCAACAACACCCAGAAACGCCACTGGCTTCTCTGGGCCCGAGCTCATCTGAGATGGACTGACGCAAAATGGAAAAATGTGCTGCGGTTTGACAAGTCCACATTTCAAATTGTTTTTGGAAATCAGGGCTAAAGTGTCCTCCGGGCTAAAGAGGAGAAGGAGCAACCAGATTGTTATCAGTGCAAAGTTCAAAAGCTAGCATCTGTGATGGTATGGGGATGTGTTTGTGCCCATGGCATGGGTAACTTGCACATCTGTGAAGGCACCATTAATGCGAAAAGGTACATACAGGTTTTGAAGCTTCATATGTTCCCATCCAAGCGACGTCTTTTTCAGGGACGTCCCTGCTTATTTCAGCAAGACAATGCCAAGCCACATTCTGCATGTGTTACAACAGCGTGGCTTCGTAGTAAAAGAGTGCGGGTAATAGACTGGCCTACCTGCAGTCCAGACCTGTCTCCCACTGAAAATGTGTGGCACATTATGAAGCACAAAATACAACAAAGGAGAGTCTGGACTGTTGAGCAACTGAAATTGTACATCAAGCAAGAATGGGAAAAAAAATTCCACCTACAAAGCTTCTACAATTAGTATCAGCAGTTCCCAAATGCTTATTGAGTGTTGTTGAAAGGAAAGGTGATGTAACACAGTGGGAAACATGCCCCTGTCCCAGCTTTTTGGAGCATCTTGCAGGCATCAAATTCAAAATGAGTGAATATTTCCAAAAAAACAATGAAGTTTATCGGTTTGAACATTAAATATCTTGTCTTTGTAGAGTACTCAATTGAATTTAGGTCGAAAAGGATTTGCAAATCATTGTATTCTGTTTTTATTCACCTTTTACACAATGTCCCAATTTCATTGGAATTGAGGTTTGTAGTTTCCGGTGCTCAAGAGAGTCCTTAATGTTGCCTGTAAGCAGTGGCGTAGTAGAGGGTATACACCAGTTTCTAGTATATTCACCCTCTTTTTCTGTTAATTTACTGTCTAATCACCTATCAGCCAAAAAGCAAAGGGAGAGTGTACCCACTTAATTCTTAGTGATCTACACATATACCCAGTAGAGTGTGTCCACTTCTTCAGGGACCAGTACACCACTGCCTGTATGACGTATGTTCTAGATATGATGTGTAGCATTTGGTCTTATGTTTTTGCATTTGCTCAGTTTTGACAATTTAAGGGTGAATTCTAGCATCAAAGCTCAACCAAAAATATAATTCACGTAGGCCTCTCTTTGGTTCTGGTACATTGAACATCTTCTTTGAAGTGATATTTTTGAGTCAGCAAGACAAAAATCCATTTGGTGAAAATGTGTTGAAAATTTGGAATGCGAAGCATTGCTTGGTGTAAAATTTGGTGTGAATCAGGTGTAGCTCCTCTACTTCTGAGAATATAAGCTTAGAAAAAACAAACATTTAAGCCTAAAGGCTAAAATTGAACAACCGCAATTTGGTTTCCTGTTGTTCTGTGCACAAACTGTATTCTTCCTCAATTTGCAATTGTGTTTTGGTTTTTGGGGTCTCAGCACAGTCTGGTGTGTGTTTGTCCTGTAGGTTTTTGAACGTTGCTGGGAAATCAGAACAGAAAGTTGAGTACATTGGACAAAAAACAAGGTACAATGTCTAGTCATGTTTCGTATCAGTTACCGTCCTGTCTTTGTTTTTATTTTCCTTGGATATTCCATTTGAGAATCATCCTCACACATCGTCAAAAAAAAAAAGTGTCATGTTCTGCCCTTGGCCTTGTTTGAACAGGCTTTAAAGGAGACGCTGCTGGGTTGTGAAAGCGTTTCCCTCCATTTTTTTTGTGCTGTCTTATTCATGCAGAGTGCGTCGGATTCTCTGTCTTCAACCCATATCCTATGCTGCGGGCAGAGAAGGAGATATATTTATTTGACTTCAGCCTTAAACACAGGGGAGGCTTTTTCTTTGTGTCTAAAAATCAAAAATATTTAGGAAAGGGGTGAGGCTGCGCTTCCAAACTTTTCCTGCTTTTTTTTTTTTTTTTTACTGTCAGGATTTCTTTGCGTTTGTGATTATTTTTGCTTGATATTTGCATTAGTCAGACTGACTTTTAGTTGCAGTAAGACAGTGAGAAACACAACTATCTTCGGTGCTTCCTGTTCGTGGGTTGCCACAAAAATACTCCTGACCCCCTATATTTGCACATAGATTGTGGCGGGATTTCTGGGAAAGAGGCCCATCCCTACCGATCCACTAGATCAGTTCACCTCAGGTTTGGTATGGGGAACTTCCTCAGCTGTGCAAACAGGGATAACTGCAGCGTTGGGTCCCTTGCTATTGGTGGGGCTGAAGGACTGACTGTTGTGATTGGATGGTCATTGTTTCAGTGTTCTCCTCTGCAGTGTGTTCATCTCTGTGCTTGTCCTTTAAATTCCTGGAGAAGAGTGCTATAGGAATAACAGTCTCTTCAGTCTTCATTTGCTTTTACTTCAAATGTAGTCGTTCCATCTTCTATTAATGAATTCATATCCGCAGAGGGATACTCCTGAGAGTGATATTTCCAAGTGCTCTTCCCAGGTCAGCCTTATTGGAGGAACTGTTGCAGTGGCTTTAGCTTTTGTGGAAGCATTTCAGTTTTGTCAGCCATCTGTCAAAATTAGCGTCCTCTTTGCTCTGTTTACTTATAATTTCCTCAATGACTGCAGTGCAATCAATCCTGATTGGAGGCTGGTGTTGCTTAACAACACATGCGGCATCCATGTGAAGAAGAGAAACATGCTGTGTACCTTCATCGACTGTAGACACCACTTACACCCTAGAAAGCGAAGACATTCTCCGTACTGCTTTTCAGAGATTCACTTGTTGTTGAAATTATACCGGATGAAAGGGTGTTTACCAAATCCCATCTGCTAGTTAATATTCCCTGCCCTGCCTACAGCAATTTCTCAAACGCCTTTGAATGTGGAGGTTTGCTTTTACTTCATTAGCAGAAATGTGTTTTTCTGCATAGAGCATTTGCCACTGTTTGACTCATCTGCTCCGCACAGCTTGTATCGCTGTAGTTGCCTGTTTATGGTCTTGGCGAACAGCTGCTCAAATCTCTGGGCTAATGAGGCTGTCTTGAGGTTCTCAAGAGTATCAAGGCTAGCAGAGGCGCTCCTGGCTAACTCAGTTCCTCTGCATTGCAATGTTATAAAGGAACTGTATTATTTAGAATCATGCCTTTCTACTGTATCTTGAATGATACATTGGCAAAATAATTTTTAAAAATTGAAGTTACTAGCATTCATTTGTAGTTTTTCACTACTTTTACTGATTAAATGCTCTGTTAACTTTTCCTGCACATCCTTGGCAAATATGCTATGAATATCATAATGTTTTTGCTGTGGTTGACATTTTTTTTTACCATTGATGTCATGCAGTCATTTAAAAGGTAAATTTTGCTAATAAAGCAACTGAGGGAATGACCTTAGATTTAGGAAGCTACTGCCAAAATCGGAACAGCCAGTGCATTCTTTTGGTATCCTTCCGCTTTGCGATACCACTTGTCTTTTACTCCTCCAGTCTTCCTGTCTTTTTTCCCCACTCTGTCAGCACTCATTTACGCGAGCCCTACACTCCACTTTGCGTCGGAATTCTGCTCAGAGATCTCATTTCCTCTCCAGGAATATCAGGCCATCGAAATGGCAGGAGGGCTTGGCCTGGAGAAGAAAGGCCCTTCCTCGGACAGGGAGAGAGCGCATAACAGCTCATTTGTGTCATAGGAGACACGGATGCCTCAAAGAGTCGACCTGATGAATTATGTACGCGCCCCTTAAGCACCCAGATGTTGTGCCCGTATGCACTTTGGCACCAGGAAGTTTTCTAGAACAGAGCTAGCTGCGTGCTAACCCTCAGGATGAATCTTATTCCTTAAACCGAAGGGACCTGAGAAGTGTAGATGGAGCTAATAGTGGTGTGACTTTATTAATTACAGTACTGTTTCAATGTTCCCTTTGGCATCCATCAAATTCAGTGAGTCATTTATTGTAGTTATTTTGGGTTGTCAGGAATTCATTGTATTTTTTCTGCTGAAGTTTTCTCCAAACAATGACATTGTTTGCATTCCTGAGCTATAATAAATCTCAACAGTATCCTCACTTACCTCATTTTCAGCTGTAAAATGTGAATAGCGCAGGAAATAGGGTAAAAAAAGAGTGAATTTTGCTTTGTTTGGAATATTCTAGAATATGTGCACACTTAAAAAAAATCATCCTTCTGTTGTGTGAAGTATAGTGTTTAATGCTACTTAAAAAAAAACATTGTTCTAGGCCTCACAAAAATACTTTTTGAGGGACAATTGGATTCCGTCTAAACAGGCGGGAAGAAGTGAAATCTCTGGTCTTTGATCTAAGGAGTGTGACTGAAAGTTTTTTTTTAAAGATGGTCCCCCAGTGTGTTCAGCCCTGGTTAGACAAAATGCTGTATTCACATACGGACTACACGGCACTGGGAACTGGCAGCTTGCCCCTCTGGTATCAGAGGAGTGATCGAGTGCAGGAAGATGCTGGCCCGGGGGTGAATGGGGGGGTGGGCCCGGGGGGGCCACATCTTAGATGTGCATTTGAGTGTGTCACTTTCAGGGCAACTGGGAGATTTGTACTGGCTTAAGGGAAGTGGGAATGGGCTGCAGCTCTCTAGTAGGGATTTCTTTGGGACACTTAGAAGAAGTTGGCATTGCTTACAATTCTGGGCTATAATAAATCACCACAATATTTTGTGCGGTTATATTAAGGTTCTTTACAGTGAAATAAAGCTAAATAAAACTTTCTCAGATGTTCAAAAGTCTGAAGCTGTACCATCTGTGTTCTCATTGGGGACCTAGCAAGCAAGAGGACGTCATGGAGCATTATAAATTAGCCTAAATATTTGGGAGCATAGATCTGACAGGGTTCTAACCTTACTGTTAAGCCCCTCGTTTTGAAACTTACTGGTGCACCGGTGCTTTGGGCGATGGTAGTCATTATTTCTAGAAATTACAAAAAAAAGAAAAAGAGTTCAGAAAAAAATTGGTAATGAACAGACATGCCCCTGCATTCCAGAGGCTTGCAGCATAGGCTAGCTTTGTTTGATAACATTTGCTGGTGAACAAACAGCACCTGATTTGCATCTGCTCTTTGGTTTTATACCAGGCAAGTCTTTTGGGAAAATGTAAGATAATATCTCCTGATTTTGAGAGTGGATTGGAACAATGATTCAACTCATGGTTAAACTGAGGTTTGCATTACTTATATGATGCTACTGTCATGACATCGCAACCCCTGAGGTTTAGGTCAGCAGGCAAAATCCAGCTTTTTTGTTTGTTTTCCTAGTCTTTGTTTTTGCTTTGTTTTCCTAGTCTTGTTGAAAGACTTGCTCACTAGCGCCACTGTCAATGCTTCCAGTATCAGTCATTCAGATCACTTTTTTAATGTAAGGCCATGGCATTTATTGCATTAAAAATATCGACTGAATAGCCTCTTCCTGTGAGAAGATATACTCACAGCGCGTGTTTTTTGTCCATCTGTCATCTGCCTGTGTGTTTGATGGTGCTGTCTCTGTGCGAGGTGGACAATGGAGAAATATGTTTGGATAAACCAGGAGCTGGGAATGACCCTGCATCTTGCCTGCTTTGAAGACAACTCAGCTCACAAGGTCTACGACGCAGATTCCGACTGCAGCTGTAAGCCTACAATACGGTGGCTCGGAAAACTATGAATCTGTAGTTTGAACTGCTTCTAACTGAGTTCATGCAAAGTCTGTGGATGACATCATAATGACTTGGTACAAGTATCATATACTGCCTGTAGGTTAGAGCTTGAATGTTTTCTACAGTGTTGAGTTAAAAAGTCCGAGATTACATTACACAAGTACAATGGCAGTAACATAAATGTGTCTTTTTCAGCATTCATGGACTCATAGTCTTATAGTAAGACGTTACAGTAAGGTTAAACGATTTAGTAGATCATATGAACATTGTGGAGCCTGATTTGTTGAGTAGTTGTATCTGGGTGCAGAGCTGTCATGTGCTCTAAGGTGCTCTCAATAACACATAATAATTTGTACATTAGCTCGCAAAGGCTTTGTTGTTCAAGAGCACGTCCATGTCGCTCTGAGAAGAAAGAAGAAACACTTTATTGAACCCCATGGGGTAATTTGTTCACTGCATTTAACCCATCCTATAGTTAGGAGCAGTGGGCAGCCACAGAGCAGCGCCCAGGGACCAACTCCAGTTGTAAAGCCAGTTCCTTGGTCAGGGATACTGGTAGGAGTGTTCCTATGACGCATGTTTTTGTGGGTGGGGGAAACCAGAGCACCTGGAGGAAACCCAAGCAAACACGGGAAGAACATGCAAATTCCACACAGAAAGGCCCTGGCCAGATTTAAACCCATGGCCTTCTTACTGTCAGGAGGCAGCGCTGACCACTGCGCCACCGTGCCGCCCACTTGGTCCACTCACTTGGATTTGCACCACAGCGAGAAAGTACATACTATTGCTGCAGCGATGGTTTGATTTCAGGCTTTCTGCTTATGTCTCACAACTAAGATTTGCAAGCACACTTCCTCTTTCCTTTCATAAGCACACTTCCTCTCTCCTTTCATAAGCGTGCTTCCTCTCTCCTTTCATAAGCACACTTCCTCTCTCCTTTCATAAGCGCGCTTCCTCTCTCCTTTTACAAGCAACTTCCTCTTTCCTTTGACAAGCACACTTGCTCTCTCCTTTCACAAGCACGTTTCCTCTCTCCTTTCACAAGCACACTTCCTCTCTCCTTTCACAAGCACACTTCCTCTCTCCTTTCACAAGCACACTTCCTCTCTCCTTTTATAAGCACGCTTCCTCTCTCCTTTCACAAGCACGCTTCTTCTCTCCTTTCACAAGCACGCTTCCTCTCTCCTTTCACAAGCACACTTCCTCTCTTTTCACAGGCACACTTCCTCTCTCCTTTTACAAGCACACTTCCTCTCTCTTTTCATAGGCACGCTTCCTCTCTCCTTTTATAAGCACGCTTCCTCTCTCCTTTCACAAGCACACGCTTCCTCTCCTTTCACAAGCACCCTTTTTCCCTCTTTCCTTTCACAAGCACACTTCCTCTCTCCTTTCGCAAGCACACTTCCTCTCTCCTTTCACAAGCACACTTCCTCTCTCCCTTCACAAGCACACTTCCTCTCTCCTTTCACAAGCACACTTCCTCTCTAGTTTCACAAGCACATGCCATAACACCAGAAACCTCATCATCATCCTTGTTCAAGCCATGGCCTTTGAGTTAACCTGCTCAGCGGCCATAATCAGGGCATTAGAGCTGACTGTAGGAAAAAAAGGCCGTGCAGCATGTATGGGGGGTGGAGTTGGGGTCAAATTATCCTGAAGGGCATGCCAGTGAGGCGGCTATTGAAGAAAGCTGTGAAATGATAACGCTCATAAATAAAACATTACTTTTTGCCATCATTTGTACAGCTGGGTATTTGCATAAGCGTTTACCTTCATCAAGGGTACGACAGCATACTCCCGGGGGGATTGGAGCCTTTAGCGCTGGTGGTGGCAAAACCTCGATCCACTGTTCCACGCTTTTGCTTGAATGCAGTATGTCGATAAAACCAAAATGAAGTCACAGTACGTGAGCTAATTGTTGTGGTCCCTGGCTGGTGGCTTGCGCTAGTGTAAAGGCAATGTGCTTTCAATAATGGACAAGCTCACATTTGGGAAATGTAAAGAAATGGGATACTGAATTTTAATGCTAAATTGTTTACTAGCCTCCCAGTCCCCCTGCACAGATTGTTTGTGTCAGCTAATGAAGGCCCAGTAACACAAACAGTGAGCTAAGCCTCGTCTAGCCTTATCCTTCTGGTCTAAACAGGTGGGAGGTGGGTTGCATAATGAAGAAAACGACAATAAACTTCACTTGTAATAATCATAATAAACTGTTCTGCAATGAGTGTGCTTGTGTATATCCCCGTGGAACAATAACGGGATCGAACTCTTCCATCTGGCTTTTCTCGCTTGTGCGTAGTGAGCCTTTGTATAAATGTAGGTGTCTCTGCCTCTCTCTCGCTGAGTGCCTGGCTCTCCACAAGCCAGATTAGCGAAGATATTTTTAATAATGGAAAAATGGATTTTTGTATATTTCAAGCGCAGGAGTCATTGAACAGTTGTAATGTGTGAGATTAATTTATTTTGAAATCTTGCGAGAAGTTCTTTGCTGCCTTGATGTAAAGTACGTCAGGTGCAGTTAGGAATGTAAAAGGCAGTGAGCCTTTTGTTCTGCGTATGTATCGGAGTGACCTTCAACATGTTCTCCTTTCTTGTTCTTCTGCATGGTAGCCTGTCTTCAATTGGCTGTTGGACAGCTTGTGTGGTGCTGGGCAGAAAATGTCACTGGGAGCACTAGAAGAGAAGCTCTGTCATGTCCCGGGCCTGGCAGTGAGCTGGAACTGTGGAACTGAAGTTCATTAAAGAGAATGACGGTTGACTCAGTGGCTCTAGGCAGAGCGTGTGTGTGTGTGTGTGTGTGTGTGTGTTTGGTGGGAGGGATTGTGGTTTCATTGTGCTGATAAGGGCTCGTAGGCAGGAGAAGGATGTGGCATTTCAGTTTAATGAGCCCACATCCTTCTGACAGAAAGGATTGCCTCTCTAACAGCCATCGTCCTGATGCTGTGCTCGATGCAGACTATCTTTGCGGCTTTTGCTTGATGATAGCCACAAGAAATCCTGTCACGTGGTGCACGTTGGTGAGGTTTGGGGTCTCTCAATCACAGATTGAGAAGCATGAAAGGTCCTCAACCTGTGAGAAAGACTCCTTTGAGTAGAACTGAACGCGTCTCTTACTGAAACTTAGTTTTCCCTGTTTCATCTCCTGTACTTTTAGATATAGTGGGATGTCAGTCGCAGGATTTGCCGTTTGATTGCCTTGTCTCCAGTTCACTGCTGTTGGTTTATAGCTCTGCACTGGTTAGCACCATTGTAGTCTCTTCTCTCCTCAGATTCAGTGAGGGGAGGATTAAATAGAGGCTTATGCTACATCACTGATTCTTTCACTTCTCAAGCAGCATTACCACTTAGCCTGGGAAGGGTAGCCCCACAACCCCATGTAGACACTCATTAGCATTTGCTAGTTCGAGTTTATTCCTGTAGTTTGCTTTCTGATTTACTTCTGTGTACTCATGCCTGATGCTGGCTTGGGGGAAGATGTTTGGCATTTAGCACTTGCCACCGCAGACACTTTAGCTAAAACCGCAGTCCGCTCCTGCCATTTGAGCTAAATGTCGGCATGAAGTGAGAGGCAAAACTGTAATTGCGAGGATTACTTTGAGAGTCCCGTCGCAGCTTCGCCGTCTCCCTTGTTATTTTCCCTGCCCTCAAAAAAAAACAAGGGAGGGGCGAATGTCTGGGCTGTTTTTGGTTCTGCGGCTTCACGGCTCCCGCTGTTTTGTGTAAACGCATGTGTGTAAATGGCTTCACTCGGCAAAATATTGTGTGGCAGCTGGCCAGAGTTTTTCCCAAGTCTGCTGAAGCATTAGAAATCACACTAGTTTTTATTTGTTCATCCAATATTCATGTGTCCAATTTACCAGAGGTGAAAAGTCAGAGGGTGTTCTTCTTCCAGCCACGAATTTAGATGGCTGTTGTCCCTGATGTAGTTCTTCCTCTTGGCTTAAGAAGTGGGCTCATGAGAACATCCAAGCGCTTTTCAAATCTGCAATTTAGGAGAGACTTGTCCTTTGGAAGAGACTTGTCCTCTGTGCACTCCACATATCACCAAAGAAACTTTGCTTTTCAGACTGCGCAGTTCACCTGTGATCTGGAAAAACCTTTTTGTGACTTTTGGTAGAAATGAAGCTTGACCCGTATTTGCAGTAACTAGGTTTTCCCACTTTTTTTTCATACCATCATCTATGCAATCTTCTGCACAGAGAATATTTTGCTCAGGAACAAGCTAGCAAGTCGCTAATTAATTCAACTAATTAAATGTGGTGAAAAATCTGATTAGGCACTCTAGCTGTTAGAGTTATTTGAAATGCCAAATGCAGCCTTTTGATTATTTATTTACTATCTTCATTTGCTATAATCCTGCTCTAATGGACTAGATTTTTACTAGTTCACAGGAGAGATCAAATCTGGAATGGCTCTTTTGTGTACCGTTTGCTGTGTTCTCATTGGTTCTGTAAGGACGAAGTGTGGCATTAGAAGAAGGTGTGGGGGATTCCCTCTCATGTCATGCCCCCTGTCGCCTGCAGCCCTCCTGCCCCCTTCATGGAATAGAGCCTCAGAGGGAACATTCTTTTTGTGTCGAAGTCAAGGTGTGCTCCCCTACCACACGGGATTGAAATCGTGGGAACCGCGGGACCCTGCAAGTTGACTCTTGGTCAACAGATGCTGATATGAAATGACCTTAAATTCACTTGTTTCCTTTGCAGTCTTTGATTGCTTCTGAGCAAACTGGTCCTGTCCTATTTTCATATCAAATCCAGTGGCGGCAGTTGATTATGTTTGATCTTTGAACCTCTGTAAACTAGTGAAGGTTGCAGAAGCATTTAAGAAATGAAAAAAAAGGAAAGTTTTTGAGGGATGGTGTTTTGAGACATCAGGAGCCCTGTCAAAACCTGTCAGCTTCAAACTGCCAGGATTCGAAATGATTTAAGCAATATCTCCTGTGACCTAGATTTTTGTTTAATCATTTCAATTTAGTGTAATCACTTATTAATTTTTGAGACATGAAATTGTATATGCGTGTCAACTCTGATGACATTTTTATGTATTAGCCTTGTTTCAAAACGGATATCACAGAAGCAATTCTCTCACTCGAGGGTTTGGTGACTGTATAAATACAGCCTAACCTCAAGGTATTCTGGGAACCAACACTGCACCAATTAAACCGCACATAAACTCAAAATGCAAATTTACTTCTGTACACTAGCAGTGTCATGACTTTGCCATATAATTGAAGGCTGGTGACTAGATCCTCCCTCTTGTGCTAACCAGAATGGATCTCAGCTTGCTGATATTTTAGCCAAGAATTTGTTCTCTCTCTGTGCAGTGCAGCAAAGCTGAAATAGACAAGTTTAGAGTGTGGGCTGTGTTTGCTGTTACTTTCAATGCTGGTACCTTTTTGGACTGTGGGCGCTTTAAGTAAAAACGATGCTGTCGAAGTAAAAGTATAAATGTGCTCATGGTGTGCTTTTGTGTTTTGAAAACTTTGTAATTTCATTAGAGTGCAGAGGCTCTGATTACTAATAAAATCACTGAAAAGAAAAAAATAGGCCCACTGGAATAAAGCTCATGCTGCTTGTAAACTTTTTGTTGAATGTGCAGTGTTGTCAGATACAGCGCTTTATGTGCTTCCGCAATTTCTGTCTCGCCCCTCACTGAACAGGGGTGCGTTTCTCAAAATCACAGATGCTAGTTGGAACCATTGACTGTGAATGGACAAACTATGTAAGTTGCTAACTTAGTTGGCAACTACGCTTTTGGGGAACACACCCCATTGTGACATGAGCTAAATGAGTGCAAGGTATTTGATCGACTGGGAACGATATAAATTGGCTGTGACACGACAAACACAGTGTTTCTACAGAATTACTCCGTTGTGAAACACAGACGGGCTCAAACCTCTCGACTGAGTGGCTTATATGGTTCGTCACAGTGATTTAGCTGCACTGTTACCCAAAGCAACTTATAGTCGATTGGACTTTAAGCAGGAGTTACTTCCCCTTGGGGCAATGTGGGGCTGTAGAGGCAACACTGAGTGTGTGATCTTAGTGTGGCTACCTTAGGTCTTGAACCCTGAATCCTCAACCTTTAAGTCAAACACCTCAGCCTGTGGGCCAGAGGCTGCCTTTAGATGATATTACTGATTTGTGCGGTTAAAAAAATGGTGTGAAGATGGAGGTTTCGGGGAGACCCTTCTGTGGTATCCCACGGTCTGTCTTCTTGGCTGATTAAGATGAGGGGGCTCAACTGCCGGCACAGCACAAGTGGATGAAGGAAGGGACAGATGACTGATGCTCTCCAAGCATAACAGCCTTTCTGTCAGGGATGGGTGGATGGAAACAATCGCAGGACCCGCAGGGATTTGAAAAGCAGAGCTTTATTAGCTGAGTCGAGAGTTCAGGGTGAGAACCGGCAGACAGATTCATACAGACAGGGCAGTGCGTAGTCGGTGTCCTAGCAGAGGTCAGGCAGCGACAGTCAGGATCTGGAGGAGTGAGCAGAGCGAAGTTGAGGTCCGGTCCAAGGTCAAACCCAATGAGTCAGTCCGAGTGGGAGGCAGGAACACGGGGGATGGGAATCTTGGGACTGGGCGAGGCAAAGACAAGACTTGGGCAACACTGACCAAACACAGAGCTAGAAATGAGAGCTCAGAAGCAGGGTGCGAGAATCAAAATGCAAAAGAGAGCTGCAAGACACGACTAGCAATCTGGAAATACAGCGGCCAAAAGGGCCAAACTCGCTCCAATGGTCCAAAACATCTCCAATTCGAGAAACGTGCTGCAAAAACAGAAACAATGCAAATTCAAAAACACGCAAATCGCAAAAGCAAACGCAAGAGAAAAAAGCTGTGTATCTGCATCAACATAAACCTGCTGCTGCAGCCTAAAACATCCCCAATTGAAGAAACGCGCTGCAAAGACAGAAACAATACAAAGTCAAAAACACTCAAACCACAAAAGCAAATGCAAGAGAAAAACACTGCATTTAGACATCAACACAACGGAAGTTCTCCAAGCCGCTATGAGGAGTACCAATTAGAACAATTTTTTACTTTTTTACCTCATCGACACCGGCTGGAGTATTTTGTTTGTTTGGCTTTACACCACAGGGAAGGGTTTGCCAGGGCTTATACCTTGTGAGCATGCGCAAAGGGCTCGCTGAGCTTTGCGACCTTAAGAGTATGTGCAAAGGGTTCGCTCACGATTATGGCCTTAAATTTGATCCACAGAAATAAATGGATAGCAGTGAATAGTTATAACTTTGCCATTTAGTTAGTATGCTAGTATTTACATGCATCAGATATGACTAGCTAAGTCGACAAAAAGGCTTTATAACCAGCTAACGTTAGTTCGCTTGCTTAGCTAGCGACTTCGCTAGCCTAGCTAGCAAACAGTTATATTTGGTATAACATAAATGCTTGCCGTTCAACCCTAACTAAGTCAGATAGCGAAATAATGGATCATTTTTATTCACTTATTTTCTATTGATGTCTGTGCACCAAATAGAACTGTTCGCTAGACTAGTTAGCTAAGCAAGTGAACTGACGTTAGCTAGCTGGCTAGCTAGCTAGAACGCCTTTTTGCTGACTTATCTGGCTAGTCTCGCTCTGGTCAAAAGTAAAAGCTGTTCTAGTTGGCGCTCCCCACAGCGGCTGGGAGCACTTCCGTCATGTCGATGTGGATATGCAGCGTTTTTCTCTTGCATTTGCTTTTGTGGTTTGCATGTTTTTGAGTTTGCATCGTTTCTGTATTTGCAGCGCGTTTCTCCGATTGGAGATATTTTGGGCCTTTGCAGTGCGTTTGCCCCTGTCCGCCACAGTATGGGAAAGACACAAAGATACAGCAGAACCTAAATGTATGGAACTAAGGAGGGGAGACCAGTAACAGGTGTGGGAAAAGGTGTAAGGAATTCACAGAGGACTAATGAGGAAAGGACACAATAAACTAATTAACAGCAACCCCATAAAAGGAAGGACGCAACGCACAAAAAGGCAGAGAAGCCCTTGAAACTCAGACACAGGGGCACAAGATGTGACCCTTTCTACTTCAAGCACAAGGATTGCAGCCCTCAGCCCCCTCCCATTGTGACCAATGTGGCCAGGCTGGCCCTTGAACCAGAATCTGTCACCCCCATTGTGCCTTTTTTGATGGAGAGGTGGTGTTCAACGGCTGCCAATGCTTTACTGGCCCTGTTATGATAACTGTGAAAGAGAGCGAGTGAGAGAGAGAGAGAGAGGGAGAGAGGTGGGGAGAGCAGGAGATATGACTGGAGGCTGATTCCTCCAGGCCATGCCCGAACAGCACTGCCGTTGACAGAAGGGCATCGCGGTAAAGCACTGGAATCTTGCCTAATCACTACGCACAAATATGTGAAATAGAGGCCCAGGCAGGCAGTTGCATGGACGACCCGCCTTTTAATCAGAATAGTGTTTCTAGCCGCCGCCCTGCTTCTGCTGTGAGTAGGTGGCTTTGCAGCTTCAGAAAAGGACCCCTCGGAGGGAGAAACTGCCGACGGGCAGCAAATTCCTCATCTCTCAGCGGGATGAGGCGGAGCCGCATGACACGGCTGATCTATAGCAACTGCCTTTCCCTGCCCTGAGGGACAGATCACACTTATTTAAATGAAACGACATTGTAGTGCCGCCACATGACTTTTTACAGACATTAGGGAAATGGTGTGCCCGTACAGCATACTAATGGTGGTGCTTACATGTAGAATCAGGTTCATGCACCATACAACAGTCCCAGTTATAAAGTGATAGGGTTTTTTTAGAGCAGTCACAATGTTTTTTTTTTTTTTACCTGGCCTCAGATTCTTTTCTGACTCATTCAATTCACTGTTCGTTCCTAGTTTGGTCACAGTAGGTGTCAATTAAGAGGTTTTCGGAACTTATTTTCATTGAACTTATACTGAGGGCCTCAACATTTCGAGGTTTTTGCCATAGGTTCAGTGAGAGTTGGAGTCTTGGGAAACATGCTCAAATTTTCCAAAGTAATGAGTGTATTACAATGAAGGAGACTCTAGTTGTGTCTTTCAACCATGATTCCAGATTTTTGTATAATTCCACCAGGTTGTGCCTTCGTAAGAGTCACTCCCAGAGAACTGGATAGAAGCCAAAGACTCTTTTCATGTTGTGCAAAAGTTCTCTTCATGTCATTGCAAAGCATTTCCAGCTCGTGCCTTGAGCCATTTGTGTCCCAGGTGCTGGGTGGATGTGCAGGCAACAGTCCCGCGCGAGCCGCTACCTGTGCACATCATCTCGAAGGCCAGAGTGAATCCTGATCAGCCTGGGACACGTTGAAAGCCATTACAGCCATTAAGTGGTCCTAGCTAACTGTGTGGAAGTGCTGCCCTTCTATTTGACCCTTAATTTAAAATCTCTGAAATGGGTTACCGTTTGAGGGGTCAGCATAAATGAGAGGAGGAGTTAATCGCTGGTATTTTAGGAATCAACTACAGAGAGCAGAGTGAATCTATCAATAGGAGGAAAAGCCTATTTTTTGTGGTTCCATCCGAGGGCAGTGGAATAAATCTTGCTGTCATGCAGTCAGTTTTTTTGGATTTGAAAACAATGAACATGGAGTCATCTAGAGACCGTCAGGTTTAATTTGTGTGTAAAGAAATAGGCGCCAATACTGCGAGAACCATGTAGGGTTTGCCGCTTTTTTTTTTTTGAGCAGTTTCATCAGACACAATCTTACAGACGGCTCTGTGTATACAGTATCCCGCCCACCTTTTAGCGGGAATGGCGCAGTCATTCATGCACATTCATGTCCGTAGTGCTGCTGGCCACAGTTAGCGCTGGCATTGTCAGGATTAAATTCCAGGCCGTATCCAGGGTGTGTCGCTGAAATAAGGCCAAATTATTCAGCTGCATCAGGCACTCAACAGCACCTTTTACAGGCCTTTGCAACACAAACACGTTACATTATTTATCGACTCTAATAGTGTGGGAAGATGAAAATGGAATTCATCTCACATTGTGCCTCTCAGGAAAAGAAAAATAGTTTGAAAAATGAGAATTTGTCTTCAGAAATAATTGCTAACCACAAAATATGTGGGGTTTGTTTAAAAATTTCAGTGCATTTTCCTGGTCACGTCATTGTTGATGCACGGGATGATAACCTCACCTAATTACCCTCCTACATACACATGAGAGAATGGGGGAATGTCTCTGTTTAAGAAAAGATGTCGTGATTGTGGGTTCGGGTGGTGGCTGAGTCATAGAAACATTGCTAATGGTCTTACCTTTCAAGCAAAGCAGAATGCCTCAGGGGGCTTTCTGGGAATTCCCAATAAAACAGGATAAGAGTATCAAGTGACCATGACAATATCAGGGCCATTCCTTCTTTCGAAAACACAGCACACTGATTTTTCATAATTTTTATTTAGCACACAAACTCAGCGCTTTGAATTTGGTTCTGTGTGCTTACTAAACAAGCTGCTGATGAGCCTGTCCGTTGTTCACCCTCTCTCATGGGGTAAATGAGCAATTTATGATGAGAAATGTTTTTGTTAGCGGTTCTGTAATCGAAGAGCACTGTTTGTGATTCAAGAACAGAAGCTGGAAGATCAGCCAAATGAGCTTAACTTCTGACCTTTTGTGGAAACTTCCACAGTTTTGAATGATTTTCTGTCTTCAAGAAATGTACTTGCATTCATTATAATGCCACTTCTGTCAAATTTCTGCTGTGCATGATTACTTAGGTCTTGAAATGAACTGAAGCCAGGACTTTTGACATTCTGGTGCTGCCGCGGTCTTATAAGCAGAGATGACTTTTAAAGGTAGGATATCAATAACATTTTGTTTCATCCAGGTGTGGCTCATTAACTGAAGTAACTTGAATGTAATAAAAGGATTTTGTTGAAAATGAGTGATGCCGTTGATAGCCCTAGATTTATTAACTTGATTTCAGTGGGAGAAAGTTTACTGTTGATTCAGAAATCTATACAACGGTACTGATCATGGCAAAGAAATTTCTGTACTTAGGATGCAGTACAAAACCATGAAAACATGGAATAAAAGTAATACTTGCTTGGATACTGCTCAGATCTGTAGAGTGGGTTTGCTAATTAGGTATGGCCTATATAGGTATATAACTTTTGCATTACAAGTTAAAATAGTCAATCTGAAGAAGTAACACATGAATGATGCGATTTCACCATTCATTGACTGACTGATTAAGGAATTAATGACTTGATAACAGTTCTGGTTGGAATCCAGAAAGCAAAACTAATGAGGTGCCTCTCCGAAGGAGCTGTTTACTCATTTTTAAGAGGACTGCTGAATGGGAAGCAGAATATAATAATTCTCATGTTTGCATGGGGAGTGCATGCTCGATAATGATGCTCTCTGCGGTATTATGGCACTGTTGTGTCTCAGTGCTTGCGGGGGATTTTCCGTGGCTGATAGCAAGCCTGGATCTGCATGTTGTAAAACATAAAATGCATAAATTATATCAAACACGTTGTATGATAATGACTTAGAGCCCAGTATTGCAAAGATATCAGAACATATTCTCCTATTGTAAGGAAATCTGAACAATAAAGCTTCTCACTTCTGTGCTCAGAGCATTGAATGTTTCAGTAATTAGAGTTAAAATACAGCAGAAATAAATACTTGCATAATTATAAAATCCGTTTTAATGTGCTTTGCATTTACTTGTTACTCTTTTTGAATACTATTCCATCAGTGTTTTTAACGGGTAGTGTGACATGTCATTTAGGGGCAAGAGTATAAAGGCTTGCATTCCAACCAATCATTATACCTGCTGTTTTCTGTATTTAAGATGCATTACGTCAGAGAGGAGGGAACTAATGGGTGACATGTAGAGGTGAAGCGATTTGTTGGCGTGAAAACTGCTGCATAGTCTTAGCCCCTCGTGGCGCCTGATTGGGCACCTCTCTTCTCGAGGTCACAGAGAGCACGCAAACTTCATTTCACTCCACTGGCCAGTAATTGTGGGCTTGATAAAATATTTATCTGGTCTTGGCTTGTGATTTGTTGAGAGGAAAGACTCCCTTGTACCTGAAATCTAATATCAAACTTTACACCGCTGCCATTATACCACTCTATGGGCCTTACTGCCTCCCCTTCTCAAAGGAGCCATTGTCTGCAGAACACGTTTTCACACCCCCACATGGATAAAATGAGCTGCCTGTTGCAATCAAGGCACAGTCATTGCCTGGCTACTGTTGCTGGAGGAATACACACCTATTTTATCTGCAGTTTGGCTTGCCTAGTGCTAAACTGCTAAACATGGACTCTGTCTGTATATCCTGACCAGTTTAATTGCTGACTCTAAGCCCTTTCCACTGACGATTTTAAACATTGACTCTAAACTCTATCCTCTGACCAGTTTACTTAATGGAAACACTGCATACTGTATCTCATCCTTATCCCCTCTTTGTTATGTTCTTCCACCTCCAATTACAGTCATGGCCAACCCTTGTCCCGTAGAGTCGCAGGGTGTCCAGGCTTTTGGTGTTGCTCAGTTCTCAGTTAATGAATTTGAGGAGTTGATTATACTCTTTACTGACCTGGTTTCTTAGGTCTGTATAGGGTGATGAAAACAGAAACCCACATACCCTGCGGCTCTTCAGGACCAAAGTTGACCACCCTTTGTCCAATGGCATCAGGGCCACTATTGAGCTTAATTTTCAATAATGTTTTGGCTTCAATACAACTGTGTTGACCGACCGTATGGGTTGTGACCCTGAGTACTTATCAGCAGTATTGCTTTCTGTCCAAACCTGGCTATATGCACTTGTAAGCTCTGCTAAATGGAAATGTACATTCAGGTCAAGACAGTGACCTCTTATTCCATCTTGTCAGTCAAACACATTGGGGATCTCAGTAATTAGCGGCTTCCAATATCCGCACTGGGAATGGTGAGGCCTAAATGCTGTTTGGTGGGGCTGTGGCCTTAAGTGAGTGATCAGGTTGAGCAGAAAGCTGCTGCGGATTTCCTAGACGCACTTGGCTGAGAGCGTTTTGACTTTTATAGAAAGTGGTAGTGCGGATCGCCCTCTGGTAATAAAAAATAATTAAAATGCCAACCAGATTACTAAATAGAGCAAAAAGAATAATTTCTATGCTTTGAGGGCCATGATTAATGATGGACTTGGATGTAAATACAGCGTGAATGAAAAAAGTTGTTTGCCTTAATTGTTGTGTCCTTTGAGACTGTATCTGTTTGTATAATTTAATTACCATACAAATGAATTTTATTTTCAGTAGTTTATCAGAGTTCACTCTGGAGGAAGTATCACAACAAATAACATTACATAATTTTTTTTGTCTGGACTGCAGCAAAGTTGGGGCCAGCCGAATAAATGTGAAAGTCAGTGAGTGACTCAGTGAGTGATGAAGTAATAACATTGGTCAGTTTCCACATTTCCCTTTGCTCTTTGAAAATGAATAGCTGTGAAGTGTCATCAGTGACGTCATCAGCAGACTTTTACGATGAGGGGCGGAGTCAATCCTCAAATACACCTCATGGTCTGGCCATTTACCAGGTTTTAACCTTGTCTTGTTATGAACTTATCTTTATGATGATTGTGGGAGACTTTCTTTAGTGCAAGTAATGTCACTGCTTGTTTTCAGTGTTTAGTGTATACTAATATTTGTAATTTGTGGTAACTTACAATTTTTTTTTGGTTTTATTTAATTAGATGGCACAAAATCCCAGCAAGTCATCGCCTTTTTTCCTGTTCCATGGGCTACAGTTGAAATAGCTCGGAGTTGTTTTGTAAATTACAGGCTATACCAGTGGCTATAATTGCATCTAGCTGACAGTAATGACATTTTCACCTTCATTTCTCCTGAACTCTTACAACACTGCTTTGTCTCCATGTGTACCTTGGGAAGCTGCATGCATGCTCCTCCTGTAAGAGCTCACTGAAGAGCCCACTGAAGGGCGCTCTTCCTGAGGTGAAGCACATTGTACAACCCGAAGACCAGAGCCACTCTTTTCTTCCTATTCTTACACTGTAGAGCCCTGCTATGAGGCTAATTGGTGCTTGTGATGCTGTAATCGGAAAATCCTGTCTGATTCTGTGGGTTAAAACTGGAACTCTAAGGGCCTCTTGCCTAATCAGCCCTGACCCTATTTATAATGAGTGGCTCATATTGTTAGCTGTTGAAGCTGTCATGGGAACAAAAATTTCAAATGTCATCTTTGCACTTTCCTCTCACAGTCTCAACAATAATCTGGTCGTGAAGCCAGCTATTTCTCTAATCCAGTATTTGATTTAATGACTGAATAAACTCAGTATTTAGTCCCCTTGCTGTAGGGGAACAGGGCATTCTGTGTACACTACACTGTCTTTTCTGGTTGTAATAGTCGTCCATAGGGGTAATATTGGAATGATTTTTTTCTTTAGAAGACTGAATAAATGCTGGGCGCAGTCATTGTAGGTTTCTCATCTGAGGCGGGAAAAAAGGCGCAAAATTCAGCCGTCTTATCAAAGCCTCATTGTGAATAAAGCGCATACGAATACACAAGAGTCAAGCCGCTGCGCCAGAGGCCCATATTCTAAGGTCTGAAAATAGGACCAACTGACTTGGGTAACCCGTTTGTATGGCCGCAGGTTTCAAGAGAGAAACATAACCCCCACCCCCACTCCCTGCCCCATATCTGGGATATTCAGCCTGAAGCACGTGGGCCTTTGTTTACAAAAATCCCCTCTAATACATCTGTCAACTGACTAGTGCGTTCTGCTAGCATGCGCTGTCAGAGTCCCTATGCTGTAAGTGGCCTGTTCCAGCAAGCATAAATATCTCGACTGACAATCGTCTTCCGCGATTTATACAAATAGAGGGAGAACAAGACGCATCCAAAGGTCTGAACAAAGGTTATATTATATAGCCTTGGAGTGCGCGCATTATATTAAAGTAACGGTAAACATTACCCTACTCTGTAGCTGTGAAACAGCTGGGCGGCTCCGCTATGCAATCAAGCAGGCTAGTCAACCACCGAATAAGCGATTGGGAGGTAAACTGAACAAGGTAAATACCGGAAGGAGGAACTTGTTAGTTGGCTGTCATATATGGTCATCATAGACCTATTCATGGTATTAACATAATTGTAATACCATATGTATGTAAACCTTATAGAATTGAACCAACACACATGTATTGCATTTTACGTCGTTAGAGCTGCGATCCAGTTTTCTGCGACCTCTGTATCTAGTACAGCACATTAATGAAATGCTGGTATTGGTGGTTTTTCCATTTAGAGTTCTATTATCCTGAATTGCTTCGCCATATGATAGAATAAAAAAGTAATGTTCGGCAGTGTTATATCAGATTTTTCTAATTCAAGTTGCAGTTGACCTGGTCCTTGACCCTAGGCTGTATTAGCAATGGATGTTGACGATCATCAAATCTTAGCTTTAGTTTTAATTAGAACTGGGCTGACTGCTTCCTCTGAGAACTAGCTGTTACCTTCCAGTCTATGGAATATCCTTCTACATCACTGCATAGGAGGCAGATGCTGCTCCAAATCTGCTTTCTAAGCTTCTGACCACAAACGATAAACAGGGCAAACTGGAAAAGGACTTATTTTCAAAATATTGACTGTGGATACTTAGGAAAAACAATAGAGAATTTGGGAAAAAGAGTCTTGGACCATGCATTGTTATTGTTGTTGTTTTTGTTGTCCCTCTGAATAGTTCCAGTCATAATTATCAGTGGCAAGTGAAGCAGCAAACTGTACCATGTATAATGTCATTTTTACGTTATGTGATTTATGGCTTTATGTAGGTTTTCAGAGGCTTGTAATAAATTAAAATGCAGTAGATGGTTACCTGATTTACTGCTGAGGATATGGACAACGGGAGAACTGTTTACACTTTCAACTGCTTCCTGTTGTGAACAACTTCATTGAGAAAAACTCAGCGCTTGATTGGATGCATTCTCAAACTTAAGTCAAATATATAAACACTTCTCAACTGAACAGAAGACTACAATGGAAGAATGAAAATAGCACGCTGTCGCGAGCGGGACCCCTCAGCCTTGCACTTGCCCTGCCGTGGCGGCCATATTGATTATCACAGCGGGACACAAATAGGTAGGGAGCTTCCACTAACCACCCCCAACATACCACCAGAAAATTAGAGCATTTGGCCAAGGCGTTTTTCAGCTATCCTCTGGAAACGAGAAGTTAACGGACAGACAGACAGACAGACACCGCTCGCCACGACAATACCCCTCCACGACTTTCGTCAGCTGAGGGGTAAAAACATTTGAGGTATCAGGTTGGAGATTATTGTATATCGTCACCCTATTAAAATAATGGCCTAAGTCATTTTTTGACTAAAGTTTTAAATGATTAATAAACATCATAAGCTCTGCATTTGGTAAAGTTTTTTGTGTTTTCCCAAAAACTTGAAAAAATGACTTAGGCCATTATTTTAATAGGGTGACGATATGTGATTGTTCTGGCTCATGTCTTCATTTACCACTGCTGGGCTAAATCCTTTATTTTTGTGCTTCTGTATGAGAGTTGGTTTCCTTGGAATTAGCATACTAGACGTGTCTGCATGGGAATGATCACTCAGGTTGCAGCTCATTATTCATTTATTGCCTTTAATGGAGAAGTGAAGTGTTTGGGAAAGTGTGAAAGGCCTGATCCATCTTGCGTGAGAAAGCCAGTGCAATACTAGCTGGGGCCTGAATCAGCAATATTAATGTTGATGGAGCAATAAGTTAAATCTTCTGGAAGCTTGCGATGAGTGTGGAAGGCCTGCTTTCAATCATACAAGTAGTAATGTGTCAAATGCGCAACAGGGGAGGGGAATTGACCAAACCCTCAACCTGCAATCTTTACACAAAGGCTGGGCCCATAGTCTGTGAATTCATCTCATGGCACAGATGGTTTGGCAAAGGTGGAAAATTCAGGAGTTCGGAAGTGAAAGTCCTACCGTGTGCTTTTACTGTCTGCTCATATCGCTAATTACTTCCACCCCTAGATTGAGAAAATTAGCAAATCTAGATGAAGATAGGAACATATTCCTTGGGAGGACTCTCACTCTCTGAATGTAAATTTTCCACCTCTGGGTCAGTGAGAGCAGTGGTTCTCAAAGTCAGTCAGGAGAACCCCCTTGTAGTATACATGTTTTTGTTCCAAACACAATTTCAGTCCCAGAATTTTAATGAGGTGTACTCTTAATTTTTCTTAATTTCACCATTCATGTTTTATTATTTATGCTTTCGAGCTGCATTATATCAGAAAAAGCCATTGGGGGAGGTGGATCCTAACTGACTTCTAGTTAAGGCAAACATGTAAAAGGGAAAAAAGGAAAAAAATAATCTTCAGCTACGTAATCAGGAGGACCCTGTAGATTCACCATAGTCTTTAATTTGGTCAGGTAAATATGTGCTCCCCTTTTGTAGTTGTTTGCATTAATACAGAATATCTGTCCAACATGGCATACAGCTTTGGCTATTTTTAACTCAATTGGTCCTTGACCAGCTCAATTGTTGAGATGGTGTAAACTCTGCCATTCTTCATTCTCGTCTGTCGTCTGCGAAAAATTTGACTCGTAACATCTAGCGGTGAGAAATATTGATCAAATTTGACAAAGCTTGATATATAACATGTTTAGCACATTAACTACTTTGGGGTTTCATCATAGCCCTACACCCCCAAAAACAGGCATGGCAAGGTGGCTATTTTGAAAAACTGAAGATCTATACCATGGCTCTGTCTCATTTGCAAGGAGGCTTCCTATCACCTTGGTGCCTAGTTAGGACACCGCGTCATTAGGAACCATTCGTCAAAAAAAAGGTTACCTGAATTGAAACACTCTAACTAGGAAGCATCATGTGACTAGCACAGTTTATGTTGTAGCGCGGGGTCAGCGGTTTCCATGGAAAACATAAACGTTAGATATCTGTTAGCCTAGTTCGTGGAGCTTAAGTGCTTCGAAAACAGCTGCGCAACTTTAAAATTCAACGTCCTTTCCCATAAAAGACCCGATATTCGGAAACTACGCAGTCTGTTTCTCGCTTAAAAAATGATCAGAAGCAAATTTTATGATGGAGCGGTACGTGAACTCGATCAACTACCGACCTTAGCCATCCCTCGTCTGTGACGTGTACAGTGAATCCCCAGCTTGTCGCAGGGCATTTTGGGAGTTCCTTCGCTGAGAACAAACCATTAAGACTTGATGTTCCCGTAAAATTTTACTGAAACTAGGTATCTAACTAGGTTGTTCCCTATGCTTCCTGTTGAGTTGAGACAGTCCTAAGCAGCCATATTTCATAAAAATGCCACCTACTCAGGATGCTTCCTTGCAAATGAGACACAGCCAATGTGTCTCAACATATGAATGACAGGTTTTGACGATTTCAGAAAAATGGCCTTTTTTGCGAACTTTCATGTTCCTTTACCTATTTGAATAACCCGTGACCTCTAGTGGTCTCAAATATTGATTGCATTTGATGAAACTTTGAATAAATTTATGTTTGGAGTTTTGTCTCAGCCCATTACTTCACTCCCAAATGGGCATGGTACGGTGTCAGACCAGTTGAGTTTCAGATTCGCTTGAACCTGTTGTGGACCACGTGGCTGAAGAGGATAAATAATTCATTTTAACACGAAAAGTACTTAATTAAAAAAAAAAGAACAGCTTTTAAAATTTTGATCGCAGTTGCACAAAAACCAACAAACACTGAGCTAAAAAAAAAAAAAAGGAAAACCGCTGAGAACCACTGAGCTAGGGAAAGTGGCTTTTGGTCTGTGTGAAGGCTCTGTTTGTGCACAATGCTGATGAGAACATTCTGCACACTCTAGCTTAGTGGCATAGGAGGAGGTGGGGACACACACTTGATTGTGTTCGAACTTAAACCTGTGCACAGCAGTTTCACCTCCTACACTGAGAACCTACATCATTTGTAAATTACAGTATTGTCAAAGCGGCTTCCACGGTGTTTGAGTTAAGTCTACTGAGTCCTAGGGTTCAAAAGTAGGCAATAAAATTTTAATTTGAAATGATACATGTAAAACTCAATGGAAATGCATACAATAGTTGAACATACATAACACTGAAAATGATAATATAGTGCAGTATATAAGACAGGGATATATACACCATGATCCAGAAAGGACCAGTTGTGGGAGTTGGCTTAAATTCCAAACCATCAGATACACACCTGATCAAGCTGTAGCAAAGACTATAGGGGTTAATTAGAATAATCGTGTGTAACTGAATGGCTGGAATGTAAGCTGGCACCCACACCAGCCTTTTTTTGAATACCCCTCATACAAGAAAAGTCTACATGTTGGGGACTTGCTGTAATTGTGGATTATAGCATTATGAATTATTGCAAGCCTCACAAAGCGTTTTGTAAACTAGAAATTATGCATTAGTTTTCTGCAGAGTCTGTGTAGTACAGCAGTTGTTTCTGCCATGTTCCAGCTTTCACATCCTGTCACTGCTGGGTGTTTATCTGCTATCCCCCCATGTCCTCCCTCTGGTTCACATCATTATCCTTGGCAAAAAACATGTATGTTAGAGAGATTTGAGCTATGGGTGTGTGTATGGGGTGGTGCTGGGTCATAGGAATAGAGAGGTAATGGAGAGACATTTTCCACTGGTATTAAATCACCACTTTTTTTATTTTCTCAGTTTTTCCACTGTCAACATCTTTACAGGCACTGTCAAATGTAAATAAAGATCTCTCTCAGTAATCAGGCGCTGACATCGTCGCATTGTCTGCGTGTCTCATGAGACAAATTTTTTGACCCCGACTCTCACTCGTATGCCAAGACCTGACAATCAGGCATTTGTTTTGCCAGTGCAGAAGGATGTTCATGCAGAGGTATGAATGGAGTTTAAGAAAGTTCAACTTCCCTCCCCTTCTTGATCTTGGCTTCGTCCACAAAACCACCACCCAGCGTATCGTTTTCCAAGCAGCTTCAATTGTCACTGTCAAGAAAAAAAATTAGCGCAGTTGAAGTGCTCAGAGCTTTAATTGAAGCTTTTTAAATGACTGTTATCTGTTAATGAACATGCATCTGCGCAATGGAAGTGCTAACCGCTTGTAGTCGCATATGGTTATATGCACATATGGCTGTCTTGGCTGTTAAGCATGAATGTTCTGTGCCAGATGCTGATTAACAAAAAAGAATTGCCCGCTTCCCGCCCTGTTAGCAGAATATCAGGGAAAAAAAATGCTCAATATCTCCAAAAAAATGCTCAATTTCACCCACCTGCCCCCACCCAAACAAAATTTTGGTACGCACCCCTCCCCGCTATATTGCACATGTCCATCAAAAACTTCATCAGTGAATGGAGGAGTGATGAAGTGTGGTGAGGTGTTGTATCATACGGAAATGATGCACTACAAAATGGCCATCTGGTCCGCATTAAAAATTATACTCCAGAGTGTCTCTGCTATTGTGGGCTGCGGTCACATCTTTGTTTTCGAAAGCAACCACGTTCTGTGTTTCCACTGCTGTGTTTGCATGAGCGTCTCGTGATGGATCTTTGAAATGGTGCTTTTTTCTGTTTTTGATCCATAGGGTTTTGACCTCATCCATATTGGGACTGGAATCGGGATCCGCATGCCCTCTGGTTGGCCAGTGCGAAACCCTTGATGCGGCAGGAAGGCTTCAGCAGAGGGTCGCGACTCGGCACGTATAGGAATGCGCCCTGAGACGGCGAGGTAACTGTTTCCAGCACCTTCCATATCCTATAATCCCACAGCTTGGACTTGTATATCTGAGAAACAAGCCCTTGTGGACATCTTGCCTCTTCTTTTACTGTCTGTACAAGAAGTATGCTGCTGTGGTTTACAGACCACAGGTTTGTGTGGGTTAAGTCGGTCTGAATGCAGGCCAGTGTATCTACAGTATATGCGCATCATTCTGTCTTTCTGTGGTTTGTGAACATTCTCACAGTTAGAGCACTGGAGCATACAAACGCACACACATGTATGAATGTGTACGTTTCTGTGCATGTGTGTGCGTATTTACCTGTTTCAACTCTGCTAAATGAGTTCTGCTGTGCATGCCGAACAAGATTAGTCTCTACGTGAGCTGAAACGAGCCTTGAAGAGGTTGTTTCTGTGACTGAATATGATTTTTTATCGTGCTCTTAGGATTGAGGTTGGCTGAAGCTGCTGTTGTGGGCCAGTTAATTTGCTTCTTGTTTTGGTATTTGTGAGAAGAGACACAGCCACCAGTAAATCTTCATGATACCATAGGACTGAACTGCTGCCATAAAAACATCACTAAAGGGTTTTCCCTACTTTTCAAATCTTGACGCACGGCAGTTTTACTTACAAGATGATGTAGTTTAAGCCATATTTTACAGTGCTCTCATATTTGTGAACTTTGTATGCAGAGTTCCAGCGCCATCAAGTCCTCTCTAATAGCAGGAAATGCACAGGAAGTGGGTGGGATTTACTTTGCTGACTGGGAAAAACCACTTAACTGAGCACTCCTGGCTGTTAAGTCTCGGCACTCAGTTGCTGCGTTCTCACAGTCCAGCGAAGTTTAAACTCCTCTCTGTTCCGCTGCCCAGCCTGGTCGTCATACAGGAAGTGATCTCATTCCTCACGCTTCCACCTGCCTGGGACCCAGAATCTTCTGAGTCACCTATGGCTCATGTTTATAAACTTCTTTTTTTTTTTTCTTCTTTTTAAATTTGGCATCTCCAATCCCACCCGAATCTGGAATGCCTAACTGGTGAACTATGTACAAGGCTTGCTCATTTGCGACCCTTTGCTGCCAATTCAGGAGAGTGAAGACAGTTCGCGGCTCTCCTCCGAAGCACACGCCTGTCAGCCTGGTGCTTCTTATACACTCATTGGTTGAATCTTCGCAAGTTCAGAACGAGGGCGGAGGATACCCGGACATGAACAGGCTTAGAATCTTCCTGACGAGCGCCCGTCTGGCCAACAGGAGGCGCTTGAGCAGCGAACAAGGCAACCATTATTTTCTCTTCCCGGCAGTCCCTTCCCAATTTGCAACCCTGTAGCGCAATAGCCAATTGTGCGCTACTCTGAAAAAGCTGCCAACCACTGCCGGCTGGTACGAGGCGGGGATCAAACCCACAACGTGATAGTCACTTCTGCTTCGCAACGCGATGCTTTACCGAATGAGCTATCCGGCAGCTTGTTTATAAACTTCTTTAACCAGAAACTCAATAGTTTTTTTTAACTCATTAAGAGGTTGGAATAAAGCTTCCTTAGCAGTTGAAAGTATCAACATGGCACCATTGTTTAACTCTTTTCCCCATAATGGCTACACATGATGCCTTAAGTCTTTTCCCCGGAATGACTGCATATGACGCCTATATGTATATCAATGGACCTTTTCCCTAGCCTCCCTGTTGATCGAAAACGGGGGCATCCGCAAGGCATCACATGTCGTCTTCATTGATATGGCCAGGGTCGTCATTTGTAGTCATTGTGGGGAAAGGGAGGGGTGAGTCTATGGGGAAAAGAATTAATAACATAACTTGTGATTAGAGGAAATTGAATGATAAATCTCTTGACAGGTGTAGCCAGTTACATTGCTACAGTGCGGACAGGTGCCACCTACAGGTCTATGATTGTGAAGTAATTTTCCCAGCATGCTCTTGGAAAGTTCTATTCCTTGTTGCCTCATGACCTTATGGCCGGTACACACTGTATGATTTTGGGCTGTCCCAGACGAAAGATGACCATCGTAGGAGAAACGTGGAGAAATCTTTGGTCGTGGCTCTAAAACGGTGGTCTTACCTCGCGCTGTGAGACAGGTTCAAGGACGGCCGTTGCCAGCGTCTTGCGACCAAAGATAACCTGAGATTAAATTCTGACGGTGTCAGAAATTTAGGATGACTATCTCACAGTGTGACAGCTGCTACGACCTACGTCTACTAATCAGCCAATACAAATGCAGCAGGAAATAAAATGATAATCGTTTATTTTTTAAAATAAAATAAACAGAATAATTTATAGATTACGCATTAGCTGATGCCGACAGTGATTCATGTAGACACACATTGGAGTTAAATCACGGACACAAGGCGTTCGATTTTAACAAGCATTTAATTGCATATCATTAATGTTTGCCATGCCATGCAAACTGAATAAAATAAATAAAATACAAATCAGTTCAATACAAAGCATTCTCGAAGAGAACGAGCATTAAAACATTTCACAAATACAACTTGCCAACCCATCGGCTTTTGAAGGCTATGAACCATTAACCTTACAGAACAATTATTCTTCAAAAAGCATTTAAATGTTCACTGCGGCATAGATGGTTCATCGTGTCATTATCGCAAGTACTGTTGATTGTATAACCATATTAGCTGCACGTTATCTTATCCGCGTCTTACATTACCATTAAGCTAGCACAGAGCTAAAATAACAGTGAATACAATGAACATGGTAGCGCCAGCGCAGATGGATGTCATACGCTGATGACGTTGCATATTACGTCGTAACCTGCGATTCAGTAAACGGCCATCGCACAGTCTGCACACATCAAACTTGACGTCGTACCAAAGTTTATTAGATCCAAGTCGCATAGTGTGTCATGCAATGGTCTGATAAGATTGCTAAAATCGTACAGTGTGTACTGGCCATAAGTCTCAGCATTTGCTGAACATTAATGGCCCAGACAGCAGGTGGTCTCCCATGTCTTAATGCTGAGGAGGGCGGACACAATTTTCACGTGGCCCCTTACCACATCAAAACTCAATTCCGCTGGCATTAGCATTTAAAAGGGTAAATCCACTTGTATTACTCATACGCTCGTATGTCTGCCCATATTCATTTCAACAACCTTGACCAGACAGTGTCTACAGTTCACTGGAGACTGAATCAGCAAGTTTCGGCAGTGGCTTTAATTAACATTTGTCCTTAACTTTGACTCACATCTGAAATGAAGTAACTGTTTTTCCCTCACAGTTTGGTGAGCTCAGCAGTTGCCAAGATGAATCTGCCTGAATCTACTGCGCTTGGGAAAGAAACAATTACTTTATTTCTTCTGTTCCTCAAAGATAAGGAGAAATGTTGAGTGAAACAAGCCATCACTAAGGGCAGTTATTTTTGAAAGTTTGACTGTGTACACCTTGCATGTGGGCTGTGGCTGCTCTCTGGTCTTTTTGCACAACTCTTTGGCATCCCAGCAGGCCCTGGTCTCTGAGGACGTTGTGTAAATAGCAGCTGCCTGCTGTACGTTTAGTGCACCGAGTCAGGGTTTGAAGATGCATAGATAAGACCTTAAACTTTTTTTATAGGTCGAACACTTTCATTAGGAGCATCGCCACACAGACAAATCCTGATGAGCCAAATAACTTCTTGCTGCGTGAGCCGTTAGGGGAACTCGCTGTGAGAGATTTGTGGTGTTTGAGCTCTGAGCAGTACTGACTGCACTTTCAGTAGTTCTACTCTTGATCCCAAGTACAAGTGAAACTGCCGTGGGGTCCTTTTTTATAGTCTGTTATGGGCTGCGTTTTGCTGTGCTAATGCATTCTGGGACTTTCTCAGTTATGTCTCTTTGAGTTGTTTGCCAAGCTGTGCCTGGACCTTTGTGGTGAGGCCTCTGCACACAAATGAAAATTGATAGCAGGCAGTTGAGGCCTGCTGTGCCGGTCGACGCCGCAGGTTGACACAGGGCGGTTCCTTTGTGACCGTTTTGTCTGCCTTGAGAACTTCTCCTCTCCTGGCAACCATTATTTTCCGGCAATGGACTCTCCTCTAACCGCTCTAGTCGGAGCAATCAATCAGTGTGTGAGGCTGATGTGCACGATTCACATTTGCCTTTTTTGCCTCTCGCACTTAGGCACACAACCCTATATATGTGAATGAAACAGTTTTTTTTCACCTACTTTCATAGAGCTTTGATATCTCTGTTTGAGCTTGTTGATTGTACAAAGTGTACATAAATTGTAAAAAGTGTTCTGGATAGCAAAATTTTTAAGGAGAAGACTAAAGATTTTGAAACCATACTCGGAAAGAGTACCACTTGAAGTTTTGAATTTGACCAATTAATTTTAGTCATGTTTCCCCACTGGCTTATAAGAGTCAGAAATGCCATAGTAAGCAAGGTCGTTTGTGTCGCCATTTTGACTGCGTGCGCCTGCTAGCTTGATTCAGAATGGTCCCACCGCTGTCCTGTGCGGGAGGCAGGTATGTGACCGGGGTTAGTTTCAGTGCAAATGCCAGCAGCCTGTTCGTGTTAGCATTTCTGCATCATGATGGTTTTGAAAAATGATGGTCGCGCTGACTCACTCCCGCATATAAAGTTGACATAATTAAAAATGAAATTCTGTATCCAAGCAGAGACATTACCTTTTAATGCAGGATAACTCTCGACCTGTTCTTATCATAAAATTTGTCGAATTACAGGCTAAATACCGGTTCGTTGCCAATAAATATTAAGACATGATAGCGACAAAGAGGAAGGCTACAACATGAGGATGTATGGACAGAAATTATTGAATTATTCATTAGAAATGAAATCTAAACTTTCTCTAATTCTGTCTCACATAATGGCATTTTTTTAATCAGCAGTGAATGCAGTATATAGTTTACTGCTTTTTAGAACTGTTAGCCTTGAAAACACAAATCCATGCTGTTTCACGAGTTCTTCAACAATGCAACAAAGCTAACTAAACATAAATTGCCCAATCATTCTGTGTTATTCTTTCTTAGACTTTTGACCAATGTGTTTCATTGTTTGATTGCTAATCAACCAAGGTGAAATGGATTAAGCTTTTGCGACTTTTACTGTCGATTTATTTGGTGAAAAAAAATCGTAAATAATTCTTTGACATTTTGAAAAGCAGAATTTCTGCTCTTTGCATTGTAACCCTTGTCTTTTCCATTAAGCCTACTGTTATGGTAATATTTGGCAGGGAGTGACTGATTGTTTCATGGATTTTCTGTGGTTTGGTATCCGTTTTTAAATGAGCGTTTCCTCATTTTGTATTGCCTCAGGATGTTACTTTTCTTCTATTCTCTGTTTATGCAAATCCTCTTTAGAATTGTTAAACAGATCTGGAAGTTTTCTCGGATGAGAGCATTCGGGACACTAAAACAAATTCCGATAACGATGATAAAGTCATTTAAACCCCAAAGCTGTTGTTTTATGAATGCTTTTGCGCTCCATGAATTGCAGATTTTATTTCAGTCAGGCCGCGAGTGTCCAGGTTGGACGCCAAGGCGATTTTATCATTCAGCCTGTTTGTTCTGGCCAGCAGCCATCCGTCGATGGTCGACCTTTGGTCAGCGCAGGGTGTGATTCAGTTGCTAGAGTTGCAGGAAGCAGTCCCAAATAGGCCAGTTATGTTCCCTCCAGCCTATACTGGCAATGGCCGTCCTGTTCCACGGTTCAGCCAAGTGTTCTTCATGGCCAGCCCAGTTATCGCTTAATTGGAATAGTCGTTAATTATTGCATGTGTTGTGTTGTCACTTGTTCTGCTGGTTTTTCCTGGGACTTTTTAAGGAAAATAAGCTGGATTGTGCTACTTCGGAATTAGCAGCTGCCTTCTGCTTGCGTACAGCGCCGCTTGCGTACAGCTCCATTCTTTTCCTCTCTGAACTGGGTCCTCCAGTGCAGCCATTTTCTTGATGCCTGTTCAGATGTCCCAGTTCTCTTTTGTTACAGGTACCCAAATGATGATGTATTTATGGTTCTTCCTCTCCATATGCCATTCTCATCTATTTCACTTCTGGACTGCTGTTTAAGAACTTCAATTCAATCCATCACTCCCTGCGTTTCCCCATGAGCGCCATCCATCACAGCTCGAGAGTGTGAATGCTCTGCTGGCTTCCTGTCCCTCCTGACCCCTGTAACGGCTACACTGCAGCGGCGCACGGGTGATGTTTTAATATTATTTTATTTTTTGCCCATTAACATTCTTGTAAATGTTTAATGGACTCATTACGGCAATTGTTTTTGTTAATTAAGCTGGCGTGTGCAAGCCGGACTGAAGGCGTTTGTGTATCTAATGTGTGTACGGGTGTGTAGGATGGGAGATTGGTAAGAAGGGAGTGTGTGTGTGTGTGTGTGTGTGTGTGTGTGTGTGGGTGTCAGTTTCTGAGTGTGTGTGTGTATGTATGTGTGTGTGTGTGTGTGGGGGGTGTGTGTGTGTATGTGTGTGTGTGGGGGGGGGGGGCGTGTGTGTGCATATGTGTATGTGAGATTGTGTGTGTGTATTTGTGTCCGTGTGTGTGGAAGGTTGGTGCTTGTGTGTGGGGGGATGTATGTGTGTGCGTGTGTGTGTGGAAGGTTGGTGTGTGTGTGTGTGTGGGAGGGATGTATGTGTGTGCGAGTGTGTGTGGAAGGTTGGTGTGGGGATGTATGTGTGTGTGTCTCTGGGTGTTGCTTCTATGTATGTGGGGTTATATGTGTGCGTGTATGCGGGAGGTGGGTGTGTGTGTGTGTGTGTGTGTGAATGTGCGTGTGTGTGCCTGTGGAAGGTTGGTGTGTGTGTTATGCGTTACCTGCCGCAGTGTGAAGAGCCCCCCTGGGCAAGCGGTGCAGACGCAGTGTCAGGCCGTAAATCGCTGACGTGGCGCTGCCAGGCCTCTCTCGGCTTCACCTCCCATTCATCACACGCCCACACTAATGTCCCTCTGCAGGAGACCGCCCACCCTGTGCTCTCTGGATGGAGCCAACACAGCCCGTCTTCACCCGCTCCATTTACTCTTCATCGGCTGCCTTATCTCCTCTGCTTGCTTCACTCATTGGGTTCCAGACATTGTTTTTTCTGAAGAATTATCCTGTCATCAAATGGCTTATTTTAATGTGGAGGGGAATAAGTAATGGAAATTACTCTTTGAAGACACATTTGAAGACTCTTACTTTTGTTTATTTCTTTACTGTCTTATTTTGATATACGGTAAAACTAGATGCATGTCGATGGCGTGCCATCGCAAATCTCCGCGCTCTGCAATGAATGTTATGGGAGTAGTAGTAATGTGTCAGAGCGCAATTCACTGAACTGGCATTCTGCTGTACAAATGATAATCTGCTTGTTGGAGTGACAAAGCACTGATACTGATCAGTTATAGCAATGTGATATAGTTGGTTAGTTGGATAGAGTACTTAGTGGCCAATATATGAATCACAGGACGGCAATTTTTGGCATGCAGGTTGCTATCACCAAGATACATATCCATACCAATTTACAGCCTTCTACGTTGAGTAATAACAAAACGTGCCATCCTTTTCAATGATTGGCAGACCTGACGCCATTTGACCTAGAAAACGGTCAAAATTAGGTCAAATCAAAAACCCGTCTGATATGTGATGAAGGGTCGTCCCTTGCACCTCCCATAAAAATTTGAGCGTCCTAGCTCAATGCATAAGGAACTTATAGCCATTTTCCAATTTTCACAAAAAGCCCCCTGGTGGCCAAAAGAAGAAATTAATTTAAATTCTAACGCGTTGTGCACCCCTCTGGGTCACTACCTTACACACACCAAGGTTTCAGGTTGATTGGTCTAACGCCCTAGGAGGAGTTACTCATTCGGACGGACAGTTTTCGGATGGACAGACGCCGAACTGTATTACAAGATCTCCTCGCTTTTTGGAAGCGCGGAGATAATAAAGTCAAGGTATTGCTTTTCAAAAGCATTTAATAAAAATACCATGAAAACGTTTTCATTGCACTTGACTCAGATGTTCTGAAGTCAGCTATCACAAATCAGTACGGCTATGATCCTATAATTCTAAGCTTTGTATACTGTTACTTCTGAAGAGACACCAGGCTTGTTCCCAGTTCCCAGGAGATAAAAGAGCTCCTTGTCTCACTAAACAGTCTGCAGTTTTGCTCTTCCCACACTCTTGGAACTGAGGGGACTGCAGTCCACACAGAATGCTGGTATATGGGGCATCCAAACCATGTCATTTATTTAGGCCAAGAGCCTCCTCAATGCAAACAGATGTATTTGCTTGCATTTTCTTGGGAGCATTTGTACATTTGGATTCTGATTTGTATGTGTGCTTGTGTATGTGTGCGCTTGGGATTGTGTATGCATGCGTGCATGTGTGCGTCTCTGCCTTTGTGCGCATATGTGTTATGTGTTTATGCATGTGCGCATTTTTGTGTGTGTGTGTGTGTGTGTGTGTGTTGGGGCACATTTCTGTGTGTGTTTGTCAGCTGTGATAAATGCAGCCCCTCTCCCTCCAGAGAGACAGAGAGTCTCTGTAGATGCTGATTCACACTAACACTGCACAGCTCTGAGACAGAGACTCAGCCCTCACAGCTGACCCCTGCTGCACCCACAGCACCAGCCCACATTCAGAGCACAACACAAGGTCTCTTCCACTGACTCACTGCTTGGACTGGGATCAAAGGCTCATCACAATATCTAGTGACCCCAGGTGCAGACCACATAAATACCTGCCAACACTTTGCTGGCTGGCTCTTTTGTTTCCTGTAGAAGTACAGCCTGTAGACTATGTTGCGTGAATTACAGTTATTTGTGGCAGCAAGAAAAAAGGAAGTTTCCCAGAATTGCCATTTCCCTGTTTACACAGCCTATTTGCATTATTTGCCCAAAAATGAAGTGAGAGGATGAGAGCATATGGAAGCAATTTGTCTTGTTGGGATAACTCAATGACCTAACATGAAAGAAACATGGAGGCGTTGGGCTTCTTTTAACAAAAGACATGTTGCCTTCTTTATTTCTGGGATCCAGCGCAGCATATGGATTCTGTGCACATATATTTTGTCCACAAAGATTTTGTTTCCTTCCCCCTCATCGTGGTCATTGAACTGTATGGGCTTTATGCCTGTTTTAATATCAAAGAAAAAGTGATTAGAAAGGACAGTATTTTGATGAATACGTAAAGGCTGAAGCCCATGCTCAGTGACTGTAATGGAGCAATTAGCCCATTGCTGCTGATTTTATTCCTTATTTTCTGGCCATGGATTGTGTGACTCTGTTTCTATACAGTGGACAGTGCAGGGAATTTTATGGCTTCCCAGTTCAAACTAGACCTTATTTAACTTTTTAATGCTGAAAAGCAGATATTAAACTATTCGTTACTGGCATGACCCAGAATTTAAGCCTGGTAACACGCGCCAACTGGAGCACTTCGTTTGGACAAGGACATTATTTCTGTTTAGGGAACATCAGGAAATATTTATCCTGCTTTAAAGGGATACTCGACCCGAAACGTGATTGCGGCTCATTCTTGTGAATTTTTTTGAGTCAACTCCCCTAGACTGTTTTGCAAACCGTCCTCTCTATTTAGAGTTATTGTAGGATCACAGCAGCTCACTTTTTCAGTGATTGAGATAAACCATGGAAGTGGATTAATCACAGTCCATGACTGCTACCGTCTTTTCCAAAAAAAGTAAGTAAACTGTAAATAGCAAGCATTTATGGCACTTTTCCACTATGTGGCACTGGCTCTACTCGACTTTACTCAGTTTTGCTACCAGGTACTTGTTTTCCATACAGCGTAGTTCCCACTGAATTGTTGGTAAGATCAACCATGAAAAGTGTCGTGACGTCATCTTCAATGAGACACAAAACAAAATATCACATCACACGACTCAAACACAGGAACAATTGAGGATGTCAAAGGGCTTGTTTCTTGGTTTTCGATAATGATGTTAGGTGGCTGTTTATCTGGGTGCTTTTCCATTTTAGCTTGATTGTTTTAGCGCCATAAGCAATCAAATGTGCGTTTCCCTCTAGTGCCTAACTTGCTTGCATTTGCTGCTTATTATTGGTGAGTTGCCGTGCGTTTGACAGCAAAGCGTTCCTTGCTCTCTTAATTCGTTATTGTCTTGCCAGAAAGTTACTATTTTGTTATATGACCCCTGAAATATTTGTTTTGTGTTAAGTTAGCTTACAAGAAAGCTAGCCAAGTTACAACTTAATGTTTACAATTTAGATTGTGTTGTGAATATCATCCTATTCCACCATAATGTCGATTATGCTATGTTTTATGTCGGCTTGTCCTGCGTCACGCGAATGACCATTCGCTGTGAGCAATCTGTGGTCTGCAGCGGATTGACATTTAAGTATGGGCTTGGCTCACTTGGAACCTTGGCCGAAGTGTTACAAAAAAGAGGCCGTGATATCAGGCACTATGCACAATGGAAATGCATAAAAACCGAGTAGAGTTGACTCGAGTAGAGCCATACCATGCAGTGGAAAAGCACCATTATTCTTGCCAGCTTACACCTTAAAATGAAAAGTAGTGAAGAAGCTTCATTTGAAACATGATCATTTTCATTCTGTTTAGGAAGGTTCATCATATAGGATAGATTTTGGAAAGGATCAGGGTTAGGATTGATGACAGGCCTAAGAAAAATTCTGAAGAAAAAAAGTCCTACCCACCGACCCTACCCCAAATTCTTGACTTTACAGGAAATACAAGATTTTTGTGTGGCCTTGCTTTAGACTTGAGAAAGTATTTGAAATAAAAAGGGCACTCAGTGTTCTCATGGAGTTTTAACTGGCATGAGGAGAAAAATTTCAGGTTAATGGCAGCATCAAGTCTGATATAAAGTTGAGCCCCGTGCAGAGTATTAAATTAAATGCTGATCCATGTGTTTGAGTTCTCATAACATCACTAAGCCTAAAATCCTCCTTAGAAATCTCACGGCCCTCAAGCGAGACTGAGTGGGTTGAGTTACCAAATCACCCCAGATTTTTTTCCCGTAGCTCACCTATTTGATTTGTTTTTTGGATCATTTTAGGTTTCATCCAACATTTATAAAACACTGAGCCTTGAAATGGTAGGTCACAAGAATTGTTGGGCAGATATTTGGGTTAATATGAGCTTTTCATTGTTAATTTTTTCAAAGCAAGAGTGCTGTTATCGAGAGCTGCATTATTTATTTTATATTCAATTTTATTTTTAGAATTGAGTATTTGCTCCTCTCTATGGTACGTTGAAGAGGTGTGCCAGTTTTTTGTACAGTAGAATCGACTAGATGTACCAATAAGTGGGTGTCAAAAAGGATGTCTTTTATTAGAGGAAACTGATTTTTAGCAGAAAACTTAAGAAAAATAGGCATTTGAAGGTTAAAATATTAAAGCGATGCCTGCAGCAGTCATTTCAGATGATATGCATCTGAAACTGATTCGATTACACTGTTTTTATTTTATCTTTTCATCGCTTTTGAGGACCCCATATCAGGACATATCAGGACATGTGTGAAGACAACATCCATCCGAGGCCGACAGAGTGTCTGAATAAACTTGTAATAGAGGCTCCGTTCACGCTGCATTTCAATTCACAGTTTCCCCGCGCTTCAACATAAACTTTATGAGGTGTTAATTGGATTTGATGTGCGTCATCAACAAACAAATTAAAAATGGCTTTTTCAAATCTAGTTTGTCATTACTTTTTTAGTACTGTGTGTTCACTTGGTAATTGGAGAAAACAGCAGAGCTCATCACTCAGACAAAGCGCTGATGTCGCATGAGCTTTTTTTTCACCCACCGAATCTAGGTCTGCACCCGCTACTTTTGGCGAGGAAGTGGCATTATTTGATTAGCTCAGATATTTCTGGAGCTCTCCTGGGTTTATCTTCCCTTTTTTCTGGCTCATATAGCACATGGACTAGTTTACTGTGTCCCTTGGCAAAGGAACTGATGCCCTGGAGCGGCCGGATGAACCACATTTTTATATATAAACAGGCAGGTTTTTCCTTTGTTCAGAATAGTGCTCTTCACATGTATGGTTGACTAGTGATATGATTGGATTGCCTTTTCCGAGGCTTGGGGGATAATGTCAACTGTATACAACCCTGTTTCCAAAAAATGTGGGACACTGTGTGAAATGTAAATAAAACAAAATGCAATCATTTTCTTATCATTTAAATTCTACATATAATTGAAAATGGCACACAGACAGCACATTAGATGTTGAAACTGAGACATTTTATTATTTTTTAGAAAAGTATTTGCTCATTTTGAATTTGATGTTAGCAACACGTTTCAAAAAGTTGGGATGGGAGCTGCAAAAGACTGGAAAAGTTGTATGATGCTGAAATAACTACCCCTGCTGGAACATCTCACAGCTAATTAGATTAATTGGCAACAGGTCAGTAACATGATTGGGTATAAAAACAGCATCTCCGTGAGGCTGTGTCCTTCAGAAGTAAAGCTGGCAAGGGCTTCAGTACTCTGTGAAAGACTGAATAACAATTGAGGAATAATGTTTCTCAATTCATATTGCAAATTGCATCATCTGCAGTACAAAATATTATTAAAAGATTCAGAGAATCTGAAGAAATCTCAGTACACAAGGGATAAGGTCAAAAAACAGTATTGGATGGCTGTGATCCTCAGGCCCTCGGGCAGCGCTATGTTAAAAACAAACTGGATTTGGAAGTGAAAATCACTGCATGGGCTCAGGAACACTTCTATGAACTATTTTCAGTGAACGCATTTCATCACTGCATCCAGTAATGCAAGATAAAACTCTACCATGTGATATTAACACTGTTGCCTTCTCTGGGCCCAAGCTCATTTAAGATTGATTAAGGGGAAGTGACGGGGTTAGGTGGGCATTTAGTAGGATATATGTTGATAACCACAGAATGGCAGCGCTAAAAATCATAGAATTGAATCAATCCATATCTCAAACAGTCCCAACAAAAACACTAAGTTGAGAGCATCACAAAGGTTGTATTTATTGCAGTACTCCCAATGATTTCAGTAGCTTGATGGACAGATTTTGATGTAGCTAGTCATTGATGAAATGGAAAATGAATTGCAAGCCACTGCTGTTCTATTACAGCCTTTATTCCATCAACATTGTTCTCTGCTCCGACCTGCAAATAAATTGAACATTTGCTTTTTTCAGAGCAAGCACATTTTTTCATTAATTTCAGCTGTTGCTGACTTGTCAAATATGTTAAATGGGGCTGCTGGGTTGGCTCACTCTGTGAAGGCACTGCTTTTATTGAATCCTGGCGTGCCTGTGCCAGCTGTGCCCTACAGCCTCGCCAGAGCAGCGCATAATTGGTGCATGATGTATCAGGGATATGGGAGGGTCACAGTCGGTTTGGGTTAGCGTAGTTCGTTACTCAGTCACCTCCTACTGGCTATCCAACCGCTCATTGGTTGCATACTGAGCAAGCACAGGGTTCCTTAGCCCTCATTCTGTTCTTTGCACGCAAGGTTACTGACCGCGAGTGAAAATGAGTTGTGCTGTGCTCTCCCAAGATGACAGCCTGAGTCAAGTGCTAGCATGCTTGTACATGGTTCAGTAATTAAACATTCCAGATTTAGGTTAGATTGGAGATGCTAAATTTATATATTTAATAAAAAAAGTGGGGGCAGGAAACATTTATCATTTAATGCATTTAATCGTGAGTCAAGGGGATGCATGTTGATAAAATCCAGGTTTAGTGTCCATTTGTCTTGAAGAACAAACGAAGCAGCACTTTCATTCTGTGTCTCTATTGCGAGTTTCCCTTTTATATGCTGTTATTGTAGAAAATAATTTGTCTGACATAATGACTATTGGTCACTTGTAACCAGCCTTGTTCACAGAGATTTGTCATTTGGTTGGTTTTCGCATTGACAATTCACATCAGTCAACAGCTGCAGGTGTTATTGAACTTATTGGCATATTTGGTGGAGTCAGGTATGCCAAATTTGAACTAAAAGACTTGAGATTGGTTGAGTTCCAGGTGATGGGATAGTTACCACTCCTGTGGACACAAGGAAAGCCTGTGGTCTCTCATGAAATGTCTCTCCTGGTTGGGAGGTTTTTCGCCATCGACATTCATTTTGCCTGGCGATTCCCTCAGTACTTCAGAGAACCAGACTCCTATGGAGACAAGGGCATTTGGTGACCTCAGTAATTGAATCTGGGCATGTTTTACATACATATCAGGACACTAACCAGATTTCAGTGTGAATGCTTGCAGTCAGCACATGGCTCTCTCCTTTAACTGCTGAAAGGGATTACCTTACTGCCAGCCTCCACAGCGCATACTGATCAGCTCCCAGAGTCCCTGTTTTTCTCCAAGGATTCAGATTTATTCACAGTGAAGATGCACTGACAAAAAGCTCTTCTGTCTCCCGAGAGTCATTTAGGGAGAAATCGCTCGTTTGACTGGCTGCGTGGATTTGCTTTACCGTACCGAACACTGACTGCAAGGCTTATCAGGGCAGGAATGGAAAGGGTATCAGGGCCAGATTCTCGCCCATTTTGTGAATCTTGTTGGACTCCAGAGCTCTTACATCGCTGCAAGTGGATAGAAGTTCTCTTGAGGAAGTGCTTTAGAAGGCTGGTTTGGAGAAGTAATTGTAGTCTCATTGCCTGTACTGAGGTGTACTCTAAGAGTCAGAGGGGTAATAGTCCTGCTGTGTTTCTTCTTCCCTTGAACTCATCCATGGAACAGCTACTTTCACTAATTAGTTCTACTTTGCAGCTGAATCGTTGCTCCAATTAGCGAATGGTGGCACCTGAAAAAAGTATCAATGGTGACTTTTACCGTACTCTCTAAACCTGGCTTTCCAGCTCTGTCAAGGGATCATTGGCACAGTGTTGCTAACTGGAAAAAAAAGGAATTTACATTTACCTGTCAAGATCTCCGTGGGCAGAGATGGAATCATCACAAACTATACAGATGGTAATTAGCACTTGTTTATCAAAATTGTGAATACAAACTAAAGCATCCTTAGCGTAGCTGTTTGTCTTTCGGTTGGTTCTCTCTGGATGGAGAGAAGAGGTTTACTACTGCGGAAATAAGGGTATCATTCACAGTTCCTGGCATTGTTTGCTTACCAGATGCAGCTCTGGAACCAGGCTGTGTCCGGAGAGCACAGCTGGCTTCAGGCTGATGTGAACTGCACTGTAACCTTTGTTTGCTGTCTGGGCTGAATTGGAGCTTTTGATGCGGCTCTGCCGTATGGTGACCGCAGACTGATGACCTTGTCCTGTGCATCGACAGACCTTCCTGTTTCTGCTTTGATGGACTGTTCTCAATATCATTCTGTGCTGGGTACGTTACAGTTTATTGACTTTGCTGGATGTGATAATTGACTTCTGACTGCTGGGTAGCGTACAGTTTGCTGACAAGAGACTGTACTGTACTACTCTGTTCAATATCGTTTTACTGCACTAGGGGCCATGCGGGTTCTTGGCTGTTGGCTACGCTAGAACCTTCTTCCTGACTTAAGTTTGCATGCCGGTGCTACTATGTTACATAGTATTGGAAGGATGGATACCATACTTTTACTCAGCTATAAGACAAGAAGGTGTGGATACAATCCCAGACCTGCATACTGTGCACTACTACGCTGAATACTATCGTGCTCCCTAATTGCAGACTGTTCTTGAAGCGGCACTTTTAAAAAAAAAAAATGGCCTCTGCTGGATATCGTGCTCAGCTGCAGCTGCAGACTGTTGAAGCTGGTGTCGTGTGTGATAAACTGAGATTGTTTGCACTGGCAGCTGCTGTTTACTGTTAGTTTCCTGTGCTCCTGCATCACTGGCATGCTAGCTGAGCCAAAGGAAATGAGCCTGGTAGAATGAGGCCATCTGGAGCGAGCATACGTCCCTGAGCCATGAGGCTGTGTGACCACAGAGTGTTATCAGCCTGACACAACACCTTCTGGAGGAGTTCAGTGCAGGAGTGATCCACACTTACCTGGAATAGCCCTGAGTTTTGGTTACGCGCTCCTTAAAATATGTTGCTCCGGTGTCATTTCCTGTTCTCTTTTAACTGTTCCACTGATGAAATTTTTCATGATGGATGTGCTTGGTTCTCACTGGTTTATTGAGAACATTACCTTGTCTCTGCAACAATACAAATATTTCATCACGGTAATGTGACAATACAGCACATTGTGAGAGGCACTGATTTTTGCCATGGACCCCTGGCAGTAGCACATTGAGGAAATAAAAGGAAAATACAACCAAAGAAAGCTGAAGGTGCAACGGAACAAAGGATTTCCCCTGCGGTGACTTTATTTGCCCGCCTCGTATATTTGATATATGTGATATTGCAGTGCGTGAAGATTAATGTTCGCCGGCGTAAGCCCACGGCGGCCGTGCCGTCTCCAGCTCAGAGCAGAACTGCAGGAGCCAGAAAAAAATCCTGGAGTGCTCCCAGTTTGCGGCCCTTGTGCCACGTCACTGAAAAGCCCTTAAATCTCTTTTATTTTCCACCATTATGCGCGTGTCATCAAATCCTGCAGCGTGACGCCTCGTTTTCCACGTTGCCGGAGCCGCAGATGCTGCGAGCTCGTCTTCGTGCTGTCGCGACACGTTTTTTTTTTTTTTTCTTATATTTTCCTGAGTGGGGTCTGCTTGTGTTTCCCTTGGTGTTACTGTGGAGCTGAAAGCCACTGCAAGTCCGTCTCAGCCATGCTAGGCAGTCTCCATGGCAACAGCTTGGAATGTACAAGGGCTGGACTCTTTTGTGGCGTAGTGTTCCCAGGTAGATAAATTGTCCAGTGACCCCCCCCTTCTAACTCAGCCACTCCATGCCTTTTTGAACTGTGCTTTTACAAACTTACACTGTTGCAGCCATCCTTTCCAGCTTACATTTACATTTCTGCTGATGTTTTTGCACATTTTATGTCTCTTATGAGTAATTACAGTGCGCATTTTTTCTTTTTTTTCAGGATGGAAATTGATTTGAATGAGAGAAAATGAACTTTTAAATTAATTTCATTTTTGTATGAACAATTTATACACAGTGTGGTTTCTTATTCATTATCTGATGAAACAAAAGTGCTATCATTACAAAGAACTATGCAGTACTCTAAGTCAGATCTCCTGGACTGAAACTTATTTACTTCACTAAATGTGTTTCTGAAGCTTTTAAAAAATTTATGAAAATTAAAAAGTTTTAATACAAGATCATTTTAGACTGTATCCACTGCGTCCTCTAATAATTATTTTAGCTCCCAACAAGTTGAATGCTTTTAAAGTAATTTTCTTTAATGTGAGTGTGCGGCCTCTGGTAAGACTGTCATTTTCTTCAAGTGATTAATGCAAGTGTGGTAATTGCAGTGACCATCTCAATAGTGTTATTATGTCTCCCCTGAAGGGAGGGGGGATATATTGTTTTTGTCCAATTATGCGTGTGCATTCGCGTCCGCGTCGGCGTTCCCACCATTTCCGGACCTTAACTCAGAAACCGTTTGATATATTTCCATGAAAATGTGCACACATTTGCATCAGGTTGTGCAGATGTGCCTTTTGCTATTTTGAGGTTATAACTTTTCTTGGGGTGGGGGAGACATTTGTTTTTTTTGCATTAAAAACAATCTCTAGTTTCTCTACAAATGAGTGTGAGGGCATTAAAATCTTGTCATTCAGTGGCATTTTTTTATTCAAAATGAGTTGCTCTCACTTAAATTTCCTTAATAATGACGGTGTTTACTAAAGTTGCCTGACTTATGAGGCTCCCCCTCAACTGAATGTATCTCAGAGGTGCAGTGCAGTGTCATGTAAGCAATGTGCTTTTTGGTTTGTCTTCCTGTGGACCTCAGCCCCTGACCTGATTCCCCCCAGTTTTATCCTGCAGACAAATGAAGATAAAACTCATATTTTCTCTTTCCACACCTGCACAGGGGGCCAGCGTCCCATTGAGACCCCGACACCCACGCTGCTGTAGACCAGATGACCTCCGCAACTCTGAATCTCCTCTGCTGAACTGCCTCTCTTTGCCTGTCCTGCTGGTTCCTCCATACCTCCACCAACCTCACACTACCAACTAAATCCCCCCTCCTCTGGCTGCTACTGAAAGATTTGGAGCCCTGGGACCAAACTATGTGAATGTGCTGGGCCCCGGGGCCGTCAGGACTGCGGACTTGCCACCCATAGGACCCGGCCTACAGAAGCAGTCTTTCAGCTGTTGTTATGGGCTCGCCAGTTCGCTCTCTGTGAATCGTGGCTTTTTGTCTCTGGATCTGTAAGTACCCATGTCGACAGAAGCAGTATAACACTTGGAGAGGAACGGGATAAAGATGTTTTGGTAGCATATGGTCGAGGGTCTGCAGGCTGTTGTCGTGCTTGTCTGTCTAAGTACTCACTGGCGTAGGCTAGTGCACAGTCGCATGCAAAACATGAAGAATTTCATTGCAAAACACAATATATCCATTGGAAGCATTTTTAGAAAAATGCAAATTTTTGTCATGGCTAAAGTAAGCATGGAGGAGCTTTCTTAATTTATAGTGTGTCTCAATAAACAAGTTAAAACACTATACCATGATGCAATTAAATCAAGAATAATTAATTTTGTACAAAAGTGAACTGTTGTGATTGTTTGGCAAAAGGCAACATATCCACAGAAGTGTGATTTGAGGTCAAACGCCTGCCAGTCAATATCATAGACGTAAACATTTCCATGTTTTCATAATAACTTTTTAATTCTCCTCTGCCTGTAGTACACTGTCCTTTTTGCATATCTGCTGCTCATTGTAGCTAAAAAACTCTGTTGGCGGGGAGAAAACTACATCCACTGCTGGGAAACACATTCTCGACAGATGAATTAGGGAACATTTTTCCACTGAGCTTTCAGCATAGAAATGACACTCATATTTTTGTTCTGCCCAAGACAAGAGTCGATGAACAATTGGAGCCTATTGGCAGTGCGAGATTCTCCATCGCCGATTGGCTGCGTGGATATATTGCAGTTAGTGGAGAAACTGGCGTTTATTGCGCTTTGGAATGAAAGATGATGTTCAAGTATGTTGAACACTGGGATAGATGTCATGTTGCTAAGGGCTGAACTTGGAATGACTACCGGCCCCCAGTGATGATCCTCTTACAGCGGTGGTTCAAAAATTTTGAAAGTGGCATTTATTGCAGTTTGCGATGAAACTCTTCGAATGCATGCTTACACTCCCTCATGCCATCATGCATGCTCACACACACATGCACCACACACACTAATATATGCACATGCACAGACTTGTATACACTGGTGCATATGCACATGCACACGTTGCATGCCCATACACTCACATAAACGCATACTCACACATACACACACACACACACACACACACACACTCACATGCGTGTGCACACCAACATATACACATACATGCAGACACCCTACCAGGGTTTGTTTGGCTCATTGTATTTTCTTATGAAACTGATGTTAGTTTTATTGAGTATATTGAGTTTTCTCAATATATGCTAGATCCAGATCTCTCCTGGGACTGGTTCCATGTAAAATTGTGTTTTAAATGCAATAGAAGATGATATGATGTTTCGGTTTCTTTTTTATATTGGAAAAACATTCATGTTACTGCCACTGGTTATATTTCATCATAATGTCACTGTGCTTGCCAGAGTTGGGGTCCTAATAGGTGCATTTTGCATTACTGAGCTGTCATTTAAACTTCACTGAATTTTTTGACTGGTTCATGGCCTCATTTCCTTCGGGATAGGCTGTTGTGAGGACTTGCAGTGCGTGTGTGCATGGCTACATTTGATAGTAAGGGCATGCGAAGCCTGATACCCGTGCGCTCTACAGCTCATGTAATGAACCCATTAGACCAGTTAAGCGGTCGAAAGCCATTTGCCTTTGATTCTGACTGGTGGATTACAGGAGGGACTGCCTTGTGGTGGGGAGTTTACATGTGCTGTCACTATCGGTAAATTAACTTTACTGTTAATTAGCCTCTCCTTTCTCATTGTGCCATAGAATTAAAAGTCTTTTAAATCCAATAGCCGCTATGCAATTATTGGTCTCAAGCAACTCCTCCTCAGTGAACACTGCCCGTATCAAACATTATTTAGTTGATCATTTTCAAAATGGGTCAACACCAAAAACATTACTTATAATTGCTAAGCCTTGGTAGTGAGTTCATATGTATGTAACTTTGGATGGATATGCCAGTGCGCATATACATATGTTTGTGTGTATCAGTGTGTGTGTATGTCTGTGCAAGCTATGTTAATACAGATGGGTGACAAATTAAAGGAAAAAACCTGAATAAATGTATGGACATAAATAACAAATGCCAAAGCTTGCGTTCATTTTCCTGGTAATAGTTCAGGTCCACTTGTCACCTTCAGGGTGGAAGGGTCTCTGCAAATCAATGCAGAGTTATTCTGTGTCATCATCTGTATATCCTATGATGATGCAATCCTACCATGATGATAATGGTCCCTTCCAGGATGACAACACAATGAAGGTTCTGAAGTAGCCTAATCAAAATTGAGATGCTGTGGCGTGACCTTAAACAGACAGTAAATGCTCCAAAGCCCATGTGGCTGAATTAAAACAATTCTGCAAAGTAGGGTGGGCCAAAATTCCTCCACAGCGATGTAAAGGACTCATTTCCTGTTACTGCAATTGTTTGAATGCAGGTGTTGCCACCAAGGATGTCACAACCAGTTATCAGGTTTAGGGGTGCAATTGTTTTTTTGTCATGGGTAAAATACGTTTTGAATATCTCTTTGCCTTCTGTAAATGAAACGATCTTTTAAAAGCTGCATTTTGTGTCTACTGACATAGTCTTCTTCTTATATTAAAATTGGCTGGATGATCTGAATCATTTAAATATGACAAATAAGCAAGAGTAGGACAAATCGGGAGAGGGGCGAATACTTTTTCGCAGCGCTGTACATGTACTGTATGTCACTGGTGTGAGTGTCCCCAGTAGGCTGTGTTTAAGAGTGAATTCCCGGCTCAGTGCCACTCAGGAAGGGCCCAGGTCCGGCTGCACAGGAAACAGCCCCTATCTCACAGCATGTGCTTACACTGCACAAACACACACCGGAGGAAGCCCTCGGCGAGTGGTGGACGTCACCCAAATACCAGGCCCTCAGCACAGCACAGTCTTTTGTCACAGAACTGCACTGGCAGTAAGAGATGACTGGACAATCATCTTTGATGAAGAACCAGAAGGCTCTACGCTTAGCGCAGCGTTAGAAAAATAATCAAGTCTGTTCTTCTCCCCTGTTGGCAGCCACTTCACTCACTCCGATGCCTCTCATTGCTCTTCTGATACTGCGCTCATTTCACCAAACTACCACATTAAATCCCTTCACAGACGATTCGCACGAGCGCTAAATAAAAGTTCCATTGCCACATTACAGAAATATCTATCAATTAAAACACATGAGTGGGTGGACTTTACACATTTAATAATTCATCAGTAGTTAAAATTCTCTGATTGGGAGAGCGTGGACACCGAGGCAAATGTGTGTTAATGTAAAAGTGAGTGGGCTGGCGGAGCCTCGTTACTTTGCATTTACCCTTTCTGAGTGCCTATAAAACAGTTGAAAGGAACCAGATTTAACGACTCCCATTAGGGGAATCCGGCTTGTGTTTCCTGTGGCCCCTGCAGTAAGGGCTTGTGACAGGACCACCCCGGCTCAGGCCTGGGACCCACTAAATCCTACTGCAGTTCAACAACTGAACCCGAATCCTTGGGTCTCAGGGATAACTGTAGAGCACACGCCTATCCCTCTTATTAAACATCAGGTCTGAAGCTCAAACAGAGACATTCATGGTTGGGTCTCCTCTTCCTGTTAAGCAGAGGTCATGTTCTCATGGCATTCTGTCAGTTTTTTTACACTGATTGAGAGGTACAAAATGCAGGAAAATAAATGTATTGTGCATTTTATATATGCTGTAATTCCCACAGCTTTTTTTTAAAGCAACGACATTCAATTACCTACTATGGCCAAACTTGACTATGACCGCAAAACAAAATTATCAGGCTGGCTGCTCCCCTGAGCCAATCATCTTTGTGTTATGGTGAGAAATGACTATTGTCCTATCAGAGTCTGAGTAAACACAGATTAGGTTTAAAGCTCATATTCTGAAATCCGCTGTGTTCCCTAAATGCACTATTTCCATCGGTTTACCATTTACCAAACTGTTCTTTCTTCTTTAGTGCCTGCGATGCATTTTCTTTCTTTTAAAAATTGAGTGCCACATTGTTCAGCATTTTTCCGTCACAGAATTAACAACATCCTGGGGAGTGGGGCAAAAATAGGAAATAGTGCAGGGGGAGGTGTGCAGTTTATTTTACAGTGTGTGTCTCCATCAGCGACTGCACCAACACTGCGTCTGCAGCACTCTGTCTGTTCTTCAGAGTGCTTTACTCCACACAGTAAGCATTTATAAGAAAAGCTCCCACAGCTTTGGTCACCCATAGAAAGGTCATCTCAGTGGCTCCTCTCGCTCAAACTTGTAATCCTTAGAGTGCCATAGAGTGCCATGTTGTGACACTGGAGCACACTACACACTTTGAACAACAGAGACCCAGAGACCGCCTGCTTTCCAGGCAGCTCTGGATGTCCACCCCAGCGTATGGGCAAGTCATTTGCGTAATGTTTTTTTAATTTGGAAGTTCTGTTGGGCAGGCTGGTCAGGGGCCTTTTTGTATGGCGTGTGAGGTCTGGATGCAGGGCTTCCTGTTTCTGAGGGAAGCCTGCATGGAAGCAGCCCAGCACAATGGCATGTAGGCATGTAGGCTCGCTGGCCCTGTTGACCTCTTTATCTCTTCCTCTCTCCTGTTCTCTCTCTCTCTCTCTCTCTTTCTGTCGTTCTCTATGTCACTTCATGTAGGGTTGGTTGAATTTCAGTTTATGTTGTTTTTGCCTTGGGTTGAGTTTCTATGGTTATTGCTTTTGAACAAGGTCCCCGTTAATGGGATTTCAAAATCAAATCACTCTCTTCCCCGTTCTCTCTTTCTCTCTCTCACGCCCTCACTCTTGCTCGCTCGCCATCTCTCTCTCACTCCTCTTCTCTCCCTAAGCCTGCCATGCCATACCCTCCCACGGCCTAAGCCACACTTCAATAGAGAGTGGGAACAAGAAAAACAGCAAATGTGGGACAGTGTTTTTCTGTGCTAATTAACATCACTACGCTCCTCAAAATTTTCAGTGGGAGCTGAAAAAATAGCGTGTTCCCTTCAGAAATTATGTGCTGTAAAGCCTTTTGATGAGGTGCAAAGTCGTTTTTAGTGTTTTGAACAAGTGGACAAACCATGTCTTTGCACAGTTTGCAGTCATGTGAAAACTGACCTAATTAATGTATGTTAACAAGTTCCTCATGGAGATATTTTATTGTTGATGTCAGGCAAGTGTATAATGTGTGCAGCCAAAGCATGAAAGAACCATGTTGTGTTGTCACTATTGTTTCCCGCCTACTGCAGAGAAGAAACTCTCTTCTCATTATACTTTGGCATTTGGCTGTCTTGTCCTTACAGGTTCAAAAGAGATTAAACAGAATTGCACGTGTTTTTCATTTTAACTCCCTGGTGAAACATGAGGCTTTATTTCAGCTCTCTCCGGGGTACTATGGAATGCCATTTCACATCACTGGATAATTCCTGGCATTCCTGCTTTTGAAAAATTATCACACTGAGTGTTGTAGCTCACTGCGGCAGTGCTTTACCTCAGTGAGAATGGACAATTCATTAGCTAATGTAGACGGACCTTATTGAACTACACAGGTATTTTTAAGATGCAAGTATCTTTCTAAACTTTGAGGTGTGTCAATCCTTCATGTGGTTCCCACAGCAATGAGCTTCTCCATTCTGTTCCTGAAGGCCTACAGTTTCATTATGGCTTTACAGGAGTGCTCCATTGCTGGAGTTCTCACCTGGCGACAATTTTTTGGGATCAGCAGTGGTAAAGAAGAGTTGAACTAAAACTAACAGGAGAGCAGATCTCCAGGAACTGGATTGGGGAGCCATTATTAATACTGAGCATTCATTAAGTTTATGTTCCTACTTGCTGCTTCGGTGCAGTTTGTGTGAAGTGCCCCGCCACAGCACAGGCGTGCTCGATCCCTCACAACAGTGTTCTGTAAATGTGGAGTAGTTACACTGATTCGCCAGGATGTAGCTCCATTTTCAAGGCTTATTTCCTGGTCTCGTTTAGAGACGTCGTTCGCGGGCGCCAATGCGGTTGGCTCCAGTTTACGTCATTCTCACCCCATTCTCCATCCAAGTTGGCGGCGACATTAACATCAAAACACAAACTGTATTCTCAATGTCTGTTTTTTTTTGTCTAGCGTTTTCTCGTTTGCTAGTTTTTTTTCTAGCTAGTGAGCTTTGTGGATGAAAGAAGAATTTTGCTCGGATGAATCAGGATCGGGATACTTCTCTGCATTTTGTGCGTTTAATGGATGACTCGGATTTGGTAGCTATTCAGCGCAGACTCTTGGAAGTGCCCTCTAGCTCTTCTTCCATACACCAAAATGCTTTGCGCCGAACCAAATGGCGATCAGTGTTTGACGTCACAATGACTTAGTCCTTATTCTTTCCACAGTCTATGAGCGGGTTTGCGGCAAAGTCAGGACTGAAGAGATTGACTGCGCTCCTTTGACTTAGTTCTTTTTTTAAATCCAGTTTTCACAGTGGTTAACTTCCCCCTCCCCCACTACCACCAACCCCAGTAGTGCCCCCTATCCCCAACTTTTGCCAAAACCAAACGAAAAATTGTCGAAGATATATCTTTTGCATTTCCGTGGTCATCACACCCTGAAGGAAGGATGTTGTCTGATAGCCCTTCCTGTTGGAGACAGCTTTGGTCAATCAAGGACAGTGTGTAACAATAAAGACTTTTTAAGTGCCAGTGGTAATGGCCAGTACTATCACAACTCATTGGTGTGTGGGAAAATTAAAAAAAAAAAAAAAAAAAAGAAAACCTAATACCATAATATTGTAGATTTTTAATTTCAGTGTATCCTTATAATTCACTATTTCCCAGTGATTTTTGTTGGATGGAAGGTCATATTATTTCTGGTTTGCTTGAAAAAATTCAATGTCAGTAGTGATTTATGGCCTTCTTACATCCACTTTCATGTATTAGTTGTAGTCATTCTCTGGTTGATATCAGGAGTAGTATTGCCTGATAGATGTTTTAATGGCCATGTTTATCGTACTCCCAAGCACACGTGTGGTATATGCTGACTCGTTTGAGATTAGTGGCTGCAATAATAGTTGTTCTATGGAAGATTAAATGTGTTGGGTCTTCCTTTCCCGTTGTGTTCGTGCTCCCCAGCGCTTGACTGTCCTTTGTAAAAATTTATGAAGAAAATAGGAAAGAACAGTACAGAAAAATAAAGAAACTCAATATACAAACTTCTAACTCAACAGCTGACAACAAAGCAGTTGAAAAACGTTCTTTTTCGCATTGGATAACAGAATATAAACTCTGTACAGAAATGCCTTAACAGACTATATTTCTTTGTAATGTGACCGGTGTCAGTCTGCAGATGCTTTATGTTTCAGTACCACAGCAAGAGAAGAACGTAGAAAGGCCCTCTGCTAATAAAACTTCTTTGTGTAAGAGCGCTGATTTTGGATAAGTTTTGGTGATTCTGTTCATTATGGCTGTTGAAGGCAAATAGGATGGGGATACTGGTCTGAGATCAGTGCTCCAGCTTTTTGAGGACTTTGTGAATTCAGGTATGTCATAGTAGACAAATGCTCCAGCGAAATTCAAATTGTTCACGGACCCCTCTTGCTCCTGTCTTGCATTTAGGAAACTTCGACTCTGTGAAATACTATAACTGCTACTCTCTGATAACGTCAGCAGGCCTATCGCCCTCCACCATGTCGTGCCAGATAAAGCATATGCTCTGAGTATCATAGTATTAAAAAAACCCTGGATCTGAAGTGGGATGATTCTTTCTGCTGGGCCATTATGGTTGGTTCATTGGATGCTGGGCATGCTGTAACATGGTGGCCAATGCCTTGCTTTAATGAGAACTGAGCTTTCCCTTACAAATGTGTTTCCCTCTTTCAAATCAAGTAATTTGCTCTGAACTACTGAACTACTGCGTGCTTATGTAACTTTGTTGTTTAGCAGATGTGTTGTATTGAGCTTGTACTAGATGTTATTTAGTTATTTCTGAAATTTAGGTTCACTTTAGTGATAGGAAAATAGCAACCTAGTTGGACTAAATGGCCTGTTCTCGCCACTCATGTCACATTATGTTATGTTACTGTGGAAAGGATTTAACACATTTTCAGATTTTGTAGTTGGATGAGGAGGCTATTTATGATGATCACATTCTGTTAATTATACCTGACAGGAGTTTTGTATAAACTGTCCCTGGCTTTGACGGCACGTGTCACACACAATTCTTGTCCCCTTTACATTACATCTCAGTGTGGGCAGCCTGGTGGAGCAGAGGGTAGTGATTTCGCCTTCCAGCCAGAAGATCATAGTTCGCAATCCCGCCTGGGGCCTATTTGTGTGGACATTGCATGTTCTCCCTGTGTTAAGTGTGGGACTTCTCTGGGTACCTGGTTTCCTCCCTCGACATGCATGTCAAGCTAAATGAAGACTCAGAATTGCCTCTGGGAATGAGTGTGTGAGGTTTGTAAATGGGGAGTAATCAATTCAAGGGAGAGGTGAACTGTCCAGTGTGTGTTCCTGCCTTGCGCAAATTATCCCCGCCCCCTGTGACCCTGAGCAGTAACAGTTCGATGTGGGATGGACTTATTTATGAGGGGCAACTTATTTGTCCTGATAGCTTCACGCTTCCTGCAGTACTCTGTAATAGCGATTCCCTGAGCTGATATCACTGTGCAGCAGATTGCTGCTTCACTCACCTCTGCAGTGAAGTCTGCCTGACACGCAATCGGTGTCTATGGCTCGATTCAATATGCTTCTCATTTCAACATAAACTACTTGTTCATTCATGTCAGAAAAACTATGCAAAGCTTTTTACAATTCATGTCATATTTCATTTTCAACCCTTATGCCCCATTTAATCATTGTATCAAAAAAACCAGATTAGCTCATCACACTGAGTGCGTGGGTAAAGAAGTACATTGTGGACTTGTAACTGCCTCCATCTCTGTGATGAGCGCATCACTGATAGGACTCTCTTTTTCAGAGCATTAATTATTAACATTAATTTTTTTTTACTTTTATTTCTGTTGTGTAGTTTAATGGAGGATGTATGCTCATGAATGGCAGTACCCTGTGAATGTCTCCTGGTTAGTCTAAACTGAATGCTATTGGATTATGGGGGGAACTGCAGTTGGTTTAACCAAACCGTGTGGATTCAGGGAGAGCCCTGGCTGGGACCTTGTTGCTGAGGGTCAGCAGTGCTATCTAGGGTTCTAGCAACGGGCCTGGGGACCCACTGTGTATGCTGGTTTTTGTTCCAACCAAATTTGCAATTCCACAATTTTCTCATGGTATTAATTTTTGGTAATTACCACTTTTATACAATTATGTAAGAAATAACTTTGCACGGCCAGATGAGTTCCATATTCATATTGTACTACATAGTAATTAATTAATTTTTTTTTTTATTGATGGGATAAAGTGAGGGAAATTCTAACTGCAGTTGTAATTAAAGAATCGCTTGTTTTGGTTGTAAGCTTAAAAAAATAGAGGACTGGGCAAATGATAACAAGCCAAACCTGCTGAAACACTCCGGCACCCAAAGATGTAATAGGGGTGCCGAGGGAGTGAATAAAAGCAGAGATGCCAAGTCTCACGCCTTAGGCGTGAGTCTCTCCTCTTAGTGGCATTCACGTTCCTGTGCTGTAGTCAGCAATTATTCAATCTACGCGCACTGAAGAAATTCACTCGCGGAATTTAAGTCATTGTGCATCAAGTTAATCAGTTTCACGTGCATTACGGTGGATTTCCCCACTAGTGACACGGAAATCGATTATGACTCGGGAATTCTCAGTCAGGCTTGTCTTTACTGAGGGATTGAAAGCAATGGAATCACATAAAAATGTTTCAAATGGTCTTATTTCATTAAAACAATTTAAACGATCATGAAACACATGCATTGTTTCTAATCCCTGAGTAAAGTGAAGCACCGGGAGTCCGGAGTCATAATCGCTTTTCATGTTACTTGTGGTGAGGTCTACCTCTACGCGAGTGAAACTGAAACGTCAATGCACAAGGATTTTAATTCCGCGTGAGAATCTCATAAAGCATTAAATGAATAATTGCGGACTACGGTGAATAAGCGTAAAAAATGCCTGAGACCTGCGCCGAATGCGTGAGACTTGGCATCTCTGTAAAAGTGAGGACCCAAGTGCTAAGGACACGGGATTTATTAAATAAACAAAGAGCATAGAATCAGAAGGTATGACCTTCACAGGGAACAAAACAAAGCACCAAACTGGGACTCCTCTAGACTAAAAAAGTGCTACAAACTAAGTCTACCTGCTTGAGAAAGGGAAAAACTAAGGAATAAATAGAGGGAATGATAATTGACAGATAGAAGGCAGGTGTAATCATTAACACAGAGAACAGGGGGGTAATTGAATAATTAAGAGTAGGTAGTTGGGGAAAAGAGGAATGCCCAAGAGGAGGGGCATTACACCTGCATTGTGTTAAAGGGGTAAAGTCACATGTTCAGTAATGTAATTAGGACCCTGCTGGTGTATAATCTTCTTTAATTTGCTCTGTTAAAAATGTGCATCCTATATGCAAATATTTGCAGTACTGCTCAATTTTCATTCTACATGTTGGGCAGCTGTAGCTAAGTCAGACAATATGGCAAAAGAGAGTAGATAATGAAACATAAAAAGGAACTAATTAAGAAAAATGAGCAGCCAATTAAAATTGTGATGCAGTTGTGGTTGGAATGAAGACCAGCATACGCAGGGGTCCCCAGGGCATGACCGTGCCTGCTGTGGTCTCACACTAGGCTCGGATTAGGTAAGCCAGTCCATCAATGGGGGAGCCACACTGAAGGGCATCTCCCCTCTTTTTCTGCTGCCGCACTTTGAAATGGATTCCTGCCGCGCAGACTCTGTGATTGTGGGTCCTGCAATTAGCATTTGATACATGGCTGGCTACAGCTGTTTATGGCTGTTCATCTGGAGACCTTTGGAGCTACATTCATCTTCTTAGATGTATTTTTTTGCCATAACAGGGCTCTGCTTTGATTATTAGTAGTAGTAGTAGTAGTAGTAGTAGTAGTAGTAGTTATTATTACAGATTATTAAAGCAGAGGATGAAGAAGAGGAGGACAGTAACACAGCATACCCTACTGGGTTTTTTTTTTTTTTTTTTTTTTGGTGTCCTTGACTTTAGCCCAATTAAATAATATAATTTAATACCAACATAATAACCAGGATGTTAGTCAGGATGGCAACTCATTGTAACTGCTGGCTCATGGTTAGCTGTAGATTCCATACATCTTGACAGTTCAGCAATGCAGAGTACATAACATCTTTTTTTTCCAAAGATATAACGGCTGATTTCAAATCCTTTTACAGCAACAAAATTCCATTTTGCTTTTCTGTGCTCCTTAATGCCCCCCTGTGTGATGGGTGTGATAAAATTTTTGAAAATTTCAACGGTCAGATGTTTTTATTAAAGGGATCCTCCCTCTGTCAATCTGTCTTTTATGTTTGTGGCATTTGGATTTACGCTGGCAGAAACTCTGGCGAAGGTCACGTGAAGGTCATGACCTTTTATCAGATGCCTTATATAGCGTTTCTCTAGCGCAGCAATGGGAACCGCAAGGCCTGAATTTGACTTAAAGCGACCTATTGTCAGAGTTCCCCCAAGGTTTTGAAAAATATTCTACACTTTCTCCCTCAAGAAATTTTTATTACTCACTAATAATTTTTATTAGTCACTCACGGACTGAAAGGTCGAACCTCAAATATTTGCGTAAAAACAGGTCCCTCCATTATACTTTCGATATAATTTTGGGTCCACTCAAGTCCAGTCTCTAATAATGGGGACCCTGTGCACCATAAAAGCTGAATTAAAACCTCTTGAGCATTTACCATGGAATTTATTCAAAAGACTGGCAATAGAAATCCCTTTAAATTCTTCTTTTCCTTTTTTTTCTTTACATTTTTATAAATACAGTCATTTTGGGCATCCTAAAATTAAAAAAGGACACACCCTTTAAGGGCAATAGAGAAGCCTGACAAAAATGATAAACTGGACTTGGGGTGAGCTCAAAATTTTGTGCTGTTGGAATCAGAATTAGTGGAATTGTCAATGTTTATTTAAAATGTTAAACTTTTAAGATTTCCATTAACTGATTCTAAATTGAACTTTGGGTGAGCTCAATGTTTTGTGCACAATTTATTGGAATTCTTAATTTAAATCTCAAATGTTTGGGGTTTCAAATGTTAAACATTTCAGATTGCCACTAATTCTGATGCCAACAACTAACAAGTCTCAGTACTGGCACCCTCATCCACTTCTCTCTGAATGGTGCTTTCTGGTTACTGTACTGTCTGAAACCACCCTGAGCTGGTCAACCCAAACCCCCCTAGCAGTAGCTAGCGCCACGGGGTTTACATACGTCAGTCAAATAGTAACATATAATTAGCAAAACATCAAAATTGTTTGGCTCAGGCGTGGTGTGATGGCTGCCGCCCCACAGGGTAAAAACAGCTCAGTTTCTACCTCTTCACTTTTTGGTTAATTATTATTATGTTCCCCGCAAATGTTGCGGAGAACATAATGTTTAAACCGTTCAATATTTTTTCCAAAATCCGTATATCCTTCCGTCTGTCCTTCCGTCCTTCTTTAGCAAGTTTGTCCGGGCCATAACTTGTCCGACCACAAAACCGTTCAATATTTTTTCACAAAATCTGGTATATCATTAGATCCCATGGTGTAGATGTGCCTTTTGATATTTTGGTTCTTTAGAAATTTTTCTTTTTTCCAGTTTCCATGGTAACAAGTTCAACTTAGTGCATATTGAGGGTGGGGACCTTGTCTGGACCACTACTCATAAACTATGAGAGATTTCTTTTCTTTTCTTTTCTTTTTGTTGCGGAGAACATAATGTTTTCCCCCCTCCGTCGTCCGTCCCGTCCGTCCTTCCGAGCAAGTTTGTCCGGGCCATAACTTTTAAACCGTTCAATATTTTTTCACAAAATCTGGTATATCATTAGATCCCATGGTGTAGATGTGCCTTTTGATATTTTGGTTCTTTAGTTTTTATTTTTTCCAGTTTCCATGGTAACAAGTTCAACTTAGTGCATATTGAGGGTGGGGACCTTGTCCGGACCACAACTCTTAAACCATTCAATATTTTTTCACAACATTTGGTATATCATTAGATCCCATGGTGTAGATGTGCCTTTTGATATTTTGGTTGTTTAGAAATTTTTATTTTTTCCTGTTTCCATGGTAACAAGTTCAACTTAGTGCATATTGAGGGTGGGGACCTTGTCCGGACCACAACTCTTAAACTATGACAGATTTCTCCACCAAACTTGGCATATATTTAGATCACATGGTGTAGATGTGCCTTTTAATATTTTGCTCATTCGGAAATTTTTAACTTTTTAGTTTCCATGGTAACAAGTTGAACTTACTGCATAATGAGGTTGGGAACCTTGTCCGGACCACAACTCATAAACTATGAGAGATTTCTCTACCAAACTTGGTATAGTGTTAGACCACATGGTGTAGATGTGCCTTTTGATATTTTGTTTGCTCAGAAATTTTTATTTTTTCCGATTTCCATGGTAACCTTTTCAACTTAGTGTGTATTGAGAGTGTGGACCTTGTCCGAACCAAAACTCTAAAACACTTTTTTCTCAACCAAACTAGGCATATTGTTATATTACATGGTATAGATGTGCCTTTTCATAGTTCTCTCTTCAAAATGTGCAACCAAATATATATAATGGCGGGGAACATCATAGTGCTTCACAAGCACAGATTCTAGTTTATTTTCATTGCACTTTTAGTTTTTATCATTCCATTATGATTATTAGTAAACTTTCATCACTTATGATTTACAGCCAACTAAATTAAGTTTTTCAAATAAATCACACAAACATATTTCTTTCTGTGAAATACTTTATTTAACCTTACATTGTTTTATATGGAGTGCACACATTTTAACACTGTAAGGTTTCACAGGTAATATATTTGTTTCCATTCATTAATCACCCATTTCTTTGTCTTTGAGTTACCTGGAGCATTGGGGGTGTGTCCATGGCCGCTTCTTGAAATTGCAAAAGGCAGGTCCATGGGCAGAGCAGGCCTAATTGCTGCAATCACCTCATTCCGGCCATACCAAGCTCGCTGTGTGCTCGGGGGGGGGTTGTGGGTTTAATTATAGGTTTTTGAATTTGTTTCCAATTAGTCTTTGAGTATCCCCCTTTGTGGTGTCTTTTGGTTTGGCCAAGCCAGTTTAAATATTCCCCTTGGTGTCTCTGTGGCAGGTCAGTTTTTGCTTGAGTTTAGTTAATGTCTAGCGTTTTTGTGTATTTAAGTTAAAGTTACATTTTAGTTGACCTCTTTTATGGGCCTTATACTTAAGCCTAGGCCGTTTTGTAAGAAATCTTTCTTGGGCAAATAAAAAGCCTAACTATTGAACTAACAAACTCCTATGTCCTCATGCCTTGACTGTTCGGCCCGTTACACGTGGATAATTACACCACCACGCCAAGCCGACTGAGACTTATTGTTATTGGTCAAAAGATTGGCGCCCATTAGGTCATAAGGTATAGTCGATTTTTACAAACACATTGCTACTTCTTGCACTGAGCTTTTAAAAATCATTGAATGCATAGCCATTTCAGTCATGATACAGTTTAAAAGAGTGAAACGTCCCTCTAACATTATAAGCCACTCATTAAGAAATATTATTGCTTGCAGCTCGTTAAAATTCTGCAATGGCAATTCTGGTCAGAGCAAAAACCATCACACACAGCGTTCACCCCAGGACTCACTTTGAGAACTGTGGAGTTAGGCTACAGCGAACTACCTTACTGCCTAACTGTCGCACTGGCCTAAACATATTTTAACAGCAATGCGTTCACAGACAACCAACCCAGCCGTGTGGGAACGGTTTGTTGTCAATACGAAGTTTTGATCATTATTGATGATGAACCAAATATTGTATTGCACTGTCTTGTGCCATTACAGCTAACTTGGAAGTACCATTTTTCGCAACGTTAGCTCATAAATCGCCAGTCATACCATGGTAGAAAACGTGGCAACAAATGACATGATTGTACGCATCAAGCGATCGTTAAATCGAAGATTAATCAAACTATATGACGTGTAAAGATGCGCTTAGTGTGTCAGTAGGTAAGCGAATATGAGGCCATTGAAGTTGGGTCTCATACCCACTGATAAAGACGGAAAGGACAGACGATGAAACGTTAACGTTAGTGATTTATTCCGGTCACTCAACGTAAGTTCACCATCATACATATCTTTTCCTTGAGACGACAGAGACATCATACAACCATGCTGAATTCATTTTGCTCGCGTACATGCTCGTTTCTTTTGCCTGTAACATCCGTTTCGGAGCACCAACGAGGCACTAAAATCTGCATTACGATTCGGTCTGGTTGGAACGAATCGTAGAGGAACCGGTGCCACATTGGATGTGGGTTTCATTACCAAATCTAACGTTACTGTAGTTTGGTGTCGCTTGTGAATGGGAGGCACACAGTAGGTAAGCTGTATAATTTATGATCTGCTCCTATCAATCACGTTCACGTAACTAGGGACTCGTATTGAAATTTACACACTTTGTTTTCCTAGTTTATCGTGAGGGGATGATTGAGCTTCAGCTTCCATCGTTTTACGAGTAAGACAAAAATCCGTGTCACTCCCTCACACTCACTGACTGCGTGATAACAGTATTTGGCTTTTCAACCCCACGGATACCTGTCAGCCAATAAGACAGCATTTAGACATATTTTCCCGTTTAAAACCCTTTCTGATTGGTCTTTCTCGGCTCCGTTCATTGAAGATGAAACAATGTGCTGTCATGTTTGACTGACTTCCAGTAACGTGGTAAAACTGCCCAAAGTGAAGACCTATTCCGGGCTAAAGAAAAAATCTTGGGGGCTACAGCCTCGATTGCTCTGCGCAGGCGACGCCACTGTTTGCCATTAAATTTTTATTCGTCATTAAACAAATACATTTGCCACTGTGACTACTGCTCGTAATTTTCTACTCGTCACCTATGAATTATTTTCGTCCATGATGAAAATGACGAGCGCCAGCAGGAACCCTGTATTGTCGTTGTTATGATAGTGCAGTGAAGCTATTGTAGACATTAATGACCCAATATTCCATATAACGCAAGATACTTGCAAAGGCTATCACAATTTTTTAGTGTTTCATCAATGGGAGTGTGGTTTATCTTCCACACATTCACATTAGTAACCCCAGATGGGCAGATAAACCGATTGCACTCGGTTTAAAGAGGTTGGGTCAACTTTTCAAATATCAACAGTGCCACCCTCCGTCTAGACACTGGTGTGCACACAATAGGAAGGCATAATTAATTTTTTTTTTTTTTTTGCAGCCCTTGTCTTTATTTTGTGGATATTAATAATGCATTCTATTCATTTTGTAATCTATTGTATCTGTTGAAAAAAACTTTGCTCATCTACTTCTTAGGACAGGTGCGTAGAAGAGAAGTAAGATGATCAAAAAATATAAACTTCCTTGCCCTGTCTAACTTGCAAAAAATATAAAATAGCTAATCAGTCACCGTTTTGGTTCTAAACCTTCATCAGGCTATTGTTGCTACTGAATAGCCATTAAATATTTTTTACAAGTTATAGGGTGTGCGGGGGGTTTATATTTTTTGATTATCAACATATGGAAAGTTCTTTTGTAAATTTATGTCATTTTAAAATGCATGCTTTGTATTCACTTGGGGAACCTTATTCTGTAGAGTGTGTCTCTCCTCTCCTATCTGTGCTCACACTGCTGCCTGCCGGCCAGCCACAAGTGTGAGCCTGGATGTAGTTCAGTTTCTCTTAGCTTAACTCTTTTAGGGCTGCACTGTAAACTGAAACATGCTTCAAAAACGGACAGAATTCCTGTAAGCTGTGCTGCAGTATTCTGCCTGACCTCTCCTGGCACCTGGGGCACATTTTTAACATGTCTGCTCAATCAGTTTGCCTCCCAGACAACCTGGACATTGATGGAATTTAACTCCTGTCAGATCACATAAATATGCATGCAGTCAATTGCATTAAGGACTGCAGGGATGCCTTAGAACATCCTGTGTACATTGTGATGGAACAACTGTAAATTGATGGGCTCTACATACAAAATGGGCAGTCACTGCATGTTTTGCTGAACTCGCAGGCAGCTGTCAACATCCAGGAAGGCATGCGTGCAAGTGGATTCTGTTATGACCCAATTTTTCTGTCCTACCTTAATGCTTGCAAGTGCTGTTCTCTTAGCTACAACGTTAGCTACAAATCACTGGGGCTAAATGTTAGCAACGTCCAAGTCTAATAGTACAATAATAAGCCCAGCAAGAGGAGCGGCTCTTCTGCCTTGCCTGCATGAGCTCTACAGAAGCCACACACAAGCGCAGTAATTAGAGCACAACAGTTTAAAAGCGGTCGGGTCAATTTCAATACCACTCTCTCCATTTCACAATCGCCATCTCCAGACATCACGTCCCAAACATGCAGATTGATAATGTACATCGCTAACCATAGACAAAGTTGAGCTATGCATTGTATTTAACCGACGTATTATTACCTCCGCCAACGGAGTTGGGGCGGAGGTTATGTTTTCTCCCGTTTGTTTGTCTGTCTGTCTGTCTGTTTGTGAACAACATAACTCAAAAAGTAATGCACGGATTTGGCTGAAATTTTGTGGGTGCATTGCTATTACATCAAGGATGGACCCTATTGATTTTCACCGCGATCAGTGAAACAATATGGCCGCCACGGCAGCCATCTTGAAATTGTATGACACGCGATAACAACTTTGCTCCCACTCATGAAGATTTGGATTGTGCTGCCTTGGCGGAGGTTTGCACTCTATGAGTGCCTCTAGTTGTACTATAATGTTGCTAAGATTTAGCCCCAATGATTGTAGCGAACGATGTTGCTAATGTTGGTGAACCATGATGTGGCCCACTTGTCATGAGCAATCGGTAATTCTTTTGGCCAGGTATTTACCGTTGCCAAAAGCTGAGCTTAATCTGTATGAATTTGAAAGAATTTGTGAGCAATTTTTATGTTGAAGAAAAATTCCCAAAATTGTATCCAAATCAAGCATTACTCGGATGTAATTTCTGTGAAAGATACCTGTGATGCTTTCGACGAGCAGCGGGACTTTCTAATTGATTTCTGCTTTTCAGAAAATTTTGACTTGTATCCTACAGCATGAGCTGTGCTACGACCCGATTTTGATAGAAAAGTACAGCTGTGACCCTGAACAGTGTGTGAATATATCGTCTTAAACCTTGCCAAAGTCATTCAAAGCTGCAGCTAGTTCAATACGTGCCTCGCTAATCAGACCTTTAGTATTCAAATATCTATGGTAGCGCAGTATAGGCACCATTGTTGCAAAGTGCTCGTACAGTGTAAGGGAAGGAGATGTCAAACACAACTGTGATCTGCCATGCCTGCACAGTCTTGAGAAATAGTCTAATCAGCAAAATGAGCTGTTTTTGAACCAGAGTTTCTATTAGTTCTGGACTTTTATTTTGGCTCCGATTTCTGTGTGTACTTCATGAGACACTCAGCTTTGATATCACGTATTCATTTTTACTAGTTCAAGCCAGAGACTTTAATTTGATTCCAGTTGAGACTTCCTCCCCCTCGGTTTATACACAGTGATGTTTCTTCACCAAATCTTGATAATGGGAGCCAGCCATGGCTAGCTTTAGCATTCCGCTCCAGTACCTCTCCCTCCCTGCTCACTCCGACTTCTGCTTCATCCCAATGAGACTGTTATCTGTCGGCAGGATAGAGCTGCCAGGTCCTAACTCGTTTTTGCCGGTATTAAAGCTCTTAGTGGAGAGGTAATGAATTGATTAATGAAATTCTGTTCTACGTGGCTGGAAAGAAGATGAACGCTGATTGGCATCAGCCTGCTGCGCAATATCAATCAATACGATAGTGCAGGGAAGTGAAGCACAGTAATGTAATAAGTGGTGCGCTGAGACTGCATGTCTCTGTAAACTTCGAGGGCAATTATTTCCTAATTGTTTATTATGTACCTTCCCATTTATGATGGTGAGAAAGGCATTCATTAGCATTCTGGTTTACATTTATGGGGTGGCTATTCGATTTAACAACGAATGGGCGATTGAGTGCAGCGAAATGCCCTGTGGTAAGCTTGGGGTTACATCCTCTAAGGCCTCTCAGTTCAGTTGTTGTGCCCGTGAATAACGACATGTTTGAGGAGGTAGCGACCATTACAGAATGGATGTGGGCGGGGCTGTACGCATTCATGCTCATTTACATGGTAACTCAGTGAATCACCTTCAGGATAATATTCAGATTGACCACTCTAGGGTGCAGGGCGTAGATGGCTGTAAAGGAACAACACTTCGAGAGATACAGCATTGTTAGAGCCTGTATTTTCAGATTATTCCTTAAATTGTGTCTCATGCAACTTGTAAAGTGTAGATCAATATCGGTTTGAACATTTAGATGTAAAATAGGCCCAAACTGGGGGATTTGGTATTCGCTTACTGTGAGAAAGGGTACAAGTGTGCTGCCTTGTCGTGTGCGGAACTGATTATGGAGGATTCTAGTTGCAAGCTGATTACCCATTGAATTTTAGTGGGGCCTTGGAACTATTATCCTACCACCAGCTTGTCTCTCAGCTATCAGATTGCATGAAGAGCCAGATCATGATGGCCTCATGGTGCAACCAGCTTCCATGGTAGTGTTTCTGAGCTGTCTTTAATAATGATTTAAAATGCGCTGTTTCTCACTCTCTGTTGTTGCCTTTTAACCAAGCAGGTAGCATGACTGAAGTGTTTTTGCGCTTATTTATAGCATAAGCTTCCTGAATAACCAGGCATTTTCTTCATCATAATGAGCGGAAAATTTGGCTTGGTTTCCTTGTTTTTAGAAAATGTATTATTTTTCCACCTTTTCACTGCACTCCCACGGAGATAATCCAAATGAAATGCGCTTTAAAATGAAAACATTCCTTTGTGCATTCAGAATAGTGACTTAGGTGATAGAAAAAAATGGCTGTAGACATGGATTGAGTTCAGAAAAATTAACAGGCTAACATGCCAGACCTCGCAGTTAAAGATTCATACATGCTGTGGCACAGCAGAGGGTGATGAGGTCATCGAGTGTGGGTGCTTCCTTTGCTTTAAAAACAATACTGACAATTGTTGAGAAACATTAACATTGTCGGTGATCTAGTGGGTGTCTATCCTCAGGAAAGTTGCACATCGAGTAGACTTTCTGGATAGATTCTGAGAAAAGGAAAATGAAAAGTAGCTTTTTTTTGGAGATTAGTTTTTGTCCGTGGCTTATTTTGAGCAGATGGTTAAAAAGTAACATTTGGCTGCCAAAGGCCTTTGGCCAAAACCTTATTTTTTAATCATAAGAATAACACAAAATATGAAACAGCTTTGCAAATCATTGTAGCACAGCAAACACCCTCTATTATTCTTCCTTGGCTTTTTGTTTGAAATGAATACACACCAAATGACCTTGTTTCGAGATGCTAAACTAATGTGCCTGATGATTACCTTTCCAGTGCCAATATACATAGAGAACAATACCAAAGACAAATATGGCTAGTTGTTTTCCAGACAGGTTGCTTTTGCATGGTGTATTTCACCTTTTCAGTAACAATACATAGCACAGCACCAGAAATACAATAGGTATTTAACAGTTTTACTTCAAAAGAAGGGTTGCAGTCCTTAGCTGCATCACATGATACGATTAAAGCCGACAATTACTACTTTCACTGCATATTTGCGGTTTTTAAAACCAGTTTGCTGGTGTGCAGAGCCTGAAAGCAAATGTTTGTATCACTGTCCGCATACCTAGGGAATCCAGCTGAGATCAACCAATGTTTTTTTTTTTCCTCCAAAGGATGAGTAATGAGGATGACTGACAGGAAAACAAAGTTTTATCAGAAATAGTATATCAGTCCATTTGTCATGTCGTCTTGTTTTAATGAGATTTCTTCTTGTCGTTCTCTGCTCGTTATTTTAGACTCTGGTGAGCGTGAGGTACACAGATCTTTCTGACACCTCTAATGGGCAATGCTATTTAACAAGATTGTCTAGCTGCAAAACTCCTGAATGTCTTTAATGCTGCAGGCTATGGATATGAGGATGCGTGACATAGTCTCAACAGAAATAATTTTTGAGTCAATTAAAATGATAATGAATGCCAAATAATAGCCTATACCATTTTTAAACTTTTTTTTTTTTTTTTTACTCCATGATGTGTTTTTTTGCAACTAAGCCCCAAAGATTTCTTATTATTAGGTGGCCTTTCTGAGATTGTCCTTTGTCCATTCCAACATACTGTAGAGCTGGTTCTTAATACTATATCTCAGCTACATGTTGCACCACTCAGCAGCACAACCTTAATTCTTGATTTGATTATTTTCTTAGTGAAATGTAAGGTGAGGGAAAACCATTGTATTCTGTCATATTGAACTTTTCTATATCCCATACAATCTGCTTTTAAAACTCAGTGTTAATTTTTTGCTCACCTGGACCAAAGTTCCGATAGGCTTATGTCATGGGCCGTCTGTCCGTCGTCCTTGGCATTGGTGTCGACGTCGTCCGTAAACGTCTTCTTCTCCGAAACCACTGTACCAATAAAGCTGAAATGTGGCACATATGTACCTACCCATGAGGACACCAAAGTTTGCTCATGGTGTTATTTAACAGCCTGTACAGGCATAAACAATCCAGGTGAGCTACAGTGCCCTTGGCACTATTTTTGATATTATCCATTCACAAAAAGCAATATGTTTCAGAATTTTCTGAAGTTTATTTGTAAAAATTAATTATTCTTTAAGTGTACTAAAGTTGCACCATAATCCAATACCCATGTTGGCTGAAGGTAAATTTTCTGACCCACTCTTTATCATCATGTGTACTGCACATTAAATGTTTGATGGTTCAGAAACGGAGTTCTTTGGACACTTATGGCTATCCAAACAGAACAGCAAGAAAACGCACTGGCACTGTGGGCTGAAATGATCTGATTTGCCTGGGGCTGTCATGTCTTGCTGCTGGGTCAAGATGTCTTGATTGGATACATCATGGCACTGAATGGAGGCGAGCTTGACAGCATTCTTTTTAATTTCAGTCCACGTGTCCTGGCGTATAACTCCCACATCCCCACATTTTGCCGTTACTTTGCTTCCCTGACCTCTCACTTGATCTCTGAGTGGTCATTGAGATGACAGCATGGAAACTGTCATATTCATACATCCAGTCCATATGCATGTCATACTCTTAGCTGACTTAAGCTGCCTAATTATTGATTATGATGGATGTGCTTAGCCCCAGTGAATGTTAATATACAGTGGGCTGGTCCTCTAGTAAAATAGATCCTTTATGTGCAGTGTTATTCAAGAAGTGGCCAAATCCTAAATACTTTGGCGTAATTACCAGCTCTGAGAAGCTTATGACATACCATTTTTTGTTGACTGGTTCAGATTGATCCAGTTGGGCTGTGGTTAACAGCAACTGTCCTACCAAGTATCCATGTGTCCCTGTCAGAGAGTGTTGACTTGTTGCCAGTATTTTTTCTTGCTGCTGTGGTTATTGTATTGATGTTTTGCATACGTTCTCATATTTTTTGACTCAGTTCCCCTCGTAATGTTAAATAATTTTGCCGCTTTGTGACTGATACACCAGCTACTTGGACGCCCACTTTTTGGCCCCATTAGAACTCCGTTAGTATCCTCACCCTGTCCTAGAGACTTGAAAAGCAAAGTGCTCTACTTAAACCTCCTTTAAACTGGCACACTGCTAATCAGCATTCAGATGCATAGGCATTGTGTGGATGGTGTAGTTATTGCAGATTAAATACGTCTTATAGTCATTTTGCAGGGATGCCTCTGATATCTGTTCACCCCGTATACTTTTATACAAAAGACAATAAATGAACCAACAAAAATGCCAGACACAAGAATTGATTCAGTGTGAATTGCTTAGATAAGATTTCTCATGCCCATGCGGTAGTTGCAGAAGTTTGAGTACAAGCCTATGCTTGAACTAACATATTTTAAGCATCATGCTGTGGGAGGGGGTGAACACTACTTTGTCCATTACTCCATCTCTTGGATTTGAGATGAAAGTGCAAATTGTCCACATTCATTTTAGTGTATTCATGTTCTTATCAGGTCATACAATCAGAAATTGCTTCCCTCGATAAACGACTTCATTTCTCCCAGAATTAGGACAGTATAACAATATGCATGTTAGCTTTCATTTCTTGATTTTAACAGTTATTTGATCTCTAAGATTCCTATAGGAAGGCATTCAGATGACCATTTAAATAACATTTACAGCCTCAATTCCACAATAATTGGGACAGTATGTAAAATGCAATAAAAACAAAATCAATTGATTTATATTTTTACCTACATTTGCCTATTAATAGCAAATAAAAAATTTAAGTTTCACCTCATCAACTGCTTTGTAGTTGCTTTTTGTACGTTGTAAATATTTGCAAATTCTGAATTTGATGCCAGCGATGGGAGAGGCACTAGTAGCACCTAAAAACTGAAAAGTGCACCTTTTTCCGAGAAATTCCTACAAAAACTTAGAATACATCGAGGTTTACTGAAGATTTGAGGCCAACTCGGTAAACCTCGGAAAAATTTTACTGAGGTATCCCAAAGTCTGTCCAGTTTATTTAAGTTTGGACAACACCTCAGTAAACCTCGGTTAAATTTTCCAGAGACACACCAAGGATTGTTTGGCCCACTGAGGTTCAGAGACCACATCAGTATATAATGGCCAGTACTGTAAGCCTGTACTTCATCCGACAGTATCTAGGGCCTGGCTTAATTACACTGCACCTCGTTGAACAGGCAGTACTGGTAATTTGCATAATTAATGGTGTTTGGACTGCAGCACTGGAGGGAGGTCTTTTATGAGGCATGTGTTTTGACTGTCTTCACACCTCTCCTTTGTTCTGGTATGAGCATAGGCCTAGCAGACAAACTTTGGTCTACCTCTGTATAATTTTCCTGAGGAATACCTATGTGGTCTCTGAGCTTCAGTGGGCCCGACAATCCTCGGTGTGTTCGGGAAAATTTAACCGAGGTTTACTGAGGTGTTGTCCAAACTTAAATAAACTGGACAGACTGCGGGATACCTCGGTAAAATTGTTCTGAGGTTAACCGAGTTGGCCTCAAATCTTCATTAAACCTCGGTGTAGTCTAAGTTTTTATAGGAATTTCTCGGAAAAAGGTGCACTTTCTCGTTTTTGGGTGCCACTAGTGAGGGGAATGGAAAGACTGGAAAAGTGGTGGAAATTTTAGAAAAACACTGGTTGAGAACATTCCATAGGTAAATAGGTGAATTGGTAACAGGTGATTCATTAGCAAGATCTTTTGATTTTCACCATTTTGCTAGAGCTGCATGAACAAAGAGTTAAGCAGTGTAAGAACATTTGAAAACGTGTTGCAGATTATAAAGCTCCAAATATGGCAACGAAGACTGTAGACTATTGACTAACTGAAGTCCTATATCAGGAAAGAATGGGAAGAAATTCCATGTCTGAAACTCTGAAACTGACAGTAATTGAGTGGTGCTCAGTGTCCAACCAAATGGGTGGAGTTTGACCCAGTCCAGCTCCACTACTCTGGACATTGTGAAGCTCCATCCACCAGTTGTAAGAGTTGTGTGAGTGAGTTGGGGTGTGGCTGGACCTAGAGGAGGAGCTACACTAGGCCAAGCTCCACCCACTAGCTCTACTTCGAGCAGACTCTCAAAAATAGTGTGTTCAGTTCTAAAATGACTGCTAAATATTATTAATAGAAGCGGTGATATTAAACAATGGTGAACATGCTCCTGTTCCAATTTCATTGGAATGTGTTGCAGACAGCATAGTTCTTATTTGCTATTATTTTAAGAAGTTAATGAGTTGAAACTTTACTTTATTTGTCTTTGTAGTTTTGTCAATTGAATGTAGGCTGAAAGGTTTTATGGTCTGTCAGTATCCTTACTTAATCCTCTCCTGTTCCAGCAGTACTGATTGGGTAGATCCACCATACAGTAAAGTTCCTCTAGATGAGTTCAGCTTGCATAAATTTACATAGACCTATGTATGGTAGTCGAATGCATAGCACTCGGCAAGTGACGGTAAAGATCTGTGAACTTTTAAAGTAGTGGATCTGCGGTCATGTGAATATACGGGAACCTACACACTACTGCTCTGGAGGACTTTTGAACATCAAGCTAGAAAACATGTCTATAACATTGAATTATTAAGATTGAGGCGAGTCTCTTTTTTAAATATTGATATTTGTCTCAGATATTCTGACATATGGACAGCAGATTACTGCATGCTGCATAATCTAATGTAAATGTACGTCATGTTGCGTGATTGAACTTTTTTCCAGCATGCTGGCAAACTTTTTGGTTGCCCGTTGTCATCTGCTTAGTCACGTAAGACCCTCAATTTGATGCTATTTTATGCGGACATATGATGCATTCTGTAAAAGCTGATCGATTAGTCTGCAGTAAGCTTACGCAAGAACACAAAATTTCTGCAGTAAGTTGCATAAGGCATTACATTACCTTAAGCGCGTAAGCTTTCTGCATAGTGGATTTACCCTATGAGTCAGTTTTGCGGTGTTGTCTCCTTTAATTGGTTTATTGTCTGATTACTCCCCACGCCCCTCTTGGGCTCTGGTGTTTCCCTTACCCTATTGTCTTATGACTGGTCTATATAGGTTGCTTTTTCCCTTCACCTGTTGCTAGATTGTTCTGTCTGCTAAACTTTTCTTACCTGTGAGCTACCCAAGCTTATACTCTCCTCCATTATCGGTAAAAAGAAAAGTGAAATTTTTAATAGTATTTTTGAGCCTTTTATTAGCGACAACCACTCCCTGCTCTTCAGCGGCCTCCAGAGCCGGGGCTGATTCCCTTGGGCAAAGGTCCTGGTGATTCTGCGAATGTGCAGTCCTGCAGGTGCAGGAATTTGGATTGACTACCTGGCCTCTGACCCCTGGACAGTTCTCGACCAAGGCTTTGAAACCCCCTCAACTACTGAATGCAGATCGCTTGACTCAGTCTGTCCCAGAAAAAATGGCCTGCACCTCCTTCTATAGTACTGATCCTGTGTTCTGGCTTTATAATAAACAGCCCACGAGGCACTTTCAGTTGACTTGCATATGGTTCCTCTTTGCGCAGTTCATAACAGAAAGTGATTTTCAAGTTACTGCTTGCTGTTTTTATTTGCATGTTACACGTTGTTCCAAGTCTTCTGGAATTGAGGTTGTGCATGATTTCCCCATTAGCTGGTTGGGACTGAGGCAATCAATTGCATTGGCCTAGTATAGAGCCAGTGATGTGTTACACAATAGCACAGGTTCACATATTGTTGTGGAGGACTTGCAGTTATATTTTCTCAGGGCAGCTGCTAATGCTGTATCTGCTGTCCTGTGTTGGCATTTGCTCATTTCCAGGTCTACTGCAGCTTTACCATTATGCTATTATAACATTAAAAAGTCAAGCAATTGGTGGCTTTTCCTGGTCACTTTTTCCCTAAAAGTCTCAAAATCACTTCCTTCTAACAGTGCTGAGTGCTTCACAATAAACAGACTTATCTGCTTGCCTCTCATAAACTAGCAAAGAATTAATTTGTCTTGTTATTTGGGCCCCGCACGTTTTGATTCTATCTGCAAAACCAAATATAGCTCACAAATTTACCACATGATAAAATAGGAGCACTTCGTTTGAGTACATAATTCTTGTAGAATAGCTGTAGTATTCTTAATTCCTCTTCAGATATTAGTCAAGTCATTCCTGAGTATCTGCTTCTAGTTTCATGCAGGATGTCTGTGGTTGACGTTTTCTTTGTTCTCCTGTTCCCAAAATGACTTGTGTGTATGTGTCTGTGTGTGTGTGTGTGTGTGTGTGTGTGTGTGTGTGGAGTCAGGGGAATTTGAGTGTGGGCATTCTCGAGGACAGCGTGGTTGAAAGCGCCTTCTCTTCTCATACACCGGAGGCTGACAGTCTCCCACTCACTGTTACACCACTCACTTCTGCAAAAGCAGCACGCCTCCTGATTACTGCTCTCAATGGCAGCTCCTATAATGTATCAGCCCTGGTACATCAGACCCCAAGGTGACCCGGAACATTCTGAGAGGTCTTTGTATCAATCTTGAGAATTTTTGTGAATGCGCCAGGTATCAAACGTGTAGCACTGTCTCGTGACCCACTTTGAGGCACTGCAATGGGCATGACACTCCAAATGGGCAACTGACAGAGCTCTAATGCTGTTTATTGAGCAAACTAAAAGTTTAAGTTTGCATGCAGGCACCAGTTGGTGATATTTGGTTTTGCTGTAATATATAGAGAGGATAGTATTTGGTGGAGAAAAAGATGTATTTGCGCTTGCATACATGTGCATGCATTTAAGTGATAGCATCAATGTGTATCTGTCTGTCTGCTTGCGTGTTGAACGTTGTGTGGTTTCCTGGCTGAGAAAGGCACGCATGTGTCTTGCTCAAACAGCGCTTGTCATTTGGAAGCTATTTATGTTAAAATAGCAGATGGTAACATGTCTTTGATAAAGGCCAGTGACATCATAGGTCAACCTCATAAAGTGGAGATGATGCATGAGAGCTGAAGGGTTTGGTCCAGCCGGGAACTATCGAGGTGAGAGGGTCAATGTTCACGAGAGCCATCTAGTCAGTGCACTGATAAACAAGAACGTAGAGTTGTCCATGTAGTGATGAGTGTGCATGTATTCGCCATATGAATTCTGATGAAAGGATGAACGATTGTGAGATGATAGTCTAAATTTGAAATAATAAGCGTGAATGTTTGTTTATTAATAGTATACCCTGCACTTATGACAATTCTTGTGAGAGAAGTTAGCTCCATAATAATGAAGGGTGTATTCTAATCAGACAGCAGTCTATTCTTCAGGAGTGAGAGCCTTGATTCTCTGCTGTATTGAAAGAGTGAATGCTTATGAGAGAACAGTATGCTCTGCTCTTATGAGAGGGTGAAATCTTTCGCGGAAACAGTCTAATCTGCTATAAGAGAGAGCATACTGTACTCTGTAGTTGGCTGAGTCCTTCTGGGGGAAGGGTCATCCCCGCAGTAATGGAAGGGTGAAGTCTCGTCTAGAGAGGCAGAATCGAGAGCATTGATTATTGTGTCTTTTGGCTGTTTGTCTCTGGAGACATAGCTGGTCTCTGCAGCGGCAAGAATAGGTGAGTTCACCCTTTCGAATGACCAGCATTCATATAAATATTTGGATTAAGATGTGGTCTGATCTTCATTGAAGTTATAATAAAGAACAAGCACAATCTGCTGGAACTGATTACATGCAGTATTGTATTGCTCATATTACATACGACATTCAAACATTTACAGTGTAGGTTGGAAGAATTATGTAGTCCTCTTAGGTAATGACTTCAACGAAAGCTAAGCGATGTCAGGAGTTAGAAATTCTGCAGTCCCATCAATAAATCACTGTGGGGTGGAGCTACTTTGACAGAAGAAAAATACTCCAACACCCTTAGTTTGCTAACTCAGTGAAATCATCTGCATAATGTCCCATGTCGTAACAAAAAGATCTCGGGAGGCCTACAATCAAGCATCGCTGATTTGCCTGTAGCTGAAAAGGGTTACGAAGTCATTACAAAGAGTTTTAATGTTCATCAGTCCACAGTAAGAAAAAGTGTAATTGGAAACAATTTAGTGAAATGGCTTCTCTCCCTTGCAGTGGATGCCAAGCCAAGAGAGCTCCAAAGGTACTACACAGAATGCTCAGTGATGTAAAAAAGAGAACTAGAGTAAGGGTTAAGGTTGGAGGGAATTATTGGAACTGGATAACCTCTCTGGTCATGAGTCTACTACACACAGGCATGAATGTTTTTTAATGCTCCAAGATGACATGCTGTGCACCTGAAGTTTGCCCGAGAGCATTCTGACATTCCATTACACCATGAGGAATATATTCTATGGACTAATGGAACTAAGATTAGTTCAGGAAAAACACGCAGCAGTACGTTTGATGTAAAAAAAAGACACTGCATACAAACATGAAAACATTGTCCCTGCGGGAAAGTACGATGGAGAAAGCATTATAATTTGTTGTCTTTTGCTGTGCCGGGGCCTGAGTAGCTTGTGATCACTAAACAGAAAAATGAACCAGGTTTATCAAAGTATCCTGCTGCAGTGGTTCTCAAACTCAGTCCTGGGGGCCCACTGTTTATGTTGAACTTAGTTCCAGGCAAAATTCTTGTCCTTGAATTTTAATGAGTTTTTAATTTCTGCTGATTGCACTAATAATGTTAATTGGGATTCTTTGCCCTTTTAAGCCCTTCTTTGCCCAGTGTTAGAAATGGCTTTCCATGACATGGAGTGTCATATAGCACTGTATTGGGCATGGCTTTTTATTGCATAAAATTAAGGAAAATTCTAACAGATTAATCTATGAAAATAAATTGGGTTCTAACTGGAAATATTGTGAACACATTTTTTTAAAATAAAGAATTCAATCACAAAGCAAATCACAATGAGTCAGACCTGTTTTGTGCTATTTTAGCGTTAATTTCTTGGGAAAACATTTTTTAAGAATGTAAGAAAACATGTTCTGAAACCTAATTCGCCGCATATTAAAGAAATGTAAAAAAAAAAAAGTCATTTTTGTTGTTGTTGTATTTATTCTGCCATTTTTCTGGATTGCTCTGGCCTTTGTCCTCATGATGTAGTTTAAGAGAGTAAATCATCTCTTTTCATATGAAAGGCAACGAATGGAATTAATCCCTTGCTGAAATTTGGGGATAGCATTGTGACCGTGAGAAATGCTGTCATGCAAGGCAATGTCATTTTGGCTGTGCCAACTGAAGCTCTGGGTGATGCTGCAGGATAATGACCTTAAACTTTGATGCAAATATGCAACAGAATGGCTTCAAAAAAGAAAATCCACCTTTTGCAATGGAATTTCAAAGCAAAGGCCTTGACCTCATGAAGATGCTGTGAAATGACCTCTGGAGAGCCTTTCATTCCAGACATCCCTAGGATTTGGCTCAGCTGAAGCAGTTACGTTAAGAGGAATGGTCTAATAATCTTCCTGAACGTTGTAGAGGTCTGATCTGCAGCTGCCATAAGCCTTGTTTGAGGTCATTGCTGCCAGATGGAGATTTGGCCAGCTATTAAATCCAAGGGTTTGCTATACTTTTCAATTAGTACTGTGAATGTTAAATGGCTGTGTTCAAAAAAGGATAAAAATATTGTAATTGATTGTGCGTCATTAGCTTTACACATTATTTTTGTTAGTATGTACTAGATCAGATCATATTTTGCTACCAATCAATGCAGAAAACCAGGTAACTCAAAAGGTTTCACATATTATTCTCTTGCCACTGCCATTTTTTTTCAATGGGAGAAAGTATTTGAAAGCCGGGTCTGCTAAGCCACCCCCAACACACAAACTATGGATGCTGAGCACCATAGGCACTCAAGTCTGTGGACACAGCACCCTGGGAGACAAATTACATTGCGGTAATGTAACCCCTTGCTGCCATTGCTCCCTTAGTACTGCGGCTTCCCCTCGACAAATATCTGTGTAATCATGCGCACTCTGAAGCTGCCTCGGCGAACTGAAGACGGCGCCTTTGTTCGAAACTCGAGTCAACACTATTTCTGCCGTATTCAGCCGGAGGATGCGCTCCTCATGAAGAATCAGTCACCACTCTAGGTTTCGAAGGACCGGGTATTTTATTATTATTATTCGGCCCGGAATATTTTTGACCTGCGCAGTCGAGCTGCAGTATTTACTGCACAGCGCGATTCTCGTGCGCGCCTGCCTGTAATTACACTAGACTGCTGTGATTTTCCGCGCATGTTGTCACAACAGCAGCTCGCACCCACCCGCGAACTAATCCTGCGTCTTCGTCTCCTCACAGCTTTTTTAATCGCTGCACATGTCCATATTGACTTACAGTAGCTGCCTCCGCGGGATTCAGCAAGGGCAGTCGAGGCAGTTATGTCATAAAACGTTGAAGCCGAGTGACTGTTTCTCCAGCTGCTTGTGTACTTTGACCCGCAGTTGCTCAAAAACATGCTTGTCATTGGCTATTTAACCCTGGCCCGGCTTTCTAAGTGTAAAATTCTGAACAAAAATTAAAACAAATGCTCCGTATCACTGTGTATTTTTCAGATCGACGCACTGAAAAATGATTGAAATCCCGTAGTTCATGACCACTGCTAATATCCCTTCCCATTTAATGGCAGTGCTTTAACCTCATTGGCTACGGGTGTCCAAGCGACCTGGTTTGTGCGTGCGAGGCCCCACAAGTTATCAGCGCGGTAATGCCCTACGGTGGAGTGTGGAGGACACTTTCCTCTTTCACTGAGTGCATTTGTCCTCTTCTCACCCGGACTGAAGACCCCTTTGAAGTTGATCACAGACACAAGTTTAGCAGATAAAAGCATCAGCACTGCTGTGATTGGCTCTAGGTTCCCTGCTGTGAACAGAAGAGGCTATCGACAGGGTGCATTATGAACATATACAGGGCCTTGTTTCATGTGGGTGATGCCTCCAGCTTGATGTACTGTGTAGTGGGTAGAGAACTGGAAGAGTGGGGTGTCGCAGATCCCGAGAGAGTAAGCGTTGATGTAACTCATCATGATGCTAAATCTGAGTTCTTGTTGCTATCAATAGTAGGCCTTGGATGCATTGGTAAAATTTGAAAGATAAGCCACAAAACTACAGCATTCTTAAAAGTGTGGCTAGCAGAAGTGAACAGGTAAAACAATGTGACAGGGCTGATTATTATACGGAATTGGTTCTTATCACTGTGGCCACAGCTGGGTTCTAACCATAGGCTCCATGATACACAGAGGAATACATTCCAGTGGTTGAAAAGTAAAACTTTGTCCATGTTTTACATCCACCCATAAACTTAGCCAGCTTATATTATAATTAGTTCAACCTTCCGGCTGAAGGTTTGCTCTAATTTGCAAATCCAGGTTGTTGGAACAAACTACTTTATGAAACTGCATTGTCCTCCTCTGTTGTTATAGTGCACTAAAGCTGTCCTGACTCTGGTTAACTGCTGCCTTTGTTGTGTGTGGTCTTAAGTTAGATGTGGGTATGGTCTGGACTTTTATATGCGGGGAATAATGTGAGTAAACTGAAATGAAATCTGTGAGCAATATCTGCTGAGATCTGCTAATTTCTCTCTCCTTCTCAACTGAATCACATAACATATTTTGTTATTACAATATTTGAAAATGAGGACAAAAATTCTGACTTGACATGCTTTTACACCATTATTATTGTCCTTGTATATTGTTCGCTAGTTTATTATATTTTATACAAATGATCAGTCTGCCCTCTTGTGGAACTTTTTGATAGTGCAGCGTCTCATATTTTGCCCCACGGAATTATTTTAGGCGGTGTTTTGTACTTCTCTGGCCATGCTGCCCTCGCCCGGAAGGAACTGAGGTCATCGGTCCAATCGCCCATTTTTCCATTCATTTTCCATTCTCCCTTCCTTCCTTGCGCTTGACTCGAAATTACATCAGGGGCCACCATCATCAAGGAGATTTTTTATCTATTACATGAATTACGAAATGTTGAAGTTTCCCAGAAATTGCTAGAGTGAGTAAAGATGGCACCATCCACTGCAGAAATAGTTTTGCGGGGCTTTGTGATGGAGGTGATGCGTCTGTGAATCCTTCTCTTCTCTGCTGAAGCAGGTGTCGTTTCGTACAGATATTGGTGTGAAGACGTTCCTTGTCTCCAATTCACATTTCTTCTGAATTTATTTGCATACTGTGTACATTATATATACTGTAATATTATTCTAATATTTGTTATGGTTTCACTTTACTGTGGGTTGCCTAATTACCTAATTTCTTGAGCATATTTGCTTCCATGGAGCTGGTTTCTGCCTTAGTGTTTAAATATAATTATATCTTATGTATCTGTTTTATTACACAATATATAAACTGTCTCAAATATCTTTTTGAGACAAGATTGCATCAAGGCGTAGTGCTTGGAGATGGCATGTAAGGGAAAGAATAAAAAGTTGGAGTAGACTGATTACATTTCTCCAGCCGATATAGTAAAATGGGTGGAATACCTCAAATGATACGTGCTAAAAAGAATACAGGCAGGATGGCGATTGTGTACTTTGCCGCATAAATTGAAACTATGTATTTTCTTTCATTTTTTCCTGATTTAGCGCTGCCTACAAAAGATGTTTGTTCATGACTAAATTCATGTACTTCTTTCCTATAACTTGTTGAACTCAGTGAGCAAAATTATGCTCGTTGCCTTAAAGTGGTAATCCGTAAGATTTGAATTGGTTTGTTTATATTGACATCTTTGGCAGTAAGCTGTAATTGCTGGTGCGCTTCTGGACCTCATTTCCCATAACTCTTGTCGAGACCCAACAGTGTCGCCTGTATGACGTCGGTAAATTGACGGCTCCTACCAGTTCCACGCCTCCTCAACAATGGTGCCTACTTGGCGACTTTCTCGCTAGATGTGGCGACTTTCCAAATCATCTTGGCGACTTTTTTTGTCAAAAGCGCCTAGCGACTTTTTCTGGTGTTATTGGAGACTTTTCTGCTATTTTGGCGACTGACGTGAAAGCAAGTTTCGTTTTGTAGTTACTGTCCTCAACGAGCCCCTCCCCTGTCCGAAAGCAGTAAAAGTCTGGAAGATGCGCGATTGAGTGCGGAATCTGAGTGAAATGAACCCCCGTCAACAAATGAAGCCGCGATTCCCCCCCCCAGCCCGTCAACAAAATAAACCGTGTCGCCCCCCCTTGTGCTGTCGCAGCATGATATTGCATGTGGATTTTCACCCCCTTTTTCGAACTAAAAACGCCAGAAATGGACAATTTTATGTACAGAAAACATGTTCAAAATACATTTACCTTTCCATTGACACATATCTTTGCTTAGTTTTTCCAAAAGTAAAAACAGAGAATGAGGATAAAAACCTTATTTCGTTTTGTTAAGACAAGTTCTCCTCTATGGGATTTATGTACAAACGGAGATACACGAGCATTTCTGTACAAATGGAGATACACGTGCATTTGTGTACAAACGGAGATATACGTGCTGCAGCACGCACTGCCTGCAATAACCTGTATAAAATAAAATAAAACTGTGCATAACCGGAGGATTGGGAACTACGGGAAGCCTGATGACATCACTGACGTGTTGTGCGATACCAGACTCGTCCAAAGGGGTGTTTTGTTGCGGAGCTTTGACAGTTTTGTGAGGGACTTTCTCTAGGCGCAAAATAGCGACAATGGAAAGTGATGCAGGATTGGCAGTGGTAATGAAAGGGTTAAATGAAAAAAGACCATTTGAAACATTTTTATGCAATTCCATAGCTTCCAACCCCTGAGTGAAGAAACGCGTGAGAATTCCGGAATCATAATTGTTCTCATATTACTAGTGGCGAAATCCACCGTAACACATGTGAAACTGATGAACTTCAATGCACAAGGACTTCAATTCCACCTGAGAATCTCTACAAACGGTCTGATAGAATAATTTTTGACTACAGCACGGGAACGTGAATATGTCATTTAAACTCAAGCCAAATATATGAAAGTTGAGAGCCCTGTGTAAATAATGAAAACGGTAGCTGGTTAACAGGTAACGTTCTAACTTTTTTTTAATAAAAATGATTTGTCGTGGCGGTTAACGTTGCTTTTTTCCCGTTTGCCTCCTGAAATTACGTTATAATTTTAGTTTCAGTCGTAGCCTCAACAGAGACTCAGCTAACGTTAGTTTCTACTGTGCACAGTATAGCTACACAGTATGCTATTTGCCATTCATTAGACATCAAGGCATCCAGTAGCGGTGTCTTTCCGCTTCTTGGAAGGCTGCATTTTTAACGGTCCTCCCTGAATTCCATCCGTAAAACTGACATATAGTGTAAGGGACAAGTTAGATTTAGGGTTAGGGGATAGAGCCAAGGTTCAGGTTAGGGAAAGTACCGCTACTGGATCCCTTCTGACGTCTATCTTGCCATTGCTTCTCCCGGGGTTCCTTACTTCCTTCAAGCTAGCTTGCGGCTCCTCCTACCTTCTGGACAGACCAAACACTGCTTACTGACGTAAAAAGCGTCACTAGATGTGCGCATGTATTTGAATATAGCGCGGGAATGTCGCCACAGACACACTTATCGCTTTACCTGGCAAAGAATGAAATAAGTGCTTTCATCAGTGGGTCATAGGCCCAATCATCGTTGTTTTATCCTCCTCTCTGATAGACACTGACTTAACTGACAGTAACGAGACGGAAATCTTACGGATTACCACTTTAATAGGTTGCGTCTTGATATTTTGATCGAAGTGCCTCCCAACCTCTGCTGTGCCCTCCACTAATATTGGCACCCTTGTTAAATATGTAGAAAAGTGGTTACGAGTTAATGCCTTTATTGTGTCTTCTCTTGATATATATTTCATAATATTAATGTAAATATAACCTTCAACTGAAATACAATTACAATGCTTATAGTAAAAGATATTTTAACCCTTCATTTAACCTCTTCTACTTAAATGTCCCCAGATTTCCTGACTGGTTTTTAGTGGCATGCTGTCAGAGGTATAGAAGCCTCTCACCTTTTAATGAATGATTGCTCTCAACCCATTCCTGTTAAACATTGCCCAAGTAAAAATTAAACAATTTAGTTCCTGAATAACCAAGACCGATAGATAAGCCTATATTGATTAAGAAATTCTAATAAAAATGTCAAAGAGCTCACCAAAGCTACCCTGACAATGTAAATGCAGTTCATTTGATAATTAGGATGGCAAAAATTCAAATAACTGATCCAAAACTTACTCTGAATTCAATCTCACATTTTTGCATTTTTTCAGCATTGACCTTACTTTAAAGATGTCTTAACTAGCTCAAACTGTTCTCAGTGTTGAAAAGAACACCTTTAAAGTGGGAGGCATTTTATGCATATCAATTTTTGAACACTGGCGCAAACAGGCATCACTTATAAGCCTCGCTATATATGCCGCTTTATGTGCCACGGGAATCCAGAATCTTCAAAAGATTTTTTGCTGTTGTTAATTTGAATAGAAAAATATCGGATAACTCTGTGATATAATGAACAATAGTGTTGGCTAAAAAAATTAATCCCTAACTGATTAGTCTTCACAAATGAGCAAAGTAATATTCGATGGCTAATTAGGCCTTAAAAAGGGAAGTTGCTAACTCGTGGCTATGATGTAATAAAAAATAATTTGTAAAATTACTAGTGTTTCAAAAGAAGTCTTCTTCAGGGCGGTGAGGGATGATTCAATACCTTGATGAAGTCTTATGTCGAAACCATTGGTAATTTAATACATTAATTAGGCCTATTATCGCATTGTGGCTACAAGTGCATGACTGCCCTTGTTCACATTTGTAATTTCACCACAGGCAGCATCTCTCAAACACTGATGTGCATTTCTTCTCTCTTCTGTCTTTGTCGCTAAATGGGAACCAGTTTGGAGTTATCATGCATTTTAATGCAAGGTTACTGAAGGGCTTTTATACCTCTGACAGCGCGTCATTGAATATCCTGGGTGGAAGATATTAATACTTAGTGTGTGTAGCCTCTTGTAGCAATGTAACAGCACCAAATCCTCTCCCATGGTGATAAGTTAGGTTGAAGAAGATATTGCAAGGGATCTGTGACCATTATTCCATGTGGAATCTCCTGATTTTCTAATTATGAGGTCAACATTAAAAGGAGCCTTATTAAGAAAAACTTGTCTTTTCAATTTTTGTGCGCATACATTTCGGTATCTGGAGTGCTTACCAACCCACAAACTGAAGTAGAACAACCCAGTCATTTTTTTTGAGCCTCCTTTTTCATAAAACATGGCATTCCTTATAGCATTCAGATTTGGCTTCCCCTCTTACATCCCATGCAGGCTCAAGAGAATTGTTCTGCCCCTCGTCTGAATATCTCCACCCACAGTTAAGCTATAGCTTATGCATGCTATCCACTTTTTGTCTGATTGCTTTTTGAACAAAATGTATAACAAAGGGGGGATCTATTATGCTTTTTGGAAGATACAAAGAAGCAGTGGTTTCAATTTATTTTCATGGAGAATCTGAAGCTAGCTAGGAAAGTGTTTCCGATTTCTATCTTGCTCCTAAATTGACACTGAATTTAGAAATCGCTACCAGTTCAGCCAGAAGCAATTTAACTAAGAGTTAGTTACTAGGACCAGATAGAATGGATGACCAT